>JANZYI010000004.1:0-1200000 GCA_033846785.1 Elsinoe necatrix
CTAACCCCCTAACCCTAACCCTAACCCTAACCCTAACCCTAACCCTAACCCTAACCCTAACCCTAACCCTAACCCTAAGGGCTTAGGTAGAAAGGTAGCGATTAGTTATATATATAAGGTTTCTACGACTACGAGGTTTCCGAGGGTAGTAACTAACTAACGAGTGTCGTCGACGAGCGTATACTATTCACTAACTACCTCGACTAGGAAGATACCTACACCGCAACAATAGCGTCGAGGTTCGTAGTATATATATACGTCGGAGATTAAAAAAGTACTTATTAGTAGATAAGGAGTAAGTGTATATAGTAGCACTTCGTTACGCATTAGAATAAGAACCTATCGTCGAGATTACACGTCTAGAGGGCTTTAATCGCGACGAGTACGAGATTATAGAGTAGCTTTAGTGTCTAGGTTAGACACTAGGGGGAGGGGGTAGAGTTAATAAAAGAGGGATTTTTATTATATATATAGTCGGTTACAACTATTATGTACATATTACGTCGCCGCCGTTAAGGGTAGTAGATCTAACGAGGTATTAGAACGGATAAATAGTAAGGTGAAAGGTTTCCTTTATTGTTTCTATTCGTAGTACCTAGATTACTTCCTCGAAGCACTTCTACGTTTCCTTAGTTCCGAATTTAATTTCTTTATATATATTTACGGAGGTTCTATATAGTAAATAGTATAGTAAAAGAACAAAGAGGAAGAAGGTATAAAGGTGCTATATAAACATATAGTGCCGCCGTATATAGCGAATTATAAGAGGTGTAGCGCTTACTAGATGCACCTATATGTGGATGTTACTATAGTAGAGCTAGTGTTGCCGCGCGAAAATTTTCTAATATAACCCCTCGATCTCCTATACCTTATAGAAACCTACCTTTTATTTCCGTAAGATAATATATCTAACGAAGCTCTTAGAAGGTCTCCTTTTCGTAGTAAGACGAGGCTATAGCGTTATTAGACAATAGCTACGCTATTTAATCGCAATCCCCATCGATAACTATAGGTTTTATAGCCTTATAGCTTTTACGCTATATAGGGAGGTAGAGGTTAGCCTAAGGCTAATCCTACCTTAAGTGTAATAATCCTATCCGGCGATTCTAAGGTAATAAACGGAGGTAGTAGTTAGAACGGAGGAGTCGGAGTCTTTACGTATAAGGATAAGAGCTTTACGAATGCCGAGGAGGTCTTAAAGTACGCCTATAAGTATAACGATAATATCTATATAGATTTCATCGCGTAGGTCCTTAGTATCGCTATAAAGGCTTAGAACTACGTCGAGACACTTACCTACGACATTATCTATAGTCTCCTCGAGGGTAATATCGTCGCCTTAAGTAAGAAGGATTAGGAGGAGATATTTCCTAAGGCTTATAGTATATACGAGAGAGTTAAGGAGAATAGGAATAAGAGTTTAGAACATTATAGCGCTCTCTAATATAGCGTTTCGGACTACGAGTAGTCCTACGAGCTCTATAAGGATTAGTACTCTAGTTTAGGGAATCGTTCTCGTTAGTAGTTTAACCGTATCTCTAGGGGGAAGACTTTCCGTTAGACTATTAATATAGTGGTTCGCGTAACTATTAAACGTATTAGTACCCTAAAGAGCATTATTAGTTACGACGTCCGCCTATAAGACATTACTACTACGGCTAAATTAGTCGAATCCTCGAAGTAGCCGAGCGTTAAGGCACTTAACGTAAAGGAGCTTTATATAGTCTATAAAGGACAATTCACTAAGTATTTCGCCTAGAATAAGCTCGGTTTCTTATATAAGGTTCCCGCTCCGTCCTAGATTACTAGTGGCACCCCTACTACCTCGTCTACTACTACGTTCGGAAGTCGTTAAGCTTCGGTTTCTAGTTATCCTAGTGTTTCTAATACTAACGTAGTACGTATTACTAAAGCTATAATGTTCGTAGGAGGAAGTTCTCGGGTAAACCTCGGCAGTACTAGACCTAAGCCGGGCTTAGGAGCGGCTACTCCTATATAGGTTTTAAGCTACTTACGTCGTTCTATACGTCTCCGTCTTAGTCGCTTAGAAGAAGAAGAGGATAAAGAAGAGCTAGTCGAATAAGAGGCTATTCTATTAGTAGAGACTAGTCGTAAAGGTTCTCCTTCTAAGAAGTGTCGCTTTAACGAATTCGATGATAGTAATAGATAGTACGAGATACCCGATCGCTCTATTTCTACATTAGTTACTCTATAGGATAAGGGTAAGGGTAAGGCCGTTACTTCGTCGACTAAGAAGGAGTATAACTACACTAGAGTCCCTCCGAGGGTTAAGGCCGAGTTTACCTTAAAGGAGCTACTCTCTAATTCCGAACTCGCCGTTATTATAAACACTTAGATGCGTAAGGATTTAGCTACTAATACGACTATCTATCACTTATATACTCGTCTTCTAGCTCGTCGTCTATACCTACTTACTAACCTTAAGTACGAAGTTCTAGCTAGGCGTATTCGCTATTAGTATAACGCCTACTACAGGGGCACTCTAGACTTAATACGTATATAGAAAGAGATAGCTAAGTAGCTTATTCTAACTTTCCGTGTCGCTCGCGAGTCCGCTAAGCGTAGTATTTTTAAGTATAAGTCTATAGTTATAGATTATTACATCTCTAAGAATACGAGGAAGCTTATCCTCGACGGTTTCCGTAAGGGGCTTTATAACGAATAGGTTACCGACGGCAATATAGTTATTAACATCTTTAAATAGTAGGCCGAAGGGGATTCTCCTCTTATAGATATCTTCTACACCGAGATAGATATATATCTTTACTATTTTAGTTATCCTAAGGGTAAGAACTAGCTAGGGTAGTTACGTAATATGTTTCACTCTCTCGGATAGTAGGCTATACGTATAGATCCTAAATACTATCGAGTATATATTACTAGTCGTCCCGATAGGCTTACTTAGTTAATTTCCTACCCTTACTACGCTAAATACACCGTCCCTAGAGATTACACGTAGTTCCGTTACATTAACGTTAACCCTAGCTACCTTACTAATAGGTATAGAGGAGATACTATCTAAGGTTCTATTAGCCTTAACAATAAGACGCTAAAGAATTATACTATCGTTATACCTAAGATATATTACTATATAAAGGAGTAGGTTTAGGATATAAAGGCTCGTAAGGTTCTTACCGACGCCCTAGTTATTAATATCACCGATAAGCACTTTACGTAGGACGATATTAAGAAGTATAAGGCCGACTAGGAGTTAATAATTTATAAGGCTAGTGACGTTCGTATTACTATACCTTATACCCCGTATAGTTCGACTAGTCCTACCGATTCTATTCGTCGCACTATACTCCCTTAGTTCTATAGGATTAGTGCCGATTACGAGACTCTAGAGTAGTTCGAGGGTAGTTCGTATAGCGAGCTTACTCTCGCTTACATATAGAAGCGCCCTAGTCCTAGGACTCCTTCTAGTAAGCTAAATATATACGGAAGTATATACTCTACTTTCCCCGCTACTATTACTCTATAAATCGATAGTCCTATTAGTAACGCTCTAGTTAGCTATATTCGTTAGGACGATCCTACTATTATTAAGGAAAGAGACATCCTATTAGGTAACGATCTCTAAGCTACTAAGGATCGTATTAGGGAGATTCGTACGGAGATCGCTATAGCTATAGAGAAGGCTTAGGTTAAGGTCTAGTAGTATAAGAAGGCCTACTTTGTTAGTACTTATTCTTTCTTCTATTATACCGAGGAGGGCCTAGTCCCTACTACGAAGGATAACCCTAATCCTATTATAGTCGAGGGCGATAAGGAGGATATAGAGATAGGTTCTAATAAGGAAGGGAGGGAAGTAGATTTAGATTCTAAAGAAGAGGATAATAAGGGTAAAATAGATTTATTAGAGAATAAAGAGGAAGGTCTTTCTAGTAATAACTTAGAGACATAGCGTCGTTAGCGTAAGGAGGCGGAGGACGGAGCTACCGGCCTCGGCGAGGAGCTCGTTATTAGTAAGGGTCGTCGTCGTATAGCTCGTCGTTAAGGACTCTAAGGCGTATAGGTCGTTCGTGTCTAGGTTAGATACTAGGGGGAAGGGGACGGTTATAGTAGGCTTAGTCGTTATAGTTATAGCTATAGTTATAGGTTACGATATATAGTCTATTAAAGGGCTTAGGTAGAAAGGTAGCGTTTAGTTATACATATAAGGTTTCTACGACTACGAGGTTTCCGAGGGTAGTAACTAACTAACGAGTGTCGTCGACGAGCGTATACTATTCACTAACTACCTCGACTAGGAAGACACCTACACTGTAACACTACTATAAATAACCTCTAATACTATACCTCTTCCTCCTATACTCGACTCGGATTGTCCTCTACCTACTGTTATTTACTTCCTCCCTAGTCTCTTATATTCTTCTAACTATATACCTCTTTATAATGCTTATATATACTACTCCTCGTCCCTACTATAACGCTATAAATTCTACTCTTACTACTAGCACCCCTATCTTCGACTATATCGCTCTACTAATATTCTAACTCTCCTTAACTAATAGGTATACTACTAATCGCTCGACTTATCCTTACTAGATAAATAACTTACTTATAGATCTTCGTAATACCCTCTAACTCGCTAACTTCCTAAATAATCGTCTTCCTCTATATTAACGATATAGATAGATACTACTCTTTTAAATAGCCTTTAATATAACCGGGTACTACGGTATACCGATACGTATTATATACGATAATTTTTAATAATAGTATGTCCCTAAAAATAGTCTTCTACGATGCCTAATTATCGGATAGTACTAGGTCTATAGATTTAACGCTATTCGCTCTATCGTATTCTACGCTAGGTACGGAAATCGACATCTTACTTCTTCTATAATGATTTCTTATAATACGTATATAATTAATGTAATACTATATATAATAAATTCTACCTACCTACTTATATATTATACTTCTTCGTAGCGACGCGACTAAATCGCGTTACGTAGTATTTTCGTATCGTGTATATATATTACTTCTATTTAATGTATATATCCGACTAGGCGTACATTGAATTTTCTAGCCCTTACGTAGACGCCGGCTACTTAGCCCTTCGTCCCTAACTAGTCTAGTTTACCCTTATATTTTTATAACTCTAACTCTCGCTCTAACCCTAACGATTTAATCTAATAGTACTCTCGCTATATAATTATACTCGATGATTTAATATAATTTCTAGGTGTATTTTTCGGTGCTATATAGATAGATATTAAAATTATACTCTCTACCCCGGGAAAACCCTACGTGTTTATTCCCTCGTTTTCTACTTAGTTATTCCTTACGCTTAAATCCTACCCCGCGTTCCCACTATATAGCGCTTAAAGCGCTACGTAAGAACTTGTTGTTAGAGTTAGATTCGAGAGAAGAGAATAATAAGAGTAGAATAGATTTATTAAAGGATAAAGAGGAAGGTCTTTCTAGTAATAATTTAGAGATATAGCGCTATTAGCGTAAGGAGGCGGAGGATAGAGCTACTAGCCTCGGTGAGGTGCTCGTTATTAGTAAGGGTCGTCGTCGTGTAGCTCGTCGTTAAGGGCTCTAAGGCGTGTAAGTCGTTCGTGTCTAGGTTAGACACTAGGGGGGAGGGGACGGTTGTAGTAGGCTTAGTCGTTATAGTTATAGCTATAGTCACAGGTTACGATATATAGTCTAGGGAAAGGCTTAGGTAGTAGGTAGAGTCTATTATACATATAAGGTTTCTACGACTACGAGGTTTCCGAGGGTAGTAACCGACTAACGAGTGTCGTCGACGAGCGTATACTATTCACTAACTACCTCGACTAGGAAGACACCTACACCGTAACAGTAGTAGTAATAAGTAAATTTATTTATTAATAACTTTAACTAGGAAGACACCTATACTAAAATACTACTCTAATTTCTTTCCTTCGAGGTCTCTTTAGTAGTCTTCTTCTCTATATCTACTCTCGATTCGACTATTGTGTTCGTAACTCTTGCCTCTTTACGAAATACAATATGGAAGACTATAGCATCCAGGAACATAGTACCTGCCAAGGTAGCAAAGACAATTAGTAATTTCGGATCGTTATAGGTCGGAGAAAGCGCCAATGCCAAAGCCGATCCACCAGCACTGCTCAGTTGGAATGCTGCTTGAACGACCGTCTTCATGTCTGCCGGCGCTTTCGTGTAGGCATACTCATAGCCAGCCGGGTTGCTGAAGATCTCACCTAAGCCTTCCAACACATAGACCGGAATCTGTACAATGACAAAGATGTCGTTTGGGATGCTTCCGCCATCGCTTGCAGGACATGCTCGAGGTCTCGAGAAGCACGGGGGTCTCGAGTACACAAGCTTCTGGATGCCCGCAGTGTATCCCATAGCTGCTGCTTCAATGATGAAGCCCACTGTCATGCGTGAGATCGGCGGGAACGGAATCTTGTACCGACGGAGGAGCGGATTAAGGCCGTGCTGTACGATTGGTAAGAGGAGGACGACCGCTACACTGTTCAGTGTCGGGAGAAGATCGTTGGGAATCCCACGAGACACCATGTTAGCAGCTTGCGAAATCAAGTTGGTCGACATCTGGGTTTGACAAAGCCAATAGATGATGAAAGCAATGCTGAAGCAATGTCAGCCCTTATCTTGCCGCTCCGTCTGCAAACTTACAAAGCTCGAGCAGCCATTAATCCGCCCTTCAGCTCCTCAACGAATTTGTCACTCCAAGAGACCTTTCTGCCATATCTGGATTGCACATGCTCTGGCTTTGCCGCATTTATATTGAAGCCGCCTCTTGCGCCATATAGCATGGCTTTCCCGGCAGTAGGCAGTACACTCTTGTGTTCGGGGCGGATGGCGACTGTACAAGGTCATTAGCGCCCATACGCCGTACTGGGTCGACCAACATACCATAATTGGTTGCATTGAGATGGAATATCACAACTCCCACAGCAAATATTGCCGAGGGCATCAAGAATGCAGCCCAGAATCCAACATCCTTCTCCATAAAGGTTGTAGCGATACCCGATAATGCTCCAGCGTTCACACACCTGGTCAAATTGTCAGTGCACCGCATCCGCAGAAAGGTATCTTCCATACCAGTAGTAGATGTTGAAGATGTACTCGACGGTGATCGTCCGATCCACAATCACCTTCTCTCCGGATTTTGTATACTTGATCGAATACGGTTCGTCCGTGCACTGGTCAGCTGGAAAAGATCATAGTCAGCACAAATCGCGCTACACCCTCGGAAGGGGGGGCGATACCAATAAAGGCCGCTATCGATGCCTTGAAACCGCCGACACCCAGGCCCATAATGGCCAAGGCAACAATGAGACCTGGCAGTCCCGCATTCTTGTCAAGCGCTGGAGGAATGGAAGTTGTGATCAAAATAGCCAAGCCGATTAGGTAGATGCTAAATGATAGGGTCAGAGAGCCACTGATTCTCAAGGCCTTGCTGCGGGAAACGTACTAGGTAGCGAAGCAGAGGGTCCGAAATCTTCCCAGAAAGGTATCCGCAATGACGGCAGCGAGAAGAGGTGTTACGAGGGTATACAAGGTGAAGATGTTATTGATCACACCCGCAATGTTCTGACCAAGTCCCAATGCACCTGGTCTGAGAGGATCATTCCGGTCATTCTGGATGTAATTCTCTGATTGAGTCAGCTCAGTCCCGGGCAGATAAAGAGTGGTACATACGAAACATGACGATGATGCCATAGTATGCAAAGCGTTCACTCAGACCCAAGACCGCCACGAACCACACATTCTTGTGGAGCTTGTTCTTGACATGGCGTAATGTCTCCAGTTCCTCGGGCGTCGGAACCTCATCCGCGGACTTTGCATCCGTCTTTGACGGCGGCGAGGCTGTGCTGGCGCTATCTTTCTCTTCCGATGGCTGCGATAAGGGGTCAGGAACATTGTCGTTGACAGCGGGATTTGGCAAGTGGAAGTATGGAGGAAGCATACCTTTCTGCAGCATTAACATGTTAGTCCTATAGTCTTCAGGTAGGACAGTCACTGTCCCGGTTGAACAAGTTGACTTACACAATTGGCTCCATGGCTTCCGTCTTGGCCTTTACCTCTGCAGCAGCCATACTCTCCGACTGCGAGACTGTCTTGTCGTCTGCCATGTCGATTAGGAATTCTCGTAATCCATTCAATATGTCAAAAACAACGAAAATGCGTTCGGTCGTGGCATTGACCCTGAGTTCCCCTGTCAAACGATTAAGGCAACCAAAGGGCGTGCCTGTTGATGACCGCGTGCACCGACAGAGATGCAAGTGGAGCCGCTAGTGACACATCCGAGGAGTCATACTAAGCAATAATGGATGCATGAGGAAAATGGCAAGTTTGCTTGTATGATTTCACGCGACCAATGATGGAGCTGCTCGGGTCCACACCGACAGTCAGGCTCCTTCCATTGTCGTTTCCTGCATTAGCTTGAAAACACAAGTATGATCTGAGGGTTGCGAGGGTGGAGGCGAGCTTGAATTGCTCTTTGCCCTTTGTAGACTAGTTTGTTCCCCGCTACCGTCGTGGCTTGATTTTCAGGCGGTGCGGGCGGGCCGCGTCACACCCCGGTAGCTTAACCTAAGGCAAATCTAACTACATCTCAACGAGATCTGACAAGGTGATGTTCCACTCTGCATGACCTTCCATGCACGTCCGTCAATAGCGACCGCTAGCAAGGGAACCTATGCGTACGCGTTCTCAGGTTATCATTACGTGACCAGTGTCGCACGAATCCTTGCCTTGACCGATGATACACAGGATCAAGGCGAATACCGAAACTTTCAGGCTTTCAATCGCACCTGCACGCCTTGAGGAACTAAGGTAGCGCATCGCCTAAGGAAGCCTTTGACAAAGGCTTACATTCATCGGCAACCAACGAACCATACTCTCGGCACATTTGAGCCGCGGACGGGAAACGGAGAGAAGATGGATCCGTGTGCCTTCTCCTGAATATGTGGAACTCGGCGTATTCCAGAGCTCGGAGAGGAAGTAGAGCCAGCCATGGGCATCGCCCTTTGGTGGCAAATAAAGCTATTCCTTCGCTTGCGGTAAACTTGTTCAGTCTATTAGGCACCAACCGCTCCGTCGGTCAGCCTTACATGATGGATGGATGCCCGTGTGTGTTTCCAGACTCATCCATGGGGCTGACTGATGTAGCATCATCGAGCAGGTGGCATGATACCAACAAAGACCATGGTTCTAGTCTCGCAACGAGCTCGGATACGACGATGCATGATGACTACACGGGAGTGTGGATACCCACTGGTTGAGGTTCGTCGAGCATCAGACGAGTCGAAGGCTTTTCGAGGTCAGAGGAATACATACTTATGGTAAGCTTGCTCGATCTCGAGTCTTTTCTCTTCATTTTCCATCTTCAAGGCAGTCATCATGGACGAGGCCATCCCGACAACCCTTTTCCAGTCCTTGGGGTTCATGTTCTTCGGAATATGCTTCTTTGTACTTCTTTTGGTCGGAGTTCTAGTCAGCTTCTTGCCCGCCCTCGCTGCCAACAAGGTGCAGCCCGTCGTTCAGATCCCTCCTACCACTGAAGTCAAGGACACTTCAGCCCCTGCTCTCTACGACAAGCATCAGGTTCGAAAGACCTTTGGGGAAGAGACATGGCAACGCAAGGCTTTCGAGTCTTTTGCTGCCAAGCTGAGCGACAAAGACAAGGTCTTTCCATGTGTCTACGCTTCCAAGGGGCTCAAAGACAATGATCTCATCTACATGTTCCTGCCTTCCGAGGACTGCACTGAGCGCACCAACGTCCTTTCTGTTGCCCGGGCTATTCTTGAATACCATCCCAAGTCCCATCAATACGGCTGCAACACATCACTGGTCATACTCTGTCCTAATAGCAAAAAGAAGCGGACTCTTGAAGAGTACCACGCACTCTTTTGGGGCTTTTGCAAGTCTCTTCGACAGCTCGATCCCAAGCCATGGCCAAGTCATATTTCTGAGGACACCACTTCTGAGCGCTGGTGTATGTGCTTCGATGGCAAGCCTGCGTTCATGGCTGTGCTCACCCCAGCTTTTGAGAAGCGCCAGACCCGCTACCTACCTTACTTTTGCTTTGTCTGGCAGCCTCGCTGGGTGTTCGAGCTGCTCCTGACTTCGGATGAGAAGCGTTCATCTACCCTCAAGAACGTTCGTGGACTTATCGACAAGTACGACTATCCTCTCCCTCACTCCCCTGACATCGCCAATTTTGGTGAGCCAGGCACAAGTGAAGCCAAGGAGTACTTTATCTGGGATGAAAACAGACCAGCAACAGCTCCATGGAAGACCCTTCTTGCTCCCTGAATAGCAGATAGCGAGTACAAAGTGAAAAGATCACAGAAGAGAATGCAAGCAACCAAACGCGATGCTCTAAGCAGACGTGTCCCATTGAGCAGATTGCGAACAAGTATATTCAAAATCTACGAGGACAGATGAGCATTTGAGCAGACACAAAGTGGCAAAAGCCAGTATTCCTGGCCCTCATGATTTTCGGCAACTCTCTTTTATTCGTTCTTTACCGTGCGCACCACATATTATATCAGACATAAAAGTTTCTTTTTTCCAGAAATGAACTCCTGTTTGCTTCTCATCCGAAGTGTCACACCATAGTATCTCACGTAAGCTTCACAGCAACCGAGTCACCGAACAGACCTCGATTACACATCGTTGCATATCACGTAGAGGCTGCCATTGATGTCAAGTCGCCGGAACCACCTCGCCTAAGAACTGGGCATGGTACGAGCTAGACAGACTTCCTCGTAATGCCGTTCATTCGAGCATCCATACCGATGATCCACCAACACTGCACTACGTCTAGAGTCCACAGAGTGGATCACTGAAGCGATCTTGCATATGCTTGGAAAAGCTTAAGAGCATAAATAAGCATTGGTACTTTTCTGCAGAGTCTGCCTAAGTGTGACTATGTCCATTTCCCTCAACAAGCAAGGTCTCAATCACGTACAAGATCGACAGTTGCACAATGGAATGATCCACCAATGCTGTTGACATGTTGGAATGGGCAAGGGATAGCCCTGAAGCCTAGTTTCCGAATGTACTCGGCGAAATCCGTGTCTGCAGCTTCAACAATGACGGTCTCTTCGTCTAGACTAAGGACATTCATGACCAACCATGCTGATGTCATGTAGAGTGGCGGATATTGCCTTGGCTTCGGTGTGTGAGGATAAGCATGCAGATCCCAGTCTTTGAACACATCAAGCTTTCGAAGTGCCTTTTCGCTGACACGTTCGGGGTTGTAGATGAGCAGACCCTCTTTGAGCGGCAAGATGGTAGCATCGATATGCATGGCGTGCTCGTCAGTGGTCTCCAGCAGTTCCACGGTGTAACCTTGCGGGACAGCATTCCGGAGATATTCGAAACCCTTCAGGTTCGTGACATTGCTGAGCTGACCCACAACCGTTCTTCCAAATCTCAAGAAGTCGGCCGCATCAAAAGCGGGACGTGAGTCGTTAATCGCCCACTCGTGCGGGCCTTCGACATGTCCATTGGTCGTCTCGTAAGCCTTGACCTCGGCATATAGGGCGTCCGGGTGGAGGACTTTAGGGGCACGAATGACCTTGACGGCAGGGTCGTTGCCCAGGGTCTCGAGGATGCCGGAGAATGCAAGCTCGATCTCTTTCTGCCTGCACTCCCAGGCAAAGGGGGCCTCAATGATGTGGTTACCAACCGTGAGAAGCCCATCGCGGACCATTGATCCTGTATAGCCGCCCTCGGCAAACCAGTCGATTGCCTTTGGAGTGTAAACACGAACGTTGTGGTCGCGCAGAATCTGAGCAAATTGGCGGAGCTCACGATCCGCTTGCTTCAAAATATACTCCGGGAAGGCATTCTTCGGTTTGAATGAGGCGCGATGCTCTTCAGGCATGGTGGCAGCAATCATGTGCGGTGGCGCCGTGGGGAAGCAGGAGCCTCCTGCATGGCCTACAATGACTGATCGTAGACGAGTCCATTCATTGTCGGCGGAGACGAGAGGGATCTGGTCGCGAGCCATTATGATTGGGCTTGTGTATTGGACTGTTTCTGGATGCAAAGAATGTGCCTACCGTCAAAAAGACTCACATGGATCAGCCTCATTTATAGCATTCTGTACGGCGCTGCCTTCAAAAACCATGCACAATAGTCTGTCGTGTTGCCGATGAGTCCAGCGTCATAATCCGATGGTGTGTCGTCCTGACCATACACCATTATCCGAGGAGGCGTCGTTCTCGATGTTGGTGCCATTGTCACTAGTCATCTATACATGTCGCTCATGCCGTTGATACTTGGCAAGCTTTCTCCCGTCGAGCCTCTGACAGCTGACTCCACATCCTGATCCAATTTGGCATGACTAGACCTCGTCTGTCGAGGTAACGGCCCGTGCGGCACATTTCGAGACCCCCAGATGAGCCGTAAGCACTAGTCAAAGACGCCATGAGTCCTTAAGCACTAGTCGTACTTGGTCCAGGATGTCGCAATTCTACCCTTTGACTGGAATACGTCAGCGCTGACCGGGCCGGACGGGGGAGCGGCTTGTGCGACCTCACCCTGAGCGAAAGGACGAGGGAAGTTGTGGATGAATGGGTGGTTCCAACAAGCTTCAGCTGCGGGGTTGTCGTCTGCCTGCATGTGTTTGTTTTCGCACCAAGCATTTTGATGCCCTGCGCCCTGTCGTTGACCACGAGCGCATTTTCACTTGTACAAGTCGTTTTGAAATATCGTGTTATTTCGTTGATCAGAATTGTGAGTGCTGCGTCAGACAAGAAGGAAAGAGAACGGATGGGGTCGAACACACTCGTCTTTCGATCAGCAGCAGGCGGGGAAGCAGAAGGTTCGGCTATTGTCGGCACAAAGTATCTCAACTGACCATGGAACAGATATCGTTCGAGTAAATGTCCAGTGGCAGAGAAATGCTCCAAACAAACACTTCCAGACCGTAGACCTCCTACTCAGTCAAGCATCGACTGCTATCGAATCTAGTTCTTCAAAGACACTCCTTATTGAAGGAGATTCTCAACACGATGTGAAAGAAAGCCGAGCCTCGGCATTCATCGCCGAAGTTCTGAAAGACATCCTGAGCAAGAATGTACACGATGCTGCAATCAAGTTGGTCCTTCCGGTATCCTCTGGCTACGTGGTACGATCCGACTTTCTGGAACAAAGGTTGTACCTCTGCCCAAAAGCTCAACTAGTCGAGGGATTTGTCTCGCCAAGGCAGTATGTTGGCGAGCCCGAGCTCTTGTCGACTGGTCTGAAGCTCTTTGGAGAGATCTTGACGGCAGCTCATGGTGGGATAGTGCTAGGTCCTGTCTCGCCGACGCTTGCTTCAACCTCACTTGATGATTTCACAGAGAGACCCGTATCGACTCTTGGCCACCTCGTCCCTGTAAGCGCCACTCCTGAGGCTCACCTATCTTCCCTCGCGGATCTTGAGGAAGAGCTTCTGAACAGGCTTTCTGTAGACTGGCTCGTTCCTGAACCAATCCCGGAAAGGACTTTCGCTGTGTTGGGACATCGTGGCCTGTTCATGATGGAGCGCTGGATACGAGGTGGGCATGCTCTGGGTTGCCGGGTAGCTATGATCGGAGATCACGATTCTTACTTCCAGAACGAGCCATACAGGAGGCTGATCGACTACTCAATCACAATCGACATGACTGTCGACAAGACGTTCCCACAGCGAATCATCGACGCCGTTGAGAAAGCTGGCTGCAAGCTGGACGGCATTACCTCCTCTATCGATATCTACTTTGATGCATGTGCCCAGATTTCGGTGAAGCTTGGTTTGCCCACGTCGCCGATCGATTTGATCGCAATGGCACAGGACAAGTACGAGACCCGGGTGCGATTCGGCAATTACACTCCTTTCAACGTCCTCGTGGACGATGTGGAAGATCTCCGCCGTCAGCTAGCTGTTTGTTCTGAGCCAATTGAGTATCCGCTCATCGTAAAGCCTTCGCACGGCTGGTGCTCAGAAGGCGTCTACAAGGTTGACACCCAGGAGGAACTGACCGAGGCGGTCTCTAAGCTCAACACTTACCAGCCAGATGTCAAGGTCATTGCCGAAACTTATGTAGACGGTCCGGAAGTAGATGTCAACTTTCTCCTGTGGCATGGCGAGATCCAATTCTTCGAAGTTGTAGACGACTTTCCATCCAGTGCGGACTACCCGGGCACTACCTTTGCAGCAGGAGGATTCCAAGAGCTGGAGATGGTCTATCCCAGTCGGCTTCCAGAGTCTGAGCGATTGCTTCTCAAGGAGGAGATCTACAAGTTCCTGCTCAAGTGTGGATATCGCGACGGGATCTACCATGTCGAGGCACGGCTACAGAACTCCTCGATGGAATACCGGGTCCAGAATGGAGTGATGGATCTCTATGACAAGGTCGAAAAAACTTTCGGTAAGCCCCATGTCTTCATCTTAGAAGTCAACGTCCGGACGCCAGGATGGATGGTGGTATGGTCCACATGCTTCGCCTTCGGGGTCGATTATGTTGCTGCACAGATTCTGGCTGCGCTGGGTGATGGAGAACGCTTCAAGATCCTGAGTCAACCTTTCGCAACCGGACCACAGGCTACTGTCGAAAGTATCTTCATCCCTTCGCCGAGGGGTGGTGAGATTCCGAGTGACATCCCAGCCTTCACCGAAGAGCTGAGGGATCGGCGGCCAGATCTGTTACAACGAGGTGGATCGCGAGTCATTAAACTTCAGGCGATGAAGTTCCCCGGGGAGGTCATCCCTCCGCCAGAGGATGGGATCCTGAGCTTCGTAGGGAGTTTCGTACTTGCCACGAGGGATGCAGACCGATCGGAAATGCTGGCGCTTGCGCAAGATATTCGAGAGGAGGTACGCATCCACATCCGATAAGACGGCGTCGTGGCCTACGGAATACATAGACTCCGCGTCCATTTCATATAAATTTATAAAAGAGTCTTCCACAAGAAGCGCTGCTGGATTTTTTCTATCGCATGTTGCAGCTGTGGTCGCGGTACGCCAGGCGAGCAACACGAAAGTGATTTGCCAAAGTTGCACAACTCTGCCTCCACACTCTGAACACTCATAATTGTATTGCCGCTTTGTGACTCTGAGCCAGTGAGGTCTTACTCGGGCTGGAAACAGCTGTGATGCCCGGCAATGGTGATGCCAGATCGAGTTCAGTCTAGTTGCGATGAGTTCCAACAAAAGTGGCGTCCAATCTCCGACCCCTATACAAGGAAGTCCTCCACATAGCCGGACCACTCGCTAAGATACCATTCGATGCATCGCACTGCAGTCTCTGCAATCTACACCAGAAGATCTGTCGTCCTTGGGTTTGCAATGGGAGTAGTCAATTTCGCAGAGGGCGTCAGACGTCGAGGAGTCCGTTTATTGCAAACCATTTCTTCTTCAGTGTAGATGACTCTAGCAGAAAAACTTGTGTTGAGCGCCGAAGCTTCTTTGACCGGATCGAAAGCGTCCATGGAGACAATCCTGATCTTGAACAGTGATATCGTGACAGTGTACAGCAGATACTGTTACTCCCTGACAGGAGTAATATACTTCGATGGGGCCAGTTGTTGCGTCGAAAGATGAGAAGTGCATGTCAATGCCGGGGTGACATAGGCTTGTCATAGCTAACAAAGAGATTGAGATGCGTCCTTGTGACAGTCCGGCGAGGAGCAAACTGATCAATCTCCCGACAGGCAGAAAGTTTCCAAGCGGCGACAGAATCTAAGGACGGACTGGCAGGATAATCATATTAGGCTAATCGATGAGCTTGCAAGGTATTGATGCGCACGGTTATACCCTTCTCTTCCATGCTTAAGATCGAGCAGAGTTCGTCAATCGGAGCATCGAAAATTCCCATGAGCTTTAGCGATGATAGTGCACCGCATAGAGTTGGCAGTGGTTGTGAACGGGCTGTTCCTTTGAACGACTCGGAGATCTTATTGGCGATGCGGGCTTCCAAGCAAGATCCCTTGTGGTAGAAGAGACAGAATTGGGCTCATCCCATGGCACCTCATCTGCCAAGGCTCTGAAAGGGGTAGAGCTCACGTTGTACTCGCCACTCCGGCAATGCAATCGCACATGATGGCTCGCGCCCGGCTAAATCTCAGCCGCTGGCAGAATCGTAGAATCTGTCGTACTGCCATAAGCATTGGCAAATTTATCGTTCGCGATGGGGCAGTCGTAGGGAGCTCCACGATAAGTTTCACGAGGTTCGAATGCCACGTACAGCATTAGCAGAATCTGTATGAGGACCCTGTACCTCCCTCCGAAAGATCAGCCACTGGGTGTAAGAGACTGGTGCTTCTTGCATGGATCTCACAGGAGTAATTGCTGTAGTTGTTGAGAGCGTTGCTCAGTCAGTCTTTTTTTACGCTGTCAATCACCTTTGTCAAGTTTCACCGGTGCCAAGACGTTGCAAAATCTTTCACAATCTCACCAGCTATAACTACTATAGTTTTAATTCATCATTAATTCAACTGATTTTGATCTCATTCTGTCACTACACACTAGCTAGTACTACCTTGGAGGAATGAGGCAATTCAAATTCTCTTCGGCCCCCACAATCCAATGATCCAACAAATGCGTACTCGAAGCTGTTCTCCAAGTTTCCGCTCGCTGATCACCAACAAGAGCTCAATCTTTCGATTCAACGAAGTCCAACGCCTCCCAATAGGTTCAGCATGCCTGCCGTACTACTCTACGATCATCATCGAGCGTAACGTTGTTGATCACTGAAACTTTCCGAGTCAGAGCAAGGAACATTGCGCGGAGATGGTCCCCTGCATACCAGAAGCACACACCCGTTCGATGTGGCTGCCTTGTGGCCTGATACCTCTACCATGGCACGGAGGTCGTTGACGAGCTCGCCCTTGGAACACCGAAGATAGCCATCGCCTACCAAGGAGCAAGGCGGGCAATTGGCAATCTTGGCGACCACTCGAGCTGGAGAGCATCGACAATGCTTAAGCTAAGCTGATCTTTGCTGTCATCTCAGTATAACTCAATGTTCTACTGTAATTGCACATGAGTGGACCAACCTGGAGATAACCAAGCCCCAAAACCCATCGGCCTGGCGCTTCCCATCGACTGGTCGCATTCTTGCTCTATGGCGAAGAGATCCTAGACTAGATTCGAATCCACAATGTCTACCTCGGCCATATCGCCAATCCGCTTCAGCCTCGTAACATCACCCTACTCCCTGCAGCAACAATCCGACCTTCCGCCACCATCCACGCATCACTGGAGAATGCCTGAAGCTGGGCGAAGATATAGAGCTGCCCGGAGTTGGAGCTGCCCAATCCTTCGGGAGTACCTGGGCTTGAAGAGGAAGATCATGAAAGAAAGGATACTGTAGGCCGAGGAGACGGGCACGTCCAGCACCCGATGATCCAGTCGATTCGGGAGAATTTGTGAAAGCGGACATGGATCGAGGGCTGTGCGCGCCCGTGAGCTGCCCGCCTTCGAGGCGAATGATTTGAAAAGCTACCTTGTAGCGAATCTTATCAGGAAGACCGCATCCTCGCCACTGCAGAACTTGCGGAAGACATCTGCATCAGCGAATACCTTATCTTCGATCACTTTCGATCTCCAGTTATTCCAACCGTAAGTCGTGGGATGCTGATTCTGACCTGTGGTGGTAGTACGGGCTTGTCGATTTAGGCCTGCTCTTCTGGTGCAGGACTAGAGGAATAGCTTTGGACGTGACAGATGATGCTAGGTGGTAGTGGACCCATGTTCAAGTAGGTCTAACATCCCTTTACAATGATTATATGCGACTATTATACCTACAAGCTGCAGTGTAATGTATTCTAGTTTCCTTGCCTTACACTATCTTGATTCAACTCGCTGATCCATCCAATATTTGTCCTAAAATGGAAGTGCGGGAAGTGAATCTCAATGTGTTCGGTGCGGCTCACATTTGACGATTGATCCGAGGATAAATCCAGTCCCGACTATCACGTTGCGACTTCCACTTACCATCCCACGTCAAAAACTCCTTCCTTTTCCGACCGAGCCATTTGATCGAGATCACGCATTCGCACCATGCACAAAGTGGGTGTCAGTACGCCGCCAGCTATGCCAGGCACGCAGACTCGCATGGTCATCTCTAACTCTCTGCGTCAACAGCCTGGTAACATCACACGATTCATATTTGCGTGAATCCCACCAAAGTGTTCAAGACGTTCCAGACGTATATGAACGACAGCGAGATTATGATGAGAGATCCTCTGTGGTGGCAGCTGGGCGACATCCTTGAGGGCCTGCAGAAGATGGCCGAACACAGACGGGCGGCGGTCGAGGAAGAGTACATAGTCATGCGCAATCTGCTAGAGCTGAATAGGCCTGTGGACACCGAAATCAAAGCGACCAGACTTGAATAGGGAATCCTCGAGCTTCGATCCACTTTGAACGCAGAAAAGATGCAAACTGCGCCGTCGCGCTAACGATCTCCAATAGCGAATTGCTCAGCAAGCCAGTATGATCAGTCGAGTCCAGACATTGGTGCTAAAGACGAGACAGATCGACTATCATTGTACCACCAGGCCCCGTTCTTAGCGTGGATCGCTGTCGCAAGATCGTCTCGAGAAAGAGCTGGTCAAAGAGACTGCTCCAGGGTCACGAAGAACCATTCAGAGACCGCAGAGGGACCGAGTCCCGTCTTCTCGACCATACCACTATCCTGATATCCTGTGTATACTAGTCGGTCTAGCAAGTATGCCATGGACGGACCTTGTAGAGCTCATTTCCTCGGATAATGGAGTCCTCTACATGAGAGTGACTGCACATCTGGTCGTTGCCAAGGTGCGCGGGACGGAGTTGCTCTTGCAAGATGTTGCGGCGAACTACCATGCTGACACACAAGTTGCCAATCGTGGTCTTCGTATTTGGAACTTCCTGGACCTGGTCAAGCTGTACATCCGCGACACACCCGACGACATGGCTTTGTGTGCACGTCTCCCCGATGCGATCTCGGCTGCCTCGCATCTATCTTTTTGTTTTCTTGCACGCTGTTTGAGTTGTGCAAGCGCCCGAAGGCTATGGTGGTCATCGTTACTGCAGGCCTGCTTTCGAGCCTCGCCAAACGAATTACCATAGAGGATCGAGATGTCAAAGCGAAGATTTATTAAGAGAATCTACTTCCTCGATATTCACTCTCCTGATCTGGGTGTACTACCGACAACCTGTATCGCTCGATTCACTGGCACCGACCTTGGCCGCGACGCTACAAGTAAACTTGTCAGATCTACCGTCTACTACCTGACTAACCGCCTCCACCCTATTCACGAAACGCTTACGGACGCAATTTTGATCCTCCGCCCTGTTGAAATTGTCCTTCACTTTAATCAGACCCGCGACAAAGTGAGTTGGTACTTCTTTCCGAATGGTTAGGAAGTGACTACTTCGGCAGGGTCAGTGGCACCCATCTCGTACTCTGCTGTCCGTCTGGGCACACCGGCGATCTCACAGTCATGGCCGGCGAGTTCGTAGTAGATAACGCAGTCTTAGACAGGCTCTACAAGGGCATATCGAACCCCATCACCTCACATGGTACGTGGGAGGGTATAGCATCAATACCCTAGGACAAGTTGTCGTGTGTGACCGATATCGTGTTGGAGAACATGGTATCAGACAAGCCGCGAAAGGGCATATTGAGCCCAACCACTCCATATCATACGCGGGAGAAAATACCACCAATACCCTAGGACAAGTTGCTGTTTGTGACCACCTCTTGTTAGGCGACACCGTCTTAGACAGGCTATATAAGTAGCTTGTTGACTGCTCTCAAGTCTATCTATTCCATCACCAACAATTCACTCTAAACAACTATCTCACTACACCACTCAACAATCTCATCAACTTCTCCTATCAACATGAAGGTCTCAGCGCTCCTCCTCGCCCTCGGCGCCAGCAGCGTCATGGCTGTCGAAGCCTGGTATGAAGGCAACTGCGCCGCAGGCGTCCATTGCACACAGTTCATGCGAGACAAGATCACTATCGGTATCGTCGAAGACTGCGGCAACAAGCAAGGCAAAATCTCGGGCGGATTCGATAACCAAGGATACCACTTCAAATTCGGCTGCAGGTGTGTCAACAACAGTTGGTGGAACAAGGGTCAGACGACGATCAACGTTCCCTTTGCTCATGTACTTGTCAACTACCAGGGCGACCCCAAGTTCACTTGCTAGGTTCCTAGGAGGGTGGAAGTTTGCTTGGGAACGAATCACTGACCGGTAGTCACTCTTTTTGCCGATGTGGGATTTTGCTGGCGCTCTTTGCCTTAGACTTGCTTTAAGATTGAGAAGAAATACAAACTGCTTTTCAACAACCTCCAGTTGTACTTTTGTGTTATCTTACAAATCGGATGACTTGCAATTATCTCAACAGGCCTAAACACCACGATTAATTAGAGCTAGGGTCAACAATCGTGTAATCAGCGCAGCCTAGCTTTCCGGTATGCTGGAGGTGGAGTAGTGGCGAGGGAGCAGACACAGGAGTAGAGAAAGTGGTGTGAGGGGAAAGAGAGAAGCAGATCGAAGCGGAGGGATCGAACACAGGAGTGAGGCAAGTGGCGGAATGGGGTATGGAGGTGACAAGAAGATGTATAATAGAGGTTTCGATTGAGGGACGGGAGGCTCTCCTCTTCTTCTCTTAGCATGCTCTTCGCTGAGTCGTGTGTCTGCTAGTTGGTCGAATTGGCGGCATAAGATGACGGCTCTGTGAGGTCCACCGTTAGGCGATAGAGCGGCGAACGGCGAGGTCTGATGTGCTGTTGTGTTGGGGGTAGCAGAAAGATCTACGCATCCTCAAGGTAAGCTTAACCTTGATCTATCAGACTCTCTACAGCAAACCGTGACTATCACATACCCGCCGCAATTCCCAGCAAAAATAATCCAGCACCTCCGCAGAAACCTCCGACGGTTGCATGTATCGGTGAGAATATATCGAACGACGTAGTGACATAGCGGGTAAACGCCGCAGCCACCATCGCGACCCACAGTACAGTCACAAGCATGGCTCCGAAGTGCTTGCCACCGAATTGGCGCTGGAGAACGCCCGACTTTACTGAGCCACTTCGCAAGCCCCCTCCCCAGCTTGAGTCGAACATGGTAATGCTAGCATAAAACAGGAAAGCCGCTTGCGGAACCTGGAGAAACACTTGACTGAAAGCATGTATGAAGAAACCTTTGAAGCCATTGCCGTGGCGGACGGTCGAGTACAGCGCGCACAGAAATATGCGGACACCAATATCTTCCATAGAACTGAATTGACTGCCGACGCCGGTCGCAAGGTATCGCGCAACAATGGCGAAATTGACGATAGGTACCAGCAAGCGCCGGAAGGAATAGATGAAGAGGACCGGATGTCGCATCATGAACATCCTCGGGTAGCAGAAGGTCTCGATGGCTGTTGCTCGCGACCAACGAACTTGTTGAGCACACCACTTTGTGATGGTCGTCGGTGTATCGGTAGCCACTTGAATTAGCGGGTTGTATGTAACTTTGTCGCCTGTAAGGAGAATTCTGGTGGTGAGATGACGATCCTCATTAACAATCTATTGGGTCAGAGGAATGACAAGTCATGAGCAAGAAGACGTACCGGCCGCTGTCCCAAAACCATCTGATTATACCAAGGAAGAATGATAGATTTGAGCGTCTCGCACCTGAAGATCGCGCATGGTCCGGATTGGCAGTCAGTAGAGTCGCACGATGAGAGTAGTCCAGAAGTGAGAGCGAGGTCTGTCTCGTAGGTTGCGGCTACCATGCTTGCTACAACGCTTGCACCACCGTTGTGAATGGTCAATGAAGTACATGATCCTGCCATCTTGTCGTCCGGCTGTATGCAGTCAATAGCGGTTGCGATGGTGTCTTGAAACACCCAGCTGTCGGAATCGCTCGACCATACAAAGTCGACATCGTTGGCGCGCGCAAGTGCAAGCGCGAAGATAAAAGTGGTAAACATAATCTCTTTCTTGGAATGATGCGGCTGGACGATACAGATCGGCTGAGGGTCGTCCGCCGAGCAATACAGCGCGCCATGAGACTGCAGTACATCCGCAGCCTTGGTCATAAGAGACGCGATCATCCAGCTGTCTGTGTCACCGCCCTTCTCCCGGAAATGCTGCTTCTCGTGATTGATGTCAGACATCATTCGAGTGCGAGCGATCTGGCCAAATGATTCGTGAAGCTCGATATTGAGCAGCCTTTTTCCGAAGACCTTGATAGTCAGACTTGCCAAGTGCCCCGTAAGAGTGGATAACTAACCTGTTCAGCTACTGCTCTCATCTGTAGGTCTTCTTGGTCGTTTCCGTCAATACCAATGCAGACTGCCTTGTGTCGCTTGTCGAAATTGGCCGCATAGCTGTCTAAACACTGACGGAAGATAGTTGAATCTTCTCTGTAGCCGACTACTGTCGCTATGCATTCGGCTTCAACAGTCACCCCAGTCTCCATCTTGTCTTCGCAGATGGTTTGTCTAGCTGCTAATTTCCGAGCTTTCATCTTGCGTCGGTTGACTTCGGAACATACTGCCTGTATGAGACCTTCAGCCACAAGGGGATACCCAAAGAAGATCTGATCGCGATAAACCAAAATGATATACAAGAGGAGGATATGCCAGAGAGCTCGGACCAGTACAGAGGTGATGTTGATAAAGCGTCGACGTGCCCGAAGTAGTACGTGCATCGTATCTCTATTAGCCATGGCAAGCGGTGATGTGCAAATCTGTTTGGGAAGTGTGTCTAACAGAGACAGGACACACGATGGCGATATATAAAGGTCTTCGAAAGTCGCATGACGGCCGTCGACATCTTGTACCGGAGTTCCGGGACTGGTAGGTGCAGACGTCGGTAGAGCGGGCTGTCAACCGAGAGTCTGTCTTGGAGCCGTGGCGGTCGGCGAGCTATGAACCTTGGAGTCCACAAGGCCGGCAGAGCAACGGCCTACGATAGTCTGCAATAGATCTGCTAGAAGCGATGTAATGAGGTTTAGTCGGTACTTGCTGGGTGGTGGCGACAGGACTCACTTCTGGTGATGTGCCGCTGCCGGGTCATCACCAGGGGGTGAAGATCCGATGTTTCTGTTCTGCCGGCAAATCCAGATACCGATACGTCATACAGGTCTTCAGAGATACAACCTTGTAATGATGACTCGCATAGACCGTGCAGTGGAGAGGATAAAGCCATCAAACATCCCTCGACAAGAACCCTCAGCACTCTCAAAGGCCTACCGATCATGCCTAGTACCAGATGTATCTTTTGGACGCTCTCATTGGTGGCCTTTACCTTCTTAATCATCGTTTCTCTGTTCAGTTGGCCCGAGTTGCGGAATTGTACCAACGACGTCCTTCAATTGGATCATCGGGAGCCTGCCGATGTTGCTGCTCGGCTATACACCGGTTCTGATCCATTCGAGTATCCAGGTAATGTGCCCGGCATAGATGCAGAGGTGCGTCCCTGACGGCAAAGACTTCTGCAGTAGTCACAAGACGGTAGCTCTGACATTCGATGACGGGCCGGACGATGAGCTTGACGATCTACTGGCGTTGCTTAGCCGATACAATGCGACAGCCTCTTTCTTCGAGAACGGTCCGCATCACTTCGGTGGGCTCCGGGATCTTACCGGTAAAATCAAAAAGATTTTGGATCATGGCCACCATGTCGGCAATCATGGGTAAGAAAGTTGCATGGGCTGTTTAGTGCAGAGCTAACAACTACAGCTGGAACCACATTAACATGAGCGATGCTCTCCCGGAGAATCTAGACTTCAACCTTGTGGGGCAACGAAGACCGATGATGTGCGTACGAGCCTGACTGACCATGGTAGAATAAGATGAACGACTGGCTTTCGCAAAACTTTCAGATCCGGACGCCATGGGTGCGGCCTCCATGGGGCCTCTGCGATGACCAGTGCCTTCGCCACCTCCACGCAGCAGGATATATCCCGGTCGGCTATGCGGTCGACGTAGAAGATTGGAGATACAAAACTGCTGATCTGGTGGATCTGAGCATCAAGGAGTTCCAGAAGTGGACGTACCAGTGGGAAAGGACACGCTCATCACGGAGAAGAGGACCGATCGTCTCGCTCCATGCCGGATATCGACCAGTTGTGGACACAACGGCACCTGCTATCTTGCAGTATTTCCACGAAAGAGGATTCCGATTCGTCAGCGTCGCCGAGTGTCTGTCGTCTCGAAAAGAGGAGTGGTACATGTAAATAGAAAATTGGAGCCATTCCGCCGTGCCGGATGCCGCGATTGGTCAGCTTTCCGACGTCGAGTCCACGTCTCTCGGTACTTTGTTCCCGCAAAATAGTGTCCTCTCAAGTGGTTTGTACCTTGTTATTGATCTTTGCCTCAATTCATATGCATAGGGATCCGGTAATATGTCCGTCACTTTGCTGAGCCGAAGAGGCCGCCCAAGCTTAGGCTCTTGAACCGTCGTCCGAGCATTGACGACTTGATTGAAAGGTTTGTTCATGTCCTTTGTACATATGGTCGCCTGTGCAATCTGAAAGAGCCTACATTGTTGGCAGAAGCTACTGGTCGGTAGACAAATATGGATACTCAATGGCTAGATGGAGTCAGAGGGGTGGCAGCTGTGATCGTTTGCATGAATCATCTATGGATGGGTGCAGTCACGACGCCTTACCGTGGCTTCCACAGCCAACCTGCGAACGAAAACAGCTGGATCTATCAATTACCACCATTTCGGATCATCTTTGAAGCTCACTCGATGGTGACTATTTTCATGGTCGTGTCGGGTGTCTCGATTTCATGGAAGGCCTTGCAGCTGAGGCGAGAAGGTCGTCAAGCAGAACTTTCAACATGCCTATCATCGTCAATTCTTCGCCGGGGTCTTCGACTGTACTTACCGGTCGCCGCGATCTCTATCATCTCTCAGTTTGCTCTGTACGTCGGTCTTTACAGCTGGAAGCCGATGGCTGAGCTGAGAGAGGCCTTACCAACCGTCGTCTCAAATCTCGCCTTCCTTCTCAGCTACCTCAATCGAGCAATGGACATCTTTTCAATGCCAGCCGACACTGGTCTCAATCCACAACTTTGGACTATACCACTAGAATTCCGTGGTTCTCTGGTCGTGTATTTCTGCATCATTGCTTTCCGCGATGTTGGACATGTCTTGAGACGCTCGATCTTGACAGTGATGCTACTGTGGATGTTCTACAATAATTACTGGGACATCTACGGCTTTCTTTCTGGCCTTCTAATTGCCGACAGCATCATTCAGTCTACTGGCGGTGGTAATACTGAAGGACTCATTACACTATCCAAACGCAAGGGATACTATGGATCTACCATCACTTTCTTGTCTTTCGTCCTTGGCATGTTCCTGCTCTGTTCGTCGGACAGCATCGAGCTTTCTCCCGGGTACGGTTTCTTGGCACATATTGAGCCCCGCACATGGCAACATGGTACCCTCGTAGACAGCAACATTAACTCTCGCTTTACTTGGAAGGCAGTCGGCGCTGCCATGTTTATCTCATCACTAGCACGCTCAAGCATTCTACAAACGCCTTTCCACTCGAGGTTATGTCAGTACTTTGGCAGGATCTCTTACGGCATCTACTGCGTTCATCAGCTGATCTACCGTTGCCTCGGAGAACCTTTGCGAGGTCTGGTCTATAGCTACTTTGAATCTGACCAAGGGACATCTTATTGGATAGCCTGGATGGCCGCAGCCTTCGTTTGCTGGCCGATTATCTGCAAGACCGGAGAGTACTTTGCTATGACAGTAGATAAGCCTTCACAACGAATATCGAAGAAGATGGAAACTCTAATATCTTGCTGCAGATAACGGCGGGCGTCTCGATCGTGGATGTGCTGTATTTGCATCGTCTCTCGCCCTGGTTGACTCAAGTCATCTCGATCCGCTCGAGGCAAGGATGCCTCCGGATCCGACAGAATGACTCGATCATGAGCCAGGCGGTACCTTTATAGACTTCTCTAGAGTTTTATCGAGGCTAATTAGGTCGGCTACTAATGGCAAGCATATATCTTACGACCCTTGTGTCACTTCTAAGCCAGTAGCCGACTTGTCTGCTGTGTTCAGTAGTAGTCAAAAAATCCTTGGCGCTTGCAACGTGACGTGTATCTCAATGCCAATGACTCTACCGGTCGTCAATTGCACGTGTGACCGTGCTCATGTATGCCGCATAGTCTGAACCGGACCGCTTGACGGTCATTCGCTAACGTGACGTCCATCGTGGACAACAGTCCCTGTTTAGCCTACTCACCTTTCCTACCAGCGGCATGTCGCAGAGTTGGTTTCGATCTCCGTTCTAGAATGTAAATTGAGAAATGAGTGACTTAAAGCGTATACGTGTAACGTAGGTAAAGCTGTAAATAGCGTGGTCGTTAGGGTATGTGCTATATCGTCTAAGTATAACCTGCCAGCATTCACAATCAGGAGAAGGTATAGTCCGAGAGCGCGAATTTTTAGTCACAACAGAATTAGACACGTCATGCAACTATCCTCTCGTCCAATGATCTATAGCACAAGAAGTTTACGATAGGCAAGATAGCACATGTACTTAGAGTGCGCCTAATATATGCGTGCGTGACTTGTCAATGTATTGCAGATACTACTAGCTTTTGCAACCTGTGAAACATTTCCTGACCTAGCTTTAGCAATAACTTTCAGGGAATAGCACTTGTCAAATATCACGTGGGGAGGTACTCGCAGACCTGCCCGCTACTGCCGAGCCCTAAGCGCCGAGACATGTATATACTTGAAGTGGATATACAGTGACCTCTCAATCGCCTACTTGGTCTCTGCCCGCTCAATAACGTCTACTTCTGCTCTCTTCTCTTTCTCCAAACTGTCGCGCGGGCTCATAGCCTCTACAGCTCGTTCCGGAACTGCGCCTCTACGGTTGCGGAGGTTATACCACACAGCTTTGTGCATACTGCCACTGAAGAGTGCGTCCATTGACTCGAGCGACAACCCTTTGGTTTCTGGGATAAAGAAGAAAGCCCAGAACCCCATCAGCACCATAAGCGCACCAAAGAACATATACTAAAATGATGATCAGCGGACCTCAATTGGACTTGTTCATCATATTTCAGCGACTTACGGTGCCGTAGCCCAGAGAGGTGATCATGTACGGTGTGGTCCGGGAAATGAGGAAGCTCCAGAACCTATGGATCGGTGTTAGATTTTATCTGTCAATGACTTCTCACTCCTACCATTGGTCCGCCGTCGTCAAAGCCACACAGAGAAGTCTGATATCACTGTACAACGTCAGTCATTATTATACGCAGTTTGGTACCCAGGGAACTTACAGTGGAAAAATCTCGGAACAGTACACCCAAGTAATGCCGTGTTCGGAGTTAGCTGGTGGTCAACGCAACCATGAAGAGATACTTATCTGCCAAGTAGCGCAATAGATGAAGCCGTAAAGGTAGACGCAGACCATAGCGAGGTAACCCCAGCCATCGCGGGTCACGTTACCTTGAGCAGCTGCGTTCGCAGGATCGGCTCTGAAGACATAACCGCCGATATACCACATGGGCAAAGATCCAATAAAAGCTCCGTAGATCAAGCCCTTGCGGCGACCAACCTTCTCAACGAGCCAGACGGAGAATACAATCATACCTAGAGTTTTGACGACACCTTTGGGAGAGTCAGCACATGCATGTTCGTCCTATGTAAGAATACCTACCATAAAAGCCCGTAGCGAAGAGCTTGGTGTCCGTTCCTTGAATACCGAGAGTCTCAAAGATACGAGGGGAGTAGCTGCGAGGCATCAGCTTCATATCGTGGAAGGGGCCAGCAAGACTTACTAAGTAATGATGTTGACACCGGTCAAGTTCTGGCAAGCCATGAGCAGAAGACCAATCGCTAGTCGATTACGAGTGCCCTTTTGGAAGACCTTCTTGGCCATATCTTGATCGGATAGCCTCATGGTACTGCGCTCTCCAACCTGAGTGCGAATATCGGCCAACTCGTTCTGGATATATAAATCATGCGAAGGCAGCGTACGCAAGTAAACAAGGGTCCTCTCTGCTTCTTCCCACTTGTCTTTCCTGGCGAGCCACCTAGGGGATTCGGGACAGAACATAATGCCGACGAAGAGCAGAATGCCTGGAAGGAGCTGGATTCCAAGTGGGACTGTCCACTGAGCGGCCAAATTATCAGATATCGTTCTATCCACGGAATAGTTGATCCAAAAACCTAACATGCCACCCCCTTGGGATGCGATCTCGAATACTCCTACAAGGCGACCACGAATAGAAGGTGGTGAAGTTTCGGAGATGTAGATAGGGACAATCATAGAGACAGCGCCGATGCCGAGCCCGGCGATGGCCCTGCCGCCAATAATCATGCTGATATTACCGCGAGCGGCTGTCATGAGGGTACCGCCGAGCAGAAAGATGAGCGATGACAAGATCACGGCTAGCTTACGACCGTATCTCTCACCAATTGGAAACGCGATTAAGCTGCCGAAGAAAGCTCCAGCCTGGAAGGTGGAGACAATGTTGCCTTGCAAAGTGTCGCGAGCAGAGCTGGAGAGCCCGCTGAGCCGATAGTCACGCTGGAAAGAATCGAGCGCCATAGTGCCACCGATAACGGCAGTATCATAGCCCATGGCAATCGCTGACATGGAGGCTATGCAAGCAATCGCATGTATCCGCCAGTTCCTGACCGCGGGCGGGTCGTCCGTTCCAGCTGCATGGAGACCCATGATAGCAGGCGTGTACTATCCACTTGGAACAGAGCCTCAGACGTAAGATGTATGGGCAATATCAAAAGATGGCACTTGGAGAGGACGATATGAATATGAACAGTAAAAGGACACAAGTCTCCTTTCCCCATACGTGCATTGAGACCCACCACATGATATACACCATTGACCCCGAGATGCCCTGCTCGATCGGCTCTTACCCCCACAAGCCAAGTAATGGGGAAGGCCATCCCAAGCATGTTGCAAAGTGGCTTTTGTGCATGTCGTCGAGTCAAGAGACCAGAAGCAACGTATAACACCGCCCGAGGAAAGACCAATTTGCCCGTCCCGCCCATGGCCAAGAGGTGATTTGAGTTCCGAGTTGCATGCCAAGCGACGTCTCTTCGTCCACCCCGCTCACCACGCAATAGCACACTAAGCGTGAAACAGCTAGGCTGCTGTCAATCCCACAGTCAGACTCCGCAAGTGGCTGTTCGTGCATCTTCTTTGCAGAAAGTGGTCTGGATCAGATACCGGCTGAATACTTGAGCAGGATCGTGACCGCTGTTGCAAGAACTACTACGCTATCTTGCACATCCCCCACGAGGTAACACGTAGTTTGCGGCGTAAGACAACGAAGCGTATCCAAGACTTGATGTGACCGATTTGAAGTTTCAAAATCTGAGAGAAGAGAGTTAAGAAAGGATTTGTCCAATCAACAAGGGGCTTTCCCGGAGTTGTAAGCACGCTAATTGTCGTCGTCGCGGAGGAGAAGAAGGAAATGACCAGGCGGGTTCGCATAGCAACCGGTAAATATGCAAGCAGCTTCGCTATCTAGCAGTCCATCCAGTATTTGTTCTGAGCCGAAAGTTTTTCTACGTGTCATGAGATCGAGTACAATGGACAATGCCGGCTGAAAGTTTAGGCTCTCAAGCAACAACGACTAGTGGACTTCTTTTCTCATTGACAGGAATTTCCTCAATGTGTTCCGTCGCAAGGGTGTCGCCAAATAGCTCGGCGATCTCCTCGAAATTCTTGTGACCAATCTCCGGCAGGAAGAAGCAGTAGATGACAGCGGCAAAGACGTTTGTGGCCATGAAGAGGGAACAATACCTCGAGCTCCGAATCGCGGCTGGCGGGGCCTGTGAGAGAGTTATAGCTGCGATAGCCCCGACAAAGACTACAATAGCCAAGCCCTTTGCACGAAGGGAGTAGGGAAAGAGTTCGGATTGTTACACTCAGGTCATCGAGTTGAAAAAGGCGGCATAGAAGAAAGAGTAGATGAAGATGAACGCAATAGCTGCTCGAGAACCATTTGGGTTTCTTCCCCTTGTGCCGAATTGTGGACTCGACCATTTACAGATCGCAATAAGTGTGCGAGGACTAAGGATCCATAACAGAGCGTCAGGGTGTATGGCCACTTGTCTGCAACGACGAACGAATGACAGATCTCGCCGAAAAGCTCCATATAGCCGTAAATGCCGGATATCAGAAGTGACGTACGTCCCACAGAGCCCACTGTTGTATTCACCACCACAGCGCCATTCCTCTCTGACACGATCGGCTTTTTTGGCAACTGGCTGGAGGACCTTGCAGCCGAGCAGCTGAACCCCTAAGTTTGCCCGCGTGGTAGTTTGATGTCCAACACTCAAACTTGAATTTCATTGGCCGTCCAGTATGGTCTCTATGAAACCGACGATCAGGTCAAGGTCGTTGCGACCACCCTGCGGAAGTTGTTTTGGTGACCCAAGTCCCACATCGTCACAAGATTCGCGGGTACACCTGTGATCACCCACGTTCTCACCACCAGAGCTTAGCCGCAGCTGGCTTGCCGCATGCTTGTCGAAAAGACCTATTCATCCCAAATGCACCCTATAACCATGGGTGTCACGACCGTCTGTGAGCGGTGGGATTGCACCCTCGTGAACGGGAAGATCAATCGTGGCGAGATGATCAGGTCCAACCACTACGCGCTTGGAGCTTCAGCAGACTGGTCGCACACAATCGTCGTAGGTATTTAGCCTCTTGAGCCAGGCGTCAAAGTCCATATAGTATCCGGTGGTAACCTGACATTGGCAAAGGTCACTCCCCGCGGCCATTGCAGTCTGATCCAGAACGAGTGGAAGTGGTAAGGAGGGAAGACCGATTTGACCTGAAGAATGCCACCGAATTCGTCGGCGCAAGTAACACAGCCCAGCCAGATTTCAACGGACGTTACGAATCCTGAGGATCCTCACAAGACGGTCGAGTCTGGTATGCATAAATTCGACTGCGACTCTGACCTTGGAGAGTGGCCGCCGACCATGTTGTGGCGGCTTAACCAATCCGGGAACGAGCTAGAAGCGTTCCAAGGTCCGGTGGTCTCTGCCAATGTAGATAGACTGTTGCCAAATGCTTGTCTTGTATGGAGTGGCAATAATCCATTTCTTAGCCACCTCGGCCCCGTGACGCAAACCCCCCACGACCAGAAGCATCAGGTCCTCGGGGCATGCGAATGGGCTGCTCCCCAGCTGGCGTGCTAGCTCTAGTCGTGTTGCTCGCAGGTCTTGTTGTGTACCCAGGATCAAACAGCTGTTTCGTCTGTGATTGTGCCCGCGCTGGAGATTGTTCGGCTGGCGACCCGGGATGGCTACCCCTGCCTCCATTTCCTCGTCCTCTTCGGGAAGACTGTCGTGAATTTCCAGATGTAGTCTTTGATGCATTTTCGACGCTTGAAGACCCCATTATTCTCTCTCGCGCTTCGGCGTATTTTCTCTGCTTCTCTTCTCTTTCCAACGCGGCTCGCTTTTGCCGTTCTGCGAGGGACTGTGCCGCTCGCTTCCTTTCCTCCTCCTCGCTATCTTCGTCGTCTAGGGAAAGGCCTTTCGCACCATTGGTCGCGTTTGCTACTTGTGGAGATGGCTTCCGGCTCAGCACTTTGACTTGAGGCTTGAATTCGTCCTTCAAAACAACATTGGTCTTCGAATCAAGGTAGTGGAATCGGTCCGGTTGTTCCGCGGCATCCCAAAGCTTCTTGTTCGCTTCGGCATGCTCAGCCCTGCGCTGTGACTTGGACAGCACCTTGGGCGTGTTGACGGAGGGCGCAGGCTGCTTCTGTTGACCGTCAGCTGGTGGTGAATGCCTCGGGAGTGTCAGTAATACATCTGCGGATTTCACCCAGTCGTCATCCCATGCGTCTGGGGTCTTGCTCATGACGATATCGAATACGAGGCGTCATGAATAGTCTGTTTCGGAGCTTCTCTTCGTGATTACCTGATGAGTCCTGGCGAGAGAATTCAAGGTAGACCTCATCCCCACAATTTTCCCCGCGGAAGCGCGGCAATTATCCGCGGCAACGGCGGCTACTCCAGCTTGTCATAGGGAGCTGGAGCATTGAGATCCTCTTCATATCACACCACCAACCAAGCCGAGGGCACCCTGGCATTTGCACGGCTATTGATTGAGAACCACTTGACTTGGGCAAGGCCGCCCACTCACCGGCTTCATGGACCCGAAGCCTTCCACACCCATCCCATCGTCCGGATTCAGCGACCTCTCCCCACCATCTTCTCAAACTGCAGCTCTGCCTTCGCCACGAGCAAATGCCAACGGCAAACGCCCACTATCTACTCTAGAGAACAACACAGACTCATCACATCCAGCAACCCGCTCAGCGAACGCTGCGACCGCAAAGGACGGTGAGCCACAAGAGGTGCAGAGTCATCAGCCAAGCGGGTATACTTGGGTTAGGCCAGAAGACGAGCCAGGGTATAGCTGGAATAACAAGCGAGCCATTGAAGAAGCCGATAGAGCATGGGGTACGATTCTGCACAAGGACAGGAAGGTCGGGAGTGGGTACAATCGCCTAGAGAGACGAAAGGGTGAGACTGACAAAAGCAGATCGTTACGGAGACCCTTTCGAGGTGGCTGACAGTGAGGCTGCCATTATCGCAAGTCGCGGGACATGAGATGACCAAGAGGAGTCGAAAGGGGTCGTAATGGGAGAGAAACGGACATGAGGGCCGATAGAGCGCATGGCGGATGAGAGCATTTGGCCGAACTGGGATCTGTCGTTAGCGTTGTCATGCATTGCGAGGCGCTAGAGATGGCAAGGGTCCTGCGAATAGTTGATGAATCTTTGCCTAGTCGCTGTCGGGCTCGTCCAGAGCTTCATCTCTGATGCCAGTCGCTCTCCCATCCTCGTCCTCGTCTCCTCCCTCGGCCTCCTCTGCTTGTTCCTCCTCAACCTCTTCTTCCATTTCTTCGTCAGCACTGTCGACCTCATCCTCCACATCGTCATCCGGCTCGTCGAGCTCAATCTCATCCTCGTTTGGTTCCTCGCCCTCGTCATCATCATCTCGCCGCAGTTTCTTGGCCGGTGGCTCTGCCCCGTCATCGCCAACACCACTCATGCCATTTGCCTCTGCGTGGACATCCTCATCCATGGCGTCGCCATTGGGCGGCACATCGTCTGTCTCGGCGGCCTTTTTCTCGGCTGCCTTTGTCCGTCGATACGTGTTACGCTTGTCGCATTGGATTTCGTTATACTCTGAATTGCATTAGCATGGACACGGATGAGGGAGTCGTTCGTGGTAGGATCCGATTTGGACGAGAGAGTGGCGAAGCATACTTATCGTCTCTTCCTTGACCCTTTCGATGAACGAGTCAAACTCGTTTTCTTTGAGTGCTGCATAGACGTCATGAGGCATGATGGTTTTCTTGCCCGACGCTAATGCGTTGTCGCTGGCTCTGTCGTCCCTGATCAGCAAACCATCCATCATCAGAAAAGATCATGACACATACTGTGATGCGAGAAAGTTGACAAAGACTGTCGCACTTTTCGATATGGCCAGTAATGCATCCTTCTGGATTTGCGTATTCGACGGGAGGACTCCTTTGGCAAGTCTTTGAACCATTGTTCGTGGCAGGTTCAGCTCCTGGTCGTTGCATTAGAAGCATAGCCATGCGGTGCAAGGAGGACAATCTACCTCTACACTCAGCCCGTCCTTTTCTCGTGACTTTGCATTGCTGCTCGGAGTATCTATCTCCCCTTCTCCGTTCGTAGCAACTGATGCGTTCGATTTTCGCGGCGGCATAGCTCGCTTATGTGGTTTTCCTGTGCAGGTGCTTTTCTATAGAAGTGGATAGTACACTCCAACCACGACAAGCCCAAATCGAATTGGATGACAGCACTACGTTCGAAGCGAAATATAGATGTGACCTTGCCCTCTAGTAATTCAGATCTGAGAAGATGTCGTAGTGGACAAAATGCCACTTCCCCGCAACGCGTCTCACGCGTATATAGAGTGCCTGCAGGGTCCCCCACAGTACCTTTATTGTCACAGCTAGACGATGCTGCTCTTTGTAGAATTTGTTTGCCCCCTTTGATGATAACGACCCATGACAGTGTTTGACTGACCATCACGACTGCGAGCATCTTCTGGCGCAAGGGACATGTAGCATGTTGTCAGGAGGAGATATGGCACTAGAGAAGTATAGTACACTCAGCACTTCACTTATCATTTCGCCAGTCTTGTAGTGCTCAGTATTACATGTCTAGCATCACTCGTGCATACGGGCTCCTGTATTATGCCATACCATGGTGAGTGTGGCAGAGCTTCGAGCAATTGAGCAAGTCGATAAGGTATGAGGGGTAGTGTCGATCACCTTCTCTTACATCACAACCTTGATCATGGACCTGTTTAGGATTGTTTCTTTGATTTCACAAATCAAAGGATAGTGGGATTTTGCATATCGAGAGTACGACCAATTCGTATTTCCCATATCGATCCATCCACAAGTAAGTGGAAAGGGACAGGTGATTTTAATGCATGAACGGTGGGTATCATTTCATTCGTAAATCTTCGGCGTGTACTGACTGTGGTAGACTGATAGAGTATATTAACAGTCACGAAGGCGTCGAGTGGATGCCATTCGGCGATATGGCCTGTGAGTTCTTGGAGGGTCGTATTGATGGCGTGTCTGTTGAGGGAGGAAGCATGCCTGCGCAATAAAGCGGATCCAGGTGTAGCTGGAGCTGGTTGATGACGAGTACTCCACCATCCGTTTGCTCTCCAAATCCGTTTCTCTCCTTGATGAAAATTCTATTGGAGTGCCAACGTCGTCGCGATCCCTGCGTCTTTGTCGCTTTCTTTACCGTGGTGATTGGTCCTGCAAGGGGAATCCGAGAGGTGGTATGAATCTCATCACCTCCGTGGCATGCTCGGTGCCAGACCTGGAACGCCACTAAACCTCTCGTCTCTGTCACTCTTAAACGTGATCTGCACGTGGAAGATCTTGCTGTCCTCGTCGAACCATGTAAAGTACTTTCCCTCCCGCTTATCGATCTCCCTTGCCTGAACCTTGAATGCGCAAATGTCGTACGGCTCGGCAGCTACCAGAAAATACTGATATCCTTTTTCCGGATCCTCCTTCTTCTGCTCGTATGCGCTCATGAATCTGACCCTTGGTTTGGTTCCTGGCGTGATCTCCGGCAACATAATCTGAAAGTACAGTCCGTACTGCCTGCTGGTTGCATCGCGTGTCTTGGTGATATTGTAGCCCGGCCTCCCGATCTTGACAGTATTCTTCTTCACCTGCACCTGGGTGATGCCCGGGACTGCTTGCTGCTCCTTGCCCAGCTGTGCTTCTCTGGCTGCTCGTCGTGCGAGATTTTGCTGATGCTTGCGACCCTGGGTATGCGCGAGGTATGATCCGTCGTTCTGATGTACCGTCAAGCAAAGACGACATTCGAAAGCACCAACGTGATTCTTGAAGATATATGGATCTTTGTCGAGATCGATTGTCTCGAGGGCAAGTTTGCGCAGACGTTCGCGACGGTCTGCATTTGTCGCTGACTGGGATGCTACACCACCTCCACCGAATTTCGAGCCAGCACGATTCTGATAGTCCATGGTGAGCTCGAACACGAGAGTTGCAGACTCTGCTGTGACCACGATGGCGTCGACAGAGACGATGAGATGAAAGCTCAAGAAATCTTGATATCACCGTTTGGCGGCAAGCGGAAGAGCGGACCGTCGCGCCGATAGGTACACCACAAACACCAGGCAACACTCTCATTCCAACTTTAACCTAGTTCTTTGTGCATTCTCAGCTTGTCTCGGGCATCATGTCGAGGCATGTTGGTCAGAGACTGAGTGTAAAGGGTGAGCTTTGCACCATCCGCTTCATTGGCTCAGTACAAGGAAAACCTGGCAAGTTCATCGGAGTAGAATGGGATCTTGCAGGTCGTGGCAAACATGATGGCAGTCTGGAAGGTAAAAGATACTTTACCTGTAAGAATCTGTCGTTCTTGATTGTCAGATCGGGATTCTGATGGAACAGGCAGAAGTTCCTCCGACAAATGTGCTTCTTTCCTAAAATACAACATCACTGCGGGTCTTCCCCAAACCCTGCATACTGCCATAGAACGCAAATACGCTTCCGGCGAAATTGATTTTGCAACCAGCATATCATTCAGCAGCAAAGTAGTCGAGGAGAAAGGCTACGACAAAATTTCGACTCGACAGAGCAAACTCCTGGATCTCAAAGTTGCAGTGCTGGATAATCAATGTTTGACTGGTCCTCACGATGATCCCAAAACCCTACTAGCTTCAATTTGTCCTGGTACTACAGACTTGCAACTTGGTTACAATCTCTTTGAGTCCTTGACTGAGATCTGTGATGTCATCCAAGGATGTCAACATCTCAAATCGCTATCGTTGGAGTCCGTCGAGTTATGGATTAGTGCTGTTAATCGTGGTAGCTGACTGGTTTAGGGGCAACCGGTTCCATACTTTTGAGGACCCACGAGACTTTCATCAAGTCAACAACTTGAGCCTCGAAGGTATGCTCTTGTTGCCAGCAGAGGTTGCTCATCTAGTCCTTACTAGTTAGTATCGGCCACTAACGTCGACTAGTTGCGTGCTATCTTGGGAGCTTTTCCGCAAGTGCGGGACCTGAATGTTTCGTCGAACTTGTTGACCCATGACCTGTACCTCGATTTTCCGCCTGCAATTGAGAACCTCAGCCTGAGTGGAAATGGAATCGAGCAACTGTCAAGTCTGCGAACTTTGTTGAAGTCATGCTGCAAGCTATCTCGTCTGGTGTTGAAGAGCAATCTCATCGCCACAGTATGGAATGCAAATCCTGATCACCAAAGGAAGGACCTTTTATGCACATCGTTACAGGAGATCGATTTGACCGACAACAAGATCGCAAACTTTGCCTTCGTAGATGCACTTCCTGCTGCTTTTCCCGGCTTGACGCATCTCCGCATCTCCAATAACCCGCTCTACACATGCTCGTTACGACCAAACGGTAATGCTCTCACTGCAGCCGAGGTGTCTCTACTGGTCATTGCTCGCCTGCCAACACTTCAGTCGCTGAATCACTCCACAATCAAGCCCAAGGACCGTCTTGAAGCAGAGACATTCTATCTCTCGGTGATTGCGCAAGAACTCTCATTTGCTCCGATCTCTACACACTCGGACACAATCTCTCGCCACCCTCGGTACAGAGACCTGTGTGACGAGTACGGTGCACCTACCATTCAGGACAGTCTCGCTACTCCCTTGGATGCGCCACATCCCAACAGTATAGCCGCTAGACTCGTCAAATGCCACATCTATTTCTCTACGGAGATCCAGGAACTTCTGGTCGAACGTTCTCTGCCAAACAAAGATGAGAAAGACATTGTGCCGATTCCACTCAGCTTCTCCATGTACGCTGCGACAGCGCATCTTGCAAGAAAATACGGCCTGCTGCCGTCTGCGATAGCTCTTGTGTGGGAGACTGGAGAGCATGATCCTATCGGTTTTAGCATGGCAGGAAGCAGTGACGTGGTGGAATGGGACTCTGAAGAGGATGAGATTGAGCTTACAAGTGGTTGGGTTAGGAGAGAGGTCGAGTTGGGCGTCGGCACAAGGGTGATGGGCAGCGTGATTGATAGTAGGGAGGCGGTCATTCGTGTGGACATCAAACAAAGATTCAAGGATGACGACATGACACTGTTTCGATTCTTGAACAGCAGGACTCGTGCCAATACCTGACCGTCCGTAGTTTTGGATCTCTAGTAGGAGAGATTTTGTGTTTGAATAGCCACAAGTATACGTAGAAGCATGCCACCATAATCAAAGTTCGATACATCAAAGCGATGAAGCACGATCAAAATTCCACTCTTTCAGATCAAGCAGAATATTTGGTTGGATGAGCCTTATTTGATCTTTTCTGCTCCATCGGCACAATGGGAAGTCGGCTTAATCATCACAACGCCTCAGGTCATGCTACTAGGATCAACGTCCCTACAATCTCACAACCTGATTGAATTGCCTTGATCACGCAAAATTGAGCACACTTAATCCCGCGATGATCACGCTTGTAGCTTTCGATCTTGATGGCACACTTGCGGAGAGTAAACAGGCTCTGGAGGACGTGATGTGCAATGCTTTGGCTGACCTCCTGGATGTCGCCCATGTCGCCATCATCTCTGGCGGCGATTGGCCACAGTTTGAAAAGCAGATTGCCAGCCGCCTGCCGTCTCGCGCCAACCTCTCGAAGCTGTGGATGATGCCGACGACTGGAACCAAGCTCTACACCCACAAAGGCTCTGAATGGGAGGTGGTCTACGCCGACCTATTCGCGGATGAAGAGAAGAAGAAGATTCTCGAGGCATTTGATGCGTCACTCGTAGCCACAGGCTTCGTTCCGGAACAGACGTGGGGCGAAAGGATTGAAGATCGTGGCAGTCAGATTACCTTCTCCGCCTTGGGACAGCAGGCACCCGTCTCTGCCAAATCCATATGGGACCCAAACTTTGTCAAACGCAAGATCATCCAAGCGGATCTGTCAAAGCGTCTTCCTGACCTTTCCATCAACATGGGAGGTGCCACCTCGATTGACATCACCAGGAAGGGTGTGGACAAGGGTTATGGGCTAAAGAGACTCAGCGCAACCAGCGGCATACCGCTGGAACAGATGCTTTTCATTGGCGATGCTATCTTTCCCGGCGGCAACGATTACCCTCCCAAACAGATTGGTATGAAGACGGTGTCGGTCGTCAATCCAGCAGGCACTCTTTCGACCATCACGGGCATTGTGGCCTGTCTATCATGAAAGGAGTAGGACTGTTCACTGATCGCTTCCCGTCCATCAAAATCCGATAGAGGTAGAAGGTTGATCCAAGAGTTCTGCAATTACGAGCATCAATCACGATTACGTACGCTTGCTTCGCGACTGTGAAGTCACAACAATCGTCCTCGTGGCTATGATACCATTAATGAATAGCTACTAGTACTGATTGCACTTTGTCTCAAGCTCCAACACACGACGTATATCTGATGTACACATCTGTCGAGGTAGTCTCTGTAGTCGTCATCGTCTTCTTTGACCTCAACTCCATCATCCTTGCCGCGGCCATGATCAAGATGAATCCACGGCTCAACGAAGGGGCTATGCTGTGCTGCGAACGTGATACAATGGTGCGATACCATCACTAAGCAGTCTGGCAGCATATCCATATGTTTTCGATACAGTGTGACCTGTATGATGGCACTCGTTATAGAATCGAAAGGAGGGAAGAGAAGGAATCGCTACTTGCTATGTGATGTGTTACCGTCGGCTAAACTCGGCATCCCGGCAGGGCCCGCCTACAAGAGCCGCATCATGTCGAATTTCTCTTGGGATGACCTCAATCCTTGTATTCGGGCGGTGAGACTGGCAGAACTCGAGCATCCACGTCGACTTGTCCCTCCATCATTCACCTCTTCTGTTTGGCAGTCGCCCCTTTGTTGGGTGCTGACCCACGCCGGACGGCGCACCTTTGGTCAAGATCGCCATCATGGGGCGCAAACCAAATCTCCTCATTCAGGAGTTCTTCGAGCGAGGCGCAAAATTGGATGACCAGAGCAACAGATATGAGCACACTTGCAAGAAGTGCGGCATGTTTGTTCGTTGTCTACTCACAAGAAGCTCACACAGTTGCTGACAGCTCACAGTTTCCGAAAGGGCGTCCTGACGGTATGAACAGACATCTCTTCGAAAAGTGTCCGAATGTTACCGATTACGACAAGGCCAGGGCGTTGGCATTCGCTCAAGGACAAATGGATGCGAAGAAGATTGCGCAGAGACTCGGACAAGACGTTCCTCGACCTCAACAATCATTCGCGCAGGACCAGACCGTGCCCTTCGATGCTCCTCTACCACCTTCTGCACCTGTGCCCATTCAAGCCTCAAGTTCGACGTTGAATAGGGAGCCTTCTGCGTTAGATACGCTCGCCGAAGTCGCCGCGATGCCATCTCAGGAGCAACACAGTCAGCAGGACCCGCCTCAAGAGATGGACCAATGGATGATTCAGCTCCAACATCAATTGAACGAGGCAGGCCAGCCAGAGCAGGACACAAACACGCAGTATCAATCCAACGTAAGAGAAGAAGAGGCAAACAGGTCATCCTCGCAGCTGGTCCAGACAGCGTCCGCTGCGACTGAGTTGCAAGCGTCTCTCGATGATCAGACTGGCCCTGACCGCGACAAGGCTGGTGAAGAGAGTCTTGAACGAGAAGAGTATCGAGCGTATCAGGCACTACGGGCTCATGCCAATAGTGAGGAGCGACGCTCAGATAATCTCGACCCCGCTCTACAGAATCACGAGTCATCGCAAGCAGCTTCCACAGCATCCATGGATACTACGGTCAGAGCGCCTGATTATGATTTTCAATTTCCTACAAATGAATCTATGGAAACTACAAATCTGAGAGGACATGGACTTCTCTCGCGGCCATCCAAGCGGCAACGGCGCAACAAGTTCTCCACAGAACGCCGGAAGGAGGTTGGCGGTATTCGCAAATTAGGAGCATGTCTGCGTTGTCGAATGCTGAAAAAGCCATGCTCGGGCGATACACCATGTTCGACGTGCCGTGCGATCGGGAGTCCGCGTCTTTGGCGGACGACGTGTGTGCGTACACGCGTCGCTGATGAGTTCTCCCTCTACAACACACCCTACTTCTTTGCTCGAGGTAGCTCTGCATTGACCCATGTCGCTGGGAAGCAGCCGATGTATCCTGCATATGGCCGACTTGAGGTCTCGATCGCCTCCGCAGAGGTACCGATCTCCTTCTCCGTCATCCAGATCGGGCCATCTCCAGAAGAGAACCGTAGAGATATCAATGTGGACAATACTCCACTTGCAGTCAAAGTCGAGACCGAGGAGGCCGTCTCTTCGGTGGATGCATATTTGTCCTCTGCGCTACCTATGCTGCAATCTCTTGAGGCTCATCCCCTTCTCCTATCTACCATCTCTCAGCTCACATCGCTTCCAGCAGATCTTCTCATCACACGCACTCTTCGCCTTCATGCCGCGACCACACTTCTATGCGCGCCACAAGATCTCGATTGGCACATTGTCTACGTTCTTCCCAGTGATGACGGACAGTCTGAGATTCCGCATATCCTCTCACCATCACGATCGGACTTTGCCGTCCTCCAAGCCCAGACTCTGGATGCAGTTGAGCGATTTGCCGGTCAGACGTTCAAGCACGTCGCCAATGAACTCGAACGCCGTCTTCTCGCCCGCGCGACTTCCACGCCTCTCACGACCTATCTCGTCACCGTTCTACTCCTCAATTGTGTGGAACGCATGTCCCTGCTCTTCCGCCGCTTTGATCATCGCCAGGACATCCACTCCGACGAGAATGCAGATGAGGAAACACAAATGCACGTTGACATGGCTGCTGCAGGAGACGACTGGCCCTTGAGCAAGCCGCCCAGGCATTACGTCTCGCAAGCTGCGACCTTCAGCCACCTGTGTGGGATGCTGTTGCGTATGCGACAACTTGTCCCCCGCACTGTCGCCCGATCAGATGATACCTTGGCAGTAGTGAGTGTGCAAGGCAGGAGAGTCACGGAAGTCGAGCCCTTTTCCGCCGCAGAGAGGGAGCTGCTCGCCACGCTTGGTGAAGGGCAAGACGACGCTGGTAAGGAGAAGGATAAGGAGAGGTTCTTGAAGGAGGTGGCGGCGTGGTTGCAGGCTTCTGATCTACGTGGGCAGGACGCAATGCAGAGATTGCAGCTGAGCGACGATGATATCGGGGAATCTTGGCGGTCATGGGACCTGAGGTTCGTTGGAAGCTTGGTGCTACCGGAGGGGTACGGCCAGGTGGAAGGCTGGGGTGAGAGGCAAGTACGGCAGACTGGAGCACAGGATCTGCAACGTCAGCAGCTACAAAAAGGTCGGGAAGTGAGGTTCTGGAACCACGGGGAGATGGTCGATCCTGCGCTGGCGAGGCAAGTGGTCGAGAATCTGACCCAGTAGAAATATCGACAAAAGTCCCTGCAGGCCAGTACGATGCATGAATTACGATGGCATGATCAATAGAGAGCATTTTGAGATACCCAATATAAGCATCAAACTAGTCGATCATGACTGCCTTCGCAAGGTACCAAAAGACATTGTTTTCGGAATATAGTACACTGGGTAAGACATCAACACTAGAGCAGCCTGCTACTCTTTCCTCCTGCCCTTCGTCATGCCCAATGCCCCACCTCTCTTCGACCGACTTGCGCTTCTCCTCACACCGACCGAGCCAGAGCCCATACCAAGGCTCTCTCTGCCACCGTCCATCAACCTGTCCAGTCCACCGCTCTGCCGTCTTTCTTTGCCTGTAGTTCCGCCAACGACAAGGTCGGGATTCTCGTTCGCCTTGACCACTATCACTGCATTTCCGATCGCCACACCGACGCTGTTGTCCGATAGTTGGGCTACAGGTCCGGGAATATCAGCCCATAGAGTGCTCTGGCCATCGCCACTGAGCTCTTTGATCGGAGAGGTGAACAGATTGCCTTGATGCGTGAAGATATATGCTTCCCATTCCTCGCCTCGTTCGGACATGTATTCGCCGGCTGAAATGCGGCGTCGGCGGCGGAGAGGGGATTCTCCTGTGGATGCGGGCGGTCGAGCCTTGGTCGCAGAAGTAATGGCGGACCTGGACAAAGATATGTCGGCGAGGCAGTATGGTATGCGGCGGACGCCGGCGACGCAAAAATTGTTGGTCACTTCCCAAGCACCTACATATTGGAGGTAGAATTCGGATGGCGAGAGCGTAGCGAGAGAGGCGCATTCGCTATTTGTGGAGATGCAAATAAGATTCGGGGTCAACTTTTCGTCATTCTTCGGAGATGTAACTTGTCCAGTGTATGACACCAAGCGGAGTTCAGAAGTATTGGCATCCTTATATGCAAGACTGAGGTGGGAGGTTGCAGGCCCGCTACAAGTGCTGCACTGCGAAAATCCTGTAGACATGATGCGCACTGAATGGCGAATAGCATTGGACATTGCGATGGTCGAGTATGATTGAAGTGTTGTAGGATCGATCCAAATTACCTCATCAGGCGTGCAGAGAAGCACGAGATGTGAGCCCGGTACAGGGTGTAGCCAAGCGTCATGCACAGTTGGCGCGGCTATATTAGGGCGTTCGACCTCTGGGGAAATGGCGACTGACGCCCATCGGCCAGATGTCGCATCTCTAATATAGCTGAAAACAGAGCCGAGCTCGGTCAGGACTATCAGAAAAGGTGTTTTGGACTCGTCCTGTACGATGGTGGCTGCTGTGATATCCCCTTCCTCGTTCGACAGATCTGTCTGGATCGAGCCTGTCCTCTCCCTGGAGATCTTGTGTATAACTCCGTTGTTCAGTAGAACAATCATGTCACTATTCTTCTCGTCCGACACCGTGATGAACTCGCATAGTATCAACTTTTGCGTCACCTGGCTGATATCAATGCTGACTGGCTGAGTGAGCTCCCTGTCTGTGGTCTTGCCGAAATAGACGTTGCCGCTCCGAGAAACTAGAGCAAAATCATCCGACGCTGGATCGGAGATGCAAATGTCGATTGGCCACTGATCGCTGATGCTCTGACTGTTCCCTATCATCGTCCGTCCATATTTCTGCGTCACTCGGTCTTTGACGGCAATGGCCACAGTCTTGTCAAGTCCGACGGATAAGACTTTGCCACTTCTACTGGAAGCCAAGCGCACAACATCGAGGCCATGGTTGGTCTCAACAGTGGTGTACGTAAGCGGACCTCCGTCAGTTCCTATGGGCTCAATCTCTGGTGTCTCGATCCTTTCATCCCAAAGCAGGAAGTTCATCAGAACAGTTGTGAAAGCAATCATAAAGACTACAGCAAGAGCGAAGGGATAAAAGTGACGGAGTGCAAGTTCCCTCAAAGCGTGTAGAAAGGAATCTTGCAAGGTTGGTATACTCGTCCGGTCTGCTCGACTCGATACCACTACCAATGGATCATATATCCGGGCTGTGAAAGATTGAACGCCTGGTTTGATGACATGCATGAATTGAGCAGCGGCATCGTTCGTCGTGGATTTTGACCCCGTCCAGGAATTCGAGGTTTCGATTGTGTTGTCGGTGGCAGTGTCTGCTTGATCGGAACCGAAGCTGGGCAAGTACTTCTTCCCGACTGGGGAAGACCATGGACTCGTGCGGAGTGCAGACATTGAGTGATCAGAGAAGTGCCAATTGAGAGCCATGACAAAAGTGACGGTGATGATGGACCCCGCCATGCGAGTGCTGACAGGAAGTCTGCCTCTGAACAAGGCATCTACCCAAGACTGTCTGCCGGGGGATTTTGTTGATTGAGGAGACCTAGGAACCACCGACGCAGCGACATTGCTCTTCGACCTGGTGAGGGAGTCTTGAAGCTCTAGCCGTTTGATGTCAACATTTAGTACTGCCAGAAAGAAAGTTATGAGGAAGAAGAAATCGAACAAGAGTGCAATTGATGCGAAAGCGCAAAATGCAGCCACTCCCGGAGAAACGAAGAGAGACAAGGTCCAGAGTAGAGCCAAGTTCTGAACAGCGGAGACCAGAGAAGACGCCCCAATATCGGCAACGCCGTTCGCGATTCTCTGTACGGTAGCCATCTCTGCTGGATATGCGAGCACAGCGTTGATGAGGCGGAAGATGTTCTCTAGACCGATAGCTAGGACGACAAAAGGATATGCTTCCTGGGGGATCTGATCCAGATTGATTCTGAGCAACCCGCAAATGGTGAAGCTGGCCAAGATCGATGTGGTCATCTGAGTTATTGCAGTAACAACCAGACCAGATCGACTGCGGAAGGCTTTAAGTCTTCTGAGACTGACAACAACGTAGAGGACCATGCAGAAATATGCCCCAATCAATGCCCAGTACTGTCTAATGCTGAAAGGCTGGAACTTGTACTCATAGATACTGCTGTGACCGGTGGTCTTGCCTACGGACCATTGTGAGGGTGCATCGGTAGAAAGGTCTGCTAGGTTGCGCTGCCACGTGTCACCAATGCTTGCGTTCTGTCGATTAACTAGAGTGATGATCAAAGCATCGGCAGCCGTCAGCTTGCCAGCGTGGAAGTTCTTGCCTGCGAATGCTGACAAGGGTTGGAGTTGGAAGCCGAGTAGCGACAAGTCCTGCTTATGAGTGCTTAGGGTCTTGACTGGATCAAGATCCGCTTCGAAAAGGTCCGGAGAGTGGTTCCAATAGACTGAGGGAGACTGTACGCCCCAGGTAGATGACGATGGAACTATGGTGGAACCGTTGATCTTATTCTGCAGCAACATACTTTCCAGATTAAATGCTTGCCGAATCAAGGATTTGTTAAGAGCTTGCATGTAGTCACCTTGGAGCCAGACCTGGCGCATTTCTAGGTCTGGCTGTTTCTCGGTGCGAGACTCGAAAGAAATGGATCCAGTCCAGACGTGATGTGGCAGACCATTTGAAGCGCCGGATGGGAAGTCGGACATGAAGACGGTAGGATATGAGAGGATGACGCCAATGGTGACACTGGCAAGCATGGCAGGCAGCCAGTAGCTAGCAGTAAGGGCTCCATGCCGGTAAAAGGCTCTGCGGATGGGGTTCTCATGTCGAAACTCTGGCGGATCAATAGTGCTAGCATTGGTATCAGTACTATACACAAGAAAATGGTAGAGATTGCGACGCACCCTCTGAACGGATATGACAGATACCAGATGAGGTGCATTGCGGGCGAGCGGAGGTGGCACTGATCCCCCAGACCTCATCCCATGAGGCGAACTGCCTGCAAAACCGGATGCAAGGGTGCTATCGAATGACACCGAATGATATGATCATGGAATTGGCGCGTTTGCGTGTCCCTTCTGCTCATCCGATGTGGCAAAGGAGGTCTGCCGAGGTGTGGCTAGCCTATGTCTCACTCGGAATATACTGACTCAAACGCGGATTTCGTCTCTTCCCTGCAGATGAGGTGGTAAGGCTAGATTGGTCAGATACTCTGTGACTTTGTTACAACTATGCGCAATGAATTTCGATGTGGCATATATATTCAAAGGGTGGGAGCGAAGCTGTTGATTATAATCATCAGCCTCAGATGGCGGGCCGCAGGTACAAATATAGTCTAGAAAAAGTACTAGGCACTTTGACTCTCAATCTCAGCATAACCATACAAATGTGCATCTTGCATGATCAGGTCTGCCTGAGATTTCATTCCCAGGTACATCAAGCATTTTGACAAGATTTTCCCCAAACATTTCACAATGCTTGGATCAGTTTCTATTCATATTTCGACGCCACAACCGCACGGCGCGGGATCGCTACACAGCGCACAAGTGGTATCTCTATCATTGGCATATCCAAGTATGCTCGCATGCAAATGCCCTACTTTTTGTATGATGGGATCGTGGTATCTCGAGTCGCTCGTCGTTCATCATATCGATCATCATTAATTGTGAGCCCTTGCCTCATACCCAGCGTCCATATCTCTTGCTGCTCTGTTCTCCCTGCTCACTTGTGCCAGGGTATCCGCATTTGTCAACTTCTTCTGAGCGTCCAGCTGCTTTCCGAGCTTGCCTGTGCCTTGCGCTGATTGTTTGCGTGCCTAGTCCGGTCAGTCCTGAGGGTTAAAGGTACGCAGACGCTACCGCGGGACCGGCATTTCGGGATGATCGCACCTCTGCGGCTCTCGCTGCCGCGGATTTTGGGTCATCGTCACCACTGCCGCCTCCTAACGTTCGACCGTGTGCGGCGCCAGCGGGGACTTTTGCTGACGACGAAGCTGCAGGCGCGTTGGCCGGAGCAGACCCGCCAAGGGTTCTACCCTCGCCTGAGAAGTTGGAGCTCTTGGTCTTGCCAAAACAATTGCCCATGTCGGTGCGCGATACGATGTAGGCGATGGAGAGGGCGGCGAGCGAGAAGAAGAAGAAGCGCGCCTTGTTTCGATGTACAGACATAAGGCGGCATCCGGGTTGGCATCGTCTCTCGCCGAGCACGGATTAGCCGCGAGAAGTGATGATGACTAAGCTTCGGCCTAACCGCGGGCCAATGGTGCAAACACGTGACAAGGAGGATCGACGAGGTTGAAGACCATGCGGTAGTCGAGCACAAGAACGCTCCTCATCATTCACCTCACCATCAGTTCGATCGTCCATCTGAACCACACTTGACGTCTCTGTCCTTCCTAAAGCAGCTCTTTTCCTTTGTCTCTTCAGCCAATCAAGACTCGGAGAAACTCGGCATAAACATTTCTTCTCACCCCACTGCAAATCTCGACTTCCGGGAAACCGTAGAGGACATCAGGGTAGAGTGATGCTCTCCCACCCACCTTGCACCGCACGCAAACCCATGGCATCCCACTCCGGACCCCCTCCAAAACGCAAGAGCCTCCAATTGAGGGACCTGGTCTCTCGCTCTTCCACCAACATGGACTCTACAGATCCCTTGTTCCTCGATCTCTGGGATGCCAACCTGCCTCTGGACGAGCCTCCTACAAAGCGCGCAAAGACAACCCACCCTCACAGTGTCGTTTGCTGCGATCAACCCTGCCCTGAGGACAGTCTCTGCTGGGACGACTTCTGCCACGACTTGTGCACCGACGTCTGCAAGCAAGCCTGCGAAGAGTGTCCCGGACCTGTTCACGACGGGGAAGCGTGTGACGACCCTCACTGTGCTGAGCCGGTCTGCACCGACGTTTGCAGTACCGCCTGTACCAACGTCCAGTGTGGTATGGGCTGTTCTGACCAATTCTGCAATGCAGACAGCCTAGACGCCTGTGCCGATCCTTCCACGGCTTGCTTCGACGACTGTAATAACTGGTGCAACTACCATGGACTCGACAATTGTTTGGACTGTATGTCATCGCCGGCGACATCGGATGTCAGAACTCCTCAATTACCGCCATCGACGTTTGACAGTCTCATCATGGATCCTCTCAACTCGACCTTCAGCACACAATTCATGGGTAGGCAATTTACTCCCTTCTTCACTCAGACATCGCAGACCTACGACACGTCATCATACCCCAGTACTCCTTATTTGACACCGCAGTATCTTCCCAGCGCACAGTATTCCCAATCAGACCCTAACTTCGCTCCACAACATGTCTGCAAGGTCAAGGGGTGCATGGCCGGGGCGTTCAAGGATGAAGATGCTCTTCAGGAGCATATCGAGAAGCAGCATCTCGTCAAGCTCAACAACAAGTACGTTTGTCAGTGGGAAGGCTGTGTCAAAAAGGTCACCAAAAAGTCCAACGAGCATATCCAGAAGGAGAAGGAAGCCCGTGCGATGGGTCTCACTTACGTGCCACCGCCAGAGCCATTCTCGGACGACCATCTGCATAAACTCAAACGACACTACTACGTTCACTCGGGCAAAAAGGCATTCGAGTGCGACTACCCTGGATGCGGTAGTGTTCATGCTACCAAAGCTCAACTCAAGGTCCACAAGGCGCGTCACAACCCGAAAGAATTCACCTGCGAAGACTGTGACAAGGTCTTCACTACTCAGAATCAGCTCAAAACGCACATCAACGCCGTCCACAAGAAGCAGAAGCACTTCAAATGTCCGGAATGTGACTATGCATGCGATGATTCGTCCAACATGTCCTCTCACAAGCGAAAGCAGCACCAGCAAGGTGTACTTTGTCCAAGTCATATGGACTTTCAGTGTGCTTATCGGGACGGTAGACAAGCCGAGATGGAGAAGCACATGCGGGCCTGCGACCACTCTACCTGGATGCTTGACGACAAGGATTCTTTCGATGCATACTGGAAGGGTCAAAAGAAGGTGTCGTCCTCATGACATTCACCCATCGGTATGCATGCTCCCTTGACACCGCAATGCTTCGACTGACTTGACCATAGACTTATGATTCACGCATTATGACTGAACGTTCAGCGGATGCTTATTCCGCCACCAAAGTAGTGTAAGTACTCGGAGCAGCTGGATCAGTGACAACTATCACCTGTATAGACCGTCCAGTAGAGTATCTCAAAACTCGAAGCATTCGTCATCGTCCCAAAAATCCGTGTGGTGTATAATTGTGTAATTGACAGTGACTACATGAGGGTGATCCACCATCAACGACCTGCTCGACGGTCCGATCACAAGACACCGTTTCGATCATTCGTGCACAAATGAAATGAACCCGAGCACTCCACTGAATTTACATCAGACATGAACTTGCGATCGTGGTATACCGCCTGTCTCTAGATCTGTACACGCTCAAACGCCAAGACTAGACCAGCTTGTCCCGCCGGCTGTTCACGGACTGGACGCCTACTTCTTGTGGGCCATAGGAGGAGCATGTCCGTACAGATTCTCGTATTCCCGCTTGTATTGTTCAGTCGCACGCTCATAGGCATTGATATAGTCCTGTCTTCATGTCAGCATACCATGCCCGTCCTATCAGCCAAACAACGCAAAGCTTACCTGCTTCTGGCTCTGGCTCAATTGCTTCCATACTCTGGCACTTTCCTGTGCCTGCTCAGCCAGGGATCCCGAATGCTGCTTACTTCTTCTCCTCTCCGCCGCAAATCTGATGTACGACGATGATGGCCTCTTCAGCTGCCTGTCGTCCTTGATCTCAGTGTATCCCCTGACCTTGAGCGCTTTGAGCTCCTTTCTCGCTTCGTTTGCTTGCCTTATCTCCTCGGCCGACTTGCCCGCCACCCAGGCCGAGTACTCCCTTTGCTTCTGCTCCCTCTCTTCGGTAGCTCGTCTGGTGTAACTCTCCTTCTCCGATGGCGACAATTGCTCAAAGTCCTGCTTCGTCTCTTTCAAGTACTTGATCAAGGCGCCTTTACCCTTGAGTGTCTCAGGGTTCTGCCTGATGGCCGCATGCCAGTACACCACCCAGGCCGACATTGGACCCTTGGCAGGAGGAGAAAGCGCCTGCTCCTTGAGCAGAATGACCCTCTGCGCCGGTGATTTTGCCTTTCCCCTCGCCTTTGCTGCATCCTTGCGCTGCTTCTCTGCCTCCCTTTTCTTGACTGCTGCCTCTGCCTTCTTCGCCTTGTGCTTCTTCTCTGCCTCCTTTTTCTTCGCTGCTGCCTCTGCCTTCTTCGCCTTGCGCTTCTTCTCTGCCTCCTTTTTCTTCGCTGCTGCCTCTGCCTTCTTCGCCTTGCGCTGGGCAGCTCGGTCCGCAGCGCGCTGTTTAGATGCGGCTCTCGCCAGAGCCCTCTTTGAAGGGGGTTTGGTAGCAGTCGTCTTCTTCGCCGCGGCTTTGCGAGTTGTTGTCTTTTCGGTAGGCGATTTGGTTGTCGACTCGGTCGTCGCCGCCTTGGGTGCCCGCCCACGCTTGGCTGTCTCCCCTATGGATCCCTTCTTGGGTTTCGCTGGAGTCGCATAGAATCGCACTGGTAGTGTGACGCGCCTGGCGACGGCCGGTCGGGAGATGACATGACCAGTAAAACGCGTGTGAGCTGCCAGACGCAGCGGGAGGCGGACTGGAAGCATCACGGTGGTGGTACGAATTACCCAATGGCTGATGTCGTATGCTCGCTGCGTTCACCTGCTGATCGAGAGAGTGTTCGATGCGTTGAAAAACAAGGCAAAACCACGTGGGTTGCTATTGTTACAGCTACCCAAGCTTGAGACTCCCCGTGTCGCGTGGCTGGTCGTCGGTCAAAGTCCGTGCGTCACGAAAGGAACAGCATTTTAACGGGAAGCTAGCCGGCGGGGGCTAAACTACAAATGACAAGTCGTGCCTGACGCCGGCGGCCGGAGAATCCCAGAGCTCTCCGCAAAGCTAGCGTAGAACCTCAAGTAGATGGTCAAATATTTCCCTTGTCTTTACCTCACCCTATTTGCCGGTCTCAATTCTTATCCTACTCTTGTCCGTATTCCACTCGCCGCTCCATACGACGGGACGAATCGCAGCTCTTCACTGCGTAATTACGCTCGCTTCACGACCACAGAGTATAACCAGTAACTCTTCACAGCATGCGGCGGAATCGCTCGCCTCCAAGACGTGACGATTACCGTCGCAATCGGCGAGACCATGACCGACGTGACTACAGAGATGACAGACGAGATCCTCGGCGCCTTTCGCCCCCTGTACGCAAATAATAATTCCAACCTGGAACCCCAACTAACAATGGCTCAGCGAGATGACCTTTACCGCAGCCGCGACGAAGATCGCTCGGGTCGTCTCTCACGAGATGACAGTCCATCGCGCCGCGACAGGTCTAGAGATAGAAAGCGCGAAAGATCGCCACACCGATATCGAGAACGTGAGCGTCACGGCCGCGACCGCAGTCGCGAGAGACTGAGAGATGACCGCAGCTACCGAGACCGCTCAGAGTCGCGCGACAATAAAAGACCACGGAGAAGCGAGAGCGTAGATTCAAGACGCAGACCTGACAGTGGAGACCGTCGAGGCCCCGACAGGGAAAGGCGAGATACCAATGAGGTTCGTGTTGAAGACAGGAAATGGCGCTGAGAACCTGGATTGACAATAGAACAGCGTAGACCTCCGCCGGAAACCCACAGAGACCGGGTAGCTCGAGAGGACCGTGAGGCGAAAGAGAAGGCTGAGAAAGAGGAGCAAGATAGAAAGAATAAGTTGCTTGAGCGTCAAAAGAAGGTGGCCGAATGGAAGAAGAAGAAAGAAGCTGAGCTAGCAGGTCGTCCACTATCGTCCGGCACTGATGCGCGTTCTCCCGCCCACGTGCCCTCGACTCAGACGCCGAAGACACGTGAAGGTTCGGAAACACACTCTCCCGAGCCGTCAAAACCATTCTCCGGCAAGTTCGATCCAAAGGCCATTGCTAATCGAGCACGAGCGAAGGTGGAAGGCAAGGCATTAGACGGGGAGATCGGCATGAACGGCACTGTCGAGAGGAAGCCGACTACAAATGGGACCATCGGCTCGTCCCTCAAATCAACAAAATCCGCGTCAAAGGCAATCTCGGCTGGCTTCGGCATCACCAAGACAGACGACGGCAGTAGCATGGTCGACTCGGGTCCTGCAATCGACATGGACGACGACAACGCGAACAAACGCAAGTTGGCAAGGATACCGATGGTGGAAGGCCAAGACGATACGGCCATGGAAGATCAGTATGACGACGAAGATCAAGGCGAATTGGATGAAGAGTTGAATGCAGACGACGAAGAGCTCGTTGCTGCTGCTCGCGCCGCCGCCGAGCGTCGTGCCGCCGAAGCCATGGAGGCCGCAAAGCCTGTGAATGCTTCCAATGGAGATACCCTCATGGCCAACGATGACGACGACGAACATGTTGATCCACTGGATGCTTACATGCTGGAGCTAGAGGATGCGCCCCAAAAGAAGTCGACTCGTCGCGCCAATCGTTTACTAGAACAAGAACTTGGATTCGACGAAGACGGCATCATGGACGCTGTGGGCGATGACGATGCAATGGATGTGAAGGCGAAAAAGAAGAAGAAGGAAGTGCCCATTGTGGATCATAGAAAGGTTGAGTACGACGAATTCCGCAAAGACTTCTATACCGAACCACAAGAGCTGCACGATATGACCGAAGAAGAGGCAAAGTCACTGCGCTTTGAGCTGGACGACATCAAGGTTCAAGGCAGTAACGTGCCCAAACCCGTCCAGAAATTCGCTCAACTCGGTCTAGGCTCACAGGTCCTCGACATCATTCGCGGTCTTGGATTCGAAAAGCCCACCTGTATTCAAGCTCAAGCCATTCCCGCCATCATGAGTGGCAGAGATGTCATTGGTGTCGCCAAGACCGGTTCTGGCAAAACTGTAGCTTTTCTGCTACCCATGTTCCGCCATATCAAGGATCAACGGCCACTGGAGAATATGGAGGGACCGATTGGACTCATCCTCGCACCCACGCGCGAGCTTGCCACCCAAATTCACAAAGAGTGCAAGCCATACCTCAAGGCACTCAAGCTTCGAGCTTGCTGCGCCTATGGAGGTGCGCCAATCACCGAACAGATTGCCGACCTGAAACGAGGAGCAGAAATTGTGGTCAGCACACCCGGCCGTCTCATCGATCTGCTTGCCGCAAATTCGGGTCGCGTCATCAACTTACGCAGAGTCACGTACGTCGTCATGGACGAAGCAGATCGCATGTTCGATATGGGCTTCGAGCCTCAAGTACAGAAGATTTTAAGCAATGTTCGTCCTGACAAGCAATGTGTGCTGTTCTCCGCAACTTTTCCACGCAAGATGGAAGGTCTCGCCCGTAAGGAACTGAAAGCGGCAGTACAGATTACTGTCGGAGGCCGCAGCACTGTACCAAAGGAAATTACCCAAGTGGTCAAGGTCGTCAAGGAGGAAGACAAGATGAGTCGCCTGCTCGAAATGATTGGCAACGAGTTTCAGTCAGATGACGACAAGCGCTGTTTGGTGTTTGTCGAGAGGCAAGAGACAGCAGATGTCCTTCTCGGCAAATTGCAGAGAGTTGGTTACCCTTGCGTATCAGTTCACGGAGGTAGAGAACAGATTGATCGCGACCAATCTCTGGAGGACTTCAAGGCTGGCAATGTCCCAATCATGATCGCAACCTCCGTTGCAGCCCGTGGCCTCGATGTGAAGCAGCTCACACTGGTTGTCAACTACGACGTACCAAGCCATCTGGAGGATTACGTACATCGTGCTGGGCGTACCGGACGTGCTGGCAACCTCGGTACTGCAATCACCTTCATCACACCCGACCAAGAGCGCTTCTCACTTGACATCGTCAAGGCACTCAAGCAATCAGAGACGGTCGTCCCGGAAGAGCTGCAGAAAATGGCGGAGGGCTTCGAAGCCAGGATCAAAGAGGGCACAGCCAAACGATATGGCGGTTTCGGTGGGCATGGACTTGAGCGTATCCAAGCTCAGCATGACGCCGAACTTGCTCGTCAACGCCGCGCATTCCGCACCGAGGGTGAGGCCGACGAAGAGGAAGAAGAGAAGAAGAAGGAGAAAGAGAAAGAGCCTCCTCATGAAGATGAGATCAAAGTCTATGCCAAGAACGAGGAGCAGCCTGCACCGCCTCCAAAAGCAGAAGGCATCGTCGACGTCGATTCTGAGATCAAGGTCGAACGTACCGAGAAGATCTCCTTACCTGCTAGCACTGGTGGCTCTCGACTTGATCGGGCTGCTGCAGCTGCTGCTCTCATCAACTCTCGTCTTGGTGCTCACGGCACAGCTCGAGCAGGAGCAAGCATCGATAACCGCGGTCCGGATGCTGGCGAGTTCCACTACAAGCTTGAAATCAACGACTTTCCCCAAAAGGCAAGATGGGCCGTAACGAACAGAACAAACGTAGCAAAGATTCTGGAGAGCACAGGTGTCAGTATCACGACCAAGGGCAGATATTACAAGCAGGGTGAAGAGCCAGGTGTGGGCGATCTACCAAAGATGAATGTTCTGATTGAGGGCGACACAGAACCTCAGGTCATCAGTGCTGTGAGGGAGCTGAGGAGGTTGTTAAACGAGGCTGTGGCCATGGACGGCGGAGAGCCAAGCAAAGTCGGCGGAAGGTATACTGTGGTGTGAGATGTCTCCTAAATCTACACCTCTGCACACCTGCAGCCAAAATGGCCAGGCGCATTGCAGACACTATGAGCATGGATCGGATAGATGCCGAACATGCTACCGTCTGTCACGCTTTCACGCTCTCCATGTGATCTTGATCAATCGATGGCCTTTAGCGCTTACCAACATACTTCTCCGAACAAGAGGTTGGAACAGGCGTTTATCCTTGTGCTGATGACATGGAGGGCTTGACATGAAACTCTCAGCCTCGTTTCTCTCGCGGTCTCCTGCACGATCTACCGGAGCTGTGTCGATCCCTTATCTCAAGCTTTTCCTAACTTGCATACACTACGACCATCTGTCGGAGAATTCCTGTCAACAATCATCATTCAATGCAAGGCTACAATATGACAAGGATGCCGCTCCGACAGACCAGTGAACCGTGGCAAGCAACGCCACTTGGTGTGACATGTCCCAGGTCAGCCTCCACCTCGAGAAGTTGGGCTCCGAGACACAATCACCACCATCCACTAGCAGCATAATTTGGTATGAACCATCAGCCCTAATTGCAGAGCGGATAACCGCGTGGGGAATGATGGGCAGATCTTTGATCAGAGCAAGATATTGACTTTGAGGGTGCCTTTTGGCTGCGTTTCAGGGTGCAGCTGAAACATCCTCGACCTCCCAAGCAAGAAAACCAACAAGGCGGGCCGGATCTCGACCGAAGCCGGATGATCAGAGATGGGGGACTAGGCCAAACCATTGATGTAGGTCAAGACCTGTAACTGGCTCATTCGCGCGGCAGAAGTGGCACTATTCATGACGTCTCCGGCAGCAGAGCGTGGTGGTCGACTTGAATAGAGCTTCACCAGCGCTTGCAAAGGCCAACAATACCAACACAAGCTACTGCGGGTATATGCACGCTTTACAAATGGTAATCCTACGGCCAGCTTGACTTTCAGGATATCAGGATAGATCGTGGAGCTCTCCACGATTCACCTGATCTGCATGGAGCCTTGAGGTCTATTCACGTCAAAGTCACGCTTCAGCCCATCCGGCACATCGCTGAGCGGACAGGATGAACTGATCCATTTGCTCTTGGAGTCGCCCTTCATACTGCAGATCGAAAGGTACACACCCCTGGTACCTGCATGCCAACCTACGCATGACCTTGGTTCATGGTCACGATTGGAACGCATAGTCCGTTTCAGCACAACACCACCTCGGTCTCACGCTCCTCCTCACCTCTCAACAAGCTCCAACATGCGCTCATGACGATGATGGAGGGTGTTTGTACCGTCGATATCTCACCGCTGGCGGCTGCGAGGAGAATACCAAGACTTGTTGCAGCCCGTTTTGCTTCCTTCTGCAGTGGTGTTTCGACGGGGACATCGCGATCACTGCATGTCATCGAACGGGCATGCCACAGAGTATGCTGACCTTGCTGGACGGCTGACATCGATATCCCTCAGGTAGGGAGGATGACGATGCAGTGGTTGTGATCGAGAATGCCAATACCTCCGTGGTCATCCGCTGTGAGCAACAAGGTATAAGTACCTCCATCTGGTCCTGTGGATTAAGAATCAGTCCAGCAGAAACATCACATCCACCCTTCCTTCCTTCTTTCGTTACCAGTGCAGGCCGCTTTCACTTTTGCAGTGCAGGTCACTACCGATCCATTCACTTCCAATAACTTTCATTCGAGGACAAACAATCATGAAGACTACCTTCTTCCTACTTGCCGTCTCGGCTACCTCCGCCGTCGCTATCTTCCCTGGTATGGGGGGTGGCTTTGGTCAAGGCTTTGGCACCCGTCGCGCAGGCGACGGCAGCGGCGGCGGCAGCGGCGGCGGCTTTGGACGGGGCGGTTCCGGTGGAGGAGGATTTGGCGGGTTCGGCGGCGGACGACCTGGAGGTGGATTCGGTGGTGGTCAAGGCGGAGGCCAAGGCGGCGGTGACGCTGGTGGCTCGATGCTCAATCAGCCTTGCTCCGTCCCTGGGCCAACCACTGGCGCTGTACAGCCAGCTGATCTCTCCGGTAAGTTACTCGCATTACACTCGGTGCCGGAAGCGCGACTGTACCCTAATATCCAATGCTAACTTGCCGCAAGGATTCTGTCTCACTACCACTTCCTGCTCTTCCGCGGGCGGCCAGTCCGTAGCTGGAGGCTGCCCTGGCGCCTCAGGCAGCGTGCAGTGCTGCATCAAGAATGACTGCGCTGGAACAGGGACCAATTCTGCTTGTCTGACGACCTGTCCTGGTCAATTCACTGCCGGGTCATGCCCAGGTCCCGCTTCCAACAGGTGCTGCGTCGTTACCGACCAGGAGGCCGATCGACTCAACCCTGGTAATGGTTTCGGGTCTGATGGGGGAAGTCCCACCGATACGATTCCAGCGCCGTTGGATGGAGCTACGGGCGCGGGAACCAATGCTGGTACAGGGATCGGTACAGGTACGGGCACTGGCAGTGGCAGAGGTGGAAAGAGCAGAAGAAACTTTGGAGGAAATGTTGCAGGCTTTGGACAGTAAGGAGAAACGTTCTTGTTCGATTCTACCAGGTTTGAGATATAGTCTACTTTTCGGGGAGACCTTAGCTTGTTGTCCTTCTTATTGTGTCATAGGGATTGAGATGTCGTTTCTTCTTCGATGAGATCTAGTTCTCTGTCCATACGCTTGGGCGTCTTGATCCACATGGACTGGTGGAATAGAGTACTATTTGTACCGACCTTTACAGCTATCGGTCTGGGAAATAGCAGTGCCAGGTCTGCATTTTCTTCTTCCGTCTTTCTGAAACAAGCCATTCACCGCTCCCACCAGCAGTCGTGTTTCGTTGCAATCGGCCAAGAGTCCCGTTGCAGAAGATCCTCAAGGGTCCAGATCGAGGGGCTGCCCCTCATGGGTGTCTCTTCATCTTCTCCACGTAAGACGAGACCACCAGTATCACTATCCAACATGTCTGAGCCATTGAGGATACGCAACTTCACCACCTCGCCATTGGAGCTTAAAGTGGTCGAGAGGTTTGCTTCGCCCAACCCACTAGCAGCTCCTCAGGGCCTGGGAAACTTTACTCGTAACATCACTTCTTTCGTGTCAAATGCCACCAACGGAGCTATTCCAAACCCGACAAACCGTCAACTGGCGGATAACGCAGAGTCGTTTGCCAGGCAAGATGTCAATGTCAGGGTTGAACCTTTCACAACTGCCCATACTGATATCAGACCTTCCGAAAGAGGACCAGATGAGATTGTTCGGTTGACTTTCGAGAACGATGGCCAACAATATCGGATTGATGCACCTACGCCATCGAATTCTTCCGCCACGTTCATCCCGCTTGGTGGCGAAAATCACAAACAGTTCACCGGTGTATACGTCTCCAGCCAGTCCTTCCTTGCCGTCTACTCGTCCTCGGATCTCAATTCCTGGATGTCTCACTTGAACGATCGCACGCCCGTCAGCGCCCTTTCGATCCCAGGCACTCATAACTCACCGACATGTCACAAAGCTCTACCATCTGTTCGCTGTCAAGCTGTCGGCATCCGCGCTCAGCTTGACAATGGCGTACGCTTCTTCGACATCCGTGTGCAGCCGGAATACCCTGATGATCCAGGCAAGGACAACCTCATCCTAGTTCATGGTGTCTTCCCCATCTCTCTTACTGGTAACAAGTACCTACGCGATCTTGTCAACGAGACTCGTTCTTTCCTTGATGCCAATCCATCCGAGACCGTCATCATGTCCGTCAAGCGGGAAGGTCCAGGCACTCACAACGATGCTCAGCTGTCCATGATTCTGAAAGACCACTACGCTCGTCCCGGCGATGACAAATGGTTCACCGAGCCCCGTCTACCCACCTTGGGTGAAGTCCGCGGCAAAATCATGGTGATGCGCCGCTTCGCCCTCGACGATCGTCTTCGTGGCGAATGGGGCGGACGCGGTCTCTACGTCGACGCCGAGAACTGGGCTTACAATACCCCCAATGACAGACATGGTGATGTCTGCGTCCAGGACTTCTGCGAGGTCTTGGAGACGGAGAATATTGACCAGAAGATTCGCGTTTGCTGCGAGCACCTGGACCGATCGAGCGGAGAGGAGTGCAATATTGACGAGGCGAGAGGGGGCCCGTTATACCTCAACTTCTTGTCGGCGAGTAATTTCTGGAAGGTCGGATGCTGGCCTGACCGCATCGCGGCCAAAGTCAATCCCGCCGTCATCGGGCATTTGGCAATGAACCATGACAAGGAGAACAGAGGTGATGGGTCTGCGGGAGTTGTGGTGTGTGACTGGGTTGGGGGTAACGGGGATTGGGATCTGGTTAGATGCATTGTCGGGATGAATGCTAGACTCGCCAGCAAGCATCCTCGCTGAAGATGTCGCTAGTTTCAGAAGACATGGGAACCATTATAGAACAATGGATAAAAGGTAGTGGACGGTATATAAAGGCATCGATGTCTTTGTCAATCACCTCGCTTCACCTCAGGGTCTTCGCTGGTTACGAATGATGAATTACTGCGAACGATACTGGATCATTAGCTACAACCCCACGTGGTCATGCAGCAGTTTTTCCTTCAGATCTGAGACAGAACTCGTGGCATCCCTCGTAGACTGTGATAAACTCTAGTTCTGCCGTCGCCGGCCACAAAGCCTATCCGTGTTGTTCAGTCCCGATTCATCAACTGCCGTGTCAGGCTCTGTTTGTGCACCTGCAAGTCCGTCTGTTGACCGACCAGCATCGACGCCTCGGACCATCATTCAGCCAGACGGTCGTTTGCTTAACGGGGTCGGCGTTGGTAGTAGACTTGAAGGCGAAGAGTAGCGAGCGAGTTGGAATGCCGGTATCAACTGGGACGTTGCCTCTGTAGTGCTCGCCGATCGGAAAGTCGATAAGAGGTAGAAATAGATGAAGATGTAAATATAGGCAAGCAACTCGATCTTTAAACAGCGTTCTTCTCTTCTTCGACTAGAATCATTCAAGAGATGGCCCTTTTGCCTCTGGCATGCACCCGATATGTCGAATGCGATCATCAGATCATACCGATAGCTTCACCCTCTCGCTTCCACACATGACCGTCTTTGATGACCCAGCTGACTTTTCTCAACGCCTGGACGTCCTCCCTAGGATCTCCTTCTACAGCAATCAAGTCGGCTGCCCAACCCTCTTCAAGACTCCCGAGTCTCCTCCCACACCAGTCGCCACCACAAGCTTTCCAGCCATGCAAAGTCGCAGCAGTCAGCGCCTCTTCAGTTGACAATCCAGCATCTACCAGCAGTTCAATCTCCCTTGCGTTGTCCCCATGAGGGAATGCCCCCGTGTCACCGCCGGCAGCAATCTTGACTCCCTTCTCGAAGGCAGTCTTTGTCTGTGTCAAGATCGTCTTCATGACCTCTTTGCCAGCGTACAGCTCACAGACACTCAGCGTCGGCACAAAGATTGTCTTGTTCCTCTGCATGGCATCCACCGCCTCGTCACTCCGGACAAATCCATGCTCAACGCTCGTCACCCCAGCGTCAGCGGCCATGATCACCGCGACGGGCTCACTGGCATGGCACGCCACGGGAGCTCTCGCCCTCTTGGCCTCGTCGACCATGACGTCCATCTCCTCCTGCGTAAACAGTGGTAGATTCGGGTTCCTGGCATCGCCGATCCTGCGCTTCTCGGGGTCTGACTCATCATTTTGGAGACCAGGCGGGAAAGCAATGTCAGGACAGCCCGGCCATTTGGGTTGGGGGAAGCGCAGCTCTCGCTTGCGGTAATCGGCGTAGATCTTGATGACGTCCGCACCGGCGCCCAGACGACGACGTACCCCGGCACGACATGCGACGGGACCGTCGCAGGGGTCGGAGAGCTGTGGCACGGAGACACGGGGCCTGGATTCGATACGGATCTCGTAGCCGGAAGAGGACGCACGCGCAGAAGATGCGGGGACCTGGAATGAGGCGGCGATTGATGGCGTCTCGGATGTGGATGTCAGCGTCTCTTGCGCCTTCGGTACCGAGATCGCGGTAGGTAGTGTATCCGGCCAGAAGAGCAGTGCGGCAGTGATTGGATGCCCGGAGGACACGTTCGACGAGAGATTCGTCACGTTCTTGGTTGACACTGGACGTTTCGGAATAGGCGTGGAGCAAGATGTGAGTGTGAGCGTCAACCAAGCCGAGAAGTACTACTAGGTGGCGGAGATCGATGTCTCCTGATGCAAGGGTAGAAAGGGGAGAGTTGCGTTTGAGAACATTCGTGATGAGACCAGTGTCACGATTGATGGTGAGAGACAAGTCATGGAGGAACTTCTTGATCTTGGAAGAGAAAAGTAAAGAGGTGTGAACAGTATAAGTTGTGATGGAGCTTGTTGAACTGGCAGGACCAGGGGTGGTAGCCATGGCCGTGGTCGTCGGAGCCACTCTACGGACCATATCGTCACAGTGCCCGAGATACTACCAATTACTTGTGTCCTCCTGAATGATGACGACTCAGGTATCAATGACACGTGAAAAGCGCCATGCTCACGGTGGCCTGATATCCCCGCTTCTCGGTTCAGGGTGCCGGTTTTATCTTTGCTGCCTCTCAAGAGCATGTTGGTAAGGCAAGCATTGCAGACAAATGGAGAGCGATTCGACTGTTCGAAGCATCAGAAATGTCTAGCATGACTATGATAGATGGAAGTGCAGGAAAAGTTGGCAGGGTGAGACTATATCGCCGGAGTTTGGCCCGAGGACTGGCCCCTAGTCAACGAATCACAGTACTCAGTCATTTGGATCATTACTGTCCCAGCTAAAACCGTTTCGGGGCAGAGTGTAACATGGCCTCGTAACAGCATCTGATGGGGAGATTACAGTATACAAGTCAGTTCTGTGCAGGTATCGACGACACCTTCACCTTGTCGTTTCACCCGCGCGATCGGAATATCTTCGGAATGCTCTTCCAGCTATCAGTGACATGGGTTTGACGAGACCTAGTAGGACAACGAGCTATTTTCCGTCGCAATGGCAACTCTGTATGCTTGGATATTGGCTATAGTAATCCTGAGACCATGAGATGCGACATCGGCCACTCTGTCGGTTGATTTGACTTATCTGATCCGCAGACCCTGAGCCAAGCGAAAAAGCTTCTTCAGCACCGACAAATCTTATCTCCGCTAGCGCCTTCGGTGGATCTAATCAGATTTTTCTCACCGGTATAGATTTGGGAATTCGTTGCGAAACTTTCTCTCTTTGCTCCTACAGTACAGTGGCTGCCCGGTCCGAATTACGGCCTCCTCACACTGGCTCTCGTGGGTGCTGAACAACGTTATTGATGAAGGATGCCGTCTTCAAGGCGTTCCAGCCGGGACAAGGCGTTACATTCCCGTCAAGTGTCTGGTAGGTGGCTGTGAGGTTTTTCAGCATTCTAAGACAAGTACATCTGTGTCCATTGATCCTCTCCTTTCTTCTATGTCGTACGTACATTGATCGCTACTTCACAAATCTATGACCATGCTGTCCAAGATCCCAAATGCGCTCCGACCCGACAGACGGAAAGAGGGCAGTGAGGAGCCCAACGAGGACGTCGTTCCTGCTGTAGTTGCAACAGCCAGAGACTCGAAATCTCCAGAAGATGATGTCGATGAGATGTCGAGCGACATGCATCCAAATGAACAGGCTCAAAGCGGAGTGGAAGCTGCAGAAGCCATCACTTTGACATGGACGAGAGGATCCCTGGCAGGAGCGTACACCTTGTACGTACAACGTCCTGGACTTGTGGAATCTACTGATCCTCGAAAGGATGTTCTTACTGTATTTTGTCAACGCCTTTCAGTCATCCATCACCGGAAATCTTTCAGCTTATGTGACCAGCGGCTTCGAATCACATTCGCTCATTCCAGTCATCAGCATCGTATCTAGCATCATGGGTGCGGCGACATACATGCCTCTGGCTAAGATGCTGAATCTCTTCGATCGGTCCGTTGGTTTCATCTCCATGGCTGCTCTCGCGACATTGGGACTGGTTCTATCAGCAACTTGCAAGGGCATTGGCACTTATTGTGCAGCGCAGGTGTGTCTTGTGTCCTGGAGCAATCGCCTTGATGCTTTCACTGACACTACCAGGTCTTTTATAGCGTCGGATTCATTGGCATCATATTCAGCGTTGATGTCATAACCGCAGACACATCGACCCTGCGCAATCGAGGACTTGCATATGCATTCACCTCTTCACCGTACATCATCACCGCTTTTGCCGGGTCAAAAGCGTCCGAGGGCTTCTACGAGAATCTGTCGTGGCGATGGGCATACGGCACTTTTGCAATTGTACTGCCAGTAGTGGCACTTCCCATGTTCGGATTGCTTCGATGGAACAGACAAAAAGCCAGGAAGAGTGGGTTGCTGCAGGACAAAGTCAGGAGTGGCCGTAGCCTCAGTCAGAGCATCGTGCACTATGTCGTGGAATTTGATGGTAGGATATTCGCACGCATGATACTGCAATAACTGACAGCGACAGTTCTGGGAGTCTTCTTACTCACCGCGGGATTGGCGCTATTCCTCTTGCCCTTCTCCATCACATCAACCACAGCAGATGACTGGGCGTCTGTGTCCATGATTACCATGCTGGTCCTTGGTTTTGTCTGTCTACTTGCGTTCGGTCTGGTCGAGCGCTATGTAGCTCCGGTGCCATTTTTACCCTGGGGTATCCTAGCTTCTCGGACGGTGCTCGGTGCATGCCTGCTAGATGCGACCTACCAGATTGCTTATTATTGCTGGAACAACTACTACACCTCCTATCTCCAAGTAGTCTTCGGGACTAGCATTGCCACAGCAGGTTACATCAGTAGCACCTTTGACGTGGTCTCTGGAGTCTGGTTGTTTGTGGTCGGTTTCGCCATCAAGAAGACCAATCGTTTCCGGTGGCTTCTATTCATAGCAGTACCGTTGTACATACTCGGAGTCGGGCTCATGATTTACTTCCGTCGACCAAATTGGTCTGTCGGATACTCGATCATGTGCCAGATCTTTATCGCATTTGCCGGCGGAACCATGATCATTGTCCAGCAAGTCGCGGTCCTGTCCGTCGCAGATCACAATAACGTAGCTTCAGTTCTGGCCTTCCTCGGTGTCTTTGGAAATTGTGGCGGCGCCATAGGAAGCAGCATCTCCGGCGCCATCTGGACGCACACTCTCCCCCAAGCACTACAGCAGTACCTGCCAGAATCTGCACAAGCTGACTGGGAGAGCATCTATGATTCCTTGGATACTCAACTCAGTTACGAGCTCGGTGATCCGGTCCGAGATGCTATCATCAAGGCATATGCTGTATCTCAGGAAAAGATGTTAATCGCAGGAACTGCCATTATGTGTCTTTCTCTGATATGGATGGTCGTGATCAGGGATGTCAAGCTCAGCGAGAAGAGTCAGACCAAGGGTGTGTTGTTTTAGATACCACAAATACTTCGGTAGTCGAGGAGTTGTCAAATAAATGGGATTAAGTCTTCTCTGACATTCAGTCAAATTTGCATGCCCATGCGGGCCTAGCATTGCAATACTTGGCGAATCCCATCGCTGAACGGTCGAGACGAGGAGAAACCCCCCTTTCCAACTCCAGAGCGCCTAGGAAAGGTCGGCCTAAGCGCTGAATGCATTTCGAGGTAGAAGACAAAAGCCGATAACGGTGATGTTGCCGAGGTTGACAAGCTTTATGCAAGAATTGATCACCAGCCTTGACCATTGTTGGTACATAAGGTTTGACGGAGTCGTTGCTATGTGCCGTCAGGGTTGTGTGGGCCTTGGAACATCCGGATCAGATAAATTTCGTTGGATATGCCCTAAGACCCACCAGACAGACTATCGGGACCCACTCCTCAATAGGGATCTGATTAGATTTTGATCCACTGGTGGTCCTATACTGTACCACTAAGCGAATTCCTACCACCTCGCGTCGATCATAGCCTGGAATCCCTCCACTTCGGAACACGTTTGTCGATGTAGGCTTGTATCCCTTCCGCGAAGTTTTCGCTCTTGACCAGTCGTGGATACCACTCAGTAGCCAATTTCGACACCGCTCTTTCGACATTCCCGTCTTCCCAGCCTAACCGAATGCCTTGGCGGGCGATAATCAGTGCGTCCGGAGAGTTCTTGCACATGTCTTCCGCTATCCGCACAGCAGCGGCGACCACGTCACCCTCGACCACCCGGCTGATCAATCCCCACTGTGCTAACGTGTGAGCGTCAACTGTGCGACCGGTAAGAGCGAGGTCCATGGTCCGCTGCAAGCCGATAGTCGTCGCGAGTCGTGGGAGGCAGCCAGCCACTGGGACAATCCCTCGCTTGACTTCTGGCAGAGCAAAGACCGCGGCCGAAGAAGCGATCACCACGTCGCAGTTTGCGATCATCTCGAAACCTCCGCCCATGGTAATTCCGTTGACCGCGGCAATGATGGGCTTTTTGCCAGTCCTTCGGGGCAGACCGGCGAGGCCAGGAGCTGACATGTCGTTGATTACGCCGGCTTTGTTCATCTCGTTCCATTCTGCGAGAGTAAGATCGTGTGATACTCGATTAAGAAAAGGCTCACCATGTAGGTCTGCTCCAGTACAGAACGCTCGCCCGTTGCCAGTGATGATGCCAACCCAAAGGCTGGCATCTTGGTCAAATCGCTCCCAGACGGCGATTAGTGCGTGACTTGTTGCTTTGTCTATACAATTTAGCTTCTCCTGTCGATCGAGCGTTACGAGCAATATGCGCTCCGCTGGGAACGAGACGGAAAAGTTGTCGTATTTGCCTGGTTTCATAGTTGAGAATTCTTGTGGCCGTACAGTATTACAGTAGACGATGATCGGAGAGCAGGGTCCTTGTCGTGTTTTGAACGCAATGAGGCCCACGGATGTTCCGAACCTCGGACGCCCCACAGTACCCACCAGATTGGTATTCTCTCAGGCAGTGCTTGTTGTATACTTCCATTCGAGTGCCTCATCCGTCATACTGAATAGCATCTCTAACTGTCCGTCACCAACCTTGCACTTTCTGAGAGCGTAATTCGTCTCCATGGCCAATCCGTTATCGTTTTCGAAGGGATATCAGTCAGTCAGGCTACCACATCCATGGCTGACACGATATCGTGTCGAAGCTGTTACTTCGTCGAGACCTACTCAACTGCGTCTGAGCCTGGAGGGTCAGCCTGCCAACGGAATACCTGTGCCTCAATCTCTGCACAATGACATTCTCTCTTGGAACGATCTCGTGCTGCGGCCGAGTGATAAATGCCCGCCACCAAACGACAATTCAGCATGGGCGCGGGCTCGACGAAGCCCAGAAACCATCTTTAGATGGCAGGGAGATACGGCCCCAACTCTTGGACAAATCTGGAACATAGTCCATGCTATATACCTGGCCTATCCTGCCATCGAGTACTTTCGTACTAGGCTGATCGGCGTAGGAGATGACACTGTACGCCAGGAATTGTTGACGACTGGGCTTGCAATCTGCCATCCACCTTCCCGAACAGCCACTGATCAAATATCAGACGAGCTGTTGATTCTGCGAGGTGCATTCTGGCAAGGCGCAGCGTCACCGATGGGACCAAGACCAATTTGGGTGGTAGGCGAAGGGATTGATGGACCGCTGCGAAAGCCATTGTCCTACTACCCCATTATGCCTGACTTGCAGCACTTCACGAATCGCTTCCCAGACCAGCCAATCTATACTCAGCATCCCGTGCGTCGACCAAAACCACATCCTGGGTCCATTGCGTACAGTCGTTTCATACCGGAAATCGACCAACACTTCTCCCTCGAAGTCGTCAATTGGGAGGATCCAAGTCACTTGGCGCTTTTCAACAAGTGGCAAAATGATCCCAGAGTTGCTAAGGGATGGAATGAGACTGGAACGCTTGACCAGCATCGAGAATACTTGAAAAGCTTGCACTTCGATCCTCATGTGTTATGCCTCTTTGGACGATTCGATGAAGCTCGCTTCGCCTACTTTGAACTGTATTGGTCGAAGGTACGGAACTGCCCAAGTCCCATTCATAGTATGACTGACCTTCCGTAGGAGGACCACTATGGTGCGCACTACAAAGCCGACGACTATGACCGTGGCCGCCACTCGCTCGTCGGTGATGCGTCTTTCCGAGGTGCCCACCGTGTCAACGCATGGTACTCCAGCTGCATCCACTATTGTTTCCTGGATGACCCTCGGACGGCAAACGTGGTAGGCGAGCCTCGGGCGACAGGTGGCACGATCCTATCGTACGAGAACTCCCAGGGTCTGGTGATTGGAAAGTATGTTGACCTGGGACACAAGCGATCTGTGCACTCAATTTGCAGCCGAGAGAAATGGTTCCAACTATGTCCTGTATTTTGGGACGGACGAGACCGACCATTGGAGTCCGCAGATCGTGCAGCGTGGGATGCAAAGTTGTAGAAGCAGCAAATAGAGAGGAGAGTGACACGAAGCAATGAGTTGGTCTGTGCCCTCATTGACCCCTCTTTTCAGACTTCTCTAGCGTGACACGACTTGGCTATCTACGACGTCGTCAACTTCTTTCGTTCTGCCTACCTCCGTCCTTATTCCGAGACCCATGTGCCATCTCTACAGCGACATCGGTCTCGCTGCGGTGATTCGATCCGTCGAGTCGATCATTGCGACGAAAATGTTGTGGTTGCTCTGCATAGGCGGACCCACGATGGAGTATAGCGACCACAGTGGGTCGATCCGGGAGCAATACCGACCATGTCAAGCCTGCACGTGATTCCTCTTGGTAGCAATGTCCCTTGAGATCTCCTCACCCGCTCGTGAGCATAGTGAACCGATTTGTGGAATACTGCACCCAATATACTGATTATCAGTCTGCCAAACTCCTGCGCCCAGCAGGCTGCTTTTCTCCAGCCATGTCGCCTAATAAGCTCTTGTCGGCTGAGATGAGATCAAGCCGCGGCAACCGTCATCGAGTTACTGGCTTCTCCCAAGTTGAGATAGAGCATTCACAATCCTCGAGGCTAGAACTGCTGCTTCTGGCATGGCTCCTCACTGTCCTGAGGACTGGGGATGGCGATACAATCGAGGTTCATTGGACGCTGCGAACCACAACCTACTCTCACCACTTTGAGAATGAGCCACAAACCTTCTCCGCTGATGTAGTGCTACAAAATCTCGACAGGAGCCTCGCTGCCGCAGCCAGTTCGATAACGGGAACAACTCCAGAGCCACTGCATCCCGGCGAACAGACGTTGAAGCTGTCTACATCTCATAGACACGATATCGATAGTGCAGAAAGCGAGGTATCTATTCATCCATGTCGCTGTCTTATGACTAACAAAAATAAACAGCCCTTCTTGCAACTGCAAGTCATGTTCGAAGATGATGATTTGTACATTGATCTCCAAGCAGCTGATGACAACATACAAGCTTGGACCGTATCGCATCTTGTGTCCTGCTTCATGGATACTGTACATCAACTTGTGGCAAATCCGGATATCCTACTAGCAGATTGTCTACGTCTCACCCCGAGTGACCACAAGGCCATCTGGAGCTGGAACAGGGACCTACCAGAGCTGAGGAGAGTCTGTATGCACGATGTCGTTGCGCAGCAAGCGTCCCTACAACCCAACAAAGTAGCAATCGATGCCTGGGACGGTTCTCTTAGCTACGCTCAAATCGATCACTGCTCTTCGTGGCTGGCTCTGGAATTAGCATCGCTTGGAGTGCAGACACACGAAGTTGTGCCAATATGTTTCGAAAAGTCCAGATGGACTGCTGTCGCTATCCTAGCAGTGATGAAAGCTGGAGCCACTTTCGTAATGATGGAGCCATCGCTACCTCTCAGCCGCCTGCAGAACATGGCGGAGCAAGTCCATGCCCAGGTCATCATCTCCTCGGAGTCACAGCAAAGCCTGTCATCGTCAGTAATGCCGAAAGGTTCAACTGTAGTCGTCTCGGAAGCTCTATTCAAGGACATACCATCTTGCTTAGACCATACACCGGTCATCTCATCGTCGACGTTGATGTACCTCATCTTCACATCTGGGTCCACAGGGACTCCGAAAGGAGTCAAGATTTCCCACGAGACCTATACCAGCAGTGCATTCCCACGAGCCGAGGCAGTGGGCTACAACAGCTCATCCAGGGTTCTCGACTTTGCTTCCTATGCCTTCGATGTTTCCATCGATAGCTTGTTGCTGACTCTTGCAAACGGTGGGTGTCTTTGTATCCCGTCAGATGAGGAACGCATGAACGATATTAACGGCGCTCTTCGTCGAATGGGAGTCAATTATGCTGGTTTGACTCCTTCAGTAGCACGCATACTGGATATCGACATCATCGCTTCAATGGATGCTTTAGGTTTGGGAGGTGAGGCCTCTTCTGTGCAGGAAGTCAACCACTGGGGTCAATTCACCCGCATAGTCATCGGATATGGCCCCTGTGAATGCACGATTGGATGTACGATCAATAGCAGCGCTGCAACAGGCAGGAACTACATCACTGTCGGGTGTGGCAATGGTTCCGTCATATGGGTTGTTGATCCCGACAATCACGATATTCTTCTACCCGTGGGTGCAGTCGGTGAATTGCTTGTAGAAGGTCCTATAGTCGGCCAAGGATATCTCAACGATCCCGAGAAGACTGCTTCGGTTTTCATTGAAGACCCTAAGTGGCTCGTTGCCGGTTATGATAGTCACACAGGTCGTCGGGGTCGATTATACAAAACTGGAGACCTTGGGAAGTATGATCCAGACGGCTCTGGAAACATCGTCTTCATAGGTCGAAAAGACACGCAGATCAAGCTCCGAGGACAACGAGTGGAGTTGGGCGAAATCGAGAGTCAGCTTCGCACGCAATTACCGGCTGGTAGTAGTACCATTGTTGAGATCATCAGTCCTGCTGGTCTTGATAGTGCGCAGACACTGGTTGCATTCATAGCTTCGGCTGCACGCGAGGGAAATCCGAGCGACGATATAAAGCTTGTCGATCTTGACGACAACGCCAAACAGATCTTGACCGAGGGAGACAAGTATCTCAAGGCTGTACTGCCTCGCTACATGGTCCCAGTTGCATACATTCCGATTAGCCACATCCCTTCGCTAATATCCGGCAAGATTGACAGAAAGAGGTTGAAGCAATTCGGAAAAAGTGTGGATCTCCGACAGCTCAAACAGAAAGACTCAAGTTCTGGTACAGCAGACTTGACCGAGAGGGAAGAAGTTTTGCGACAGCTCTGGAGTCAGCTGCTCGGTTTGGATACGCCATCTATACAAAGTGATGACAACTTCTTCGCTTTGGGTGGAGACTCAGTGGCAGCCATGAAACTGTCGTCGATGTGTCGATCTGCAAGCCTGGAGCTCAGTGTGGGGCAGGTCTTCACAAGTCAGACTCTATCAGCTATGGCAGCCTGCATGAAGACACAGACGTCAAGCACTGAGGCCAGAATAGATGCGTTCTCATTGCTACCAGGAGATAAGGACGATTCTTGCCAGAAAGCATCCTTAATATGTGGCTGCCAAGTAGATGCAGTGGAGGACATATACCCTTGTACCCCAACTCAGGAGTCGTTATTCACCTTTTCTCTAAAGTCAGACGAACCATATGTGGCTCAACGAGTATCAAAGATACCTGGACACATTGCTATCACAGAATGGAAGGCTGCTTGGGAATCAATGGTCTCTAGACTGCCTATCATGAGGACGAGGGTCGCTCAGGTCCGTGAGCCAGGGCTCCAGCAGATCGTGCTGAGATCTGGCATTCAGTGGCTGTACTCCGACAATCTTTCTGGGTATCTAGCAAGAGATCGCATGACAACCATGGGCATTGGAGATGATCTTGCAAGATTTGCAATTGTGGATGACCTGGTCACTGGTGAACGGCACATGGTGTGGACTGTTCATCACGTTCTGTACGATGGCTGGTCCGAGCCACTGATCTTGGATCTAGTCAGTCAGGCATTGGAGGCCCGAGTATCAACCTCAGCGGTCCAGATGAAGCACTTCGTAAAACATGTCAAAGAGGTCGACGAGGACAGGATGAGAAATTTCTGGCGAACGCAGCTAGTCGGCGCAGTTGGACCGCAATTCCCGCAGTTACCGCATCGTGACTATGTAGCACATGCGACACAGTACGCTGAGCATTCGGTGGACATACCCGATCAGCTCGGATCGTACACGATGCCGGCGTTGATCCGCGGCGCCTGGGCCTTGGTAGTATCGCACTTTATCGGGGGCGACGATGTGGTCTTCGGCGAGACTTTATCCGGTCGAGATATTGTCCTCGCTGGTGCCGAAAACATCATTGGTCCTATGATCGCAACAATCCCGATCAGGATCCAGGTCAGTCGGGGACTCACTGTGAAAAGATATCTGGAAGATTTGCAGCATGATATGGCAATTAGAGCCTCATACCAGCACGCAGGTATGCAACACATACGGAACGTTAGCCAGGATGCTCAAATTGCTTGCAGCACGGGCACTGGACTGGTCATTCAACCGGAGTCTTTGTACGACGTGACTCGGCTAGGCTTTGAACAGGGCGATCCGGTCCAAGAGGCATTACATTTCAATCCTTATCCAGTCATGCTGGCCTTCGGTTTGCGCAAAGGCGGCTTCCGCGTGGTTGCCAGCTTTGACGAGTCTCTGGTCGATCATGTTCAGATAAATCGCATGCTTGCCCAGCTCGGGTTGGCTTGTCAGGAGATGGCAAGGAATCCTAACCTGCCGCTAGGTGAGATTGCGTACCTGCCTCGAGAGGAGATCCATCAGATCTTGCAGTGGAATGTTGTGCCACCCTGCCAACTCGATGAAGGCAGTGGCATGTTCGGTACACCGCCAAATATCATGCCCGAATCAGCATATCCTCGTGTGGTAGTACCGTGGGTTTGCAATTCGCACAATCCTGCTCATCTGGCCGCAATCGGGACTGTTGGAGCTGTCTGGCTGGAAGGCTTCGGACTACCTGGGAGGTCCATCGAGCCACCTGGATGGCTGAAGGATATCGACTTAAATGGTCCGGGTCGAAGAGGAAAGCTGCATCCTACTAGAGACCTAGCCAGAGTTGAAGAGAATGGACAGATCACCTTCGTTCGGCACGCTGACGAGCTTATTCCGCTGCATGGTCACCTCGTAGATGTCAATCAGGTACAGTCATTCGCTGCACGCTTTCTTCCACGACCGAGTCGAATTGTAGTTGCTGTCCATCACAAGACGGAGACTGAAGAAGACCTGCTGCTCGTGCTCGTACAGCTTTTGGGCCAGGAATCCGATACATCAGAAGAAGAACCTCTCAAGAAGCCTGTCGATTCACCAATTTCAACTCCTCCGCCTCAGCAGAGTATCGTGTCGAGCGAGATCTCCCACGATCTTGTGGTGGCATTCAGAGAATTGAACCAAGCTATCGCCGATTCACTGCCGCCTTACATGGTACCTTTCACCTACCTCGAGGTAGACAGCTTCCCGCCGCCGTCAAGAACGAAGGATCAAGCAGCTCGCAACCGGCTGGCGTCAGAGATTCCAGCAAATGATATCATGAATATGAAGCAACAGTTATCTGATGAGTGGGCGAGGTTGTCTGCCGCAGCCGAATTGAGCGAAGAAGAGAGAGTGCTCAGAGACGCTTGGTCGGATATCCTCAAGCTGGATGTCAAGGCCATCAGTCTGGACGACAACTTCTTTCGTCTGGGAGGCGACTCAGTCTTGGCTATGAAGCTTGTCTCATTGCTAAGATCCCAAGGTAGATCTCTCAGCGTGGCGGATATCTTCCAGTATATGAAGCTCAAAGATGCAGCGAAGCGACTGAGGCTTGTTATACCGCAAAGGGAGGCCAAACAAACGTACAAGCCTTTCTCTACTATCGACGCTGGATTAGGTTCGGAAGCGAAAGCCATTTTCGGTCCAATGCTCACTGACTCGACTTGGTCAATTCAAGACGTTTGCCAGGTCACCGACTCACAAGCCCTGGATCTAGAGGCAACGGTGAATGGTCCACGGACGGCCTACCAGTACACTACTCTCCATTTCGCTGACGGTATCGATCATGATGTGATACTACGTGCTTTACGCACTTTAGTTGCTACTCATGACATTCTTCGGACTGTCTTTGCAAAGTATGAGAACAAGCTGCATCAGATCATTCTGGACGACCTTGAAATTCCAGTGAAGCAATACCAGCCCGAGGGAGAGTTGGAACCCTTTGTGCAGAGCTTATGCGAAGCGGACATCGAGACCAGCTTCGATTATGGCTCTCCGTGCACTAGATTGTTCCTGGTCAAGACTGAGGACGGGCCGACCTGCTTGATACTTGGTCTGTCTCATGCTCAATATGATGGGGTGTCTCTACCACTGCTGCTCCAGGATCTTGAAAAACTGTACTCTGGCGGTCAGATTGCCCATGTTGCAGCATTTGCACCTTACATTGGTCGAATCCTGTCATCGGACGCACAGGATCCTGCGATCAAGTACTGGAGGGAGCTTCTTCAAGATTCTTCGCTTTCAACCGTCCCCGGCTCGACAGAACATTCAATGGATCGAGCTACTTTCAAAACCAACCTAGTCAACGTATCTGTCATGCCCAAGGACATCACTTTTGCTACCGTTCTCTGTACAGCCTGGGGTATGGCTCTTTCCCGCCGGCTTTCGGTGCGGGATGTGACATTTGCGACGGTCACATCAGGTCGAAACATTGCTGGTGCTGATGTAGATCAAGTGATGGGACCATGCTATCAGTTCATGCCGGTGCGAATCAAGCTCACCCAAGGGTGGAAGGCTGCGGACCTGCTCCGAGCTGTACAGGAGCAGACTGCAAGGTCGCTGGAGTACGACTACCTCGGCTTTGACAAAATCAAGAAGCACTGCACTTCGTGGCCGGAAGAGACCAAGTTCTTCGACTCGGCTGTGCACTACCAGGACGCTGGCGAAGACTATGATGAGATTTCTTTCGCTGGGAGCAAGTGCAAAGTCGATGCTATCAAGCCTCATGGAGACGCTGGGTGGCCGTGGAAAATCGTCTCTTATGTCAGAGACGATCAAACACATGTTGGCGTGGTGGGCAGTGAAAAGGACGAGGTGCTCGCAAGTGAGTTACTGAGGGAGGTGGTGGATGCTCTGGATGATCTGATCAATGATTTGCAAGATGCGAGAGGCATTTGAACATGGGACTCTATTCGTTGTTTCTTGTATCTAGCTCTTCTCCACTATCTTTAGGTATCCAAGCACTCTCCTTACTAGTTCTGCTCTACAGGGTGCTTGATCATCGTTACTCAGAGCATGGGATGCATTTGGGATGACACCACTGTGCTCGTTATCCCAGATATCCCCACCGGAAGCATTCGTGGCTGTCCTCCATCTGCTCATGAGCTTTTCCTTATCAACCCAGCCAGGGACCGACTGATCTGCCCCTGAGTAGAGAACGAGCAATTTCGATCTAAGCAACCCTCGGCGAACTATTGCGCCAAATGTTGTCGCAAGTTGTTCGGCACTTAGGTCCGAGCTGAAGAGGTCGTCTTCTCTCGGAGCGCTTGGACTCTCCGGACTGTTCAAGCTCAAGAAACGCCGAGCACTAACAGGAGTGTTTGCAGGGTACGCGATCATACTCGTCATGACCAGTGGTAACAAGACGTCGAACGGAAGACTATCAGCTTCTCGTGCCATCACTTCTAGCTCATCATACACAGCTTGGACTTCGGCCGGTGACTTGCCGGCCCATCCATTGGATAGAACCAGCTTGATCACTTCTCTGTCCGATACAGGAGCTTGCATGATGGCACCATCCAGCGCGGGTCTCTCGATATGTTCAAGTGATGAATCGAAAGTGTGCTTTGATGTGTGAGGATTAGGACGATACAGATAGTGCAGGACATCCTGACTACCTGTAGAGTGGCCCATGAGAGCAAGTTTCCCAACTGAACCCATATGAGCCTTGTAGTCTTTGATGTAGCTGAGACATTGGGCTATCTCATCAGTATCTCGATCGAGGTGTCCCAAGCCCCACGAAGAGTAGGAGGACGTCAAATTGATTGTGAAGAGTGACCATGGCGTCTGCCGGAGAGATCGTTCAAGCTCTGCGAGGTACGATGTAGTGGCGAGTCCATCTCCCAAACCCCCTACAAAGAGGAGACTATGAGGTTTCGCAATCTCATTCGTAGTGAATTCAAAGGCCACCAATGTTTCTGTCTAGTTGTCGATATTAGCACATGGAGTAAGTCTGGAGACGACCTTACATAGTGGTGCAGTCTGCCTGCACTGCCACCCCGAGGCCAAAAGTCCGAGTATGCTGTACTCATTGTTCGTAAACGGAGCCTTGAACAGCATGCATATTTTGTTTAGCTGGCCTGGTCACCCTAGTGTCGTACCCTTCCCATCCGGCCTTGGAAGTTCACGATGAACGTGCCAAGCGATATCGGCGGTCGGCATGGTTGGCATGGTCGGCATGGTCGGCATGGTCGGCATGGTCGGCATGGGTCACTTGGCACGATACTTACACTCTTCCACCGCCATGGCCTCGCCAATAGACTGTGCACGAGGAAAGTTCCAATAATCGGGACCACATGTAGGCACAGACAAGGGAGCACGGACCAAATTTGATTAGATCAAAGATGGTCGGTGATTAGATTACGCACGGGCCGCGGCGGGACATTGCTGAGAAGGATTAGGGCCGTGTGGGGCTCATGCTTTTCGCTTCGAGGTGTATGCCTCGCTTCAAGATCTGATAAGATTTTCGAACATTCCGCGCTGACCCGCACGCCAAACTCACGCCACGTCAATCACGCCGCGTCGGCAATACATGACAAGCCTGCATCAAGCTCATGAGATCCACCTTCCACTGTGTACTATGGCTTGCCGTGATGGAGCTGTGCAACTGGCCCACTTCGCTGGCAAAGTGATTCATGATCGACATGAGAAAATTTTACAGCCTGCACGAGCTGAAATGATGGTCTTGATGCTACCGAAGATACGGCGGTACTCGGAGACGACAGGTAACGTACGAGGCTTTGTTCTGTGGTACCGAAATGGTAGAACATGAAAGCTTGGAGGAGCGCCCGGGATAATGCATACAACACACGAGCTATCAAATTGCTGGGACTCATCCTGGTGATAGACGCCTTCAGACCATCCCACTCGACCACATTGATTGCGGCCGCACATGGAGTACGAAATGGCAGATGTGGTCATTGTTGGCCTGAATAGCTCTTCTCTTGCGGTTGCCGCTCAGTTGGCCGATGGCGACCACAACCTCAAGATTACCATACTCAACAAGAATGAAGGCTTTGTCTACGAAGCTCAGAATCTGTCGGGACGGCTGCATACGACCTTCATGCGAGATCTGGTGACTACTAGCAATCCTCGTTCCTACTTTACATTCGTCAATTATCTGCATCAGAAGAACCGGTTGGCTGCCTTCATCAACGTCTCAGCGATCAAACCGCTTCGATTGGAGATAGTGGACTATCTGCGCTGGGCCTCTGCTGAGATCGAGAAGTTGGGATGGATTAAACATGGTCAATCCGTGATCCGGGTCGACCCCGAAATCATTCCTCGAGCTGGGAAAGGGGAGAGCTTTTTGGTAACATACGCCGATCGGAAAACAGGACAGAAGCGCCTACTGCGCACAAAGAAAGTGGTGATCGCCAACGACCATGCACCGACGCCTCCTCGACTTACTCGGGATCCTAGTTTTCGTCCGTTTGTTCTTGATGTCGCCCATGCATCTAAGCTCCTTGGTTCCTGGACGAAACTACCGGAGCATATTGCCGTCGTTGGCTGCTCACAGTCAGCAGCGGAGCTTTATGAACAGCTGCAAAAGCTACCACAGCGACACCGAGTGACCTGGTATGTGGAACAGCCGCATCTGCGGCCGACAGAAGATACAGCTTTGTGAGTTTTACACACGCACACACCCGCTAAGGGACGCTCGTCTGATATCAATAGCATTCGGTCGTCAATCGACAACCCTTCGCGGAAACTTGCAGTATATCCGCCGGAACTCAGGCAGAAGCTGGCTGGTTCTCCGACAACTTCCCGCATAACGCCAGATTTGCTGGATCGGCTATATGGACTTCAATACTCTCAGAAATTTTTCAATAACGGGCGGAATCCTCCACAGTTTCAGATCGTGACTTCCACAGAGGTCGTCGATTTGGAGCTAGAGCAGCGGAAGATGGGAGATAGAGTCCGCCTCTTGCTTAGAGATGTTGGCACTGGAGTTGCTGAAAGATCCGATGCAACCTTTGATTTGGTCGTTGACGCCAGTGAACCCACGACTTCCATCAATCTCCAATGTCTAACAAACCTCAAATCTTTGACCGAGACGGGATATATAGACGTGGGATCAGACTACCAGGTCAACTTCGCTCGGAAGGCCTTGACCGGTGACTGCGGTGTCTGGCTATTGGGCACTCTCGGAAGTTCGGTATGTGTAGATCGACAGATCCTCGTAGAGTGTCACTAACCTGTGGCAGTCTGGGGACGGCATGTTCCTCCATCTAGCGGAGCAGGGTGAAAGGGTTTACCGGTCTATTCTAGACAAGATGAAGACGGCTGAGACACAGGTGACAGAGCTCGTGGAATCGGTACTCTAAGTACACTGGGTAACCGCAATCATGACCCGAAAAAGGAGAAGAGATGAAAACCATCACGAATGATTCGCAAGTCATAAAACCGACTATGTCAATGTGCCTTGATTCCATAGGCTACCATGTCACATTTTGGCCTTTGTCCTTTCGAGCAACAACTTCTCGGCCAACTTTCTCATCTCAAACTTCTTCACCTTGCCGCTTCCCGTGGTCGGTATCTCCCCGGGGACATCCCCCTCTCCAAGCCAAAAAACATGTTGCGCAGCCTTGTGTCTTCCCAGCTTCTCCCTCACCCATGCCCTTAAAGTGCCATCCGCCGGCTTGCTCTTGCCTTGCTTCATTTGCAAGAACGCACCCACCACTTCACCGTACTTTGCATGGCTGACTCCGACTACCACAGCCCTCTCGATCGCTTCATGAGCCATGAGGCGTTCCTCGATCTCAAGCGGATAGATGTTTTCCCCTCCACGGATGATGATGTCCTTGAATCTTCCTGTTATCGTGCAATAGCCTTGCTCGTCGAAAACGGCCTCGTCTCCAGTCTTGAGCCATAGCACGCCGTTGGTATCACGGACCATGGCTTCGGCCGTCTTTTCAGGGTTGTTGTAGTATCCCTTTTGCAGCTGATAGCCGGCTATGCACAGCTCGCCTCGGACGCCAATGGGGACGATGGCTCCAGCACGATCGACGATTTTGGCATGAGCGTGGGGGAGCAGAGTGCCGACAGTTGTAAGGCGGCGGTGTATCGTATCATGCGTGAATGCGTTGAAGCAAGTTGGAGAGGCTTCGGTGAGACCTGGAGGTGTCAGTTCGGGACTAGATGAGGAAAAAGCACATGACATACCATAACTGCTGGTGAATTCTGTCATGCCCAAGTCGTTGACGAGCATTTCCATCAAGTAGCGAGGAACTGGGGCCCCTGCTATGATGCCTGTGCGGAGATGCGAACAGTCGAAATCCTTTGGACGAGGTAGGCTGAAAATGGTGTCGAACATGGCCGGAACTCCGTGCAAAGCGGTGCACTTCTCGCTTGAAATAGCTTTGAGAACGGCATGAGGATCAAACGACTCGGAAGCATAGACAATTCTCGCCCCATGGGTCATGACCGCCAGAAGTCCAAGCACAAGACCGAAGCAATGGAACAGCGGCGGTGGACAGCACAAGATATCCTTTGATGTGAAATCCATGCGATCACCGATGAAGCGAGCGTTGTTGAGCAGGTTGTGGTGGGTGAGCATGGCAGCCTTGGGATTACCAGTGCTTCCGGAAGTGAATTGCAGATTGCAGACATCATATGGACTGAGACCATTCTGTATTCTTTCCAACCTCGAAGATGCCATTCCCATTCCCACTTTCAATGCTTCGCCATATGTTGGTAGTCGACCGAGTGTACCTTGAAGGACAATCACATCTTCCAAATGCGGCAGACTTGTGCGGTCACTTGCGAGACGCACAAGCATGTTTCTATGGTCCAATTGGCCAACCCGAGGAGTGGCGAGTAATAGCCTCGACTCACTGTATCGCAGTGCATAAGTCGCTTCACTGTCGGTGTAGGTATTGTTGAGAATGACGAGGATGGCTCCTATCCGCACGCAGGCAAAGAAGACCGACACGTACTCGGCGCAGTTTCCAGCCAGGATTGCTATGCGATCGCCAGGTGTGATACCTTTGGAAACGAAGTACTTCGCTAGAAGGGTACTATGCTGCTTGATGTCATTGTATGTCCACCTTGTATTGGTCCATGGAACGACTAAGCATTCCTTGTCTCCGAAGGTTTGGCATTGATAGTCTAAGAAAGCGCCCAGTGTTAGGTCGATGAGGGGAGGATCAGAAGGTCCATGGAATAACGATAGTTGGGAACGAGCAATTGGCTCGATGAGAGTCTGCATTGTGAGGTTGTGCGGTCAGGGATGAGGTCCAGCAAGACATCCAGGAAGTCCGGTATGGGCATGCTGGCAGCCCTGGTGGTCTGGTTCGACACCAGCAAGTAGCCCGATGGCAAGCGTCCACCATTCTTTGCCAAAACATCATCCCACTCTGCCTCGTCGATCATCTTGCGCCGAGTCGGAACGGACGTCGTGCTTGCACAAAGGGTCTGATCGGCATGATCCACCTTACACGGATCAGATAACTTTGAGCCTGTCGAGATGGATGCAGGTGGATCTCGCTAGGGTTGATCTCGCTAGGGTGGAAGCGCTGCATCATTGAGCTTGGACATGCTTGATTGATTTCCTTATGCTTTGGCTCACCGGTGCGACATCGCAGTCATATGACCACGAAGAATATCCGGAACCATTATTCGGGGCGCGCTGTGCAGGGGTGGGAGAAATCATGCTCACAATATCTTACCGCTGCTCTCACCATTAACCTAACTACAATCATGAGCAACTCGAACCATCGAGAGGACCCATCACTCTTCAAAAGAATCGAGGACGACGTCCGCAGTCAGCCTAGTCCGGTCGTTGGCGGTGGCAGTTCCCAGAGGCATCCGCTGCCCATGCATGTCGCTCTAGGCCCATCAAGGTTGGAGAGAAGCCAACTATCGCGAATGTGGCAATGCTCCAGCAGATGGCCTTACCGTCAAACGATGTGTATGATGGTTGAAAATGTGGTAGGTATGAGGATGAGGAAGTGTTGGACAAGCACACCGACCAGTTGTTCCTTTATCACGCCCAACCACTTCATCCCTGACGGACACCATGACCATGGCACCAGTCGCAAGAGAATCTGAATTACAGTGAGGGGACTTTGGTAACAGCGACGATCACACGATCACACACATGTCGACCAAAGACATTTGCCATGATTTGGGTAAGAATATGCGACGTAAAAAGCAAGGCTCGGCCTAGCAAATGCCCTCTTCTAGACCTCCTGTCACTGTCATTTAATATACTTCATCCATGAAATTGAAGGTCAAAATCCTCCAAGAACCCTAGATCTCCAAACACTGCATATCAGTGTCCGTTGAGATCTGGAACACCAAATCCATGGTCTTGGATCATGGATATTTGCAAATTGACTTCTGCTGGTCGCCGCCAACATATGGAGAAGTGTTTCACAACGCCACACAACCATGCATCAGTCTCAGTTTGAGGTTGCAAAATCATGCATTCATGCATCGACCTCAGTTTCGGCCGGACCCATCACATCTCATCAATCCTGAGTCTATAGTGCGTGATCTGTTGACAGATCGTGAACAAAACGCAAGGCCTGTCCCACATGAAGGCCCTCCACCACCATTCATTCTCACCAACTAGCGGGACAGGTGCCCAGCAATCATTCTTTCATCATGCGTTTTTTCCTTCTCGCATCACTGGCAGCGACCGCCTTCGCACTACCGATCCATCTCGACCTGCTTCCTCGAGACGCCACGCCTACTATCATTCCCAATGAATTTGTCATTACCTTGAAAGATCACAAGGACCATGTTGACAGCTTCATCAAAAGCCACCCAGCCATTGCACACAAAGAGCCGGGTCGGACCTACCACATCGAGAGCTTTAGAGGGTTTTCCATGAACCTGACTCCGGAAGAGGTTGAGGCGCTGGAAGCACACCCCTCTGTTGCAGCTGTGGAGTCGGACATGTTAATCCGTGGTCATACCATAACAGAACAGCGAGCCGGTAACTGGGGTCTCGAAAAGCTAAGCCAGGGCACTGGCGCCGCTTCGGACTTTTACAAGTTTGATGACACTGCTGGTGAGGGTACCTGTAGCTACGTGGTCGACACCGGAGTGGCTGTAGATCACCCTGACTTCGAGGGGCGGGCCGTGTTTGGTATCAACTTCGAACCTACGGACGGAACAGATGAGGATCTGGGCAAGCATGGGACTCATGCAAGTACCTCTCGATCTTGTACAAAACATCCACTAACGTTCCCAGTGTGCGGGCTCGATCGGTAGCAAGACTTATGGCGTAGCAAAGAAGACCAAGATTATCGCTGTCAAAGCCTGCAACCAGGGCATCACCTGCCGTTATCAGGATATCGTCAGTGGTATCGCCTGGGCTACGCAGGACAGCAAGACTCGTGGCTGCCCGAAAGGTACTGTCATCAACCTTAGTCTGGGTGGTTGGGGAACTTGGATCGCTACTCGTGAGGCTGTCAACGCGGCCACTGCTAACGGCATCTTCGTATCCGTGGCGGCAGGAAACAGCCATAAAGATGCCAGCGATACGTATCCTGCTTCCGCCCCCAATGCCTGCACAGTCGCAGCCTCGGATAGCGACAATAACTTTGCCAGCTTCAGCAACTTTGGATCTGTTGTTGATGTGATTGCCCCTGGTGTGCAGATCACTTCTCTGGGCACTGATGGAGGCACTGTAAGTCTCACGACACATTGGAGCTGTTCGTATATTGACTGTCGGCAGTATATTATGTCAGGCACGTCTATGGCTGCGCCTTACGTTGCAGGACTAGGTGCATACCTCCTCGCCACCGAGGGACCCGCTGACCCTGTGGCTCTTTGCCAGAAGATCAAGGACCGTGCTGTCAAGAATGCCATTCGTAATGTGCCCAGCGGTACCAACAACCTTCTTGTCTACAACGGTGCTTTCGGAGGTGTTCCTGCCTCGGCACCGTCGCCTCAGCAGCCTCCTAGCGGTAACAACGCTGGTGCCGACGGAAACTCTGCTCGTGGATCTACCGGTGGCTCCTCCGGAAGCACTGCAAACACTGGCGGTGGTAGCGGGCAGTCTGCTCCGGTTCGTCAACCCGCTACTGCACCCACCAGGGGTTCAGATGGTGGCATCACTGGTGGCTCTTCCGGTGGTTTGTCAGCAGACTCCTCTCGCAGCACACCAGAAGGCTCATCTGGAAGCGGTTCGTTCTGGAGCTTTCCTATGGGTAGCTTTGCATCCGGCCTATTCACTGATCGACCATCGGGAAGCTCTTTCCGTACCTCTGACACCGGCCAGGGAATGGCAAATCCATCCGCTGCTGGCTCGGCTCCCTCTGACGGCAAAACCAGAACATGGTCGAAGACTTGGTCCACTGGTAATCTCTCTGCCAATGATCTCAAGAGCCTATGGTCCAAGATTACCGGTTCCGGGGTTTAGTAACCTACCTGCAGGAACCGTTCATTCTTAGTGAAAAATTATTCAATTCAGCAGGAGGGGCTTATAGAACCACATCTTACGATTGAACAATGACTGGTTACGGTCACGATTACTTTGATAGTGCTTATTCTAACGAACCGTCTATCTATTCCATTGACCGTTTCTATTGTGAATCCTTGCCTACTACATCGGTGCTGACCTCAACAGCGCTACCACTAGATTCGGATTTGACATCGGCCGGCTTGCCCCTCCATACTTTCCAGATAGAAAGCAGCTGCTCTCGACCATCGATGATGGGGTAGAATCCAGCGACCAGGAGTGTGCACCATAGCCAAACGATGGCAACGACCAGCCAAGCTGTGAAGAAGGATTTACTGAAAATGTACTTGGCCGCATACATCGGGAGAGGCTAGCAGCGATATCAGTGCAAGTCTAAGTCGATCATAACGACGACAACGTACCCAAAGGACCCAGTGTCCAAGAAAGGTCGCTGCCGACCATATCGCCGCTACCTTGCCCCAGTGGCGGAACTGCTTCTTGTTCTCCTCATAGCTGTTTGCATCCTCCTCGAGGATGCTTGAATGCGGCTGACGAAGATCTTCGTCGCTGTCAAAAGCCAGCTTCTCCTTGCGATAGTCTCTCCAGTCAAAGTCAGCTGGCTTGATCGAGCTGATGACGACGGAGTATAAGGCGGGTGAGAAGGCCGAGGCCACAGTGCCGTACATGCAGGGCAACGTTCCACCTGTGGATTGGACTGTGATCTCGCCGTAGAAGGCGTGTGCTGTGCCGAGCCATGTTGCCAGCCCAGTCACCAGTCCTAGAAGCGGTGAAACAATGGCGGCGACCTTTGATTGCTTCTTCCACAAGATCGTGAATGTGGTAGGAAAGATTCCTGGGCAGGTCAAGACTCCTAAATCCTGTCAGTCAGACAAATTCGTGTTTCGTCAAGCGGTAGTAACCGCCAGAATACGGTGAGGCTATGCGATAGGTAGGCGGGCAGAAAAAGAAACGGTCTGGTAAGACCGTCCAGCAAATAGCAAAGAAAACCCACCTAGGAAGTACAACGTCCAGCCGAGATCCACATTGCCATAGTGCAGTGCCGTAGAAAAAGCCGCCGAGAAGATTCCAAAGAACACCACACCGATATGCGACCATCGAATGACATCCGCATCACTGGCTCCACGATTAAAGTATTGCCGGTAAATATCGAAGCTGATGATCGAGCTGACTGCAATGACCTGAGCGCTGAGTGTTGAAGTGACGGCCATGAAGGTGATGAGAAGTACGCCAGCAGCACCTCCCTTGCCAGCGATGGCGATGGCTGAATATGGTAGTACCAGTCCGTTCGATACTTCTACGCTTGTCATGCGTCGTGGGTACGTTGGGAACAAAGGCTGGCCTTCTAGGCCGAGGGCGATGAGACTCATCACTGTTCCGAGGCACCAGGGGATGGCAAAATACGCAATTCCGCCAACCACATAACCTTGGACAACCGCAGCAGGTTTCGCTGCGAAGGCCTTGGAGAAGAAACTGGTGTCCATGATTACGAGCCCGAAATTAGCTAGAACATGGATGATGGCAAACATCAGAGCCTACAGGATAGTCAGAAAGGATGTCTAGGGCGACGATAGCGGTGTACCCACCCCATGACTTGTCATAGTAAAATAGCTACCGTTCCTGTTACCGTCAACGGGATGGGAGTCTCCTGCAGCAACTACTAGATCGTAAAGATGGCCGATCGAGGCAATCTCGGGCGTGACAAAAGCCTTGACAGTGAAGTAGCAGGCGATGATGAGGATGACAAATGTGTGGAAGTAGTCGGTAAGGAAAGTGGCCTTGATACCGCCGACAAAGGTGTACAAGATGACACCAAACGGAAGCAGGAAGGTGGCTGCCGTGATGTTCATGCCGGTCCTGCACGGTCAGCACAGGTCCCCTAGCCTGGAATCTCTTACTCACAGCGCACTAATAGCTGCAGAAGCACCGAGAAGCATGTTCGCTACAGCAATGATGTTGTTGATGAGACAAAGAACAATCCATACAATATGTCCTGCTTTTCCATATCTGATCCGGACAATCTCAAGCAGCGTGTGAGCTTCAGGAACTCTCATCTTACATGCTATACCTAGCAGTGAGAAGAAGACGATCATGGGGGAGCAGCTAGTAGCCATCAGTATCTAGCATGCAGGCGGCAAGATCATTCGCTTACCCAGCAGCGAACCAGAATGGACCAGCGACACCAAAATTGTAGCCAACGAGAGTGCTTCCCAGCATAGCAGTACTCCAGAGCCAGCTAGAAATGACCGCAGACGCAGTCAGACCTGTTCGGATGCTTCGATTGGCTGTCATGAACATCTCGGACTTCTTGTTGTCCTCGCCGACCGTCTTCTTCAGCAAACGTGTAATCCATATCATAATCAGAGCAATGACGAATCCGATGACTACCACAACGACATATCCCACCGCTTCTGACAACGGGGGGACTACTGCGGTCTCCGTAGAGGTGACGCCGGAGGTAGATGACCCGCCTGCCATGATTGTAGTCGAAGTACGGATATGAAGGGTAAAGTACAATGAAAAGTTGCTTTAATGACAGAACGAATAGACCTGCATATTTTGAGACCCCGTAGTCTGGTAGTAGGATATAAGAGATGCAGATCTACCTACCTATCATGAGAAATGGTTCATCTCGCAATCTATGCAACTATCCCTTCCACAGTCTGATTTGCCGCACGGAGGTGTCCACGACCGACCACACCCTAAAGGCGTCTGCCACAGATGATGCCATCATGCAGTCTGATGTCGAATTGACGACCTCAGACACCTAGAATTAGCCTCTAATGTGTGCATCCGATATCGCTAACACGTTTCTGACCAAATGGTCGAAGTTGTTGATAGGTAAAGGAAGTATAATCGCCCACGTGAAGCTGAGTAGAAAGAATCTCCAACGCCGTCCATGTGATTGGCTGTCGGTTGGGAAGGTGGGCCTTCCAACCTCGAGCACGCCATGCACGCTCGAATCGCGAGACAACCCTCACCCCAAGACAACCACATGGATCCTTGCACGTTTGTCCAGTTTAAAGCATGGTTTACGGATGCGTGGACTCTTGTGGGGGTGGAGAGACCCATACGCTGCCGGCATCACACCATTCGGTACCGAACCAGTCTCCAACCAACAACATGAGGCCTGATCATTCAACATTTCATCCGTGACCATCGAACGTGGATGTGACGATTTGCCCTCGGGCACGTCGGGCACGTTGAGCTGTGAAGGCCTGATGTCGTGCTTCTCGACCTCTGCAAACAACTACCATCGTATCGGTCTCTAACCACATCCTGCGACACTGCAAGCAAGTTTGTATCTTTCGCGATACAGAAGGAGAATTCCGATCTATCATGAGTAACACTCAGACGAATGGGGTCAATGGTGGCGAGTCACCGAAGAAGCAGCTCATCATCAACGCATTCGTTGAATCATGTGATTATACTACTCCTATATCATCAGAAGAGCATTGTCTGACTTCTCTCTATGCTCGGGTCATCAGTCGCCAGGAGTTTGGGCTCATCCTGACGACAAATCGTCTGGGTTCAATAGCATCAAGCATTGGGTTGACCTGGCAAAGCTGCTAGAAAAGGGCAAGTTTCACGGCATGTTCATCGCGGATGTTCTGGTGAGCCGAAACTTTTCCTTCGGACCTGGACGTTTCACTGATAGCCGAGATTCCCAATGCCCCTTTCTGCTTGCTATCGTCGTTATTGATGGTAGTGTCCCGTCCATACTTACAAAGCTGCAGGGAGCCTACGACGTCTACAAAGGACCTCAAAATCCGGATCCAGCCGTTGTTAGCGGTGCACAATGGCCGGTCAATGGTGCGTATGGATCCTAGGTTTCGTGAGATGACCATAAGATGTGGTCACTAATGGTACATTCCAGAACCCCTGGCCACTGTCCCAGCTATGGCAGCAGCCACAGAGTCGTTAGGCTTTGGCGTAACGCTCGCTACCACCTATGAGCAAGTAAGCTGTTCACTTTATTCCCGATGACATGCAGTCGCTAACCCTCTGTAGCCGTACCATCTGGCCCGACGACTAAGCACGGTTGATCATTTGAGTGGAGGCAGAGTGGGCTGGAATGTAAGCCATAATTTTGCGTCGATGGTGTAGAGCTGATATTCTAGATCGTAACTGGCTATTTGGATTCCGCAGCCAGGAACTTGGGACACACAGAGCAGCCTGAGCATGACGAGCGCTATGCCATTGCTGAGGAGTATGTGGAAGTGATGTACAAACTCTGGTAGGCGCTGTCTCCGTCGCTGCCCCTTTCTCTTGCTGATGTCTCAAAGGCAATCGTCGTGGCGAGATGATGCGGTCAAGCTCGACCGCAAGTCAAGGATCTATACTGACCCCTCACTTATCCGAACAATCGACCACGTGGGGAAATACTACCAGGTACCCGGACCACATATTTGCCAACCTTCACCTCAACGTACGCCGGTCATCATGCAGGCTGGTACGTCGAAAGCTGGCAAAGCGTTTGCCGCACGAAACGCTGAGGCTATCTTCGTCGCTGGCCATAGTCCTGCAGTAGTGGCCAAGAACATTGCCGAGATTCGTTCACTGGCAAAGTCTGAGTATGGTCGTGACCCTACTACCATCAAGTTCCTAGCCATGCTTTGCCCGATCATCGGCAGGACTAGCGAGGAGGCAGAGGCCAAGTATCAGGAGTACCTCAGCTACGGGTCTGAGGACGGTGCACTCGCCCTTTTCGGAGGCTGGACAGGCATCGACCTCGCCCAGTATGATGACGACCAGGAACTCCGCCATGTTGAATCCAATGCCATCCGCTCCGCCGTGGAAGGTTGGTCAAAGGCGTCACCGAAAGTGGCAAAGTGGACCAAAGCCGCAGTAGCGAATCACATCAAGGTTGGCGGCCTGGGCGCGACTGTGGTAGGCACGGCGGACGAAGTTGCCGATGAGCTCGAGCGCTGGGTCAAGGAAGCCGATGTCGATGGCTTCAATGTTGCTTATGCATTGTTCCCTCGCACCTTTGAGGAGGTGATCGATCAGCTCCTACCCGTGCTCAAGAAGCGTGGTCTATTCTGGGAGGACTATGCTGTTCCAGGTGGAACTTACAGGGAGAATCTGTACGGAAAGAAGGGTCTGGCTAGGCCGCCGGTTGATCATCCTGCGGCAGACTACCACTGGAAGGCGGAATGATCGGACGGATAAGTAACCCAAAATCAGAAAGGAGCATGGATTTGTGTGCACAGCTTCATATCTGCAATTGAAAAATATCTATTCAGGTACAGGCGCATCTTCGCTTGACACTCCCGCGCGCCAACGATACTTCGAGGCAATGTGCTCATCTGGTGGACCGGTCTGACCTGGCTTCTGATAGAAGTTCTCACGGTAGGTTCCTCCGGGTACTTTATACCCATCCCAGAAGAGACCTCTGGCCCGGAGTTCTGGCAACAAGAATTGAATTATCTCTCTGAAGCTTTTCGGGAAGAGGGTATATGCCTGATGCTGTCAGTGGTGGAGATGATCAAAATGAAGTATCACTAACAAAATTGAAGCCGTCCACGTCGGCCTCGTCGAGCCAGATCTCGAGTTGGTCGGCGACCTGTTTAGCGTTACCCACTAGGACAGGTCCGTTGCCCCCGATGCTGATGTGCTCGGCGATGGTGTTCCTGGTCCACTTGCTTGTCCCTGGAGAGAACCGAGCATATGCTTGAGCAGTTGACCTGAGCCTTTTAGTGAGCTTCCCATCTAGAATAGCTTAATGAACTCACCGGACTGCGTTACTCTCGACCTCTCTCAGTTCTTCGTCAGGACCATATTTGGACAGATCAACACCGATCCAGCCGCCGAACAGAGCCAAAGCACCTTCCAGCGAAGCATACTGTCGATAGTCCTTGAGCTTCTGCTGTGCCAGCTCCTCGGTCTCATCGACGATTACAGTCACAAGCGCGAGAACTTTGATGCTGTTGGGGTCCCTGCCATTGTTTGCAGCGAGCTGGCGGAGGTCCTTGATACTACCAGCAACGACTTCGGGAGCAAAAGCCGACACGAATACTGCTTCAGCATGTCGGGCAGCAAAGTCCTTTCCAGCTTTAGATGTGCCGGCTTGCAAAATCAAAGGTGTACGCTGTGGACTTGGCTGGCAGATGTGAGGCCCTGGTACTTGGTAGTACTTGCCATTGTGATTGATCTCTCGAACAAGGTCTGGTTGAGTGTAGATGCCCGTTTGTCGATCCAGCTTGACAGCATCGTCCCTCCATGAAGATTCGAGGAGCTTGTAGATGACCTGGACATACTCCTCGGCTTTGGCATAGCGCTCATCATGGGGCAGCTGCTCCTTGCCAACCATGTTACGAGATGCACTGTCCAGATAAGAAGTGACAATATTCCATCCGAGGCGACCTTTGGTCAAGTGATCAACGGTAGAAAGCCGGCGTGCGAGGTGATATGGATACTCATAGCTAGTCGAGATCGTCACGCCGAAACCGATGGATTTTGTCGCTGCTGCCATGGCCGGAACGATACTCAATGGTTCCTAGAAGGCATTCAGCGTCGCCGACTCGCAAGTGTATCTCACCAAGCACAACCAAGACCTACGTTCACTGGCCACTGTGCGCCAGAGCGCATCGCGGCGTCCAGATTGCCTTGGTAGACATCGTAACCGCCTGGGGGCTAAGGTTAGCGGGTATCGCAACTGACAAAGCCCACATGGATCAGAGAGGAGGCCGTTGCAATTTCGGGTACTACATAGGTGGCATTATGAATGGAGAGAGGAGAATAAGGCACCTACCAAGCACGTCTGCTATGAAGATGCCATGGAAGGATGCCTCTTCCAAAAGTCGTGCAAGCTTCACCCAGTGGTCAACATCATTGAACTTCCATGATTTGTCGTCTGGATGCCTCCAAAGTCCGGGCGCTTGATGGCCACTACCTGGTCAGAGTAAGCGAGGGGCTGCATATGAATGAGGGACCGGGGAGAGGGGGAATGGAAGGGCGAAGATTGTAACCGGTCAATATTGTTGATGAGCATCGCCCTGAGCATGAAAACGTACAGGATTCGACGAATGCGTTAATGATGACATTCTTCTTTGGCTTAGAGCCATTCACGCCGTTCTGAGATGCCATCTTGCCACTACTTTGATCGATATGTTGGACACGGTCTGGATGCAAGCTGCAGAGTGGTGCAACTTGGAAGACATGCTACCCCTCCTCTTCTCCAACACATGTCACCTCTCCAAATGATAGCTGTTGATCTGGTAATTCACATTCTTGTCGATGTCTTGCGAAAAGACATATCCCAAACGCTGAGGATGGTGACATTTAAGATGCCGTCACGCCATGACGCTATGCCGTTTTGGGAGGGCAGCGACAACATCTCACAGGTCCAACCTCCTCTCTTACTTTACCATCACAACTGGTTCCATGGTGTTCATTTGCCATGTCCTCGGAGAGTGGAGGAATTGCGTCAACATGCATCCAGCCCTTGATTGCGAATGTCTCTCGCGTGTTAAACAACCAGGAATGACACCCAGAAAGGCCGGTATCGCTATGGCAGAGATGCCCGCGGGCTCGAGGGTGAAGATCTGGTCTAGCTGGGTATCTTCCACGTGTGATGATGTCTGTTTGCATTCGGATTGGTTGGACATTTGTTGACCCTTGAGCCTGTGATCTTTCACTCGTGCAGCAGCGACTACGACACCGAAGAGATGAGGTCAATACCACATAGTCAGAGAGTACTCTCACTACCGGCGATTCGTCAAAAGTACGAAGTGGAGGAGCGCTATCCAATACCAGTAGTACAGGCAGACCATGAGGTATTGGTGCAAACGGAAGTCTTGGGTCTCAACCCGATAGATTGGAAAGCACCGTGAGTGGCAACGCTTGATGAGTGCATACATCTTTGCTCATAATCATCATAGTGATTACGGCTTCGGTATCCCAACTCTTCCATACATACCGGGCCGAGAGCTCGTAGGACATGTTGCGCTCCCCGCCCCATCGGATCGTCGCTTGAGACGAGGCGACAGAGTGGCTCTCATATCAACAGATTATCGAGATCTTCGAAAGGCAGGCTACCAGGAATATGTTGTCTCCAGTCACTTCAACATTGTACGACTACCGCCGGCGATATCTTCGGAGCAAGGTGCAGCGATTGGGGTTGCCTTCGTGACAGGGGCATTGGCTCTGGGTCTCTGCACTGGTCTGGACTTCTCAGCAATTTCGCAAGGCCCTGATCTGGTGGATATCGTACGTGGATTCGATCCGTCACAGCTACCACAAGACGTCCGAGACGAATGTGTTAGTGGTATTCAACCATGTGATCGCCCTCAGAGGGGAGACTGGCTTGCAATCTGGGGAGGATCATCCACTTGCGCTTTTGTCATCAACCAACTCGCACGTCTTGCTGGTCTTCGCACGATCATTGTCATTGACGTACGAAAACATGCAAGTACCCTGGCGTCCAACGCAGCTTTTCAAGCAGACTTTATGGTAGACTCGCATGATCCCGAACGGGCGATCCAGATTGTCAGATCAGTCACGAATGAACGTCTGCGTTTCGCTATTGATGTAGTTGGCAAGACTACCTCGGAACATCTGGCACGATGCCTCCAAAGTCACAACGTACAGGCGGACGGCATCCAAGAGCCGACACCACCAGGTACACCAGCAGCTGACCCTGCTGATAAGCCAGCCAAGGAGAGGGGTTCACATCTGACCGGTTTGACCGGGCTACCAAAGCAGCACACTGGTGCGCACCACCACAGTGTTCCGGTCAAGCTCTTTCATGAAGTACCGGAGGTTGGGCAGGCGTTGGTATTATGGTTGGAAAGATTGCTGGAAGAAGGATCGCTGGAACCGCCTCGTATCCTTGGTGTAGTCGAAGGTCTGGAGAATGTAAATAACGGTCTTGACCGGATGAGGAGAGGAGAGATCAGTGGTGGGAGACTGGTGGCAAGAATTCGATAGATGATCACACAGTGCATTTTTGGGAGTTGGTATTGTAAGTCGACAGAATCCAAACTAGAAAGTCTCAGAAGGACATCTTTGAGCTCAATTCTGTGACGGCAAGCCTTGGGCGTGCGGCTTGCTGTTCTATATGATCCGTTGACTAGCCATAAGTCTGTCCGGATACTATAAGTCTATTTGACCTCAGAGCTGGCACTGTTGGCACTTTTTGCCTCCGCTCCTGCAACTCCCTCTCCCACAACTTTCTGGTCCACATCCGTATCACTTCCATTCTCTACCGTCTTGTGACCCTCGGTGCCGAAGTGCCTGAGTACCAACCAAGCAGGATACAGACTGATGGCCCACAGACCAAAGTTCAAATACACACCTCCCACCTCAGCGAAGATGACGATCGAGTTCAAGCCGTAGCTAACTGCCTGCCACGCCGACTCCGTACCTCTGAGCAATGCCGCATATCTGATGACCTCCTCTGGATCGACTGCCAGGTTGGAGATGATGAAATACAAAAAGAGATAGTTCAGCTGGAAGCCCATGCAGAGGAAAATATAAGGCGCGAAAGCATGACCGAAGCCGTGAGATGCCCAGTCGTAAGTTGGCTGTGTCTGCTTGAATTTCGTTACCAGGACTGTAGCCCAGAGCCACCACCCACCCTGAAGTGTGACGATGATGGCGAATGACCAGCGGGAACGTTTCTTGAGAGGAATATTGGTTCTGTCGAGCCAGTTGCCTAATGCGTTGCCGGCTGAAACAGCTATAATTCCGGACAGGAACGAGCCAAGTGCCCTAGCACGTACAGAGAACCAGAGTGAGAGATAGGTGAAGAAGACGGCTTCGGAATAAACTGCCTGACCGATGAAGAGCAAGACAAGAAGGAATCTCCTGGTGAAGAAGAGCCTGGTAGTTTCGCGGATCTCGAACCAAGGTTTGTTCAGAATGGACAACTCGACCTTCTTTCCGTCACTGCGTTGTACTTGATCTGGTTTGTTGAGGAATAGAGCAACGAATGGTCCCAGACATTGTAGCGCAATGAAGATCAAGTAAACTGTGTAAGAGACCTTGCCGGCTTCGTTGTTGTCGGCGTTGAGACCAAGGTTGATAGCTCCACCCAGAATTTGGCCAAACAGACGATACGTCAGCCAGTAGCCCAGCACCTTGCCTCTGTTGTATGGTTCCGGATATGCTATTGCTATCGCTGCCTCAGCCATCCAGAAGATGCCGGCCGAAAGACCACAGAGTGCCGCCCCAACCAGGACCAGCCACTCAGTACCAAAGCGATTATTCGTGTAGAGACCGGCAGCATATGGAGCGTAACCCAATGTACCTACCAGAAGTGCGTTCTTAATGCCAACATAATGTACAATTGCGCTACTGAAGTAGCAAGAGACCACCACTAAAGAGATCGGTCAGTAGTACGTCTGAAGGACTTTTGCAGCTACTTTGCCTGCGGCAATACTCAGGGACTCACTCAGACAAAAGGTAAGAGCGTTGGCTGTGTTGACAAGATATGGTTTCTGCGCACCCCCTGAAGCACGTCAATTACCATATCACTGCTTCCAGATACTGAAAACCACTCACCTGCTCCCAAACTATTCATCGCTCCCCATATACCGGGCGCTGAAAAGTTACAGAGGCCTAGAATAGTGGCATTGAAGAAGGTAGAGCGATACCACTTGACTGTGGTTGAATCAGTACAAGTTCGGTGGAGGTGTGCACTGGTAGCGGGTAGCGACGTCAACAGCCGACGAGGCTTTTCTGATACTCACCTGGATATCTCCTCTCTTTACTGAGAGCTCCATCGGTATCGTCGACAACATACGAGTTCGACATGATGTTCTGTGGTAAGCGCGGCCAGATCCAAGGGGTCTGGACTTTTTGAAACTCGAGTAGTAGAACGAATAACAATAATGAAACAGTAAAAAAAACACTTCTTTTGACGACCGCAGATCATACAGTGATCATATAGTAATGCACATCATTGCATGGCAGGTCGCCGTGTGAAGGCCCGTAGAGGCATTCAGGGAACGCTTCCGCAGGGCAGCGATTGCATCATTCACGGCGGCATGGCGGCAGCAAGATGTTTACCTGAACAGCCTGCAGCAGTTTGCGATAAGCAGAGTGTTTCTCGTTCTGCGTAATTGTCCCGGATGGATGGTGAGATGCCAAGTGGAGACTTCTAAAGAGCTCAAGATTTGCTGGGGAGCACGCCATACTTGCACATCGCTGCCGAATCTTAGGGTTCCACCTTAGCGTCGTATGGGAGTGATTGAGACCAGCGAGATCGGGACACCACTGTCGGATGGCTGGCGTACGTGGGCATGTTAAAGGACACATGTGGCGGCCTCAGCCGGGTACTGATGCCATCCATCTGACACCCGAGTAAAGCTTGACATTGATTATGGGGATCCTTCAGTCGCCTCAACATCTGCACCGTGGGCCGGCAGCAGATGCCTGCAGCATTGTGTCGAGCGAACTGGTGGGATTCGTCTCAGAGTGTACCTTTACAGAATTGCATTGTCGCCGTGCAGGCTTGTGAAAAGGAGACAACAGCGGCACAGACGTCTCATGGCACAGATATCTGCGCATCAATCTGCGCATCAACTACATTGGCATTCCGTCAACCGTCTGACAAAAGCTCAAGGCAGATCCCACCAGCGTTCGTGTATGTCTCTCAGGTCTTGACCCGGTAGCTTCAAATACCCTGTGATGTCGTAGTCCTCGTCTTGCTCTTGCCTGGTAAAGCCATTGCCAAAGTATGCGAATCTGTTGCTCGAGTCCGAAACGTACTCGTACTCCCAGTCTTCCCACCTCGGCTCTCGCCTGACGATTGTGACATGGCTTGCACTACCAGGCCAGATTCCGTGGATCCTTTGACCTGCTTTGCCGCCATTATACCAACTGCTACATTTGTCTGCGAATACGGTCGTCGGGAAGAATGCGTCCGCATACTCAACAAAGTCGTCTGCCGCTTGCTTAGTTGGAGTGATAGTCTTGATGCCCTGAGTTGACACCTTCCGCAATGCTTTTGCGTAGTAGGTCAATTGGACCTCCACTGCATGTGGCACAGTTCCAGATGGACCAGTACCATGCGGCCCATGCACCAGGAAGAGGTTTGGGAATCCCGGAACGGCCAGGCCTAGATAAGTGTATGGCCAGCCATACCTACCACCAGGCCTCCATGCCTCTTTAAGGTCGACACCATTTGCAGTGATCGGGAAGGGGGGCACCATGTCCACATTCGCCCCTGTGGCGCAGAATATCGCATCGACTTCTCGATGTCTGCCGTCCTCGGTCTCAATGCCTGTGGCCGTGATCCGCTTGATCGGCCTCTGTATGAGCTCGACATTGTCTTCTGCTAGAGCCTCAAGGTAGCCGGGACCAGGTGTGAGTCGTCTGCAATTTGGACTAAAGTCTGGTACCAAATGCTCCACAAGACCAGGCTTCTTCACGGTCCGCTGCTTGAGCACCTCGATATATTCATCTCGCTTCGACTGATTGGCTTGACTACCAGCAACTAGAGCTGCAGAGTTGCGCCAGTATTTTGCCTCGAGCTCTTTTCTGAACTTCAAGTACTTCTCGGGATCCTCAAATTCCTTCAATTGCTCGGCGGTGTATGGCTGGGCCTCAAATGTGCGTGCGTCGCCTGCCCAGGTTGTTGCAATCCATGTTCGTGACCTTGCGTAATGGTCCACTCGCTTTGACACTCTCTGCAAGTTCGGCACGACCTGTATGCCACTAGCGCCATTTCCTATGACTGCAACATTCTTATCCTTAGGGTCGAAGTTGATGTCCCAATTTGAGGTATGCCTCAGTAGCCCTTTGAAGTCCTCGATACCAGGATAGTCCGGCAATTTCCAAGCATTGAATCGACCAAGTGCAGGCAAAACAAAATCGGCCTCCTCCTCTGAAACTTCACCAGTCTGAGTGTCCTCGATCTTGATCCGCCATACCGATGATGACTTGTCCCAATCTAAACCCATCACCTTACGCCTGAGCTTTACCAACTTGTATACATCATACTTTCGAGCCAGCTCTTGCCAGTATTCTCTGATTTCTTTGCCTTGAGCGAACTTCTCCGTCCATTGCGTGCGAGGAGCGAAAGTAGACTGGTAGACGTGTGCAGTGATATCGCACCGTACTCCTGGATAGATGTTCTCAAGCCAGGTGCCGGTCTATGGCAGGTCAGTAATGGAAACGATCAACGCAGACAAACAAGCTTACCACGTCATGATTCTTCTCCAGAATAGACAGCTGAATATTAGGTACCTTTGCAGGTAGAAGGATCCCAGCGGTAATGCCAGCTAGGCCTGCACCTATGACAGTGACTCGCAGTGGGCGAGCATCATCGATATAGCGGTCCTCCAATTTCAAATTCGATCTGGGATAGGACGCCTCCTGGTGAGCAGTATCGACCTCTGGATCTAGCAACTCCACTGTCGAGGTCTGCACACCACCATCCTTGTTACCATTGACGAGTTCGGTTGTGTTGCCATTGCTGAGGCCGTTCGTGGCTTTGGCGATGCCGGTAGGTATGGCATTTGGTGTCTCCAAGCTGTGGACCATGGTCAGTCCTGCAAAGTCAACGATTGACCACTACACTCACTCGAGGCCTCAGGGGGCAGACACTCTTTTGTCTCATGTCATTGGGTGAGCCTCCTGTGGAGCGGTGCCAATCATGCTTTATCAGTCAAGATGGTGCAATCGACTAGGGCGGCGGCACTCCAGTGTGGAGTGATCACGTCTTCGACTCAATTCCGAACCCTTGTTCAAAGACAGCATTGTGCCCGAAATCCAGTCGTTATCAGGATATCGAGGAGTTCGAATTTTCGTGGAGGCATTGAATGACCCGAAGCACAGATACAGAGAGCGAGCTTGCTCGCCTTCAAGTAGACATGGCCGTCCTACTTGTCACTACCGAGTTGAAAGCGTGTACCACGAGGAGATCTGATAGGGGCATGTCATGGGTACTTGGCTTGGAACATCGATAGTCTTCGACTGTTATTGTCAATCCTATGTAGATCTGAGGGAGTCATGGGTGGATGTGGTAGTCCGTGTCTGGAACAGTGGTGCAGTGTAAGGCATGCTGCGGCTCTGCATGCCTATCATCCATGCATTTCGTAGCTGGCCCGATAGACTTACACTCCGCAGGACATTTAATTCTTAGATCACGTCACCTGTAATCATATGTTCTATGGTTCTATCTGCCAGATCAAGAGATCGAGTAGACTCCTTTGCTTACCACACCAAAGACCGCCGGTTGATATGGTGCGAGGGTCACATTTGACGTCAAGCGGTATCACTCTCTGCTTTCCTGATACTTGTGGAAAATGGATGTGTGAAGTGTACAAAGTATCATTGAAGCTAGCAACATGAACACACAAGCCAATTCATACCAGGTTAGATCCCTTGACGGAGGAAGGGAGAGCCACTCAACACGAACCCTCTAGCACTTCCTCCACTTGACGTAGATTTTCTGGGTAAACTTGGTTTCGATACTCTCGGTCGTGAGGACACCGTTGGCCGTCTTGTCCGTGCTGGTAAGGCGAACTTGACTGTTGACGTTGAGGAGACCCTCAGCACCGCAGGGAGACCTATGGGGATTTAGCATATGTCTGTGCGTGGTGGGAGGCTGCAGTATCATACCAGATAACAGAGGTGCTCCCAGCCTCGTCGTGGATCAAGTAGTCCGTGCTCATGGGACCAGTGAAGGCAGTCTCGGTGCTGGTCTGCTGGGTCTGACCGGAGAAGTAGTACCGCTGACACCCTTGTCGAGAGCGGCATAGCCACGGTAGTCGGCGGAGAAGATGGAATACTGAAAGCCTCCTGGATAGCGAAGTCCAATGTTAAGCTGGCAGTTCTTGCGGTTCTCAAGGATCGAGGTAGCAGGGCCGAGGGCAGCAACGTATGAGTCGAAGATCAGGGTCATGTAGGTGCGGTCACCGGAGAGAACGGATGCAACAGAGCCTTGAGGACAGGCGGTACCCCCGTAAGTAACCTGGTAGTCATATGTCAGCGTGTGCACTGATCGACGACGAGGCCCACGACTAATGTCGGTCATCTGGATAGTCGTCGGGTCCGGTACGGGGTCTGCCCAGCTGTCCTGGGTAGCAAGAGCCGCAGCAACGAGTGCTGGGAGTGCAAGAGCGGAAAGACGCATGATGGCGATCGACGTTCTGGACCTGATATCGATTGAGTGACAAGTGCTCTGGTTGGAGGTCTCTGTCGATTCTTGCCACCGGCAGGACATCAGCCCCTTTATATAATTTCCACTGTCGTCGTGACCGTCCTCAGAATGGCTGCTTGCCACTTGCTTGATCTCCTCATCGGCACCGTCGCTGTTCTCATCCTAGCCGGTGTTGCAGCCGCCGTGCTCATTTTGCTCGGAGCATAACCTCGACGGCGCGAATCAAGACCTGCTTCCTCGTGCCCGTGTATAGCCGCACCACCTCTCGTCCTTGTTACGAACCGAAGGGCGAGTACTGGTGGGCGCTCGCGAGGGTCACTGCCTCGGTAGGATGAAGCTGAAGAGCGGTTGAAAAGCAGTCTACTGCATTCTTTCTACGTCTCTAGATTATGGAGCGGAGAAACTGTACCTCTGGCTCGTTTAGATCTTTATCGTGGAGGGTCTATGCATGAATCTGACCACGAGGGCAGTAGCATGCAGATAGATTGAGAGTTCGGCACCTCAGGGAAGATATATTAAATCACTTGCGAGACTATGATCTTCTTGCAGGATGCCAGTATTGCGGGACAACAGTACGAGAATGCCTACCGGGTCCGGGTAAGCCTTGGACAGATCGACGTAAGTGAGACATGCGGATCAAGTCGTTGAAAAAGGTCAGCCAGAGTCATTTGATCTCGCATGGTTTCTCAGGTTGAGGACTGTATATGCAACGTGATATGGCAGACAAGAATCCAAGTTGTACAAATGCAAATGAAAGCGCCAAGATGAGTTTTCATGATAGATGAAGCCACCTTCAGTCCGCGGACCATGGGGTCGTGATTAATGGCGAAGGGAGTCCTGTTCCTGTTCCCCTCGTTTGGTTCAACCAAGCTGTTGTTCCCTGCAGAGACGGCCTGAATACTGCAGGTACATGCATGGCCGGCCGGCCATACAATGATCGTGGCGGTCTGGAGATGCTACCTTGCTTTGCACATCTGGAACCAAGGCGGAAGAGATGTAGATGATCGTATTCGGTCACTCCAATATGCAGGGACTGCTAGTCGCGGCCGTCGAGATGTTCTCGACAGCGAATAGCTGTTAGTATTGGAGGGTGTATAGCTATCTAGACTGTTTTTTTGTGGCAAGCGATATCGTCACAATGTAATTGGAATTCGCATAAGTACCGCAGGGGAATCACCAGTCTTGCCTGGTACCAAAAGAGCAGGAACTCTCGACAAGATCCTTTGAGCAATACAAACACAAGTATACCCAAGCCATACAAACACATCTCCCACTCTGCAAGACCCCAGTTCTTGGAACTGTGAGCTACACCCATTTAAGACGCTTTGCCCAGCTAATAAAGCACACAGATCCAAGAACCAGACTATTGTCCAGGATGCAGTTCTCTATTACGTTCAACATCATCCTTTCATCTATCTTCGCGACTCTAGTGGCTGGCGAAGCATGCGTTGTTGGCGGTCCCGTGACACGCGTAAACGCCGCTGAATCTTGCTGTTGGAATTCCAATGGAAAGTGGTTCGGCTCCACGGATTATCGAGGCATATGTGTCTTCGACACGGCCGGCCAGGACAAGTCTGCAGTACAAGGTCGAGGATTACGTTCCGACATGTATTGCCTGCGTTGAGAGGATTGCCTTCGGGTTGACGAGACAGTGTGAAGCGCTGGGAGGCATCGTGTAAGCGCACCAAGGCCGGCGGGCACCAAGGTAGATTTATTGCCCTGCATGAAGCCTCGCGTATTAATTTTCCTCGTTGTTAATGGTGACTCGAGATCGAAGGCTAACCAGATCTTGCCTTCGGCTCAGTCTGAGCCGCACAACGTATCCTTGTGCTTGTCCGGTTTTCAACGTCGTTGACGAGACACTATATGGTGCCTCAAGCACAGATCGTGATCGCGATTGCGGGAAGTGAAATTCCGCTCCGTACTCACCTCACCGTCTAGATTCGGTCAACGACCATAGCATCTGGAGTGGCATTTGCCACACCCACGTTGTGGTAGTATCAAGGCTGGCAGCAGGACGTGATAGGCAGCGACTACCTTATCCAGATCGGGACAAGATCGAATAGGTGCTGCAAAGAGTCATATACTGTAGCGACAATCTTTCGCATACCTACAATCCACCGAACTATATCCTTGATCTGCGCCCTGGAAAAGGGTTGGAATGGGGAAGCGACAAGAGATTTGCACTACCACTCAATCAACCCAATTTGACAAGCTCGAAACGGATAAGTGTCAGATGTGCAACGCCTTGCGCTTGTTTATTAACCAGCATACTGATGCATGATAATCTGGCTTTTTGCAACCGCCAGAGATTTATTAGCGGTGTGCGGGGAGTGCGCCGCTGACTCAGCAACACCAGGCTTGCAAGCTTCACGACTTTGAAGTTGCTTCTATCCATCGTCGCTTTAGTGACAACAATAAACATGACACTACAATCATTCAGTCAAGCTGATCTGAGCCAACACCCCGCTCGAGGCAAATTCTGTTTAGGCTCAGGAAGACACGCTTTTTATTCTGGCCATGAGATCACCGATCAAAGCCGACGTCAATAGTCCCGATGAGCTTACACTGTAATTTGCCAGCCGTTGTAAGCCAGCTGTGTGGGAGTGGTAGTGTGCGATCGATACGTACAAATGGCTGGGAGCGGTGGCGGCCTCGACTGGCTGGAGCACTGCTACTTACTTTGCACAAGCTGCTTCGCGCAACAGCCAACTACCACAAAGTTGACCAATGTCATCCTGAAGACCGCGGCCGAGGCGCTCAATCTCCACGAATCACGAAGCTGGAGACCCAAGACATTCCGGCCAAAATCATGAAAATAGCACTTGAGACGAGGGGAAATATCAGGGTTCGAAAGTATGTTCAAGATACAGCAACCATCATGCCGCAAGCAGAGTCGGCGGATGTAGGGCTGACCACAGCCCTCTATAAAGGGTATCAGCATTGGGCATCAGGTCTACAGAGAATCGCCAGAGCTGCTACTGCCATCATGCCATCCGGCGTATCGTCCGAGTATTTTCTTCGCAACAGCATGACGATGGCTTCGCACGAGAAGTAACTATGCGGTGGCGGGTGGGACATTGACGGCAGAATAGTACTGCGTCAACGAGACATGGCCGCGGAAGGTTCGTCGCTGAAACACTCTTCATATGGACTGGACTGGGATAACAGGCGGTTCGTGGTCAGCGGGCACAGACCGAAACTTCTCCGCACTCCAGTCACTACTTTGCTACTCAGTACAATATTTCACCCCGACGATTACACAATTGAACATCTAGTCTTTCAACGGCCAGTTCTTTCTCAGGATTCCTGACAGGGAATCTCGCTGGACAACAACGGTCTAACGCTCACCGCTTGCACGTTCGCAACCTCCCCGGCTCAGATGGCGTCGGTTCAGATGCCTAATCTCAGCTTCATAGCACCGTGTCTCACTGCCTCGAGACGCAATGATCAGAGCCTGTAATCAATCTTTACCCATTTTTCAAGCTCCGGGCTAAGCGAAAGTTCCTGAAGCCACAATCCTCTTCCATCAGTCCCACGTTTGTTCCTTACATTCACCGTTTGAGCGTTGTCGACGACGACTACATAGCCGAGAGTTCACATTTCTACTATGCTTCATCTCGTTCTTCCTTCGGCGATACTTGATGTGGTGTGGATGACGGTTTATCGCTTATGGTAAACGTTCTGTTTTGTCTTCTAGCGTCCCTATACACTTCTCATGTCATTATTTAGCTGGTCTGAAGCCCTACTTCGTGATCTCTCTGTCCACTAATATTCCCCCCATCTTCTTTTTTCCTCTTTCTCAATCGGCAGCAGCTCACAATGTCCTCGTCAGCCACCGCAGCCGCCGCTCCCAACCCATATGGTGGTGCAGGCCCAACGCTGATGACCTTGGTCATCACATGTATGTCCATCGCTGTCTTTCTGGTCGGCTTGCGTGGATATTCCGCTTCAAAAACAGCTGGTCGATGGCGATGGGACTTCATATGGGTCTCTATAGCCATGCTCTTCAGTCTTGCAAGCGGCTTCACGATGATAGTCGGCCTGCTCAATGGCCTCGGCAACCACGTCAAGGACCTTACCTATCCTCAAATCTTTCAAGCCCTGCATTGGATCTGGATCTCCCTTTACATCTCTCTCCCTGCTGGTGTATTCGCCAAGTTCAGCATCATCGCACTCCTCCTCAACATCCAAGGCCAGACGGCCAAGAAGCGATCATGGGCCTTGTGGACACTTGGTGGCGTGGTCTGCTTCTCCGCTATCGTCCAATTCTTTCTGTCTTTCTTCCAATGCGAGCCCATCGCCAAGCTCTGGTTCCCATACCTCGACGGCACCTGTCCCCGCTTGAAGATCGCAGGTGACTGGTCCTATTTTCAAGGCGGTTCGTCCTCCTCTTTGTCCTCCGTCGTGTTCCCAACTAACTCCACTCCAGCCGTCGCCGTCCTCGCTGACGTCTCCCTCGCTCTCTGGCCAATCAGCATCGTGTGGAACCTCCAGACTTCCGTTCGCGTCAAGCTCGGAGTTTGCTCCCTCATGGCCGTCGGTCTCATTCCCACCATCGGCGTCATTCTCCGCATGAAGATGTTGCCATACATCGCGCACTCTGACGATCTGACCTACGACTTCAACCACTTCATGTTGTGGGGAACCCTCGAACTCTGGCTCGTCATCATCCTCGGCTGCCTGCCACCTCTACGACCCCTCTTCCTCCGCGTCTTCTACGGCATCAAGTCCGCCACCGGCTCTTCCGCTCGTGGAACCAACTACGGTCACAGCCGAGGCACGGCTGTGCGCGGCACACACGACGGCACTCTCACCGGCACCGAGATGCGGAATTTGGACGCCGCCAAGGCGAAACAGGGCATCACGGTGGGCACGTCGCATGTGATCAACGATGCGGCCAGCGATGAGGAGAGCTTAGTGGGGTCACACAGCGGTGGTATTATGATGACAAGGGATCTGCACATGGTTGTTGAAAAGGACAGCGTGGAGAAGCCCGCGGAATTGGCTTGATTTCTCTTTTCCATTTTGTGATATTCTAAAAGGGAACAGATGGCTATGAACACAGAACTCGTCGCGAGATGAGGATCAGATATACCAGGAATGGGTGGTTTTTCACGGGCATCGTGTATAGCGAGGTGCACCGCAGGCAGGAAACTTGGGCAATGCATCACATTCGGTTGACTACAGTACGAGAGTCCCTGTGAGCTGAATGTCTTCCACACTCTTCCCGACTTGCACGTTGTAGTCACCGGCCTGCAAGACCCATTGCTGCTGCCTGACGTCCCATATGCTTAAATCCCTTCGTCTCAGAGGGAAGCTAAACTGTGCCGACTGTCCCGGTTGGACGAGCTGCTTGTCAAACCCTCTCAATGCTTTGGGCAGACCACTGTTCGGAATGCCAAGATAAAGCTGGGCGACTTCTGCCGCTGCAACGGTACCCGCGTTGGACACTGTGATGGTCACTGTGGCGATGACATCATACAAAGAAGCCAGCCCTCCTTGGGGTGCAGGCGATATCCTGTCACCTGGTAGTGGTGATGAATCGGAACCAGCGGCTCTGATTATTGATAAAGAAGAGTAGGTGAAGTTGGAATAGGTCAGACCGTAGCCAAATGCAAAACGTGGAGAGACGCCACGTTGGATGAAAGATTTGTAATCAATATAGAGACCCTCCGAGAAGTTTGACTGAGAGTACAGCAAATTCTCCGAGTCTGCAAAGCTTGGGTTCAGCAGACTACCATAATCCGCCTCGGTCTTGCCGACAGTATAAGGGAGACGACCTGAAGGCGATTGTCGACCGTACATGATTTCGGCAAGAGCGAGTCCGCTATCTTGACCGGGAAGGTGACCATAGATCACGGCCGTGATGTTGGGATTGTCGATCCAGCGGTCTACTACACGGATACCAGCATTGTGAATGACCACCATGGTGTTGCGGCAACTGCTGGCCACGTTCGTCACCAATGTGTCGGAGTAGGTGTCCGCCAGCGTTGTCCTGTCATACGCTTCCGATGAGGCAGAGTTGATAAAGACAATACAAGGATCATATGGTGATGGAACAGTGGGCTTCTGCGAGCTAAATTCAGTGTTTAAGGTAGTACCATCTCGGGCAGCCTGAATGAGGAATGCGTCGTAAGGCGAGAAAGACAGGCTTGGAGTGATGGCGCCAGACCCTCCACCAGTAATCATTGTACCTTGAAGGGCCGCTTCTGGTCCAGCACTACCAGCCGGCAGGACCGAAGCAAAAAGCAGGAGAGATTGTAGGCCGGTGAACGGAGCTCCGTTCGTGTATGATCTCGTATTGGACTGCCCAAAATTGTACAGTGTGGAGTCGAGACCTGTAGTATTCGAGCCGCCAACGGCGTCGTAACCGAACAGGTTTAGTGTAGCAGGCTTGTTGAGAGGCAGAGCGCCATTGACATTCTTGACCAAGACATGACCCTCAACAGCGCTCTGGAATCTGGTAGTCTCATCTGCAGGATCACGGGCATCCACGTCGGCGTACAGCTCCTGGCCAGGTGCATCAATTCGAGCAAAGCGATACCAGGCGGCGATAATCCTTGTGGCCATGTCGTCGAGCCTAGTTGCGGCTATCGATCCGTTGGCTACGGCGCCTGCTAAAGAGTCCGGGTTAAGGAACTGGGATGACGGCATTACCATGTCCATGCCAGAGTTCCTCGGAGCCACACCTGAATGCTCAGCGTACCAATCGCTGACGACGAATCCTTCGAACCCCAGCTCAGTCTTGAGCATTCCGTTCAACGTCTTCGAATTTGCGCATCCGTAAGAGCCATTGATCTTGTTGTAAGAGCACATGATTGATCCCGCTTCGGCGCGCAGAGCGTCGTAGAATGGCCACAGATACGCTTCGTGCATGGTCCTGTCGTCGACATTGGACGAGACGGACTCGTTGGCGAAACCAGGGATGAAGCCTTGAAGGAATGGGTTGCGGTTGGTTTCCTGTTCGTTAACGATGAAATGTTTGACGCAGGCTATAACAGACTGCTGTATGCCCGCGACCGTGGGCTCAACGAGACCACCGGCAAGGTAGGGATCGTTGGTAAATCCTTCCCAATTACGACCACCTTTGGCTACTCGTCCCAGAGGCCCGACTACAGGGCCAAGAAGGACGTTGATGCCTTTCTTTTTGAATTCCTTCCCGATCGCTACGGCTCGATCGCCAGCAAGATTTCGGTTCCATGATGCACCGACATGGAGCTGGGCAGGGTAGCCAGATACCAATTTGCCTGTACGAACGCCACTTTCTGCATCGTTGAGGCAGATGCCAGGAAAGCCCAGTCGAGGGACACTACCAGTAAACCCAGAGCAGCCTCTTGTCTGAGAGACACCGAATGTGATGTTCGCCTTCTCTACATCTGTCATCTGGGATACTAAAGCCTTCGCCTGGCTGTAGGCTTCCGTCCAGCCACCATCATCGCCAGTTCCCTGAGCTGTGTGGATGATGAGCATTCATCCGGCTAAATACCAAAAGCCCTACTTACGTGTTGGGTATACTGGGGGTGATTTGCCGTAAGAGTAGACAAGCTCGGGTGTGAACAGCTTGATCAGTGCGAATCCGACCCAAGTCCAAGCAGAGGCGAGAACGCGGGCAAGCTGACCAGCGTCACTTACCAGGCCTGCTAATGCCTGTGCTACTGGATTGTTGCTGCCAGGTACTGCATTCTTCGAAATCGCACCCGAAGCCTGACCGACTGAAGGACTGGTAGCAGCTGGTGCCTCCGAAGTTGTGGTAGGAGCACCGTTTGAGACCGCGATAGATCCTATCACCGCGATAACGATAAGTGCTCTCATCGATATTTTGGCCATGACGATGTGTGTGTGCGGTCTCGCACGTAACAGACAACAGACAGCAGAAAAGAAGAACCTACAGCTCCATCGCGGGTACTTTGTACTTCCTTTTCCTGCTTGTGATCACGGTGCGCGGATCTCTGGGCCATCTCGCGTAACGAATCATGACGCTGCTGACCATGTGGTGGGCGGTGCGTGTGTGGTGTCGAAAAGGAGATTAGTGAACCTACTCAGGTGGCATGATTGCAAGTTCGGAAGTTCAGGCGCGAAATTTCATGGATGATCTGCGAATCAAAGCACGTGAACACCTCGCTTATATATTGATCGCCAGGAACACGAATGCACGTTCTTTATGCCCGGCTCTTCTTACAGTACCCCGCTGATTTCATCCTAGATCAGACGCGTCGATACCGGTGAGCTCATGTCATTGCAAATGCGGGTTGAGGTGGGCTGACTTCACTTGCGAAGGGCCGTTGCCTTTGTACATATGAGTCTTCGGTCTGTAGATCCTTCGTGGCTACAGCAAGAATGTGTTCAAAGATGCTCGGAGATAGTCTGACGATAGCCTAGAGTCATGTCGTAGTCCTCAACATGGGATACAGGACGAGTCTTGAGGGCTTATCTGACTACGATGGTACTGCGACTACTCTTCTCATCACCAGGGAGGCAATAGACTATAACCATTTCTCAGCATAGCCTTCCAGATGCAGGGACTGATATTGATAAAGCTGCATTGACTCGCCCAGCTGTAGACTGGTTCGACTTGCCGCTCGAGGTCTGCAGGATGATTCACTAAGAAGATGAGGACTGGACGGTGCCCGAAGGGAACTCGACGATTGAGGTGACCAGTACGAGAATTAAGCATCGGTAACATTACTGCGTGGACAGACAAGCGAGAAGTGTGTAAAGTGGATGAGCTCGTCAAGACGGAGGGCAAAAGTGGTCTTACAGTAGTCGCAGACAACAGCAATGAAACGTGACATATCCCAGCACAGCGCAATCCGTCGGTGGAGGCAAGAAAGCAGCCTGCGAATGAACGTGCAGCTACCTTGTTGTCCTGGCCGCCTGCAAATATAAGTGACGTTTTTGGGCCCGATTGAGCACCTTTCTGTTAGTACAAGCAATACCATGGCTTCTGTTCCTAGTGAAGTGACTCCAGAAACCAATCCGACATCCGGCCTCAGGCCGTTGGTCCAGGTCGGAGCGCAATACGTGCCTCGACTACTCCTGGTTTCTCGTACTCCTCCATCCATCGAGGTTCCATACCAATGTCCCACTGCTTCATTCGATTCCGCAATTGTGCTGCTTTATCCCGCAAAGACTCGTACATGGCAAGATCGGCCTCTCGTTTGTCAGGCGTGGCCGCCTTGTTGATCCAGTCGTCCATACCATGCTGACGGGAGGTCTCATCCAGTTTCCATATACCGAGTGGGTCCTCGCTGTAGCCAGCTCTCTGTACCATGCGCTTGTTCTCGATCGAAAAGCCGTTGGTGAAGACCAACCATTTCTCTCGTCTTGACGCTGCCCAGGTGTCTAGGATGGAATCGGGAGCCTTGCCATTCACCACAGCTCCTAGAGCTCGCCCAAGTGGACCGGCTGGTAGTTTGGTCAGCTGCCACCTTCCTCGAGAGCTGCAGACCTACCATCGAGAAGCCCAGTGGTCAAACCTAGTCCTCCTATCGGATTATTGCTCTGTTCATGGTCAGCAAGATGCCGCCATCTCCAGCTCGTGCCGTGTCGTACATGAGCAGCATCACCAGCGAGGAAGCACCTGCCCTTGCGGAATCGCTTCGCGCATCGTTGATGGGGCTTGTATTTGTTCAGTTGAACAAGTTCATAGCCTTCGTCCGGCCATCCTGGGAATATCTGCTGATAGTGCTCCTCGAGCTCCTCCCTTATCTCCTCGTTGGTCATTCCGGCTCGAACGCCGAAAGCACATCGCCATAGATTGGTGTCATCTATGACCGTCACCACGCCCCAATGAACGTCGTCCATGATGAAGTTTGCAGTAGTGAAACCAAACTTCTTGAAAGGATACCTGACATTGGTCGCCACAAAGTCCTCCTTCGGCCATGAGAACCCATCAAAGTCAATGTCCAGCAGCCTTCGCACTGCACTTCCAGCTCCATCTGCTCCAACCAACCAGTCACAACGGTACTTGACAGTCTGGCCGCTCGATCTGTCGTTACAAGTGACTTCGACGACATCCTCGCTTTGGGCGATACCCTCGACCGTCTTGTCGAATTCGATCTTTGCGTGTTGACCATAGTTCTGCTCAAGATGGTGCTGTATCGTTTCCGCGAGCACGTTCTGACCGCAATTGATGCCGCTCTTGAACTTCTCGCCACCTTCCATCTTCTCCACCGTCGCCACCCTCTGCTTGTCTTTGCCTCTGCCGACCCAGTATGAAAGAATGTTGTTGACCATCGACTTGGCCATGACGTCTTTCAATACACCAGCCTCCTCGAGCTCTGCCATGGCACATGGCTGGTAGGATGTCGCTCTTGGCGACTGATCGATGCCCGGACCTCTTTCGAGCACCAGCACGGAAACAGAGAGACGAGCAAGATTGAGAGCTGTGAGGAGCCCGACGGGACCTGCGCCAACGATGATCACGGTATGGTGAGCAGACGAAGACCGTTCCATGATTTCTGTCGTGAGTAAAGGAGATTCACAGGGCGGAATGGGAACAGAAAGTATGCGGATCGAACAAGCATGAAATGTTGCCTACCAGGTAGTGGGTGACGAGAAACTTGTCACAATCCGAGGCCATTGTCCCAATCGATACATTCGGAGGCTGGGGCTGTCTTCTCAGGTCTTTCTTGTGGTGGAGACATGAAAGGCGCGCGGGGATTTGTGCCGGAATGATGATTTTGCGGGGTCGACATAGGGGGGAAGTCCGGGGTCATGGTTCGCACGGGGAAGTCCGGGGTAATGGTTCGCACTTCTCTTGTCGTGATCATTGCAATCGTGTTTTCATTCTATTTCTCGAGCTATATGAGGAAGTCATGGAAGGCGCTCTATAAGCCATCAAATATGTAGCATGAGCGAAATGCACTCGCACTCCCTCCCTCGTCAGGCGCCTGGCCACCGCACGAAGCGTTGCAAGCTTCAGCTCTAGCGACTTGTATCAGTAGCAGATCCCCCCGACTCCTTGTCTTGTAGGTTTCGTACGCCCCAAAAACTCCTTCGATGTTGTCCAGAGCAGGCTTGATCTCCTTCACTGACAAAACCTTTCCTTTTCGTTGGCGGATGGAGTGATCGATCTCTGGACCTTTGTCTCGCGACCGCTCTCCTCCATGTCGTACTCTTCGACATAGTAGTATCTGGCGTCTTCCTCGATCTCGTCGTCAGACTCGTGTTCATCGGAACCATCATCATCATCATCATCATCATCATCATCATCATCATCATCATCATCACCACAACTAGAAGTTTCATCTTCGATGTCCAGTGGAATCCAGATGCCAGACACCGTTTTCAAGCTCTGATCCAAGCTGTAGGTAGAACCAAGACTAGCGTTGTAAATGATTCTTCTCAGCTCCGGAGAAAAGTCCTCGGACGTGATATGGACTTCAGCTTTTGCCAGCCCACTAGCTCCTGTAGGATTTCTACTGCTGAGCTGATGGCAGCCGAGCACAGTTGGCCAAAGACGATGTGAGCCTGCAGGAAGATGCTGAGGAGATGACGACCGGACGAGTCCCTTGCGGTCAGCTGAACACAGATGACTCAAGTGTCTTCGCTACTTGCGGTTATGTATTATGGGGGTGATTGCCCACGATGATATCGCCGAATGTCCCAATCGAGGCCTCGGGCTCACGCGACTGATTGACTGAGCAGAAGAGTTTCTCGGTGTGATACGTGACAGGACTCATTGACGGATGAAAAGGTCCCTGTGCGGTGACAACATCCAGGAGACAATGGGAAGATTTCTGTCCGTTGCGACGATGTGATGGGAGTAGCTTTCCAGAGCGGCGATTGAAGTATTGCCTTGCAATGATATGACGGTGTGGAGATATCCTTAGGTGATAATGGTGATAACATGGAAGGCGATATTGAAAAGGATGGTAGGCTCCGAGATGAAGAAATGGCGGCGAAGACGGCTATATATATGTCTGGTTGATCACATGACAACACAAAGACAGTCCCTCTATCGAGCTAGCACAAGCCAGCTTCTCGGCAGCTGGTTCAGCATACCAATGTGACGTGAAGCAATCAGAAGCAGGTGAAAGCCCTGATCCATCAGACAAATATGCGAGTGAAGCTGGCGACTAGACTCAGATACACATGTCGTTGGTGGAATCATGTGGTAGCATGTAGCCGGAACCAGGAGAGATGTGTGACTTTTGTGCGGGTCCCCTATCCAAGTGTTCGCGCAGGCGTACCATTGAAGCGACTACCAGAGTACTCCGTGTGAGCGTACGATTGCTTCTCGAGTGGTTCATTTGACCTCCACCTTCGCCAACCCCTCCACGATATCCTCCTCCTCGTCCTCCTCCAGGGCATTTCCAGCCAGACCCTTGACCCAAAGCTCCTTGCCCGTCATCTTCTTCTCCTCCTTTATCCTCTTCCTCTTCAGCTCCTCCTCTCTCTCCCTCTCCGCCCGCTCCTTCTCCTCTTCCATCTCCCTCTTGAACCGCTCCGACCATGCCAGAAACGTCTCCCGTGTGACCTTCGTGCCCTCAAACTTGCGGTTCTCTTCTGCTTCAGCTTTGAGCACTTCCGCTTCGTGCTCTGCTTGTATCGATGCCCTCCGGTCCAGAATGAGCTGCTCGGCGGAATCCTTGAGGGTGGTGACAAGGGTAAAGACCATAGCCATGCCGAGGTTCTCTTGGATGGTAGAATCGAGTGATTTTAACAGCAGATCTTTGTCTTCCTGTACATCGAACTGTGGGTGTTTGGCTGCGTTCGGCGGAGCTTGGATGTCTAGACGAGGTGCTTCATCGGGATATTCTTCGGGGTAGGAGACTTGTAGGAGGAGGACGGGAGAGGGTGGGTCATCTTCGCCTTCTGGTGGGATGTCGAGAGCGATTGATACTCGGTATTCGGTGGGTGAGACGTCTGTGATCTCTTCGGGGAATATCGAATCAAGGACTTCCCGCTCTTCGGTCTGTTCTTCACGACCCATGGCTGGTGGGTGGTGGAGACGTGAGTCGATGCGCTATAACATACGCGGGCCAAGAACGATGTGAGAGCGTCCGCAGTGCAACTTGTGAGTCAAAGTACGCTCAAATGATTTTGCTATGAATCACTGAGCTATGACGCTGGTTCTATGTGAATTAACCGCGAAGCATTCAACAGAGTGGGATGCACTACACCGTACATTGCGCTAATCCCGAAAAGGAAACTTTTCGGCATCTCCAAAAAAAAATCCCGGCAGCGAACATGGACATGCTTCTTTATTTATCACCGAATATTCAAATCCAGACTTCTGATTGAAAGTACGAATACACACATTGTTCTCTACAAGATCGCTGGAACTATGGCCAAAACGAAAACAAAGACAAAGACCTCAGGTCACAGCAGGAAGCCCTCGAAGAGTGCAGAGGAGCTTTATGCATTAGCGTTGGAGTCCTTCGAGCAGTCAAATCCAGAGGAAGCCCTTGAGCATGCGCAGAATCTCTTGCGAGTCGTCGATCCAAATTTCACATCTCAAAAGTCATCATCACCACTGCCAATCGCTCTACCTGCTCTAAACCTGCTAGGTGAGATCAGCATCGAGACAGGTGACGAAGACGGTGCGAGGCAATTCTTCTTACTCGCCGCTGGGCTTGACCAAGATGGAGCGATGCCGGAGGAATCTGGTGGTGGTGCCGAAAAATTCATGTGGCTTGCGCAGCTGAGCGAGGAGGGAGGCTTTGATTCGGTACGATGGTTCGAGAAGGGCGTCGCTTGTCTCAGAACTCAGATTGAAACGTTATCAAAATCTGCAGCGAAGCAGTTGTCTAAGGACCAGATCGAGGAAATGCTGGAGGAGAAGAGGGAGCAAGTGGCGAATGCATTGTGTAGTGTCGTCGAGATCTACATGACGGATCTGAGCTGGGAGGAGGATGCAGAGCAAAGGTGCGAAACGCTCATTACTGAAGCAATCATGTACGCGCCGGAAAGTGCCGGCGTACTGCAATGTCTAGCAAGTGTGAGGTTGAGCCAAGTCAGAGTCGAAGAAGCAAAGAGCGCCTTGAAGCGAAGTATGGCAGTATGGAAGGACCTGGACCCAGATGACGAGGGAGTCCCCGACTTTGCCGCGAGGATCAGTCTTGCAAGGCTACTCATGGAAGCGGAGATGGAAGAGGATGCTATGATTGTGCTAGAGAGGCTGGCATTGGAGGACGACACGAGTGTGGAGGCTTGCTATCTAGGCGGTTGGTGTTTGCATCTTATGGCCGAGGAGCGACAAGGTGTTCTGCCTGATGGAGGCGAAACCGGCGTCAACGGAACAAATCTAGACGAAGAGAGCAGATCCTTGCTACAGGCGAGTAGAAAGTGGCTCACCAACACCATTAATCTCTACAACATGCAGCAATACGAGGATGAGAAACTCCGACAACATACAGAAGAGCTGCTCCAAAAGCTAACGGACGTTCTGGGACCCGCAGAGCCAAACGCTGCTGTTGACGAGATCGAAGAGTGGATCGACGAGGAGGATAGTGGCGACGAGGAAATGGATGAAACTAATTAGGGCACAGGCCGAAGACGATAGCTCAGCGAGCGGGAGTATCGAATTTGGCCGGGCGGTAAAGACATAGCAGACATGATATGATACCCATAATAGATCTGAAGCATTACACTTCGCTCGTCTTGATCATATCTGATATGGTACTATGATCACGTTCTGGTTGGGATAGCTGAAGGATTGTTCTCTGTCATTGTTTCCATGATTCGGTGCAGCAGGGACTAATGCTCGCGGAGCAGGTGAAGACAACATGTCATTGGAAGCCGTTTGATGCATTTGGATGTACCCGAAGTACTCTGTACTCTATCTCGGGAATAAAAGAGTCAATGGCCATTAGCCATGAAAATGTGCCATCTGACTCTGATGCTGCTTCTGAAACGCCAGAGGCCCTTTTGAACTCAACGCTCCTTTTTGCAACCCAGGGAAATCACCAGAGAATCGGGAAACTTATGCCTGCCCTGTGTCAGTGGCCATAATACCAAATTGCTTGCAATGATCATACCTTGACGGCGTAGTTTCTCTGAGGGAAGTGTGTCTGCCTCTTCTTCTGCTTCTCTGTGATCAACCCCGCCTCGTGCTTTGTGAGCCGTCTGCGGATGGCGCGAGTCTGCTTGGGTCGGAGGTCGAGTGGGAGGTACTTCTTGTTCTTGTAGAATATCCTCAGTTGCGAGCGCTGGTTGATGTTGATGATGGTGAGCACGCGAGCGATCGACTTGCGGACATCGTGGCTGGCCAGATGTTAGTAACCTGACATTGATTTTCTCCATCGCGATCCGTACATCTTGTTGAGCTTCGACGATGCACCGCCAGCGATCTTCTGAGTCCTCAATTGGACCAAGTCGGCCTTGAGCTCCTCCAACTGCTTCGACAAATCCTCCTTGCTCTTGCCCCAGAGCTGCGCAGCCTTGACCTTGCCAGTGTTAGACTGTCAAAAGTCAGTCTATTGTCACTTGATCCATGCCGGGATGTATTACCATCTTGTCGTGTTGTTGCGCAAGATATATGTCTGGTCGGGAATTTGAGGTGAGGTGATGTTCAAAGATTTCGGCCGCAGCATTTCGAAAAGTGCGCTGTGGGTGCCTCAAACGCTAAATTCTTGGCATCGCATCGGCCCGTCTTCGGGGTTTCGACCATGAACGACTAAGGCTCCTACTCCTTGCAGGCAGCGAACTAGAACATCTATTATTTAACCTCGCACCCAATATATCAGCGTCGGCTTACGTTCTCGCGATAATTCGGAAGCATTGTAACACCTTACAATCAAATAGAGCGAGCACGATCTCGTGGCGACGATGTCCCTGGCGACGGGCAGCTGGGCGCAACTGCGGCAGCAGCTCCGCAGTCTGGAAACACAGGTGAATTGGTCCTTTGGTCACAATAGAGTATGGGCTGATACATGGCAGACCGAGAATCTATTCCATACATACTCACAATTCTCTTCAAGCACAATCATTGCCCCGAAGCCGAGTGAAGAGGAAACCAAGACCGAATCGCAAATTGAGGAACTCTTGGAGAAGCGATCAGGTCTTATAGGACAATTGGCAAGGCTGTTGGACTCGGAAGCATCACAATCGGCTGTCAAATCATCAAACCTGGTACGGCATCGCGACATACTGAGCCAGCACCGGACCGAGCTCTCGCGGATAAAGTCGCAGATCTCGACGACTAGAGACAGGACAAATCTGCTCTCGAACGTACGAAACGATATCGACAATTACCGATCTTCCAACCCCGAAGCTGCTGAGGCGGAGTACATGCTCGATGAACGACGGCGAATAGACAACAGTCACAACATGACGGATGGAGTACTCAGCCAGGCGTACGCTGTGAACGAAAGCTTTGGCCTTCAGCGAGAGACATTGATGAGCATAAACCGCCGGATAGTCGGAGCAGCCGGTCAGGTGCCGGGCATCAACAGTCTCATGAGCCGGATAGGAAACAAGAAGAGGAGGGACGGTTTCATACTGGGAGGCTTCATCGCTTTCTGCTTTCTGGTTATGCTGTATTTTACATGACTTACAAGGTGTGGGGGGTATCTTTGATATTAGTAGCGCAGGCGTTCCGGCATCGCTCGGCGCAATCATCAAGCCGGTGTCTTGAGAGCTTCATCGGCCATCGAGCCTTCTCGAGTAGCTGCAATGACATCGGGTACTGGTTTCTCGCCAGACACAACATTTGGCTCTTCCAACAACCTCCTCAGGTTCTTCACCATGCTTTCCTTCTCGTGTTCCTCGGGCAATGCGTGCCCTGCCCACCTGATCTTGCATCTCTCATCAACCAGATACACCTGCCCAACTTTCTCGTTCGGCATTCCGATCGCTAGTCTCAGGTCCTGAGAAAACCCCTTATGCACGGTAAAGTATCTGCCCCACCTGAACTGACTCCTGATCTTCCTTTGCTGATTCGCAAACATCTTGACCAGCCAATACTTCCAGCTATTTGGCTCATAATTGATCTCCACAAGCTGTGCTCTTCTTGTTCGATCCCTCCCAGGCCAGTGATCCAGCAACCCCTCCAGCCCAGGATTCCGCCGCTCTTGACACCAAGCATCTGCCTGCTTCTGCGCCCAACTCGAGCTTGCTACGCTTACCACACTGATCTGTCCATGCAGCACATCTGTTGTGTCTGCATCCACATCCTCCAGCGTCCGTCCTCTTAGATTTGGAAAATACCGGGCAAATTGTGACTTGAACACTCGATCCGGTGCGTAGAAGACCTTGCCCTTGAAGTACTTCATATCTGTAAAGTCCTTGAAATATGGTCGGAAGAGATCCTTAGCCAGCTCCTGTCGCTTTTGCAAGTGCTTGTCATGGTTGACAAAATCGTCGCGGCGCTGCTTGATGCTGCGGGTATCGATACCTGTGTTTTCGCCCGCTCGTGGGGGCTCGAGAAGGCCCAGAGGTCGATTGAGAGGTTGTGGACCTTGTGCGCGGTCCTCTTTCGATGGATCGAGCGAGGTTTCGGAGGAGCTGGAGTATGATCGGTGTACGAGACGGGCGCGTTCGATATGATTGATACATCTCAATGCCCTGAGACATCGGATGGAAGGGGCGAGCATGCTGAGGAGGGTGAGTGAAAAGAGTAATGTCAGGTGCAAGTGGAAGAGGACGGAGTATCTAGAAATCTGCGATTCATGGAACTAGCCACTTATGGTTAGCGCAGTTGCATGCTCATAGTATCCTGAGGCTGTATACGCTTCTTTCCACAGCATACAACCAATGAGAGTGTTCATGAAGATTTCTCCTTGGGATTTCCTGTGATGCCAGCCATTCTACCATCAACAGAACTCACTCTGCATCTAGGCAATCTGAGGCATGACTTCTAATGTTGTCTCCGCCAAAAGCATGGAGTGCCAAGTAATTTTGTTCAGCGTTATCACTAGAAACACCTCTACCACTTGACATTCCGAGCTCGAGACACCATCTAGCAGTCACCTTTAATGATCCGTCAGTATGGCTTCCTGTGAAAGCGACGATACACCAACCCGGTTTGAAGAGAAGGTGAGGCTTTTCACTTTTCTTGATAATATTGATGACAGCGATGAGCGCGACTCTGAGCTTGAACGGTCAATGGCAACACTGAAACGGAAGAGAGACGGCACCGCCAACTCCAATTCGCCAGTATCAAGCTCGTCTGCTCGTAGATCTGCAGCAATCAGCAGCAAGATCCACGCGCTGAACAGATCGGCGACCGTGCCCTTGGGATCAGGCAAAGAGCAGCGGGCTGCTCCAGTCACAAAGCATCCTGAGCGTACCAAACCGAGCAGATCAGTGAGTGCACTGCAGAACGTTAGGAGTGTGGTCGCGAGTGGAGTCAGTGGACATCCAGCGATGAGCAAAGTGTTTGACGGATGTCTTTTCTGTACGTTGCAACATCCATAGCCCAGCATGAAGACCGACTAACATGACGAGACTTCTTCCCAAATAACGACAACAATCCGGGTCGAAATTTTCGTATCAAAAAGGCCGAGGAACATGGCGCCACTCGTGCGAGAACCTGGTCCGATAAGATCACTCATCTTGTCGTAGATCGTAGCATGAATTACGATCAAGTGCGAGCTCATATGAAGACATCCGAAGGACTAGATCCGATCCCCGATCACATACATGTTGTCATCGAGCACTACCCGGCGGAATGCATTTCCTATCGAATGCTCCTAGACCCAAGTCAGTCCAAATATCAGATCAAAGGCTTCGCTCCTGCAGTAACAAGGCCAACGAAGCCTGCGCAGCCAAGAAATTCGTCTCGGGAGCTCAAGCCAGGAGGCAGAGTCCAGCCGCAAACGCCTTCGCAAAACACAGCGAGAACCACGAATTCCGATTCGTCACCAGAACGGAACAAACAAAACCCAACGGTCGGTGTTGACGAGGAAAAGTGTGAACCAAGTTCTGTAACGCTGCATGCCCACGACGACCTGAAGCGTGCCATCGATGAGGCTAGAAAAGCTCACGATCTAGTAAGCAGTCCAAGCCGTTCGGGGGTCCGTTGCTAATGTTCAATCAGATGCTCGACGAAGATGATCTCGACGCTCGACCGGGATCCAGCTCGAGTGATGAGGATAAGATGGCTACAGCGGCCAAGATACCACATTGGCAGCAGAAATTCCAATGCATGAAACGGAATACTGTCAAGACAAATGATGGTCCAAATGCGGCCACGATTGCTATTCTGCAAGAAATGGCCGAATACTACACGAAGGTGCAGGACACATGGCGACCTATTGCATATCGGAAAGCAATCAATACCTTGCGGAACCACCCCATCAAGGTATGGACAGCCGAAGAGGCTAGTAAGCTACCGCACATTGGCGACAGACTTGCCAAGAAGATTCAGGAAATTGTTTGCACTAATGCACTGCGACGACTGCAGAGCGCCAAAGCCGATCCTACTGACCAAATCCTACAATCCTTCATCGCAGTTTACGGCATTGGTTTCAACCAGGGCATGAAATTTGTGGCACAAGGCTTCAAGACTTTGGACGATCTCAGAGAAAAGGCGAATCTCACAGGGAACATGAAGATCGGACTTGAGCACTATGACGACTTCAATAGTCGGATTGCCAGGACGGAGGTTAAAGCGCACTCTGATATTGTTGCTAAAGCCGCCAGTAGAATTGACCGTGCCATTCAGATCTACACCATGGGTTCCTATCGAAGAGGGGCTCAGACATCCAGCGACATTGATCTGGTAGTGACACATCCTACCTGGGCGGTCTCCCAGTTACGGACTATGCTTATCGATTCTCTCATTCCTACGCTTTTCAAGGGTGGATTTCTGAAGTGTTCACTAGCTTCTACAAATCGGCAGGATGGCACAAAGTGGCATGGAGCTTCCTGTCTGCCATCATCAAAGATCTGGCGGAGGATTGACTTCCTGCTGGTGCCTGTGACTGAGCTGGGAGCTGCTCTAATCTACTTTACTGGCAATGACATATTCAACAGGAGCATGAGGCTCCTCGCGAGTAGAAAAGGTATGAGACTCAACCAGAGAGGTCTCTTTAAAGACGTTATAAGGGGCAAGGAGAGAGAGAAACTGACAGAAGGATCTCTCATCGAAGGCAGGGACGAGAAGGGGATTTTCGCAGCACTTGGTGTTCCGTGGAGGGAGCCTCATGAGAGAATCTGCTAGTACTGTTTGTTTGAGCTAAGAGTGCACCATTAGCCGACCTGTAACGGCACATGTCGCCCTGCTGGTCACATTTGTCGACCCGTCGACGAAGCCTGAGAGGAACTCGCACCCGTTCGACTCTACCGTTGCGGGTCGGCGAACGGCATTTTGGAAGCTTCATAAATAACTTCAATCCTTCGCCGCTGTCGCAAAACGATCCTCCGACGGTGCTTATTAACGGTCCATACAAAATCGGCTATTCCATCCGTACTTGCTCATACACATTTGTTGACATGAGTCCGATATTTGGAAGGAGTCGTCACGGGTGCACGCTAGTGGCGGAGACAGGCAGCAACAGTGACTCGCGGTCAACAACGAAGAATCTCGCGGTCGGCAACGAGGAATCTGCGTATCATTCCGGGAGACTTCCAGAAAAACTTCAGTAAATCGGACGAACTGCAAGAAGTTGAGCGGTATGAAGTTTCCCACAACCGAGAACCATTATAGAGACGAACGCGAACAGGTGAGACCATGGCGACTTCTGAACCTGAACATCTACGGCTACATGTGTTGATCTAGATATATTCTGCAATGTTCTACACTTGCCTGGCAGTTCCTCCCTTTACACACATAGTCTAGCCAGCATGCTTATCCCCATACAGGCGGAGCAGGCGGCATCCACGTCGTATCTCTACTACCTAACACGCGTCACCGATACAGATAAATCAGGCTTTCTGTGGATCTGTGGTGTATTATCCCTGGTCTATCCCATCCTGGCAATCGCCTCACGGTTGATTCTACACTTCCGCCATCTACAAGGAGGAGACTGTGTCTGCTTCCTTGCAGCAGTAAGACTACTGGCTTCGGGTCACGAAGTGTTTCCGCTGATAGTCGAGCAGATCATAGCTATAGTTGAGCATGGCTTGCTGTTTGCCTCGCTGCAGGCAGGTTTCGGCAATACTGCTGCTGATTTCGTCGAATCATTCAGCCTGACGAACACTGGCAAGGTAAATTCCCCTTAGAAACATCTGCCGCCGAACTAATATCGACTAGCTTGTGCAAGCGACAATGATCATGCTCACGTGTGCGTATGGTTTGATCAAGCTTTCAATGGCTATCCTGGTTGGCTCTGCCTTTGCCAGCAATGCCCGTCACCGCCAATTTGCCAGTTGTGTGATGATAGCCATGGCAAGCTTTTGGACTATCTTGGCCCTCATGTTCCTCTATCTCGACTGCCCGATGTACACCGATGAACCAAGTATCTTGAGCTGCTCCCAAAAGGTAGGTAATCCAAGGTTCCACGGACCAACGCAAGGCTGACGAACGATGGCAGGCTTTGGAGTGGTGGGTTGTGTCGCTTCTTGACGCTGTCTCGGAAATCGGCCTCGTTGTATATGCCATGGTCTTCATCAGAGCCATGCCACTACCCAAAACGTCCAAGATCATAGCTTCATTGCTGGTTCTCCCTCGACTGGTTCTTGTGGCAACATCCTTGATCACCACATTGTCAGTGGCAAAGATCATTCCATACCAGGCACTTGGGTCCCCACTGTTCCTACAGGTCTTCGTGATGCAGATTAGCTTAGCACTGTCATTTGCGACCGTCAGCTTCCCTTCGTTCAGATTTATGCTCAAATCTTTTGGACCGTCACCGAGACGATACAGCCCAGGATGAACATCTCGGCAAGGCTACAACAGTTACTGACGACCTGAATGCGCGCTCATGCCAATAGCCGTATTACCCTCGAACGGATTGTTACCAGCGTAGCCGATGAAGTGCCGTTCCTTCGGCCAATGGTGACACACGGAAGCACCATCGGTGAAACTCGGGGAGCTCCTTTTTGGAACCATGAAGGAAGTGCTCAACGAGCGGGACGACCCAAGAGAAGACGTGTCAGAGAAAGTAGGGCACGTATTGGTAGTAGTCATCAGGAAAGGACTATGGAACGATCTGGAGTATATCGAACCTGGATGCGTAGCACTACGACGCTACAGAAAGTCATGTCGGGTGGCAACACGCTTCCTTTGCGGTAGAGGTCGGCACATAATGAGCAAAATCGCTGAGTCGAGTACTCTATATAGAAGCCAAGACAGGCTAAAAGAGTAGCTCATCACTTGTATCATCTACAAATGATCACAGTCTTCAAACCTCGTCTATCGCTCTACCGTTGACCTCCCAAGCCTTCACCGCTTTAATAATATCGGCTTCTCTGAACTTTTTGCCCACGATCTGCAGGCCAACGGGCATTTTGCCACCAGTCACTTCCGGTCCGGGTCCATCGTGAGGTTTCGCCCATCCGCAGGGAAAGCTGATGGCCGGATGACCCGTCAGGTTGAAGCCAGCAGTGTTGAGCGTTACCGCTACCATGCTCTTTGCCGCTTCCCCAGGAGCCATGGTCGTCTTGATCTTCGTGCTCAGCTTGTGAGGGTCTTGCGGATCAAACACTTGTGGGCCTGTCCCATCATGGACGACCTCCTTTGACAGGCCTTCTGGCATGAGAGATGCCACCTTTCCCGAAACAGGGAGGACGAGGAGATCGACGCCTTCCGCCTCAAACATGCTGTCGAAGGCGGCAGTGAGCTCGTGAATGTGCATCTGTGCCTTGCGAGATAGCTCAGGTCCGTATCTCTCAGCCAAGAGGGGAGCGTTTAGTAAGGCGTTTGAGATGGCGGGGTTGATTGGCGAGATGTAGTCGAAGAGATCTTGCATGATACTTCGGCCTTGACTACCAGGCCCGCCAGACTCGGCAGAGGTCGCAGTAGTCGCTGTTCCTGGTTGCGATGGACCACTTGCAATCGGCTCGAACCCTGGCATGGGAAACCCGAGTAGTGAAGTAGGTCTGTTCATCACACAGTCCAGCAGGCCATGTCGACAGCAGACCGACCATAATACCGGAGCGAGCTTGTGCATTGGCACACTGACCTCCTTCACTTCTGCGCCCATTTGCTTGAACCTGTCGATCGCCTCTTTGGTGATCCTTACGACTTCGTCATCCAGTCCAGAGACCTCGTAGCCCTCTTTCAGCACACCGATCTTGAGTCCCTTGCCGGCTGCAATACCAGACCAATCGCCACTTCCTTTTTTCTCGTCAATCCACTTCTGCATCTCGGCGACGTAATCCACGCCCTGATCCGCTGACGGTACTCCAGGTCCCTGCCTAGGATCTACCCCATCAGCACCAACTATGACGCTCAGCAGGAGCGCCACATCCTCCACACTCCTCGCCATAGGGCCCGCATGATCAATCGCACTGAACAAACTCGCAATTCCCGTATACGGCACGAGACCAAAGGTGGGTTTCAGCCCATAGATCCCACCGTAGTGACACGGCAGCCTAATCGATCCTCCTTGATCGCCACCAACCGCCAGATCTACCCCGTCCATACCTTCCCAATTCCCATCTACGGCTCCTCCCGGCCCAGCTTGCTTCTCCCCGACATCCTTGAGACCCACCAGCGTCCCGCACCCACTGCTACTCCCCCCCGTGACCCTAGTTCCCTGCCAGGCATTCCCCACCGGCCCCGTCTCAGCCGTCACGCTCACCCCGGACAGACTGAAATTCTCACACGTGCCCACGCCCCTGACCTCTGCCCCGGCGAGGAGCACCCTCCTGACCACGGTCGCGTCGTACGTCGGGACGTGGAACTTGCCACCGGGGAAGAAGCGCGGGTGCGTGCCGAGATTGAGATCCGCGCCTGCGACGGCCACGTTGGCTTTCAGCGCCACCGTTTTGCCCTCGAGTCTGTCGCTCGTCGGGTGGGTGGCGCGCAGGTGGCAGGTCTGACTCCATGCGTTCAAGGGGTTCGAGGACGCGGAAGGGGTGAGGAACCGGCGCTCTGTGGTGGTGGGTACGGGAGCCAGGCGCGGGTCAGAGTAGGGCGGGAGGGAGAGGAGGGTGGTGCAGCTGTTGTCGAAGGAGGTGGCGAAGTGCGCGTACGTCTTTGCGTCTTGGTCCGATAAGTGGGAGAGGGAGATGCCGGTTGAGGCGGCGAAGGAGGACAGTTCGGTGGGGGTGATGGTGGGGATGGCGTCTGGGGAGAGGGAGGGGAAGGACATGTTAGTATTTAACTACCGCGGTCTGGTAGTCTAGAGAAGACAAAGTAAAGGGAATTAGAGTACAAAGAGAACCTGAATAAGCAGAGTAGAGTGACGAGAAACTAGGTCGATATCGCTTGAATGGATATATCGCTTTGAAGCGATTCTCATGCGGTCGATCGACCTTGTGGGAGGTGGGGGCGGGGCAGCACGTGCAAAAACATGCTCAAGGGTTGGAGCATTATATTCGAAGATTATCGTTACCGCCTCTTTTGCGCCTCTATGCCTTTGCGCTGAGAAATGCTATCGGCCGTCTCAATGTGTCATCTCTTCACCTGCTCCTGCCAGAGTACTGAGAATAGTACGGCTGGCTGCTAGGTCCCGCCTGCGCCGCCAGTCTCGATTGCTCCTGATGATCAAGATCCGCACTAGGTCTGTCATCATCGCTATGTCTGACCTCCTTTTGCTGCAGCTCCATCGCGTCGCTGCCAGCGCCCCTCTTGTGGAGACTCATCCTCTGCCTGGCCGAACTGGTCACCACAAACGCGTTGTCCGAGCTTCTTGGTCCCCATGTCCAGCTCGGTCCGTGGGAGATGCTGTTGTGGTAAGTGCGGAACCCAACATACGCTGTGAGAAGACCGCAGATTGATCCTGAGATAACGTCAAAGCCGTCGTGCTTGTATTCTTGGTAGCGGGTCGACGCGATCCAGACAGCGAAAAGGACGGGGATGAATGGAATAGCGATTGCCCAGACGGGAGGGGCCGCGCCTGCCTTGCGATAGAGCTGGATAGGGTGACGATCAACCAGAGCTGTCCTCCTGGGACTGGCCTCATGTCCTGTATTATAGGTTGGGAGAGTTGCCTCGTGATTTACCGGAGTTGCTGCAAGCTCATGCGCGGTGTATGGCTGGACGTAAGGAAAGGTAACGTTGAACTTGACGCACAGCCAAAGCGAGAGATATGCCAGTCCAGCAAAGGCAGCTGAAGAGTGGCCAGAGAAATATGCCTTGAATCCTTCCTCCAAGGTAGAAGCATCCGACTGCTGGCAGATACTAACATCGACGATGGACCAGCGCGGTGAGAGATCTGTTCCAGACCCACCTCGGATATAGTCCTGTACGCTAGACAGGTCCGGTTGGCAGCGAGCAAGAAAGTCAGGCCTGGGCTTGCCGGCACTGTTCTTGAAGACGTGTGTGATGGTGAAAGCCAGAGCGTACGACAAACCAAGACCTAGCAGACCGGCATTCCCCTCCCAGATCTTGCGCTGCCAGAATTTCCATGTCTTGACATCGTTCAAGCTTGATGGAGGTGGGAAGAGGAGGGTTACAACGCCGGCAATTACCAGACCCGGGATGATGAGGGAGATGACTACCAGGAGCCCCGTTGAGACAATCTCATCTTCTCTGTAAGGATTCGAGATTCTGAGGTCAACAAGACTGAATGTGCGCTTGTAGGGTGTCGCGAAGGCAAGTCCTCCACCGACAGCAGCGATGGCACTAATGACAATTAGCTTAGACTCGTGTTGAATGTAGGCGGCGATCCTTACATGACAAACACCCAGTCAAGGACATAGGCAAATACCAGCTTCCACGGGAAGCTCTTTTGTAGAGCCATAACGAGTGGTAGTAGAGGTAAACAGTGTGAGAAGGGTTCAAGGTGGATTAAAGGATAGAGGGATGTAAAGAAAGGAAATGGCAATAGGAGAATAATACCTAGCCGCTCGTAATCAAAGCGTCTATGCTCCCTCAGCGAAACTCCAACCATAGAAACAAGGCCTCAATGAGTGGACATCGCAGGCGCTGGCACGCGACACTTGCTGCATACAGACGCCAAGTGCCACTCCTCCATTGTTCGGCGCTGCGGTTTGGGGGCTGTTTGGTGTCTCTAGGTTATCCCTTGGCCCTTGGCTACTTGGCTCCTCTGGGCATTGTCGTCCCCTCCTCTCATTAGCTTTTCTTTCTTTTTTGGTTCATATGAGCACTGCCTCAAGGGCATCGTACTGCTGTCGCTGGTAGTTCTGCGACCTGGTCAATGATTTTTGTAATACTGCCTGACTTGAGCTTGAGTGCAATATGGGACGATTCGCCACTCCCCCGCCACCCGGTCCTCAAAATAGCCGCGCGCATGGCCAAACGCCGAATCCCCATCCATCACACTCAAAACACAGCTATTGCGGCAAGGTAGATCTGCCGGGTGGCTTGTCATCGTATTCTATACCCAATGCGTCACAAATCCCTGTATCTGCATTTTCAAGCCCTCGCAGCAAGCATCAACATCCTTGATTTCATTTACTTGTGCGTTTGCTAGCTTCGTGATCATTCAGCATCAACCAAGCCGCTGCCTTGTATTTACGCATTTCGTTGCAGTACAGCAAATCGTCAATCAATCCCATCCGAGGGCGGCGTAAATATCAATCTCCTCCGCATCCTTGTCGCTACGCTTGGGCGTCTCCGTATCGACCACCCCTGCTACCGGATTGTCCGGATGCTGCCGGGTGGACTTGATCGGAGTCGCCAACGTCGATCCAAAAGTAAAGCCACTGTTCTCATTTCCCTCGTCCCCTTCATTCCCATATTGTGGCTTTACCAGGGATTCGGTGATACTTGCGTTACGCGGCAAGGTAGAAGCAAAGACAGGTTGTCTGATCGCCGACTCTGGAATTGCCGGAATGGCAAACTTGGTCATACCATGCAGAGGTGTAGCATCCACTGCTCGGTGACGTGACCTGTGGCCAGTCTCGAGGACATCATTTTCGTCAAATTCATGGGCTTGAGGTCGGAACCCAGAGGAGGCAATCCTTGAGATGGTCGAGGAAGAATGCGGCTGCCTGTTGTCTGTCGTATGCTTCTCAGGAGGAGTTGTCATTATCAGGTCTGGCCGAAGGCGTCTATGCTTTGGAGTTGCATCGACCTGAACCTGCTGTTGTCGTTGGCGCGCACGTTGTGCCTTGGAAGCTGCTGTCGATCAGTCCCGAACCACTGTTGGCATCTATGGGAAGCTTACCTTTCTCTCTTGCTTGGGCCATGAGTTCCCTCTGCTCAGCGACGTCTGCCAATTCCTTGCCGGCAAGGGTACGATTGGGCTTCTTTAATGCACTGATTGCTTCCTTCAGCTTAGTCTCAACCTCTGCCTGCTTCTTCCGTCGGGTCTCCTGTGCTTGGGACATGGCGTCAAAGTCGACCTCTCGTTGACGTAATTTCATCTTGTCTAACGTGGATGATCGCCGGGATTCGGCTTTGAGATCAGGTTGTAAAGGAATACCATCCATCGAGACCTCACTAGGCTCTCTCTTGATAGCAGGAATCAATTGCGAGTCTGTCGCTGCTCGAACTAGAGATGGCGTGGTCTGTCTCCTTGTTGGCTGCTTCTCACTGGGTACGCGCTGCAGTGGATCTCGCTTGGATTTGCTTGAAGGCTTGATCGCATCTGGAATGACAGTCTTCCTTCTCTTCGTCGGTGACGGTGCACTTGGGCCACCCAGCTTCTTGTTGACGCTGATTGCGATATCAGCCGCTTTGGACATGTAAAAGGGCACAATGACTTCTACGCAAAAGCTTCGAAGCTGGTCAGGGGCTTTCTTCGCTTGAGAGTCCTTGTCGTCAGAGGCATTCGTGATGCTGCTGTCGATGGAATGCCAGATGCATAACTTGTCGACCAGAAGTTCCAATGCGACAGTGTGGTCTTTCATCTTGGCTTTGGTAGGCCTGCCTTCAGCGAGGCTGTCTCCTGCGACACTCGTCTCAGTTCTAGACTGCGCAAGACCAGCGAGCTCGAGCATGATAACCAGCTGCATGAATGCCTCGCGAGTACGCAGACCAAGCGATCTCCGTCTATACCTCATTTCGATGGTCTCACCAGAAGCCGGCAGGTCCTCGTCGTGCAACCACCAGTGTGCAAAGTGTTGGTCCTCCTCTGGCAAACAACCCGTCTTGTCCGGCTTAACCTTGAGCTTCTTCTTCTTCTTCTTCCTGGCTCTCTTCTCTGGTCGTTCTTGGCTGTCTGGCGATTGCAAAACGGGCTGGGGTAGGATGTCTCTTGCCCTCTCAAGCCAAAGCGTCTTGTGCTTTCTGTCAAACGTTGAAGATGAAAGGACGAGAGATTGCAAGAAGTCTATCAGCTTAGTGCCAGCATTATCACTGTCAGGCTGCAGAGCATTTCGTAGTCGTGGAAAGTGCGCTTTTGCGAGGTACGCGACTGAGGTCTTTGACTTGTACAACATGTCAAGATAATGCTGGATGAAAGTCGCACATGCCTCGGTAGTATCCACCTTCGGTGCAGGATCCATGATGCTCGCGTCCTTCGAAGTGGCTATTTCTGCTTCCATTGTATCACTGGCTTTGATGGGCAAGCTTGCAATCTCTGTATTCTCCGACTCTTGGGTGTCTCCGAGTCTTAGCATGTCAAGGTGGGGGGCCTTTGACAAGGACGAGGTTGATATAGCGGGTAATACAGCGGCATTCGTCCACCATTGTACGGCATTCTCTTGTAATGTTTGTCTTTGGTAGGCGGGCTTAGGTACCTGGGCGGTCGAGAAATCCCCAATCGAGACATGGTCGGCTAGCGAGCAGATTGCGTAGACCTTGTCCAGTACCTTCTCTATCGCGAAGAGCTTGCCGTTCTCGTCCTCCACGAGAAGCAACGTGGGGATCGGGTTCCCTGCGTCTACTACTTCCAGGCATGCTATGTTGGAATGGAATGGTTTGTGTTGCAGCTGAGTTGGATGGAGGAACGAAAGAGGCACTTGAGCGCGTGTTATAAGCCTGAGCGGTCGGAAGAGATGTGTAGTATTTGTACCGCCAGCTTTTGTCGATATATGAAGCGGCCGTGTATCGATTTGTTGTACCTGCTCCTGAGCCCTCTTTCTCTTCTTTCCGCGAGAGGCATGGTTGGATGTGGTAGAGTCGATGCTGGCAGTCTTAGAAACTCCGGCATAAGAATTGTTCATAGCCTGATAGTAATGTGGAAGCACTCATGATCTGTGGAGTATTGCAAAAGACAGGACGAGCGATCGGTGGTGACAAAGTGTAGCAGAATGGAATTTCGATCTTGCATCGCGTCTTCACGCGTCTCAATTTCGGCCCGCTCTTCCGACCACCGCTGTCGGTCACACCAAGCATTGTGTGATCATGGATCGTTCTTTGCACAGACAGAGGCGTACAAATGCGCTCACTATCCGCCGCCTGACAGTGTCTTCGATTCATAATCCATCGGCCATGTTTCGTGCCTTTGGGCGAACGAGCTTCATGTCCAATGCGGACTTCGTCCCCTCCCCCGAAGCCATGACCGACATTGTGGCAGTCGATTTGTTCTAGTGTTCTGCATCCCATCCCTTCCCATAGCGCCATCATGGTACCTCTTCTTCCAACGCTCAGTGTGACGGACGGTGAAGGTGTGTTCCGTCTACCTCCAGAAATTCGTCAGCAAATATACGGCTACCTGATGACGAACGGGCTCATCACTTCACCTGTTTCTGGTACTGATATCGCCTCGGTGTCGACGAGCCCTCCGACAAGCTCGATTCTGACAACCAGCAAGAGTATTGCTGCAGACGTCTTCTCCTACTTCATGGACAAGTCCTTATGGTGTATCAACATCCAATATGCCTTCAATTTCTTTCGGGCGGACCCGAATCTCAATGGACTTGTTTCATGGCCATTCATCTCGCACCTTCGCAAGGTCCACCTGGTCATTACAATCACTCGCAGTCTGATGCAGGATTATCCAAGTCTCACGCTCACAGACTACTGCAAGGAGCTCAATGACCGCCTCCAGAAGGTGTGCACAGCTCTGTCTTCTGCAAAACAGCTTGAGACTGTGTACATCACCTTCAACGACGGCAGTCTGAGGAATGCACCAGAAGCAAAGGCCCAGATCTTCAATGGTCTCTCGAGGCTTCCCGAGCAAACCATGATAAACGCCAAGAGCCTCACAAGCGTAGACATACCATCGACTTGGGCGACGATCAGAAACGAGGGGTCACAGTCTTCGGACACACTCCGTGACAATTCCCAGGAGCGTTTCCTGCGGTTCATACATGAACACGGTGACCACAACTTGACTACCAGGCTCCGGAGGGAGCCAGCTTGAGAGAAACCACCACCCCGCACTACTCTGGTCTCCGCATTACCCAAAGCGGTATGCCGAGATGGTGCGGGGCATCCATTCGCCTACATCATCTGCCATTCTCCCTCCGAGTGGTCTGCTCTTGCCATACTATTGGCTTTGGAAGTCACAAGCATGTCTTCCAAGCACTTCTTCGCAGACACCCCCGGTGTTGTATCCATTGGCCTGGAATCCGTGGTGTATCGGAACCCACACCTTGGTCTCGATACAGCGAACAAGGTTGTCTACAACAAAAGTTATGACCGCAAGAAAATAGTTTTGATTTCAGGAGGAGGCGCAGGGTGAGGAGACATCTATTCCAGACACTGCGTCCTTGCTGATCAAATGCCAGCCACGAGCCGTGTTGGAGTGGCTATGTAGGCGAGGGCATGCTCGGCGCCTCAGTCAGTGGCGAGATATTCGCTTCGCCATCTGCAAAGCAGATCCTGGCGGCTATTGAGAGGGTTCCTTCGGATACGGCAGTCATTCTGTGTATCACAAATTACACAGGCGACAATCTTCATTTCGGATTGGCCAAGGAGAAAGCTGTCGGCCTGGGCCACAAAGTTGGTATGCTCCGACTGGCTGAGGATACTGGTCTTGGTCGCAAGCAGACTGTAAATACGGGACGACGAGGGCTAGCAGGGAACCTTTTCATTCTCAAAATTGTCGGTCAGGCTGCTGCTGGGAACTATTCTCTGGACCAATGCATGAAGATTGGAAATTCGATCAACGATAATTGCGGCACCATTGGATCCTCACTTGACTACTGTCACCTTCCAGGACGCGCACACCATCAGCAGCTTCCACCAGACACTTACTCGGTAGCTCAAGGTATTCACAATGAGCCTGGTTTGAAAGAGCTCAGTCCCATCCCTCCGCCAGAAGAGCTTGTCTCATCTCTCCTGAAATACCTCCTCGATCCTAATGACGCAGACCGCGCCTACGTCAAATACAACCCCAATGACGAATGCGTACTCCTCATTAATAACCTAGGTGGCATGTCCATATTCGAACTCGAAGCCCTGAGCACCATCACCCTTCGTACTCTTTCAAAGGAATGGTCTATCACACCTGCTCGCCTGTATGTCTCCACTTTCGAAACCTCCCTCAACGCACCTGGCTGGTCCATATCCTTGCTCAACCTCACCGGCCTATCATCTGCAACATCTCTCCCAGTCGAGACGCTCCTCTCCTTCCTCGATGCCGAGACCACCGCCCCCGCCTGGCCACGCAATGGCTACAAGAACACCCCTCCCCCATCATCCTCCACCTCCGACCGCGCAACCACCTCCTCGTCCCTCGGTGGTCCCGGCCCCTCCGTTCCTGCCGCTCCTCTCACCGCTGCCCTTCGCACTGCAAGTAAAGCCATCATCGCCGCGGAACCCGACATCACCAAATGGGACACCATAGTCGGCGACGGCGACTGCGGAGAAGCCGTCAGCGCCATCTGCACGTCGATCCTCAAGCACCTGGACCAAGGCCTATGCAGTCCCAAATCCGGCTCCACGATCCCGCTGTTCCCCGTGCTGGACGCCCTGAGCGACGCAGTGGAAGACGTTGGCGGGACACTGGGGGCCATATTAGCGATCTACGTAGCGGGCTTCGCTTCCTCTTTACGCACCGCCTTCTCCTCTCCCGACGCCTCCTCCAACGCAGGGTTACGTGAGACGGGCATCGCCAAGGCAGCGGCCCAGGCGCTGGAGAATCTCAAGGGGTATACGATGGCCAGGGAGGGGGGGAGGACGGTCATGGATGCTTTGATCCCGTTCGCGGCGACGTTCAGTGAGACGGGGGATGTGCACAAGGCGGTGCAGGCAGGAGAGCAGGGAGCGAAGAAGACCGAGGGGATGGTGGGGAAATTTGGACGGAGCAGTTATGTGGGTGAGGAGAGGGCGGAGAAGACGCCTATGGATCCTGGGGCTTGGGCGGCAGTTGTGTTCCTCAAGGGCTTGGTGGAGGGATATGGGAAGGGTGCTTGATTCTTGAGTGGGGAGCTTTGTGAATAGCCGTGGTACGAAGCCTGGATTCAAGCTCTCTGAGAACAGGAACTACCGATGTTCTGTAGCTCTGGTGACTCTGACCAATTCATGCGATATTTTTTGAGCGTGCCTGTGCAGTGATCTTTGTACCTGATTTGGGTGACGCTATCTGGTGGTCATATACTGGCAACATCTGCCTTTCGACTCGGCTGTGCTGGTGTTGCTGTCTTCGAGCCCGTGACTCATCTCACGCTTCTCCCTTTGCCAGCTCTTCTCCGTACTTCTGCAGCCTCCGCTCCTCTTCCTCTTCATCACGATGCTTCTTTCTGTATACCTCCTTCTTCTCTGGTATATAAGCCTTCAGCTGTTGTCCAGCAAACAGACGACCGTCCATATTCATGATGGCCTTCTGAGCTGACGTGGCGTCGCGGAACTTGATGCGGACCACGCCCTCTGGCTCCTCGTCGTAGATCTCAATGTGCTGGATATCGCCCCATTCTTCCTCCTTTGCCTGATCGCGAATGTCTTCTTCGAGGTCGGTGATCAGATTTTCATCCTCCTGTCACGTGTCAGTATGCTATTAGCCAACGTCACGTGGGTGATCTGACCTCCATCTCCTCGAGAGTAAACATGTGCTTGACAATAACCGTCTTGTCCCACTTGCTTGCCGGTTTGACCTCAAGCTCGAGTGCCTGCGGATCATCATCGTCCCAATCTGCCAGACGAGCGTTCATGCCCTCGGTGATACGCTTGATCTTTGCAACGTCTCTGCCTGGTCGGCCCTTCTTCTCCGGGTTGTGCTGGTACTCCTTGCTCTTCTTGAAAGACATGTCGGCTGCTTGGACGCGCATGTCGCCGGACATGAAAGTCCTGAGATCAGTACCGTCCAGAAGATCGATAGCCATGCGGACAGACTCGGGACGGAAGAAAGCTGGCACGGTCAAGGACAGCTCTCAGCACCGGTAAGCAGACTCACTGATAAGTGCTTCTCCCTTGAATGCACCATCGTCGCTGGCATACATCTTAATCTTGGGAGACTCGCTGTCGATGTTCTTAGCGATTAGACCACCCTTCTTCTCAAAAGCCTGCAGTATCTCGTCGAAGGTGACATCCAGAGGCAAGCCAGTGACATAGACACTACTGTTGACACGCTCGGCAGGCTCTTTCTTTGCCTTTTTGCTCTCAGAAGCAGACTATGTCGTATGGGTCAGGTGAAGTCCGGCATGTTTGTAGAATCTGTGTCACCTTGGCGTCTGCCTTTCGCTTCTTCGACGGCTCTACAGGAGCCTCCTCTTCTGCTTCACCAGTGTGGTAGGCAGATTGCTGTGCTTTGACCAGCTCTTCGTCCATCTATAGCAGGTGCGCAGTTAGAGCTGTCCCACTTTCTCATGAACCATTGTCCAGTATCATTCGATCGACTATGGTGCATAACATGGACAGCTCACCTGCTCCACCCAATTGGAGTACTTTTCGTTCCATTCGTACTCTTTTCCGTCCTCCGATTCCAGAATGTGGACTCCTTTCGTAGTGTCGAATGAGACTCTGTCATCGTCTTTGAATTCCTCGAGGGACTTGGGCAACGGTCTGCTGCCTGCCATAGTCAAGTACTACCAGAAATGCTGTGCTGGGAAAGATGGGTGAAGTAGGAGAGATTATGCAGAGGTCACGGGTCGGTAAGCACCCATGCAATTGTTCCGGTAATGGTGTCGATTCTGATCTTCTAGCGAGTGCAGGGTCGTAAAGTAAATTCAATCGATTAGCTGAAAACAAGAAATGTGAAAGGACAAGGTGTCAGACGTCGAGTCCTCGCGTACTTGAACTGATCAAAGCTTCCTGGAAATGCGTGCATGACTCGTACTCTGACCAGCTCACGCTTGAGCTGCCATTATCCGCACATCAGAATTGGCGAGGTAAATGATTTGAAACGGACCTGTCTGATTGCCATATGTACGAAGTTCTATGAGAAAAGCACAAGTAATCCTCCTGACCCTACATTCTGGCGGTCCCGTTGCTGATACGCTGTCTGGTAATACCACCAGCTAGCAACTTGACTCGTATTCAAGGCTCGAAGTACACTACATCTCCGGACTTCTTGGTAGCTGCCTTTGCAAAGCACTCGTCCCAGTCATCAAGCTTGTATGTGCCAATGATGTTCACATCATCCAGCCGCACGAGACCGATCTCGACCATCTTCAGCAGATCCGTGATATCGGAGCGCTCACACATCCATTTGCCGTACAATTTGATGTTCTTATGCATGATCTTGCGGTAAGGTATCTCGACATCATCAAGGTATCCTGACATGAAGGACACCTTTCCACTGTGGCGAAGCGATGAGATGGCCGACTTGATGTGCGTAGACTTGGACGCCGCTGGGGGTCCGATATCGATGAACGCGTCCACTTCAGCACCATGGTTGGCGGCTATGATGGCTGCCACGTCGATTTCGATATTACCAGTCACCTCAACTGTTGAGAGCCGATCCTGGTGAGGACATTTGTTCTTCATCCGTTTTAGACTCTCTTTGTTCCTGCCCATGGCGATGACCTTGGCGCCCATGGCAAGGGCGGCGAGAACTGCACCTCCACCAAACGGTCCCGTAGCTGGAGCGACGATGACTGTCTGACCCGACTGAAGGCCGATGTCCTTCAAGCCGCCATATGGAACCAACAGTGCATCTAGGTATACGAGACTCCCCAAGCTGTAGCCGAGGCCACCTTGCGCGACATCGCCGCACAGTCTAGCTTCGTTCATCCGGTTTAGGTTCTCGAGTGGTACACGCATGTATTCGGCAAAAGCACCGTCACGGAAGACGTCAACCATTAATCTCTTCGCTTCTGGGTTGTCGCCGTCGTAAATCGCCGAGAGGAATATATCGGTGGGGCTATCGCGCGATCTGACTGTAATATCAATGTGAACAAGATCACCGGCCTTGAGTCGGGTTGCGTCCGGTCCCACTGAGACGACGCGACCAATACCACTACTACCACCTATCAGTGGCGTTGGGAAAGGATATGGGCGAGTGCCGTTGTATATCTCGCGCTGGTAGCTAATGACGTTGGCTGCGAGTACTTTGACGACAGCACTGCCTAGTGTTGGCTGTGGTGTCGGGACTGTGTCGATGGACATATCGCGATCTCTCGAATGGCATACTAGCGCTTTCATCGTCTCTGGGATTTTGTGTCCCTCCATACTGAGTAATGTTGATGCAGAGTACAAGCTTGATTGCTTTGATGCCAGCGGATTGGGGTTTCAGATGAGTATGCTGATGGCAGAGATCCATGTTGGCACTGGCTACTCTGCACATCTTATAGGAACCCATGCTCGGTAGGTAGCCCATTTCCATTCGCTTGCACACCGGACTACGCGGGGCAGATGGCAATACCTCATTCCCGATTTTGCCACGGGCTGTTGCAACGAGGGTGTTGAAGAGGTGTCCGCCAGTCGTCATGTCAAGATGGTAAGCACCAAGGCGTGCAGCTCCGGTAGGATCTTCAAGTCCGGAGGTAATTGACCATATCTCCATTACATCCGTGTAAAGAACAACATGTATGGATGGCTTCCCTTATAAGTCATCGGCCAACTGCTCGCCGACGTACCGGTCCGTGAGATGGTAAGTATCTCACTGCTAGACGGCGCAGAAAACTCGCAGCACAAGGCTTCCCACCAGATCTAAAAATCTGCTGTACACGGGCACCGCGAGGCACATCTGTCAATTACGGGTGTAATCGCCTTGCTACGAGCAGGTCCTGGATGGATGCATTCCAGAGATGAAGCTTGTCCAATTATTGCAGCCGCCATGCTCCAGCGCCATGGGCAACGCCGAGGAATGCACAAGCACCCTCGATGGCAGAGCCGCCCTGACGACCATAAAGAATAAGTCTCGAAGCGATTCCTGACATCCCATGACCTCGTTCAACTTCTTTCTCAAAACCCTGCGAGACGATCAAGCATCATGGCGTCAAGAGGTAACTCCTCCACCACGTCCGTCACCTCGCGCCTCCCCTCCCCAGCTCAACCCACCACTTCGTCCCAGCCCCAATCCTCCATCCCGCTGCTCCTCTACAACTCCACCCTCGCAACAGGAGGAGACTCGCTCACCCAAAACCTCAATCTCTTCTACGAATCCGGCGACCTCTCCTTCCTGGTCCTCTGCACGGCGCTAGTCATGCTCATGGCGCCCGGCGTGGGGTTTTTCTACTCGGGCCTGGCGCGGCGGAAATCGGCGCTCTCTCTGATCTGGCTGTCCGCCATGTCTTTGGCCGTCGTGTCATTCCAGTGGTTCTTCTGGGGCTTCAGTCTGGCTTTCTCCCATTCCGCGGGTGCGTTTTTGGGAGATCTGAGGAATTTTGGCTTTAGGGATGTGTTGGCCAGACCATCGGTAGGCTCGGAGAGGGTGCCGGATCTGCTGTATGCCGTGTATCAGGGCATGTTCGCTAGTGTGACGGTGGCGATTGTCACGGGCGCGGTGGCGGAGAGAGGGAGGTTGGTTCCGGCGGTGGTGTTCATGTTTGTGTGGACGACGCTGGTGTATGATCCTATTGCTTGCTGGACTTGGAATCCTTCTGGTTGGGCTTATCGCTTGGGGAGTCTCGACTTTGCGGGAGGTACGCCGGTGCACGTCTCTGCTGGGTGCGCGGCGCTGGCGTACAGTTTTGTGCTTGGACCTAGGGAGGGGTCAGGCACGGCGAAACTGAACTACAGGCCGCATAATGTGACCTTCATTGTCGTTGGGACGGTGTTCTTGTGGTTTGGGTGGTTTGGGTTGGTCCAAAAGTGATGTGCGACGGACTCATGCTGACAGACTTCAGGTTTAATGCTGGTAGCGCATTAAGCGCAAACCTGAGGGCAGTCATGGCTGCTGTGGTGACGAACCTGTCGGCAGCTGTCGGCGGTATCACCTGGTGCTTGATCGATTTCCGACTCGAAAAGAAGTGGTCAGTCGTCGGCTTTTGCTCTGGAATTGTGGCCGGCTTGGTGTGTATAACACCGGGATCCGGATATGTCCCGGCGTGGGCAGCGGTTGTGTATGGCGTCCTGTCTGGTGCAGGCTGTAACTACTCGACCAAGCTCAAATTCTACCTGCATTGTGACGACGCCCTGGATATTTTCGCCGTCCATGGTGTAGGAGGAATCATTGGCAACTTGCTGACTGCACTGTTCGCTGCCGACTACATTGCTCACCTTGATGGTACTACGACGATTCCCGGCGGCTGGCTTAACCAGAACTATCGACAGCTAGGAATTCAATTGGCAGATACAGTCGCCGGTGCAGCGTGGTCATTTGTCGTCACCTGCATCATCCTGTATGCGATGAAGCTGATTGGGAAATATGTGCCATTGTTCAAACTGCGAGCATCTGTGGAGGAGGAGGAGCTGGGTATCGATGATGTAGAGATTGGCGAATTCGCAGTAAGTATCCTGACAATGCTTTTGAGATAATGACTGATCTGTTCCAGTACGACTATGTCGAGGTCGACAGGGACATCAAAGCATTCTCGATGGACCAGGAAAAAGAAGCACTCCTGGCCGCACAACCGACAGCTCCCGTGCCTCGACATCGGCCACTCATGCCGCCAGGGATTGCTCCACTTGGTGCCAATCCTGCGACGGGGTTGAACTTACCGCCCGGCGTGACTCGGGCGTATACAGGCGGTGCAGGCTATGTGTAGACAAGGCAGCCACATTGGATATGCACTGACCATTCTCCTGTGGCGTTTGTGGCGTTTGACACGCAGGAACTGTATGACAATTGAGGCTAGAATATCTCGCTTGAGCCTCCGATAGGTTTGGAGATGAAGAGAATATTACCGAGCCGTGTTCTGGCGGGACAGCCGAGATTGTGATTGTGGCAAGTGACTTGCCAAAAATGCATTGGCAGTAGAAATGCAGAGGGAAAACAGGGCCCGAGGCAGAAAAGAGAGTCGATAGCGTGACGCCCCGTGTGCTTGTAACTTTTCCATCATCGAGGTCGTCGAGATCGAGGGACGGAATGATGGATGATAACAAGGCAACGGGGTGTTGCGGTAGTGTCTGCAACCTTGACAGACGCGTGTGCCTGTCACCACAGCTGACCATTATCAAACATTGACTTCCACACGTCCTCCTCTGGTAGTACCCGTCCTTTCCAAACGCGAACCAATGTACAAACAACCTGAAGTCTTGGAATCTCGAGGTGGATCATCGATCCGAGGGCAGGCTTGAGGCCATCGGCGTTCGGGCCTAGCACTCCGCCGTTGATCTTTTAGGGGAGAGATCGAGAGAGAGAAAGCATGGACGCCCCCGTGGCCGCAACCGCTGCTCTGGATCCAGCGACAGACAAGGATAGCAAATCATTCAACTATCAGAAACCTTTCTCAAATGCTGGTAGGAGATCCTCGCCGCCAAAGGTCTTCACTCCCATCATGGAGGAGTCCGAGAAGAGACCAGAGCTTGTCGCAGTAGACTCATCCGAGACCGTGAGCTCATCCGACGACTACTACACAGACACCGAGTCAATCCAGCAGTCGGGGACGTACTTTATAAATGGAGGTCAGGGTGTCCACTACGGCGACGGCAGTGGGGACGATATCAACGAGAGTGTCACACCTTTGACGGCACCGAGCACGTACACTCCGGCCGCTTCAGGACGATTGCGGAATGGCAGCGGAGGTGACACACTTGACCCACCGCAACTTGTCACCAATGGCATCCATGTACAGCAAAGGCAATCGCGACCACCGAATCTCAGACAACCGTCAAATGCATACAATCCACCAAGGCGACCGCATCAGTACTCGTTGGCATCGAACGGGGGAAGGACGCGGACTGGCTCTACGAACAGGGCGAGGAAGATCGCCAACCAAGACTATCATGCGCAGGAAAAGGCATACGTACAGAGAATTCGGCAGGATGCGCCAAACGATGATTTCATCGATGCCAGGCCACCTGAGCTGGACTATACAGAGTCCTCGGAAACGGACGACGAGAGTCCAAAGACGGGCGAATACGTCGAAGATCCCTACGACCAGGAGACACTACTCTGGTACGGTAATGACGATATGCGACCGTCAATAGAAGAGCTGAAGATACCCGAGAACCGAGAACGATTGGAATGGCATTCCATGCTGGCCAGCGTCCTGACCGGCGATGTGGTCAAGCAAGAGAAGAAGCGTCTCATTGGCGGAACAGAGCAGCAGGGAGACAGCACGCTCAAGACCGAAGTCTGGATAGGCGTCAGGGCAAAGGTCTGCGGTCGAACAATCGCAGCACAGAGGCGCATGATCGACGATGGACGAGCGCAGGCAAAGAGCATCGTCGAAGGGATCACATCATTTGAGATCAAAGGCGAAGCCGAAGCAGGCAAAACAGCGGTGGAGCAAGTCCAAGACGTGGTCAAGAAGATCGAAAAGATCGAAGGGCTATTTCCAACAAGAGAACAATTCCAGGCTGCAAATCCCGGTGCAGCTTCACAGGCATATCAAGATGCTTGTGATGCGGTCATCGCATGGCACAATACCACGGAGCTGATCAACACGGAACTCGCAATCCTTCAGAGCTGGGTTGGAAACGAAGAGTTGGATTTTACAAAGCCACGGGCGAGGCCAGCGGGCGAGAACTCGAACCAATTGTTCGACGACTCGTCCTTTATCGACAGGATTCTGAAGGAGGATGGTCTCAAATCGCTGCAGGGAGACAACAATCTGCTCAACGGAGTCAACAAGGTCATTCAAAAGGCCAAATCGACCCTCATCAGCAATGCCGAGGGTTTCGCTGACAGACATCTACCTCCATACATCGAAGAACTTCTGACGCTTATCAATTTCCCTTCCCGACTCATCCAGGAGATCATCCGCATGCGTATCAACTACGCCAAGAAGATGAAGGATCCCGCTCAGCAAAGCGCAATGATGGCCGAGCAGATGATTTTACAGTTCCAGATCCTGCTCACGCTGGCTGTCAGGATTAAGGACGCCTACATCTTGATAGCACATCCTGAGCCTGGTTGGGATCTGCCACCATGTATCGACGAGAACTTTGACAATGTCGTGCTTGACGCGCTCAAGTTCTACTTCAAGATGCTCAACTGGAAGCTGATGTCGAACAAGAATACTTTCAAGGAAGCCGAAATCTTGGAACAAGAATGGGGCTTTTGCAATGACATTGGCCGACATTTCGAAGGCGGTGATGTTGAGGTTGCTGAGCAATTCAGGTATTTTGATTGATCGACCGATGACCATCATGCACTAACACCGAGCAGCTCTCTCACGTCCAAGTCCCTGTCACGTCTCACCGCCCATTTCGAAAAGGATCTTCAGAAGCGACCAGATGAGCTCCCAGGAGCCGAGATGGACCGCCGATATAAGAGCATTCTCGATTCTGTCCGTGTCCGTCAGCGCAAGATCTTCCGTTTCTCCCGTCTCCTTACACAGCGCTTCGAGAACGCTACAGAGTATAGCGTCAACTTGGACCCCGAGGCTATGCGTGAGCTCCTGGACTCCCTGATAGTATCAGGCCATTTCTTGGTTGAGACCGAGACGTCCGCCATTGACGCCCCAAACACTCATATCGTAGCTGCTCCCGCTCTTCATGACCGAACCAAAGACATTCAGTCTCTCCTCCGCACATGTTACCACGCTGAGGACAATCCGGAAGACCCTTCCAACCCATATGTCTTGATCATGCGGTCAGAATCACCTATCTACTGGGATGGCGCTAGACTCGAAGCTCCAGATATCAAATCGGCTCATCTTGACCTCAAGACCGGTTTCATGAGACTCGTTGCGGACGGCTCGCAGCAGCGTTTGGCAACTGCTAATGCAAGCTTCACCTCCAGCATTCATTCCGAGCTCAGCGTCATCACTCCTCAACGAGCCAATCTATCTCGTGTCAACCAGGAGTTGGCAAAGATTCGCAAAACTACCTACAAGCTCTCCAACACCATCATGGAGTCGGTCGAGATCGTCCGAAAGCAGACCATCGGCCTCGAGTGCCAAGAGCTCATTCAGACTTGCTTCGCCTTTGCTACCGAATTCGGACAGCGTTCCGTCCTCTACATGGACCCAAACCGACGAGCCTTCCACAATCTAAAGATGACTCGGCTTGCTCTTGACTGGGTGAGCTTCATCTGTGATGACTGCATTGCTTCTGATCGAAAGACGTTCCGATGGGCCGTCGTCGCTCTTGAATTCGCCATGGTCATGACACGCGGACAAAACATTCTGTCCATCTCCGAGACCGAATACGCCAAGCTCAGAGCAAAGGTAGCAGGATGTATGTCTCTACTCATTTCGCACTTTGACATCATGGGTGCTCGCTCCAATGTCGCCGCCCAAGCAGAGAAGCAGCGTCTCGAACAAATGGCTGGCAAGCTTCGACTCGATGTCAGTAAGCTCAAGGATGATGAAGAGTCATCACGCCTGGTCAGCGAACAATGGGCTGAGCAGCTCCGGACTATCGATGAAATGCGCAAGGAGCGTGAAGCGGAACGACAAGCGCTCGGACGCGTATTGGAAGACTCGAACGAAGCAGATCGCGCCCTTACCTACCTCTCCGCCTCGGCCGGCAATGTCGTGCTTCGTTGGCAGCAAGGACAGTTCGTAGGCGGTGGGTCGTTTGGCAGTGTTTACGCTGCAATCAATCTTGATACTGGTCATCTGATGGCTGTGAAGGAGATCAGGCTTCAGGACCCGCAAATGATACCAACAATCGTCTCCCAGATCCGGGATGAGATGGGTGTTCTTCAAGTACTGGATCACCCCAATATTGTCAGCTACTACGGTATCGAACCCCACCGCGACAAGGTCTACATCTTTATGGAGTACTGTTCTGGCGGGTCTCTAGCCGGCCTCCTTGAGCACGGGCGGATTGAGGATGAAACCGTCATTCAGGTCTACGCCCTTCAAATGCTCGAGGGTCTTGCGTACCTACACGAAGCCCGTGTCGTACATCGTGACATCAAGCCCGAGAACATCCTCCTCGACCACAACGGTGTTATCAAATTTGTGGATTTTGGTGCGGCAAAGGTCATCGCCAAGCAAGGCAAAACACTTATCGGGGATGCTGGACGAGGGACCAGGCAGAAATCCATGACTGGTACACCAATGTACATGTCCCCCGAAGTCATCAAGGGCGGCAACAATGCAGGGTCCAGACATGGAGCCGTGGATATCTGGTCACTTGGGTGCGTGATTCTCGAGATGGCAACAGGACGAAGACCGTGGGCCAGTCTCGATAATGAGTGGGCCATCATGTACAATATCGCTCAGGGCAATCCGCCTCAGCTGCCGAGTCAGGATCAGCTGTCGGAGCAAGGACTGGATTTCATCAAGCGTTGTTTCGAGCGTGATCCCGCAAAGAGACCTTCGGCTGCGGAAATGCTGGGGCACGAGTGGATCATGCAGTTGAGGTCTCAATTGAGTTTGGAGCCGAGTACGCCGGCGACGCCGAGTGATAGTGGGAGTAGCAGCTGGGCCGCAAGCAGGACAAATACCAGCACTGGTTCTTAGGATGGATTGCTGGGGCGAAGAAGGCCGGGTGAAAGGAGGCCAGTGAGGGCGGTGAGTTGGTGTGGAGAGACGAAGCGGATGGGCTCGGCCTATGAGCAGGACATTTGTGAGAAGATGGGGGATCAGAGGAGGAGTGCACTTGAAGGAGGCTAAGGCATCTTTAGAAACAGTCTTTCGACACAGCGGGTGGCACACAGTCCGATATGAAGGAGGCGCATTAGCGATGGCGTTTTGACGTTACGGGCAGGGGCTTGCATAGCTACCGCTTGGCTATAACAATGAAAATGACCAAATCAATAGAAACGCTGTCATTGAAGACTCTGGCACTTTTGCTATTGTAGTTCTTTAAATCGTGAAGCCCATGGCATTATGCCAAGCATATCATCTTCACCCCAGATCCACACGCATAATTCGTACAAACAGGCAACCAGGACACTGATCATCCGCCAGCTCGATCCGCAGAGTCGCACGACTGTCCTGAAAATATCTCCAACTGTCACAGCCTGCGATCGTCCCGAGATAGGCATGTCTTCGATCTTCATTGAAAAGCTTGAATTTTTGCGCCGATAGTGCCACCGCCGCAAAGTCATGTCTGCAGTCGGCGAGGCCCAGCAGGTGGACGACCTATATTTGGTCCGATTCGTGCAATTGCATGGAACTTTTAGACTGCCAGAGCTTCGAGCTCTAGCTGATTACTACCGAATCGTTGTGGATGTCGTGGATTACAGAGCAGATGTAAGTGAAATTCTACCCTTTTTTTTCGACATCGTTGACCAGGATCCGTGATGTCTCGTCGACCATTATGTGGGCTTGTAAGGAGGTATAGCCGAGGGGAACAAGGCATGATACAAGGTAGGCGAGCTTCACTGTTTCCTCGCTAAGAACCCATATTCACTGCCACAAGTAGCTGGTGCCCAGATCGTGCATACCTGGCAGTACAGCATGAGCCCAGCTAATGTTGCCAGTCTCCCTTCGCCATCATCCGTCTCCCCTCTGCCATAGCCGCAGCAAAACTCATCTCCCGCTCCATCCTGACCCTCTCCATCTCATCCCTCTGGGGTGTTGCACCCTCCTACGAGATCCTCCATACCCGTCTCAAATCGACCACATCTCACCTCTGGCCCGGCCTCCACCATGTCCCATTCCGCTTCAAGATCGACTCCTTCCGCGGGAAACGGCCTCAGTCCACACGAAGCGCCCTCATCAACAGCTTCGGGTACATGGACCTCCGCGGGCCCATCCTGCCCTCGGACGAGAGTGTCCTGACCTTTGTCATCAGCGAGGAATACGCGCCCTCTTTCTCCCTACCATCTCTCCCGAGCCCGAGTGCAGGTCCGACCAAGGAGCCCGAACGCGTCTTCCTCTCCACTCACATCGCCTCGTCCTCCCGCCACCTAGTGGCGAAACTAGACCTCAAACACAGGCACTACATCAGCACGACGAGCATGGACGCCGAACTGTCTCTCGTCTCGGCCAATCTGGCGCAGGTGGGCGGGGGAAAGGTGGCGTATGATCCGTTCTGCGGGACGGGCAGTTTCCTGGTGGCGGCGGCGCAGATGGGCGCCATGGTCGCGGGATCGGATCTCGACGGGAGGGTGGTCAGGGGGAAGATCAAGGAGGCGAAGAACGCGGTGGTGAAGAAGAGTAAGATCGAGGATCGGGAGAAGGTTGGGAAGAAGCGGGGCAAGGGAAACGGAGAGCGGAGTGTCAGAGGGAATTTGATGCAGTACGGCCTTGAGCAGATGTGGTTGGATGGGTTCGTGAGTGATCTGACGAACACTCCCATCAGAGGGGTCGGAGTGTTGCATGCTGGGGAAGTGAAGGGTCATACGAGAGCAAGGTGGATCGATGCCATCATCTGCGATCCACCGTATGGCGTGAGGGAAGGATTGAAGGTGCTCGGAAGCCATAAGCCGGAATTGCAAGAGGAAGTCAAGATGAAGGACGGCAGAGTGGCACATCTGTGAGTACCCGCCCACTGTAGTAGCTTCTTTGCTGACTTTGGCAGATCGCCGGGTTACATCCCGCCCAAGCGACCGTATAGCTTTGATGCCATGCTGGCGGATATTCTGACCTTTGCCTCAAACACTCTTGTGGATGATGGTCGGCTGTGTATGTGGGTACCTGTCGAGAACGCAGAGGACGAGGGCAACACAGGGGCAAAGGATCTGGGCATCCCAACCCATCCAAGCCTGAAGCTATGGAGTGTATCGACGCAAGAATTCAACAGATGTGAGCTTGGCATTCGATGTTTCTTGGGTAACAATTACTGACAAGAGCAGGGTCAAGGAGATTGATCGTCTACGTCCGCAAAAGCGACAGTGATGTAGACGAGACAGAGCTGAAGCAGTACAATGACATGAGAAAGGATAAGCTGGAGAAAGGGACTGCGGACGAGCTGAATGAGTTCCGTCGAAGAGTGAGTACATACGCCTTCTACTATTGCCTCTTTTCTGACAAAGAATAGTTCTTTGAGGGATTCAAGGCACAGAATGGCAGCACGACTCCCTCTGACCCTGGCTCTACTGCAAGTCTGCCTTTCAGGGTCAAAGATGTACAAAAGGCAGTCGCGGCGGACGATGATCAATGACGGCAAGATAGGCCTGCATACTCTTGAGTGACACCGCATCCGGGCAGACCTCACTGCCATTGCGAACCGTGCGGATGAGAACGTGCACTACTGGAACTTGCACGGCCCAGTGGTACGAGCCACCTGCTACGGACTCGGTACAGCTGGACTTGCAATTCCAGCGGTGAGCATAAAAGCTGTTGATCGGCAGTCTCAGCAAGAGCTGCCTGCCCTCACGTACGATAGTCTCTACAAGCTCGATATTCAGGTCAACACCAAATCAATTGACGCCTTGCTACCCTATTGCTAAATCAACGTCTTTCTAGTGCACCCCATTCGCACCATTCACCGCCGGTCCATTGACATTAATTCCTGTGCTTCCCGACCTAATGCCCAATGCCTTCGCCTTCTTCACCAGCGCATCCACCTCATCCTTATGTTCCGAGAAGTTATCCACCAAATCATCCCACATCTTAGGGTCATGCTCGTGCAGCTTCTTGCTCTTGAACGCCCAGTCGGTCACCGTGAAGGGGCGACTGGACTCGAACATGAACGCCACTGCGCCCTCGGAGATGCGTATCTCTGGTGGAGGTGCCGCGGACGCATCCTTGAATTGCTCGTACGCCACGCCGTGGGGGACCATGCCGCACTCGAAACTGACGCCACCAGGCTGGAACTCGTCGCTGCGGCCGGCGTACTCGCCGTAGATGAGCCCCATGAGCTCGGAGGCGACGTTGCGGTGGTAGTAAGGCGGACGGTAGGTGTGGGACGCGACATCCCAGCGAGGGGAGAAGATGAGGAAGTCGGCCAGAGGGGCGGCGGGATCGCGGGAGCGGGCGGTGAGGACGCAGAAGATTGACGGGTCGATGTGGTCGACGGAGATGGAGCCGACGTTGACGAACTTGGTCAGGTCGTATTTGTAGGGGACGTAGTTGCCGTGCCACGCGATCACGTCAAAGGGGCAGTGGTTCTGCTTGCTGGCGAAGAACTTGCCACCGAGCTTGTAGACGATCTCCCATGGGTCGTCTTTGGTGACTTCATAATGGGCGACGGGGGAGAGGAAGTCCCGTGCGTTGGCGAGGCCGTTGGCGCCCAGGGGACCGAGTTCTGGGAGCTCAAAGTTGGCACCCCAGATCTCGAGGATATAGCCTCGGGTTGGGCCTTCAACATTGACCTTGAAGCGTTGGCCGCGCTGGATGACGCAGATCTCACCTGGTTGGACGTAGAGCTTGCCAAATTCTGTCTGGATATCCAAGGCTCCTTCTTGTGCCACGATGAGGAAGTCACCGTCCGAGTTGACAAATGCCTTCTTCTCCATGGACTTGTTCGCAGTGAAGACGTGGGTAGCGATACCCTCTCGCAAGGTGGGCTCACCACTACCGGCGATCGTGGCAAGTCCAGAGACGAAATCGTGAGGCTCAGAGGCGATATCGAAGGGAAGCCATGCGAGCTGGGTTGGGGAGACGTGTACGCGGGGGTTCATGGGGAGGAAGTTGGCCTCTGTGTTCTCATTGTCGGGGAGATTTGTCTAACCCTTCTGTTAGCCAGTTTCAAGTAGAGATTTGCCATGGAGAAGAGTGAATAAGTTGCCACTGTCTAGCAGGTGTGGTGAATGCACGTAGGCAGTACTCACGAAACCTTGATGCGCGACAGCAGGCCGCGACCTGTAAAGCCAGGCCTTCTTGTTCAGATGCCTCGGAGCCACAAAGGCAGAAGCGGTCATCTGCTCAGCATACAATCCGAAGCGGACGCATCTCGGGCTGTTCTGACCGCGAGGGATAGTGCCTGGGACAGCCTCTGACTCGAAGCTAGTTGTTGGTAAGTTTGAAGAGTAGGGAAACACCTGTTGAAGTGCTTACAAGTTGTTGAAGCCTGCTTGGTACTTTGAAGGCATTAGCGAACCGTGGATCAACTGTTTTACTCCTCGAGCTCACCTCATAAGGATCGTTCTTCCTTGTTGCGAAAGAAGGTACTTTGGCATCCTGCTGTGTCTCCGCCCAGCTGCCAAAGAATTAGAACCGCGCTACCAATGCATTGGATTATTGTTGCTCATACTGGAAGATCTTCTGGTATTCATCCGGACGGCTGAGCTTCTGCACCCTGTCCGCCATGTTTGCTAGTCAATTGCTCGTGTTTTGAAAAGTGGTTGTATAGAGGAAAGTTGTCTGCAGGTTCAGGAACATGCAAAACCCTCGCGAGACCGAAGCCTTACCCTCGCCCAGATTATGAATGTTCAACGGACCATCGAGCCCAGAGGTCAGAAACGTCAACGGGCAGAAATCCATGTGGGGCAGAAACATGTGCATGTGGGGAGAGTTGATGGAATTACAGTGAGAGAAGATCAACTGCCGACGTACCTGACGTGCTGTTGGAACGGATAAAGGCGGCCAGGCCCTTTGTCAGAGCTTATGGAAGCTTTGGTAAAGCTGAGAGAAGTGTCGCGGCTGGCAGAGGGCAGCAGTTGCCCCTCGATAGGGCAGACAAGCGACACGAGGAGGATGACGGAACAGAGGAGAATTGGGGGAGTCCGAGTTGGAGATGTGAGTGGGCTGGTGAAGCTCTGGTGAAGCTGGCTGTTGGAGAAGTCTCTGCACACCGCCAGATATGGTCCACCCAGCCACACCGACCGTAATTTGTCCCCCACACCTTCGGAAGTTCCCCAAGCGACCCCCACCTTCGGCCCTACACCTGCAAATCGAGCTCAGATCGAGATGGAATCAGCTTTCTAGCTTTCTTGAATGTCCTTTGAGCGTCATCGTTCAGATGATGTACGGCACGAGGTTGGGGACGGAGACAGACAACCTTGGATGATATAAACAACGTCCACGGCTGTTCATTTCTCTCAACCGACTTCGTGAGACTGCTGTCATTGGAACGAACGAGTGGGATCCTTGGGCGAGAGCAGGCACCAAAGCACAACACGAGGCCGTACTACCAGGTCTTTGGATTTGTAAAAGCTCTTCTTGTCTTGAACCTCGTGGACATACAGAACTCAACACCACCATCTACCGCCTCAATCAAGGACAAATGATTTCAAAGCCTCTAGTCCATCGACTGTTCCGAGAAGGCCTCCACTACGAAGGAACTAAAGCAGGTCTCATGACTGCTTTGTGCAGATGATACTATCATCCTCCTATATCCGGATTGTCAGTATCAGAAACAAGTCCCGATACCCACGACTAGTTTTCAGTCAACGGCAATAGCACCGTCTCGCTATACACGCAAGTATCTCTTGTCTTCTCCCTCTGCTGGCTGCCCATGATGGTTCAGACCCGTGCATGCGCCCACTCCACTCGTTGGCCACAGCTCTGCTCATTTCCTCCGAGCTCTCAGCTGCACGACATACGCTACTGTACAACCCCACCCGTCAGAGATCGACGCTTTGCTGCATCTGCTTTTAAATCCGCCTGCGCTTTCGCAGCAGATCAACTGGCCGCAAGCAGCAGATCAAGCTCGCTCCAACCAAGTGTGTGATACAGCTGCAATGTAATGCAATGCAATGCAATGCACCCTTCCCCCAGACGCCCACTGACAACCAGACCAACAAGTCACCGTGATCCGTCCTTTTTGCTTCACTGCGCCAATCTTCCCATCTTGGCGAGGAGGCAGCACAGAGGTCATCCGTCACCCAAAGGGATGATCACCCGATTCGCACTCTTCCCGCTTGCTGCCACACTCTCTGCCTGATCTGGTAATCCGCCTCGATCCACAGGTAGACAGACATAGATCTGAGACACTTGCGCACAGAGCATCTGGCTTGCGACGAATGTGCACATCATCCGGCCACTCTATCTGTGGCCGAGGCGTCTGCAAACGGCGGTGCAGAAGCAAGATTGTTCTCGTCAAAGACGACGAAGCAGGAAATGTGAAGAAGGGAGGGAGATGGGGTGGGGTGGCTTGCGCAGCAGAAAACAGGGTCATACGGGACCTCCGGACGGTAAGGCGGCGTCTAGGTTTCACATCTCGCCATGTTCCGAGCGAGATTGGCTTCCGGCGCGCTTCCAAAGACTGGAATAATCTATTTTACGCTTTGGCCGCTTTCTGGACTTTCTACACTGGCATGACGATAGGAGAGGGGAGTCATGTAGCACAGCACTGTATGTCATCTTTTGCGCTGCGGTGCGACTGTAGCATTTGCTTCCTGATAACGGATGTATCGCTGCATAGCTTGGTCTGACTGGGCCCTGCGTGTAGCGCTCACTCATTCATCCACGCCGTCACTCTCTGTCCCCCGAATCGCGCGGCGAAACGCAATCCCGTCGATCCCATGGGGAAGTAACTCACCGTATACCATAGCAGACAGACTAGCTGGATAATGGCCGCGATTAGGGTTAGCAATGTGCTTCGAGCCTGGGACAATGTGTCAGCTGAGGAGCGATGAAGCGGGCGAATCAAAGTAGCGGTGACTGGTCGGTGTGATGAAGCTTTGGCGTGGGATGTGGCGAATGGAACGCCGCCGTCGCTATCCGTGATAATTGTGACGCTTATACGGGGCGATGGCTATACAAAGCACCATGTATAGGGCGATGACGATGTGATGGAAACAGTACTCACACCAAGAGCAAAGTATAGCGTGAGAGCTATCGAGCCAAAATAGGTGGCAGTAAAGGGCAATCGCTCCGACGATAGCAAGTGCCGACCTGCATGAGCAGTAAGTAATGTGTCGCTATAGAATACGAGACCTGGCGGCGGGAGGATGACGAGTACAGCCAAGGGTCTTTTGGGATCGTCCTCGGTATGCACTCACCATAGGTCATTGGCCCCATCATGACGGCCCAACTGCCGAGAAATAGTGCGGAAGCGACTGTCCATCTGATCAAAAGAAAACAAGATGTCAGCCCTCTAGCTCATGCACCATGGTGACATTGTCCTTTGTCTCCCGGTGTGAGAAAACAGACGCGCACAAGCAGGTGAGGAAATAAAACGTCCAAAGGTGGTGTGCCAGATGGTCGCGCTAGCTCCAAACAAACTCGACGCTAGTGCAAAGAAGGGACCACCCGTCCGTGCCGTATGACCAGATGGAACGGGCGACTCCTCGACCCAAGGCGGCGAAGATCCAAGGTAGACTTGTGGCGACGTGATATGGAATCCGGCTTCCATGCAATCCGTCAAGCGAATCCATCCGATTTTGTCGAAGCGTGCCGACTGACAGTTGGACCCAGCCTCCGATCCCTTATCGGCGGCCAGTCGTAGCGCTAGTGACCGAAACAAGGATGGAAAGAAAGTAAAGGAGGGGGGGGAATGATAACTCACAATAGAGCAAATTTACGCGGCCGCAGCGTGAGGACCGGAAAGAGGGTGAAACAAATGACAAAAAGAGCGAGTGCCGCGAGGTTGAGAGCACCAAAGATCAAAAGTCGGTCCCATCTGCTCACTGTATATATATGTAAGTCAGTGTTTCCCAGCACAATAGACTGCCAACACAGAGCTCGACGTGTCAACCTGAGAATGGACGCTGGCCATGCGTTTGAACTGCAGGAACTCCCAGACTGAGCACACCCGTGCAAACCCTGTTGATCTCTCTGGTCCAAAGGGGTCCTTTGCCTAGCGTACGATCTGCTCATGCATGCACGCCTGGCCGAGTCATGACTTTATGATATGATAGACTTACGCGCAAAGAAACCTTCTTCCTCCTCACGTCGTGTTCGCGCGGGTAGTGGCGCCCCCGGTCCTTCGTTCTCGTACACAGGCAGGCGTACACCCCCTCCGCCAAAGGGATTGAGTGACTGTAGCCTTCCCAGAATCGGTGTACTCGCATTGTTATTGGTCGTCGCCGGCACAGTTGTGTCCCTCCTGCTCCACCCCAAGGAGTTCATATTGTCCCTAAATGACGCGGATGCCATGGCTGTGATTGTCAAGAATGTGCCCCCCTGCTCTTACTCCAGTGTGCTCCGCCTTGTATCAAGCTGCAGCCTGTTTTTGAGGGAAAGTGTACGTGCGGCCACGCGAGACGGATAGATAGCTGCCTGTGGAAAGAAACTTGACACCTGACCACTCCGTCGGCTTCTGCGGACGTTGATGCTGCGGGTCGAGGATCCAAGGTTGATCTCGAAGCGGGCCGGAGGGATTGCGTGAGCGAGGGAGGCTTGAGAGCGGGAGAGCAAGGTAGATCTTCGATCTGTCCAAGCGCTTGAGTCGACTAGGTTGGCAGTGGCTCGGCTTGTGATATGGTCGTCTGCGAGACAAGGTGCGGCGTGCGGCGCAAAGGGTCGGTGCGGGAGAAGCGAACAAAGAACGAATCTATGTTTGGATGGAGGTTATTGGTCGGCAGATGGAGAGTGGAGCAGTTGTAGCAGCTCATGCGCATCAGTCGAATGTCTCAGGTGTGTCGCGGTCAGAATGAGAGAAAGCACCAAAGTAGCTCGGGGAGATTTCCTTGACGGTTCGGTACTCGGACGCGAAGATCGACAGAGACCTGATTCGCCTCCCGCATACCACACTGCCCAGACACAACGCTGATACATACAATACATTGCAAATACCACATGCATATACTGTACTTGGCAGCGGGTATTTCAGACCCAAAACTCTAATATCCAAGCTTGCTAATCATCATCCGTCCATGGTCCACGCAATGTACAATGACGACTGGAAGGAAGTCGAGACGCATGCACGTCCAACCGTCTGATACACGACTCTTGCTCTGGTCTTGAGTCACCTTGTCATCTCCTCCCTAGCCCGTCCGATTGTGTGAAACGAACAGGGACATGACACCACGTAGAATCGCTCCCCCTCCACCACGACTATCGATCCGCACACCTTAATCCGCCATGCATGTCGTTTCCAGAAACTGAGCCACACCGAGGGTTACAAAGGAGCTTGCGAACCCATTACTTTGGGTCCCACACATATATAGACTTGTGTCCTCCTCGGGAGCATCGCTTCTTCTCCCCTGAGTAAAGTGCCCGCATGTTTATCCTGGCCAGGCCTGATCATTGAGCAAAAAGAAGGCACACGTTCCGCATCTGACCAACACTCTGCTGCCTAGGTCGAGTCATCCTTACCTGAGGCATTCATACGCGAGTATGTTATACTTTCATGAAGCTTTTGGAAGAAACATGGACTGATCACCTACCTTTCGCAGACACTCTTACCATACCATCAGCCTCTGAAGTCACGCTCCCGCCTTGCCGACTTTCTGTTCATCCGAGAGCAATCGACCGATCTCTCATCCACTCGGATCAGTCGTGTCTGGTCAACTTACCAGAAGACCATCTGTCGACCATCGGTACATATCCGGCTCAACCTTGGGACCCCTATCGCCTCATCCCGTGGTATACCATCCAAAAACACCAGCCTTTTCCTGCCATCATTCATCATCGTCAATCCGCCTCTGACGCAGCAATACATAATTGTTGCCAATCTTCCGGAAGAAGCAAGAACATCTCAGTTCTTTTTTCTCGACATCTGTCACGAAAGATATCACGACTTGAAACGAACCTTGACGACTAATTAACCGGACATTTTCCCCAGAACGACTACTAAAAACCAAAACCTACTCGAGTATTCCGGGCCAGCCCTACCGAATCAGGAAATCATCGGCAAATCCTTCAACACACTCACACACTCACACACGACAAGCTTCTCCTCGGTCTTTGGCTAGGCACATCCCATCCCACCGCCTCTCCACACCAAAAGCCACCCCCGCGCCCGTTAGTACTCCTAACGCTCGCCCACCACCGACACGCATCTAATCTCACAACTGTCTTCTACCTTCCAACGTCCCTTACACTCGTCGTCGGCAGCGCATCTCATCCCTCCTTGACTCCTCCAACTCCTTACAATACTCCTTGCTCTGGCATACTCGGCCCACCCCCCTTCCTCGACGTAAGATTACACCAAAGAGTCAAGAGCGCTTGTCGCATCGAGGCACAGGATCCCAAGGCCAGAACGTCATCGGTGGTAGTACAAGGAACACACGACAGTAACCCGACTGGTAAGTAATCTTCCTCCCTCGATTCCGCGCACAATCAGCCCTTTGTCATGTACCACCTTCGGGCAGGACTGGGTCAAGTCTATTCGAGGTCCACCCTCCTGCGATCTGTCATGATCCTGCGACTCGGTTTCCAACGGATTTGACTCCTTCCTGCCCCTCCTATTCCCCTCTCTCTAGGCGCTTCGCTCTCTGCCCACCTGAACACCACTGACAATGGCTTCACAGGCACTTGGACGGCACAGTAAGCCGACAACGCATTCGCCAGTGGTATATCACAAACAGAATCTTACAAGAACCCTTTTTAGATGTACACAGGATACCAGTCTGAGTGATGCCTAACACAGCCGGACTATCCTTCACCGAGTTCCCTCCTTTCGATTCGCAGACCGAAACAGCCGGCGAAAAGCACGACTCTCCATTCGAATTTACGTTCGAGGACCACTTTGAAGAACACTACAATAACGTAAAGAGCGAGATGGCAGGTACAGGTTCCCCTTACATCAAGTCGGAGGGCAACGACTTTTTCAACTTTAACCAATTCTCGCCAACTCAGCCCAACTTCGACATGAACACCACCAACAACAACAACAACAACAACAACAACAACAATTTCAACGTCGATCCCTCCCAATTGGCACAGAGCAATGGTCAACAATTCGGCCAGAACAGCTTCAACATGGGCAATGCCGGGATTGCCGACGATGAACTCGCCGATCTTGCCGGCAGCCTTGACAACAACCAAATGCGTAACGGAATGAACCAGCCAGGGTTCTTCAATGGCAACAACGGTGGTAGCATGCCCATGCCCATGGGTCAGCAGAACATGATCTTCTCGAGCACACCTGAAGGTGCACCGATCCAGTCGCCATTCGTCAATCACGATGGCTTCAACTATGGTCAGTTCCGAGCTGCACCACAGCAGCAGCAGCGCAGCATGCCCCAATCTGCTGGCTTCGCCAACAACGTCATGCGCGCCCAGCATATGCACAGCATGGAGCGCAAGATCTCCGAGAGCAGAAGCCCAGCTTCACCTCACACTCCCGGTCTGAGCAACCTACATATTGGCGAACCAGAGTTCCCAGCCGGTATGCGCCAACAGATGATGTCCACAAGCGTCCCTGCCAACTGGGATGGTACACTCAATGCCCAGTCATGGAATGACAACTCTCCCTACCCGTCACCAGCATCCGTTGGTCACCACATACACCACGCTCAGATTTCCGAAGTCCTCCGAACAGACGATCACCACCCACGAATCAAGACTGAATCTGGCGTTGGTGGTACCATCACTTACAACTCTGTCGAGGCCAAGCGCCGTCGTCGTCGAGAGTCCCACAACATGGTTGAGCGTAGGAGAAGAGATAACATCAACGAGCGCATTCAGGATCTCGCCAATCTTGTACCTCAACACAGACTCGAGGACGAAAAGGTTCGCAAGCATCTCCAAACCAATTCCCCGTTGTCACCTTCCATTACCGCCCAGAGCATGTCTCCACCTTCAGGCTCAAACCTTCTCAGCACATCAGGTGGGCGCCGTTCTGGTGCCATCACCCAAGGTCTGCCAATGGATGACAAGGACAAGGGTCCCAACAAGGGAGACATCCTCAACAGCAGCGTGTCATGGACTAGGGATGTCGTGTGGTACCTCCAGCTCAAGATGGAGCAGGAGAAGCAGCTGCAGGAGTTGCTCAAGTCCAACGGCATCGAATGGCCATTCCAGAAGACCGACGACGAGAAGAGGATGCGCAGCGAGATTGAAGAAGTCATCGAGCGCAATGTCCGCGCCAACAACATTACCCCCTACACTCGCGCACAAGGGACTGGTCTTCGCGTCCCCGGCTTCACCAATATCGCTGGTGACATTCTTCCCACTGAGGGAGGCGAGACCAACCACAACTCACACCCTAGTCCAAGCCACTGGCAGCCAGTCTTCAAAGAGGAAGACGAATTCGACGAGGAGATGCTATAGAATAGCACCACCGTCGGTCGCCCTCTTGTCTGATCAATTCATCGCATAGCATGTCGCACATTCATCGCATCCTTCACGATACCCAACCATTTTAATCACGCCCTATTTCTAAACCAATCATGACTCACGCTACATGAATCACCGTCATCACGTCACGAATCTTCTCGCACATGCATTACTGGATCGCCCCGGGCTACGCAATCGAATTCCGCCACTACATACGAGGGATTTTGCATCATGGATCGACTCTCTCCCCTTTGATTCGACCTTGATTTATTGATGGATAACCGACCACCATATCATGTCGATACACGCTTTCATTTCGCCATCATCAGCGTCCGCATATCTTAGCCTGGTCTTTTCTGTCTTTTTGGCGGCATCATCCTTGGAAGGACATGGCATGGGTAGCCTTCCGGTCGGAGTTGAAGATGATCATCACTCCACGAGGCCTGGCTGGCTGAACAGCAACATGCACTCTCGAGGCGTACATATATGGAGGCCGTCTGTGTTTGACCATGGCTTGCTTCTGTTTTATCATTGTCCCCGGTCCTCCGTCGAGGCTTTCCCTGGCGCCTGAGATACCACTTTGCAATCGAAACGATCACTTTACGAAAGACCTCCCCGTCGTGTGCTTGCCTGTATTGGTGTTGTCAATGTGCTCGCTGGCCTGTCCCTTTCTGTGTCCTGGCTGTCCATACTCTCTCTCCTGTCTCCGATGGCCTGTTGTGTAGCCCAGGATTCTTCTTCTTGCTTTCGCGTTTGCCCTTGTATCCGTACGCTCTGACTTCGCTCTGCGCATGCTCATCTTTGCCGTGTTCAATCAATGTCCAAGATAAGGATCTCACTTCCCCTTCTCTTCCCCTCCTCCGTTTGCCTTCTCCACAGCCTTGACATCATCCTCCTTGTACCCCAAATTCCGCATCTCATCCGGCGCCATCAGATTCCTCTCCATCCTGCACTGCAAATACGCTTTACTGATCATCCTGCACTCGTCCTCGTTGATGCCCTTGTGGCTGCGTAGACAACGCAGGTACTGCTTCATGATGGGTTGGCACTCGGCGTCGTGGTCCAAAGGAAAACTGCCGCGTTCGGGAGGGGAGGGTTTGGAGATCTGTTGGCGGCCACCGGGGGAGCCGAAAGTGGACATTCCTTCTGTTCTCTAGGATTCTGGAACGAGTGAATGATGTCGAGATGAAGTTTGAGGACGAGGAAGAGAGGATGACACAGGTCTGAAGGGATGGTAGGATGACTTTTTGATGCCAAGGCGGAGGTGATGCGGAGTTTGAGTATTACACGTTTGATGTTAATGTCACTCCTAAAGTACTACTGACTTGGTTTTCGTTGCGACGACTTTGCGTTGCTGTTGTACACCTATCATTGGAGCAGCTGAGCAGCTGAGGCCGGCAGTGTTTGGCTTACGGTAGCTGTCTGGTGCTGCTGAATGTCGAGCTGACAGCCTTGCCACGACGTCTATTGGATTCCATTCGCCATCATCTCCACTACTACCGCAATGTCCACTCGCGATGACAATGCAGAATGCACGACACTAGAAAGAAGGTCAAAAGAGTGATGGTCTGATCATGGGGACTCGAAAAGTTCCGAATCTGGCTTTTGGTCGAGTATATCTAGATCCTCTGATGGCGAAGTGGTCATGTTGGAGTAGACAGGTGGACCATCCTTCGTCGAGACCCTCTCACCAAGTGGCATCAAAGTGAGTAACACGCACCTTCGTTGCGACAGCATGTTCTATTTCCTTTCATAATCAATGTCTTGGCTCTCTTCTCCTCACATTCTCATGCACCACTCGAATCTTCGAGTACCATAACCACCAGCACATCATCCCCAGAGGAGGAGGCCGGACCCGATCATGTCCGAAGAACAGCCTAACCACCTCCCTTTCTTTGCCAGTCCACTCGTACGGCGTGAGAGTGGGACAGACTGGTCTGTCGACCCAAGAAACCATGCGCACTTTCGCCGAACAAGTCGATCGCGGTCACAGACGGGATCTTTGAACAACATCCAAGGTTTGTCGGATATAAGTCTGGATGACAAAGATGCATACTCTCTAGACAGCCCACTCATACAGCGACGATCAGAAGCGGCACACAGCGAGCTCTTCTACGACCTATTCTTTGTGGCTAATCTGACGGTCTTTGGTTCGGTCAAGGAAGTCAATGATACTACCAGTAAGCACGGCCTATCTGACAAAAGACATGGACCTGACGGGAAGCAGCGCTTGCACAGTATATCGGCTTCTTCACCATCTTGTGGTTCACGTGTAGGTTCCGACATCATGCTAAGACTATGCCAGGCTGACATGTTTTTAGGGTATCAAGTGTCCCTCTATGATATCCGGTTTTCGAAAGACTCCATCTTTGATCGCGTTGCCAAAGTCTGTCAATTCGGCGTAATGCTCGGTTTCGCCATCAATGGTCCCACTTTCGACGTCGGCGAGAAGCTTGATTCAATCATGGGTTTATCTTCAGACGACAGCATCAGCATCATCGCCGACCCCAACCTAACCTCTTTCAAGAGCTTGACAATTATCATGATGGCAAGCCGCCTCGTCCTGGTCTTGCAGTATCTCCAGGCCCTCTTCCTTACTCGCAAGCAAACGGAGATTATCCTCCCCATGTCTCTAATAGCAGGCACAGAATTCGTTGCAGCAATGGTGTACTTTGGCCTCTTTTTCGCATTTCACAATCTCCATGCCAATGCTTACCTGACCTGGTATGTTGTCGCCTTTCTCGAGACGGCCATCTGTACTGCTGTGTCGAGCGTCTGGCGAACGATCAGCTTCAAGGGAACTCATCTGGTCCAGCGCATGAGTTTGCTTACCCTCATCATCCTCGGCGAGGGTGTCATTGGTCTGGCGAAGAAGTGTCAGACGATCGTCAAGGGTCAGATCTTTGGCTTCACGTCGGGGACGATCGCGAACATAGTCTGCTGCGTATTGATTATTGTGGGTGTTCCCCTCTTCACTTGCTCTGTCTTTCCCAGGGTCCTGGATCTAGCTGACCTGAGTAGTACTTCCTCTTCCTGCTTCACTTCCCTTCTTTACCGTCTCCAGAACGGCACTTTGGCTCAATCAGGCAACAGATGTACTCCCTCCTCCACTTCCCTCTCCACCTCTCCCTCGTCCTCTCCCTGGACGGCGCAAACCAGTTCATCTCCTGGCGTGCAGCCACGATCCGCGTCAACTCCCTCCTCTCCCAAGTCCCGACCATGTCCTTCTCCTCTCCCGAAATAGCCAAGGAAAGCGTCCGGACCATGGAAGCAACAGTCAACTCGATCTTCTACGCAGCCTTCAAATCGGCCGACGGCGTGGGAGAAGTCCTGCACTTCGCCAAGGGGAACGGCACCGCACACGTCGGTCTGCAACTGATCAACTCGTCGCGGCCGAGCCTCACCGCGTCGTCCCCCACCCGGGGCTCGCTGTTCCTCCGATCCGACGAGCCCGGCACCGCCACCGACGCGCCGCACGGAGGAGAAGCCGGCGGCCGGGACGACGTCGTCTGGGAAGCCACGAATCTGGTCTTCAACACGCTCGTCAACACGGTGTACACGGCCATCGGGTTCTCGGCGCCGGACAGCGAGAAGATGACCGCCCTCCTCCCGCACGCCACCTCGCCCGGCGCGGACGGGGTGGCCGAGGCGGCGCGCGCCGCTCTGGAGGAGGTGGTCAAGGAGAACAGCGAGGTGTTTGGCGTCGCGAGGCTCGTGTTTGTGTACTTTTTCGTCGCGCTGGGGTTGACGGTTCTGCTCATGGGGGCTCTGGTGGGGTTGGAGAGGAGCAAGCATGGACTGGAGCTGGGGGATAAGATCAGGTTGGCGGGGAGTCTTGTGGTCGGAGTGTGGGCTTGTTTGATGGCTGTCATGGCTGCGACGGGGGAGGGGGAGATCTTCAGGGGGTTCATGTACAGTGGGTGGATCTTGCCTACTGCTATGTTGGGGTTGATGATTGGTGAGTTGCCATTACTACTTGGTAGGCAAAGGAATACTGACATCGACAGTGGTGATACTGCATAACATCAAACTACCGGGCAGTCCGGCGAGTGTCAGGCGGGCATTCAGAAGACCGATATGGATCAGGGCGACAGCGAGGAGAATCAGGCATTCATTCTAAGAACGTCAAGGCAGCAGGTTTAGGGAAAGATATCGTTGGTCTAAACAGTGATCATTGCAATTCTATTTACATGCTGGTATCGAATTTACTCGTCGTCACCGAAGAAGACCTTGACTGGGAGCCAGGCATCGCCGCAGACCTTGAAGCGGTCTGGGAGAGAGTCGAGCTGCTTGATCTCTTCGCCAGTCAACTCCCACCCATCGAGCTTGAAGTTGTCCTCGATTCTGCTTGCAGTCACGCTCTTGGGAATGACCGAAGTACCCCTCTGCAGACCCCACATGAGCAGGACCTGAGCGGTCGACTTGCCCTTGTTCTCAGCAATCTTTGCGAGGGTCTTGTCCTTTGCGAGAGGGCTGTTGGTGGAGCCCAGGCAGGAGTAGGCGGTGCAGTGGATGCCCTTCTTGTTGCAGTAATCGAGGAGCTTGGGGGAGGGGTTGTTGGGGTGAAGCTCGATCTGGTTGACTGCCGGGGTGATCTTGCAGGATGGGTCGTTGAGGAGAATCTCGAGGTTCTTGATACCGAAGTTGGAGATGCCGATGTTCTTGACGCGGCCAGAGGCTGGCAGCTTCTGGAGCTCCCTCCAGGTGTCGACAAAGTTCCAGCCCTCGTGGTGCTTCTTGAGGTCGGTGGGGTCGGTGGAAGATGGCCAGTGCTATGAGTATGTCAGGGGTCTGCTCTCGGTGTTGCTCGCTCTGTCGTCTTACCATCAGGTACAGGTCGACGTAGTCGGTACCGAGAGACTTCAACGAAGACTCAATGCCCTCCTCGACACGCTTGTGCCATGGGTTGTCGAGCTTAGTGGTGATCCAGATCTGCTCGCGAGGGACGCCTGAGTCTTTAATGCCCTCGCCGACCTCTTTTTCATTGCCATATGCAAGAGCAGTGTCAATGTGTCTGTATCCGGCAAGGAGAGCAGCCTTGACAGCACCACGGACCTCTCCTGGGGCGGACTGCCACGTGCCTAGTCCTACTGCAGGGATCTTAGCGCCCTAAGAAGCATGTTAGCACTTGCACGGGCTCGATTGACCATGCTACCGCCACGGAATCTCGCCCTGTTGTGGGGAACCCGCATGCTGGTGGTCCACGGAGGCAAAGCTAGGTGATTCCCAGCAGGTTCGTCCGGCGCAAGATAGCAAACAAGACCCATGGCGACATCCTGGTAGTTGATCGCATGCTTACCGTGTTAAGGGTAAAGGTCTGCTTGGTGTGGTCGAGAGACATGTTTGCGGTGGTAGTGGTCTGGTAATACGGGGAAGAGGAATTGACAGAGGGAAAGGGATAAAATGACCTCGAACCCGCCGGGAGGATGTCCGCTGTATTTATACTCCTCCTCCAGGCCTGCCAATTGATCCCCCGGCGCAATCGTGCCGCTGGTAGTCAACCAGTTGTTGAGGCGGCATTTAGCCCCCCACCGGGAGAGGGAAATTTTGGCTGTGACGTTGGCAGCAAAGTTAGGGTCTGCCTACCAGAGGAGACCCCTCCCCACTTTCCGCTTTCAGGCTGAATGAATGCGGCTCTTTTGGTGGGATGGAGGTTGATGACACGGGCCATCTGCACCCCCACTACGGGTCACATGTTTGTGTCCCTCCGTCGGGGCTGCGAACGATGCGGGTATGAGAATCGCGTCTGTCTCATCTCCAGAACCTTGAGCATGTCTCGCTTCGTGAGCGGTGGCACAACCGAGCAGCCCACCGAACGGAGCAAAGAGTGGTTGAAAGCCCAGCAAGCCATTGAGGCGAAGAAGGTAGAAAAGCTTGCACAGAGCCGTCAGGAGGAGGGCAAGTCTTTGTATGATACCTTGCAGGCCAACAAAGGTAGGGACAGACCAATTCTTCTGGTGGTCGAACCTTTTACTCACCACTGATACTACCAGCCGCTAAGCAAGATGCATTTGAGGAGTCCATCCGTCTGAAAAATCAGTTTCGAGCATTGGACGAAGATGAGATTGATTTTCTCGAGACCGTCAATGCTACTACCAGGGCCAAGGAGAATGCAGTGAAGAAGGAGACAACCGAACAGTTGAGCCAATTCCGAGAACAACAGCAAAAGACCGAGCGTGAAAGTCGTAAACCAGAGTCTCTAGATGCGTCAATAGCCCCAGAATCTTGGGCGATCAAGAAGCGCAAAAGGGACAAAAATGCTGGACTACCAGGAGTGAAAGTGAGGAGGACGTCATCTGCAGCAGACGCTGAATCAGCACCGACGACAGTTGATCATGAAGTCACCAAGAACACGCCAGATAAGGTGGCATTATCGAGCCCATCTAAAAATCACAATATGGCTGCCATAAATCCATCACAATCTCTGCCAGCAGAGTCGGCAACGACAGCGAGCTCTCCCAAGGCTACACCAGGTGGGCTTGGACTCGGAGCCTACTCATCAGACGAGGACTGAGCACATTATGCTCGAGAATTACTCTTGATGATTCCTGGTAGAGCTATGTATCCTGGTAGTTGGGGACTGAGCCGAAGGCACCACTTGACCGCCCTCGATGGCCCACTCATGTCTGGTAGACCACCAAGAATCATAAGTGCGCCACATTGACTCTTGTTCTGACGATCCCTGCGATCGAGAGAATCCGGTCTACCTTTGATTCCTCATAGATGACCCTGGTAGCGCTTCACGCATCTGAGGGCGATGTGTCTAGTGATATTGTCTCTGCGATTCGGTAGCGAGATTAATACCAAACGTCCAACGACATTCACTTTGCTGGTAGTACAAAGTGGCTGCTGTGGCTCATGATGTTCCGCCATTTCCTGGCGATATCATGATCTTGACATGGTTGTCCTTGTTGTTGATCAGCTCCTCAAAGCCTTTCTCCTTGGTGTCCTTGAGGTCTATCCTTGATGTGACCATACTCTCCACGCCGACGAATTTTCCATCCACATACGCTTTCACAGTCTCCGCAAAATCCTCATCGTTGTATGCCATGCTTCCCTGTATCTTCATGTCTTTCAGCATGAATGGGAACCAGGGGATGGCAAATGGCGTCTCCCATCCAGCCACATTCACGTACGTGCCACCGTACTTCAATGCCTCAACGCCGTCATTCAATCCTTTTTCCACTCCAGCCGCATCAAAGACGACATCCACACCTCTCCCCTGGGTCAAATCCTTACACTCGTCCGCCACTTTGGTCTCAGCAGGATTAAGCACCACATCCGCCACCTTCTCATCCCACTCCCTCCTCAATCTCGCCGGCTCACTTACCACCACCTTCCCCACCCCAAATACCCTCAGCACGTACACCAACGCAATCCCAATCGGTCCGCCACCAAGAATCAACACCGTCTTCCCCTCCATCTCCGTCCCCGCGACCTTGACCGCATGCCACGCCACCGCCAAAGGTTCAATGAGCGCCGCGTAAGCCAGATCCGTCTCGGGAGGGAGAACGTAGCACATGCTGCTCTCGACCGCGACGTAGCCGCTAAACCCGCCACAGCATCCCGAGAGGCCATGGAAGCCCCATTGCGGACAAGCGTTGGTCGCGCCGGACGAGCAGTTGTGGCATGAGGGTGAGGCGCAGTAGATCCTCGGGTCGACCATCACTTTCGCGCCAGGAACGAGGGCATGACCGTTTGCGGACATGAGTTCAGGAGAGGTAGAGGGGGCGACGACGCCGCAGAATTCGTGGCCCATGGGACATGGCAGGTGGGATTTGGTGATGGGGTGGGGGCGTGAGGGAGGCGGGATGGTTTGTGGCCCAATGAGGTACTCGTGGAGATCGGAGCCGCAGATGCCGGCGTGGGTGATGCGAAGGAGGATCTGTTTTGGGGAAGGGGTGAGGATGGGGATAGTGTCGATGCGGATGTCGCGGGGGCCGTGAAAGCGGGCGGCGAGCATTGTTTTGGGCATGATGGGTAGGCTCTCGTGTGATGGCAAGGTAGCGAAGGAAAGTGGAGTGAAAAAGAATAAGGAAGTAGCTGTACTCATCTGTTCTCTGGTCGTGCTTCAGGTGTGGACTCGACATTCGACATTCGGTACTTGAACCCTGTGAGCGAGCGGGGTAATGCCGCACTGTGCCACTGTAGCAGAGATCAAACCTTGAGGTATGCTGTTGCTCTCATGATGACTATCAGTACTCATTGCAGAATTCAGAATACCCTTGCAAGTTGCCGTGATGGCAAATCTTGGGTAGCGACCGTAGGCGTGGAAGTGGTGATAGATGAGATATGGACTGGAGCTCGTAGGTAGTCCTCCTTATCGATAGGCTTGTTCCGAGATCGGCGGACCTAAATTTTTGGTCCGGGGAAGATACAGTCATGCCAGGGCTGCACTGATAAGTCTCTGTTGAATACCCGCCCTCACTTTTTCTTCCACAGCCAATTGGTCCTTCGAAACACATTCAATTGCACGAAAAGACTCACAATGGCAAAGCAAAAGGTTTGTAGAGGTCGCCAGCAGCACCGTAACTCTCGTAGACTAATTTACCTTCCAGGTCTGCCTCGCTTACAGCGGTGGGCTCGACACCTCCTGTATCCTCGCATACCTGATCGAACAGGGCTACGATGTCGTGTGCTTCCTAGCTGATGTAGGCCAAGAAGAGGACTTTGAGGCAGCAAAAGAGAAGGCTACCAAGATTGGTGCTGTAGCATGCTACGTGGAAGACCTCAGGAAGGAGTTCATCGAGGAGCTGTGCTGGCCCGCAGTCCAGTCCAACGCCATTTACGAGAATGTCTACCTCCTTGGCACATCTCTCGCCCGTCCAGTCATTGCTCGTGCTCAGATTGCAGTGGCCCAGAAGGAGGGTTGCTTCGCCGTCAGCCACGGGTGCACTGGTAAGGGGAACGACCAGGTTCGCTTCGAGCTCGCCTTCTACGCTCTTCAGCCCACGATCACGGTCATTGCCCCCTGGAGGAACCCAGAATTCTACAACCGCTTCAAGGGTCGAAACGATCTGCTCGACTACGCTGCCGAGAAGGGCATTCCTGTTACATCTACAAAGTCAAAGCCATGGAGCATGGACGAGAACCTGGCACACTGCAGTTACGAGGCAGGCATCTTGGAGGACCCCAACCAAGAGGCGCCAAAGGATATGTGGAAGCTCACAGTCGATCCCGCGGATGCGCCAGACGCACCAGAGGACTTCACCCTCCACTTCAGCAAAGGCCTTCCCAGCAAGCTCGAGCACAAGGACGGAACTGAAACGGATGCGACAAAGATCTTCCTCACAACCAATGCGATCGCTCGTCGACACGGTGTCGGCAGGATTGACATTGTTGAGAACCGATTCATCGGTCTCAAGTCTCGAGGATGCTACGAAACACCAGGCTTGACCTGCTTGCGATCTGCACACGTAGATCTGGAGGGTCTTGTCATGGACAGGGAAGTTCGAGCTCTTCGCGACCAGTTCATCACCTTCAACTACGCCAAGGTCCTCTACAATGGGCTCTACTTCTCCCCTGAAGCTCGTTTCCTCCTCCAGTGCGTCAAGGCCAGCCAGGATAGCGTCAACGGCGCAGTCAGATGCAGGGTGTTCAAGGGTCAATTCTCGGTTCTTGGCCGATGGAGTGACACTGAGAAGCTCTACGACATGTCCGAATCTAGCATGGACGAGATCGGCGACTTCAAGCCCGAGGACACCACCGGCTTCATTTCGGTCCAGGCGATTCGCCTCAAGAAGTACGGCAGGAAGATGGCCGAGACCGGCGAGAGGATGTAAAGCGCCGGCGAAAGAGTGTCATGACAACGGAGTCTTGAGGGATGGCTCGCAAAATGGGCTGGGGGCACCGAGCCCGAAGTCGGACTTCATCAAACGCTGCACTTTACGATAGAATATTTCCAATACCACCTTGACTTCCTTCAAACCAATCCAAACAAAAGAAAGTATGATTGTCACCTTGCCCTGGATAAGCCGCATCATCGGTTACTTTCCATACCTGACGATTGCTCAGCCAGTACTGTAAATGCCTCACGTCCCCCTTGCAGTGCTCCGGCACTCGTGCCCACATCCCTGCGCACCACGTGTATGCCACTGGGTCCGTCTGTGTAACCTGCATTACGGCTGAAAAAGAAATCCTAGTGAGTTCTCGAGGTCCCCCTCGAAGTTCGAGTTTTACAAGACCGTCATCTTCCATCTCTCCTCCCGACTCACACAAATTCACACGACCGACACCAGTGATTTTGACGCTCGCTATCACAAGACTGGCAGCAGTGAAGACCAAGTGTGATCTATAAATCAAGCTCACGATGAGAAACACTATTTCACAGTGACTGTGAGTCGTCAAAAGTTCGATTCGTAGGTGTGATTGATAATCCGCTTTGTGACTACCCTTTCAAGCTGAAACCTTCAGACTTGCAGATTTCTGCATACGACATCTCCGGGGTTCGGTTGAATTCGACCATCGGTCATATATCCCTAGTATCTGACCTGCGTCCACACATGCCTGTCGCTACTGCAGTCTTCTCACCTCCCGGCCAAGCTGTCCATTCGTTCTTGCAACTAAATCTTCACCTACTTCGATAGCGAGGCGCCTCCTCTGACCCTTCAAAGTGGTTTGCAGAAATGACAAAGACATTTTTTGTCTCGTGGGAGCTATGGCAGAAGATGGTCTTCGTATGTAACTTTCTTACCGTAGCGGGCCATTAGACTGACAGCCACAGGTTCTTGGATGCGCTCTTGTGAGTCCATCTTGTCACACTATCAGCAACTGCTGCTAATTCCTCAGGTCGTGACTATCATTGGTGGACTCGTGAAGTTTTGGTATACACATTGGAGAGTCCGCAAATACGCAGCGCTCGAAAAGCTCGCCGACAAGGTACAAGTCATCCGCGAGAAGAGCATCATACGATCACTCAGTACCAAGAATGTTCGCAAGCCCAAGCGAGACAGATCCACAAGAAAGCCGATGAAAGAGAAGGATTCGACGCAGATACCTTTCGGTATCAGGGCCCTCGAAGAAGGTACCCGAGTCGACAATGTCTGGGACTCACGGCCATCAAGCAGAGAAGTTTCACAAGGCGAATATGGCGCCTATCGCAACACCAATGCATCTACCATGGATCTTCGACAAGGCTTGGGCCGTCCAGTTGAGCCTCGAGATCCCTCCGGTCTGACAATGGAGACTGGTTCAAATGGCGACATCTCCAGCTCGCACGTCGTACCCGTTCACGACTCGGAAGATGAGCGACTGGAGCTAGCTGCACAAGTAGGCGTCAACCGAAGCAAGTATCCCCCTCATTCATTTGCAAAGTACGAAGGCACCAGTGGATACCGCACCAAGAATTCATTCGGTCCAAGGCTGAGTACCAGCTTGCAAACAGCTGGTGGGTACCGTGATGCAGCCTCTTCATCGGGTACTGGTGAGATAGCAGAGGGTCCGCAATCATCCTCAAGTGCACAAAGCTTCACATCAGTCTATTCACAAACTCGCTCCGCCAGCGAACCTACCAGTCCTGGGACAGACTTTCTTCGGACAGATCATCGTAGCGGTCGCTCAGTGGCAGACTCCGCGCCCTCATCGGTACGATCGGTCAGTGCCGACAGTGTGGTTGCGATGCAGCAGAGAAGACTTTCGCAGGTCGCAGAGACGGGACAGTTCTTGCCAAGGTATCGCAGTGATCGCCTTGAGTATGATTCTGCTAGCGAATTGCCTGTGCTCGAGACCACCCACTCGGATCGTATGTCGTTTGAGATGGATCTAGAAGGTGGAGACAGTGACCCTAAGCACTTTAGCACACCGTCGATCCGTGTGACTGCCAATACGCCTGGACTGGATGGCACCCCACCGACACCTTCGACCATACAGCGAGGTAGACGACTAAGAAAGCGCTCGCTCACACCGCCCAGCACGCCAGTCTCCGGCAGCTTCTCCATCTCGAGCAGGCGCAGCTCAGAAGTTCTTCGTCGTGTCAACTCCGGCTTCGCCATTCTCAGACCAGGCTCGCTCGAAGTCAATCTGACGACACCACAATTAGGAAGAACCTCGAAAGTCAGGTCATCGAGCACAGAAAGTGGTGGGTTTAACGGCGGTAGACGTGGCAGGAGACTACAAAAGAGAACGAGCGTCGATGGGAGTGAGAAGAGAGGGAGCAGTCATGAGTAGGTCTCAAGGCAGGCTTCGGCGTACAAGGTGCAAATCGAGTTTGGAACAGTGCTTAGGGGATAATAAAAGTGTCGAGACTCGTACAGATTCATGGTACATAGACGTAATGTGGTAGTGTGCAACTGCGGTATCTATAGACCCGAAAGACAAGAAGCATTTAGAAGAATGAGATACGCACATGATACAGTGAGGCATGCTATCATTTCAAGCACAAAAGCACTGGCGTCCGATCGATCAGATGAGAAAACAGAGAGCCAGCATGCATTATTACAAGCAGTTTATCATTTGGGTATCACTAACATTATCTCGACAGATTCGCCATGCACAGAAAATTCGCACTTTGCTCAATTGATGATACGACCACCGACCCAGCCCGCCAAAAACGTCCTCTTCTCGCGATGGACACTACCCAGCATCCCTACAACCTCCTCTTCCCCTCCGTGTCCCCCCTTGACCGACTCCGGCACATGATGATGATGATGATGATCCCTCGTCTCACCGGAATCGTGCCTCGGGGCCCCTCCACCCCTCGGCAATCTCGGAGAGCACATCGCCCATGACGCTCGCGACGGCCATCAAGCCGTGGCCTTGACCCTTCAACAACCTCAGCTCACAGGGGCCTTGATCGTCCCACATGTCGCCGCCGACCGAGTTCTTGCGTCCGTCCGTCGAGTGGTCCGGACTCGGTTCGGGATCGCCCGTGCCGGCCCTCCTGGCTTCTCTCGCCCTGTCCATGGCGTTGACGAGCCACTTGACGTTTTCGCCGCGGACGCGCCTGTCGTCTTCGCCGTGGAGGATGACGACGCGCTTGCGCACGTCCGTGTACCTGAACCCGACGTCCCTCTCGCGCTCCAGGCAGACGATCAGGTCGTTGGCGGGGTTCGAGTCCCTGGTCGCCTCGGCCCAGATGCGGTGCAGCAGTGCCTCGTCGAGGGATTTCTTGCGGCGCTCGTGGCTGTGCTGCGCCGCGTGGAGGCGCGTGGAGCTGTACACCGTCTCGGGATCCGTGGGGAAGGCGGTGGCGGACAGCTTGATCGGGGAGTCCGTGGCTGGGGACCCCGCAAAGCCGGACGAAGACGAGGGGAGGAGGGATGGGAGAGGGAGTTCGGACTCCAAGATGCCGGCCGGGGAGAGGTCGAGATTCGTCGCGCTTTGTCGCCGCTTCGATCGGGTGGGGGAAGGAGATTTCTTCCGACCCGAAGGGGATGAGGGGGAGGATGCCATGCTGTTCGTGTTGAGGCCTAGGAAGGAGGAGTTGGCCGCTTTCAGAAACGATACGGGAAGGACGCGGAGGAGGCGTTGGGACCGTGGGAGGGAGGCGGTGGTGGGTTCTGGACTGGGTGTTTCGAATTGGCTTGGGGGGATCCAGGGTGCGAGGAGGTAGACTTTGCCTACGACTTGGTGGGGGAGGACCAGAGCGGTGGCCATGGCGAAGATGGAACCGGCGGAGTGAGCGAGGAGGGAGAAGGTGGTGATGTTGAGACTGGCGCAGATGGCGGCGACGTCTTGGTGCCAGGACATGGGGCTGGCTGCTTCCCTGTCGGTGTAGGGCTCGGATTTACCAACACCCGGGCGGTCGGGTGTGATGAGGCGGAGGTTGAGTGTAGAGGCGAGCTCGTCGTAAAAGGCGCTCACGAAGCGGGTGAGACCCATGCCGACGCAGACAACGACTGGATAGCCTGTCGGTGACCCGACTTCTGAGAAGGATATCAGACGATTGGTCTTTGGATGACGTATCGTCCTGTTAAGGCGAGGACTCGTCAGGAAGGATTCGACCTCTCCATCCATGCTCGCACGAGACTTGTCGTTACTCGATGTATCGATGACGGATGGTTGTCGCTTATCGAGACTGGGCCGTCCTCCATTCTGTTTGCGCAACGCAGAAGCCTGGTCCTGACTGCGTCGAGTGTCCAGAGAAGGCCTGGATTGCTTGTCTAGAGTCCTCATTGCCGTCGCATAATCATAGTCTGGTTGCAGCGAATCCAGAGTGGTGGCAGAAACGACAGACTGTGACTTTGTATGAGCAGAAGGTCTTTCAGGAGTGGTAGGCTTTGAAGGTGCTTTTCGAGGAGGTGGATTGAGAGCGAGAGGTGATGGGATGTTTTGATCCAAGCCCTTTGACGCATTCAAGCCCAATAGCCTGTGCGCCTTAGTAGTGTCAGCCAGCCTGGTCGGATCTCTATTGGAATTAGGCTTTGTCTGCTCAGGGGTGGAATCCGATGGTTCCTGCGTCGCGTGGGCGGGAGTGGCGCCCAAATCCACATGGTCGGATCCCTCGCCAACCTTAATTCCATCCGACCCATGATTTTGGTCCATGGGAATATGGTCCGACACCTGTCCGTCATGCTGCATCTTTTCCTGTCGAACTCGGTCTTCTTTCTGTTGCTTCAATTCTCTGATTCGTCTGACAGTCTCATCGTCTTCACCCAACTCCTCCAGTATCTTTTCGGTTTTTGCGGCCTTTTTCTTCCGCCGTGCTGACCCATTTTCGGTTGCAGACTTTGATTTGCGTGTTGCTCTCTTTTCCGAGTCTGCAGCGATCTTCTCTGCTTGGTTCAGGGACGAGCGTCGCTCGGGTATTGTTTCAGCGATCGGACTCTTGAGTGGGCTTGATCGAGTACTGGAAGAAACGGACTTGGATTTGCTCTTCTTCCTTCGTCTTGGTGGAGGGTCCAGTTGCGAGTTGAAACTGCCGCCTGGACTTGGACTGTTTGCATCGTGTGCGGGTGACGAGGGCGCCTGCAGCTGATCAAGTGTGCCATTCGGCAAGGGCTTTCTTGGTATCTGGTTCCGCTGATCCTTGTTCTCGACGTCCTTGCTTGATTTCGCTTCAACGTACGAGTCCTTCCGGTCCTCAGCAGCCTGTGACTTAATTTGATTGGCTATGCTGGTATCGACATTCATCTCCGTGCTCTTTGGCTTCGTTGGCCGTAGCTCTGAGACAGGTGATCGAGGTGCTGTTCGCTCAGGTGGGGATTGTCGCGGCGTTGATCTTGGAGGGTCAAAGATGCCTTGAAAAGTGGCCGTGTTGGTGCTGTGTCTGCTTGACCGATCCGAGTCATTGGAGTGTGTGGTCTCAATGGTCATTGAGCTTCTCGATCGCGTGGAGGCAGTCCTCATTAGTCGTCTAAGTCCTCCGCCCTGCTCTTTGAATGAAGTGCTGTCTATCGATTGTAGTGACCTTCTCTTGGACGATAGAACCACCGGACCATCTGCAGATATCAAGTCTCCATATGTCATGCCAGAATTTTGTCTGCTCGCGCTGGGCCGGTGCCGTGATTCGCGCAGACTACTCGTCGCGCCCACAACAGGAGCTGGTGCCCCTCCTTCGTCATCCTCGATAGACGGGAGTCTCGAATCCCTAGAAGTGGTTGTTGGCGAATCATAGTATCCATCGACCACCTCATAATGCTTCCTGCCGCTCGTGCTCGGGGATGGTGTGAAAGCGCTTAGCGCGTCGATCATGGATGCCAAAACCTCAGTATCCGCAGGCTTCCGTCTGTTGACCGACTTCTTCTTCTTGCCGCGGGGTCGCATGGCAATTGGTGGTGGCTCGGCGTCCGCATCGTTCCACGGCTGGCTTATCGAGCTTTGTGGCATCGAGACCGTCCGACGAGTGCCATCGCTGGCCATGACTGCTTCGGCAATCCCAATATAGTAGTCGTCGTGTGGAGTTGAGAGAAATGCTGAAGGGAAAATGTCATAATTCGTGCCGGCGCATTGTGGTGCCCGACAGCAGTGACGCCCCCTTTGACGCTCTGTTTTAAGCGTCGACAGGCTGGTGCGGCCTGGTATACGACGTAGACGGATTTGCTGAGCCTCTGACGACGGTCACTCCTCGCCGAGCTGAGTCTGAGTCTGAGGTGTCGGCTATGATGCAAAATGATCAGATGAGTATGTCTCGAACATCCCAAAGACCGACTCCCCAATCAGCCACTCCTTCCAGTGTTCAGGGCCCGCCCCGCTAGCCCTATGCCTGCAGGATTGTCGCGGATGGCCAAATTGACAAACGAACCACTGCTTGGTTGCTTGGAAAGAAAAGTAAAGCCAACTTTGAAGCAGATGTGCGACCAGTACATCGGCAACATCTGCAAGATACGTTACGACACTGGACTATGTGGCCTATGGACATGGATAGCAAACCTGCAATCATGCACCAACGTCGATCATGAGTAATGAGGAACTGGCCGTGCACAAAGTGGAGCATTGCTTGATCACTTGTCTCAAATGTCCTTGACCGACCTTGCTTTTACAATGATTAAGCATAGCAGATACATCAAGGACACTGTAGACAGCTGCCAGAATGCTGCTGAGCCGCATTACAGGACGATCGGTGATCTCTGGCGATTCAGGATTCCTTCCCAGCCTTGTCCAAATTCGGGGCATGCCAGCTCGTCACCGTGAGAAGTGAAGGACGCGCGAACAGGTATTTTTGCACAGTGAGTCTGGCCCAATACTCTCTATCAATTTCCTTTCTATCGCACGGCCTGGCTTCAAATATCGCGAGCATAGTCCGATCCACCATGTCGTCGCAGCTTGCACAGCTTCGCGATGGAGCCATATACTCTTTGGATAAACTACTTGGACGCGCGCAACCAACATGGCAAGACCAGGCATGGAAGTTCTATGGGACTGCCCTTAGCCAGACTGGCTTCTTGCTGTCACTGCCGATGACGGTCCTCTCATTCCTGGCCATCCCTTTCTTTGGCGGCACAACAACATCAATCAATCTTGTCTTCTTCTACCTGACTTGGAGCGCTCTGATCTGGACACATTCGCCCAGGGTCATCGAGATGTACGGGTGTCTTGCGGTCAAGGTCTTGACCTTCCTTCTGCCTTCCTATGGCCTCCTGGCTTTTGACTACTTTCTGCCAGGTGCGGCAGCGAGTATGAAAGCTGGTGGCAAGCGCCAACTGCCAGCCAGGCTAGGACAGCAAAGATTGCTTCACATCACAGGATGGGCCACTTTCAATGTTATTCTAGGCATCGCCTCCCAGCTGGTCCTCGACTGGGTCTTCAAGCTTATCGGTCTCAAGTCTGCACTTCGAGTCACCATGTCGGTGCCGCTACCGTGGACAATGGCGGTGGAGCTTCTCAAGGCCTTCGTAGTCCGAGGTGTGCTTCACTACGTAATCCACCGCTTTGTACTTCATGCTCCGAGTCGCTCTCAATTCGCACCAATCGCCAGACTTCATCAGCAATGGGCGCACAGCAACAGGATCACCTTCTCCTTGTACGCTGCATATGATCACCCCATCTGCTTCCTGCTTGCTCACTGGCTGCCATCATATATCCCAGCTTACTTCTGGCGCATGCATGTTCTGACTTTCCTGGTCTTCCAGAGTATTGTCTGCTTGGAGAATCTGTTCATCTACTCAGGATACTCCGCTCTTCCCTCAGCGATCATGCTGCCGGGTATGGCGCGTAGAGTGGACAGGCATTTTGCGACAAAGGGAACTGGAAACTTTGGTCATTGGGGAGTGTTGGACTTTGCCTGCAAGACTGGATGCGGCAGCGAAAATGATATCATTGATGATCTACAAGATGAGGCCGGCAAGCATCAAGTCAGACGCCGCGTCAGCGATGCTGTCGATGATGCTGGTGACTTCTGGGGCGACACCAAGGACAGGCTCAGACGCAGTAGTTGGCGCAAGTCTGACAAGGACAACATCAGTGAACAAGAGGAAGAGGTCGATGATCAGGAAGAGGATGGAGCTTACGAGGAAGAACCGACCAAGAAGAGCAACGGCACAGCTCAGTCAACCAAGCGGAGGACGCGACGAGGTTGATGGAAAGGAAATCTGTTGGTAGTTGAATTTGGTGTTTCGATTCTAAGATACCCGAGGTTTTCTAAATAGTATTTGGACGGATTGTAAGTCCAATCGACAGACAGGATTCAGATAATTCGTGGAATCTTACTCCACTGCTTACCATTGAGACTACACACCGAGTCAGTCGAAAAGCGAGAGGTCGAATAGCCATGATGGTGTGATATAGCGGGTGTCTATGCTAGTGTGATATAGCGGGTGTCTATGCTAGTGTAATATAGCGGGTGTCTATGCTAGTATAATATAGCGGGTGTCCATGCTGGTGTAATATAGCCGGTGTCCATGCTAGTGTGATATAGCCGGTGTCCATGCTAGTGTGATATAGCGGGTGTCCATGCTAGTGTGATATAGCGGGTGTCCATGCTGGTGTGATATAGCCGGTGCGTAAAATTGATTTCCCAAATTGGCTAGCACCTATTGCCAGCGAACCGATTTCTTGGCGCGCCTGCCAACTTCGACTTCACCTCGTGCGCCTCTGACCTCAACGCTACAAACACAATCCCTGCGCAGTCTTCTCGCGCATCCGCCCAACTGCAAATAGCGCCAGGATCTTCGAAATCTCCATTGATGTTGCAATTGATCTGCTGGACTGCGACTCTAGCCTAGCAAGGCAATTGCCCCGACAGAAACACCGTCACGTTGGATTCAGACCGCATATCCGTTGCTACCAACAGATCACGCTCATTTAGACACTCCATTTCTCGAGACAGCGACAGCAAAAGAAGTCTAGCAAATAGCATTTACGACTGTGCGACGGCCGATCAGATCAAATCAATCACCACCGCAGACCCCTCAGCTCCGGCTGACTCTACCGACCGCCCTCCTTCCTTCTCCTCCCACAACTTCCCTTCTCTCTACTTCCCGGAACCGACTGCGGACGATCCTCTTGAAGCGATAGTCACAGACTCTGCGACAGAACAGCTCCCAGCATTCGCGCCTGTACCACCTTTCAATCAAGCATCTTCTTCTTCTGTTCCGACGGTTGTTGCCGAGACAAAAGCTGCGCTACCAAGAGATACCAAGGATACAAAACAGGGTCCTTCCAAAGGAGATCTTGACGACGGAGAACCACCTCCCCCATATACAGAAGGTTCGAGTCCTATCGACGGACTTACCTACGTTATGGCTGCTGCAGGAGGTGCCGCGAGCATCATCACACAGGTCCAACAGAGCGGACCAGCTCCGATAAACACGCTGCAAGGTTTGTCGTACGTCCATACAGCAGGAACTGCATACTGAATAGACGCAGGCAGTTCGGACGAGCACATCAACCTTGACCTCAGGTTTGCCACTGTCTGATGGTCTGCATCATGTGACTAACCCACTGCTACAGGGGCACACGATTCACACTCTCGCGAGATGAGCTCCTGACTCTGCCGGAATTTGTACTCTTATCACTTTTCCCCAATGGCCTACTCCCAGAAGGCCACATGAACTCTTTCCACGAATCCGACGTATATCCCGTAGACGTAAGCATTCCCCGACGCAACACCTCCCCAACGCGGCAATCCCAGCCTATCACTGCCGTCGCGTCTCCATCCGCCACGAACCTCTTTTTTGTTCTGCAGAATCCGCAAGTATATTTATCTGACATACTTTACCCCTCGCAGTACGACCCCGCTTCCCTATCATACATGCTCGACTTCTTCCGCAATGTCGCCTCCACCATTCCAACACAGGACAATGCCGATGCATCCCCCTTCTCATCACCCGATCCATCCGAGCGCGGCTCCACCATCCCTATCGAACCCATGGCCGGCAATGCCCGCGACATGCTCCAAGACCGCGCCGGTATCATCGTTCTGCGGGAAGATCTCGACTTCTACGCCATACCGCCACGTAAAGATATCCAGCAAGCAGAGATGATGAATGTCAAGCGCGCAGCCGGCAAAGCTCTGCTCAAGCAGGATGGCATCTTTGGCGGTCTCCGCAAGAGCGAGGAGCCCGGCACCACGGAGCAACATCTTATCGAGATGTTGACGGCTGGGTAATTCTCTGGTCTCCTTGCCACATTGAATGGTACTGACGATGTTAGCGGCTTCAACCACAACGACATCTGGGGACATCGTGCTTCAGAACCAAACAAGGCAGTCATTTGCAGCATCGCCCTCGCCCGGCTGCGGACAGACGTCAACCCTAATGGCGGTGCTCCAACCCAGCAAGCGCAGAACAATGCCGTCGGCATGGCGCAGAAGCTCCTCCTCTTCTGGCGGAAACCAGCGAGGAGATGTTGGTGGGAGGGTGTCGATCTTGATAACGTCGAGGGCGTAGACGGCAGGCTCAAGGTCTGGATCAGGAGAGTGTGGACGCTGGAGATGGTGAGTGGCAGACGCATGTCCATAGTGCCGAACTAATGCGAAACAGAGCGTAATCGGTCTCCGCTAAGGATCAGGTGAAGACACGGGCAGAGGAGTGGTAATGTACAGCAACGGCAGGAAGACTTGAAAGAATGTACGAAGGAAAGCGAAAGGAAAGCAACAGTTTCATTTGTACGGCATGAGAGCATCAACGCAACACGCGGAAAGACATTGAGCGAGGTTGCTGAGACACTCGATCCACATATCTTCCGGGTGTGGAGCGGCGTATGAACAGGGAACGGAATGGCAGTAAAGCATGAACAGGATTTCTTCGTTGCCCAATTGTACAGACAGGCGAGTGTTTAGATACCAATTGACATTTCGGCAAAGCATCACGCACTTTCCCCTCGTTGCAGACACATGACTTTGTCACCCGCACTGGATTGATGGAAAGGTAGATCCGCTATCACGCCGTACTTCTTGACTCTTTTTTCTTTTCTCTCCCTTTTGGGTATGACTCGACTCTTGATCAGCGTGGTAGGGTAGCGACCGGTGAAAACTGGTGGGACTCGGAGGGGATCAGGACCTCGAAAGGACCGACCTCGGGCCGCTAAATGGTATGGGAGAGATTGGTGGGAATCGTGCTCCCCACAGACCTATAGACCCGGAGTCGGGACTCCGCTTTCTGGGTCCTGACGATCCGGCTCTCGATTCGTGGGTAGTAATGACTGGGTGGAATCGTTTTTTTTTATCTGGGTCGGTCGGCATGGTCGCGGATCCGGCATGGAGCGCGGCTGTGGACGGGGCCCACTGACCTTGCCGGCAGACCGGGGTCAACATGGGACATACGGAGGATTTGTATATGGAGACGTGGAGTCTCTCGCCCCCCGAGTGGCTGACTTGTATGGGATGCTCTTACTCGCCGTGATGACACATGAGCTAGCTCCTACTGTAGCCCCCCCCCACATGCCGACAGATGTGTCTGGGGCGCCTTGAACGACCCTGCTCACTACCGTTCACGTCAGCGTGCCTTTGACCAAGGTCTCGAGGATACTTCAATGACGCCGAGACACGATAACGTTGATGTTACAGATCTTGATTTGATTGGAGAAAGGGGGGGTATTATTATAATACTGCCTCAACGCACGCCCGACCACGACATATTACTACTACCAGATCAAAAATTCAAGATCCAGTGCTACCAATTCACCCTTCATCCTTCCCTCAACTCTGACTCTGCCGAAATACATAGCCCCCGTGCATGCATTCTCAACGTCGTCCTCAAGCTCCTAGTTCCCCGCCGTCGCCACCAACCCGGGTATACTCAACCCATACCCCTTCGTATGTCCATCGCGATCACTAGGATCGATCTCGACCCTAATGCACACGTCCAGACCGTACTCGCCTCCGAGCCCGGTGGGCGCCAAATCATCCCCAGCAGCAGGGTGGTTGATACCGCACTTCTCTTCGCCTCTGTGGAGGGGATCTCGAGGGTTCGACGGTGCAGTAAATGCGGCATTGGCTGCGTGCTCGCCATTGACGCCGTTGGTGCCATTGGTGCCGTTCACGGCTGCTGAACCATTCGTGTGTCCGAGCGAGGGATTGCTCTCGCTGATCAAGGCGTAGTTCCGCGATGGCATGGTGCAGTGGTTCGAGTCGGAGGACTTGGGCTTGAGACCCTTCTCCTTGCCTGGGTCGACGTCAAAGAGGTTGAGAAGCGTCTCGTCAGTGTCGTGCGTGAGGCGGTGGATCTTGTTGCGCTTGGCGAGCAGGTTAGCCACTGCGGTGGGTGGGGGCTTGTTGGTGATGGCGCTGGAGACAATGTTGGGCATGTACCGATGGTCTGCCTCGGCGGGGATGTTGAGCTTGGGGGAGCTGTAGAAGCGGCCAAGAGCTGCGAGATGCACGTCGCCACCTAGAATTGAAATGCGAAGGTTGTTCTCCTGCGCGAGCTGCTGGAGCCGAAGAATGAGGGACTTGCGCTCCTTCTTGTGCTGGCGAGCAGTGTAGTGGTCGTCGAGATCATCCATAAGATCGACGCCGCCATCAAATTGGTTGAAGAAGCCACCGGCGAAACCGAAACGCTTGTTCAAGAAGCGTACGGGGCCGATGATAGGAGACTGGAGGATGTTCTCGAGCCACTGCAGACGTGGGTATGCAATTGGCACGCCGAGCAGCAGAATCAAGTGCTTGATGTTGCCATTCGAAGCTGCCACTTCCTTTGCGACGCGGTTGAAGACAAGATCGTAGGTCTGGGGATAGTTGATCTGGTGGCGCGTGCGCTCGGTGCGAGCATCGATACCCAGGAAAGCTATCCGTGATCCCAGCTGTGCGTACATGGACCTTGACTTCTCTTCCACATATGGCCCGGGCCTCTGACCAATGATATACGATGGGTCTTCTTCGGTAGGAATCTTGACCCATGTGTTCTTGAGCTGGACTGCATCGGTGCCGGCTGTTAGTGTACCGTCATCGGCGGAAGTGGTGGCAGGCGCATCGGTAGTGTAGGTGCTCTTTGGTGGGGGAAGGTGGTGCTGGAAAAGCAAATAGTACTTGTGGGCAATACCCCCAATACCTCTGAACACAGGGCACTGCATGAAGTGGTCTGTGTAAGAGCCGAAGCCATCAATGATGTCGTGGTCGTCCCAGATGTTTAGTTGGGGAATCTGTGCGTTTGCTGTCGAGAACGGCTCGGTACCATACCACCGAACGTAGTTGTCGAAGTAGTACTTATCACACTGGTCGCGCAAGTCTTCGTTAAAGGGGAAATCTCTCCGCTTTCGCGGGTTGGAGATGTCGGTCCATGGCTTCAAGGGACCTTGCACACGAACGCCGTCGTTGTAGATTTGGTCCTGCGAACATTAGCCGATGCCTAAGACTTTCGGACAGCTCCACTTACACCACCTCCGATCATGACATGCATCGGCCGCTTCTCATGCACCCTGAGCACATCGTTCCACAATGCGCATCCGCTCCAGGCGTCCACGTCGGTTCCAACAGAGAAGCCATTGCAAGAATGGAACATGATGCGCATACTCTCCGTCTTGGCGGGCACCCAGAAATGCCGCGGCTCGCTCGGATTGGCCTTTGTGTGCGTCCTGTTGTTCAGGCCAGCAATCTCATACTCCCACTGCGACTCTCTCCTCTGGAAAGGCACTTGGATGGGAAACGCCCAGAACGCGCCCTTTGGCTCCTCGTACAGCTTGTCGCCCTTGACAGTGGAGGTGAAGGATCCATTGCCAGTGACAATGTCATCCTGCTCTGATCGCACCATGCGAAGACGAAGCTGGGGCTGGGGCGATCCAGGTGCCGTGACGATCAATACGCTGCCGTGCCATACTGGTGCTTCCGTGTGCTCCTTGCTCATACGACGGTAATTGAGAAGAGGTCCAACAAGGACGTCGATGCCGCCATTCCCGTTGGTGACCTGGTGCTCGTTACCAACACCGCGGCTGGTCTCGTTGACGGGCATCTCTGTCTGGGCCGCGTCGACAGTCTGCTGGTGGGTGAGGGCGGGATCGTTGGTGTCTTTGGCAGCGGTCTCCAGGGCCTTTTCCGCTTCGGGGCCATGGCCGGTCGACTGCCGGTTGAGCTGATCTCCGGACATGATGGCGGAACGATTTGGCTTGACGGGCAAGCTTTGGCGTAGACCACGGTGGGACAATGTCGATAAGGAATGGGAGGAATCGAAAGTAACCACCAACTTTGTATTGCTCAGCTGGAGCTAGGGGGGTATCACAAAAAAAAAGTTGACGGTTGAAACGAGGAGCAAGGAACTGGAGGAGAAACGAAAACGGTCCCTGGGAAGATGTCTTGGGCCAACCTAACTTCCAGCTTTCCTTGTCGCTCAGAAACAAAATGGCTGTTCAGCAGTATTGCAGGTGGCTGCAGCCTTCCCCTTTGACCTTGGTTTGTGGCGCAGTGACGCATTGATTCCCGTTCGTCGGGGACAACACGCGAATCATGAAGCGCCAAACCATCACAAGCTCCGGCTGGGTCCGTCGCGCTAACATGTTTGACACTGAGATCTCAGTGATCGGCAAGATCGTGGCCCAAAAGGGTATATCCACAGCAGAGATCTCCAACTCTAGCTTCTCGCCTCAATTTATCCTCCATGATCTCATTCGTCTTGACTCCCACGACCGGCTGAGAGTGCTACGATCTCTACTTGTGTAATGGAGAATGAAGTGCACATCATATGTGGTGAAGAAGCATTTGTGTCTCACTGTCGTCATGTAGCTAAAATCGTTGATGCCGTCCGCTGAGAAGCAGCAACTGTACCACCCTTCATCGCCAGCCTTCTGGCAAACACTTCCCTTGGTCCAGTCATCATGTAGTGGTAGGCATCGATACAGCCCACTACACCTTCACCGCCTTGCCCTTCTTGTCTAGCATCTCGAATCTCTGCTTAGAGAAATTGCCGTTGGCTGCACGAAGCCTCGATGATCGATAGTGCTGCTCTACCCCCGTCTGATCAAGGCCTCCGGTAGTCCTTCCGTTGGTACCTCTGGTAGTGTTATGCTTCTTCGGCCGGCCTGATTCCCGCTTTACCGGCTCGGCCACGATACTGGCGTCGGCATCTGTGGTGGTTGTCTTCTCTTTGGAGGCACTATCACCAGCACTGCTACTACGCCTACCACGACTGCGACTGTTGGTGTTATTGCCGTCCATAAGCTGCTTATGTGGCCTACTAGGCCCGATGAAAGAACGTCTTGGTGTACGACCGCTCGTGAGCGCTGTAAGGTGTTTCACGTTATATGTTCCGTGCCCCTGTGTCCGTTAGTATCTTAGAGTACTACGCATTCAAATCACCTACCAGACTATCGCCGCGACGGGGCCTATCGGTCCTGTCCAGGGCAAGATCCACGGCATCGACTTTGTTCGATGTCTTACTACGACCACCATCACTCCCGAGTTTCAGAGTGTCAGTGAACGACACAGACTTTGTGAACGTCCTACCAGCTTTTTGGCTTCCACGACTGCGCGACTTTTCAAAGTGTATCTGGAGTCTCGCATAGTAAGCCTGGTCTTCCAGGGTATAGATCTGATCTGCCGCCATGCCGGCTTCGAACATGACCCTATCGGCGTCGAGCAGACTAGCACCTCCGTCGGCAGGTCTTTCATAGCTGTCGAAGGCAGTGCCCTCGCTGTCGAACGGTCCATTGTTATGCCTGGAGTTGGTACTCGCGTACTCCTTGGCATCTTCGAAGCCCACCTCGCTCGATTGAACTTCCTTTGGCCGAATCGGAGCACGTTTCGCTCCTGCTTCTTGCTGTTGAAGTACTGTCTGAAGAGCTTCCGATGCTAAGATTGCAGCTCCTTCCTGAGTTTGGGTCTGGTAATCCGGTAGCGGAGGCTGCGAGTCGATACCCAAGGCTGACGCACCAAATAGTGGTGGTATTGAGCTGGCGTCGTCCATCATGTGAGCGACCTCTGCCTGGCTGTACATGTCGACGCCAGGTAGTAGTGTTGTGTCGTCCAAGCCGGGAAGAGAATCCATCGTCATGGGTCAAGTTGGTAGTGACACCGGCCAGTCGTGTCTAATGTGAATGTCAAGAGAAGGAAGAGGAAGTGAAATGAGCGCTGAAGCTGATGTTGTTGGTGAAGAGGAGACGATGAATGCAAGTGCCACTCACCAGGAGAAGCGCAGCATATGATTGAGATGAAAAGTGGTGGGCAGTCGCGAACGGAACGGAGAGAAGTGAGATGCTACGAGATGCGTTGTGAATTTCGATTTTTGTAGAGTTGACTTACAATTGCCGGCTGAGCGCAGTTGACATTGTAATTGGACTGAGGCGACCGTCAAGCTCGTAGAACACCGCGAGACCGGCCGTTGTCACGTGCTCATGGCTAGAGAAATCCAACCTAGTTTCACAATAGCTCCATTTGTCTATTCAATACACTATTTTACAGTCCTGCTGATGGATGGCGCAAGCATCTAGTGTTCAAAGACCTCTGCTCTCACGACCAACATTACCACCATATCCCTCAATACCAGGAATGCCCTCAACCTCAGCACCTTCTTTTGCATACCTCTCTAAATCACTCTCCTTTTGCCTGCTGTGCTTGTCGTACCGGTCATGACCCTTGCTCAATGGGTCGTTGGCGCCAAAGTGCAGGCGCTTGCTCTCAATCTGTGCTGGGAGTTGGTCGCCAGTGCCGGTGGTCACCTCGCCAGTTGCACCAATGTCCTTGTTGGCACGTGGCATGTCGGCCTGATTGTTGGCGGCCTGAAGAATGGAGGAGGCGCCCTCTGTATCGTCAGAGAGCTGATCTGGGCGAGGAACTGAGGGAATGATTCGTTGCTGGCCGGCGTCGTTCGGAATCTTGGTGCCAGTGGCAGCCATGTCGGAGAGGTCACCGCCTTGACGGGGATCCATGCTGAAGGGTACTGTGGTTTATCGTGTTGGGAAGTTGTACAGGGCTGCTTCACGGAGTAATGTGCAGTGAGTATGAGTAGAGAAATTAGAATACTACCACACTTTGAGGGCTTTCAGTGGGTTTTGTGTCGTGTCCTCCCACTTCTCTTTGCAGAGACAACAGCTCTCATGGCGACGTCACATGGCATGATCAGGGGAAAGTGAGATCCATCTCGAAGGAGCAGCCTACCAGATGCCTTTATCCGCGCCGAACTCATGATCGACAATCGATCTCACTGTTTTGCATCTAGTTCCCTCGTCACGATCACAAATGTGTATCGGTCTTGACGATGGAGCGTCGGAAACGTGAATGTTGGATGCTGACTCAGCGGACGATGGTGGAAGCGAATGACGGACAATGTTTGCGTGCCCGTGTTCCGAGCAACGCAAGCAGAGATAAAATCAGAGATAATTGACACAATGTTTCTATCGTCTTGTCGAACGCAGACCAAAACCCTTGTTCCCTAAAGACGTAGCCTGTCTGTCTATCTGGTTCCGGAATGAGCAACCAGGTACTGCAGATATCTACTGCCAATGCTCCCAGGCACGTCCCCTGGCGTCAGTTCCCTCTCCGACATCATGGGAACGAACCTCTTCAACCCAATTCGGCGTCCCTGCTACCATATACGACCTCGCCCACACAGCCATCGAGAAAGTCATGAGCGGACTGCATCTACACCTTGCACAAGCAGGCGAGCTAGTGCTTGAAGACGATAGTGGTAGACCTGTTAGTCCGTAAGTATGGAGGTACACGACCAAGATCGATGACTCGGCACAGGAGCAGAACATCGCCCGCCGGGACATCACTGCGATTGTCACAGGACACTTTCCCTTTACTTGCTAGAGCCTAATAGTAAGGAGCTGATTGTGATGGACGTGGTGTGGTAATTATCGCATGTGCACAGGTATTAAGAGGTTCTCTACACAGTACCAGCTACGACCTCGTGGAAGCGAAGAGGATTGGTACTCATGACCTGGTAGGTGATAGAGTCGAAGGCATCGCCAGCCTTGACATCGTCCTCCTGAGTGCTCGTGCGTGTCTCATCGGCAGCTGCCTTGGGCTACTTGACGAGGGTTTCGTCGGTCATGTCGGTAGCGTTAGCGGCATAGGTGATCGCTAACATTGCTTCTTCGGAAAAAGATGGCAGGTACTGTAATGATATACTCCACTGAAGTGGTGTCACGGACGGCTTGAGAAAATTTCCTCTGCATCTGTTCCTTGGCCAATGTGGCCATGCGCTTCAGGTAGTCCGTCGTTACATCTTGAGCCGTCTTTTTCAGCTTGCGACTTTGAGTTTGGGGGGCAGCCTTGTGTGCCCAGGAGGGTAAGTCCTTGTTGTCTTCAAGCAGCAGCTTGAAGCAGCGGAGAGGGTCTTTGAGTGCAGAGATTTCGAATACGCTTCTGACGGGCTTATCGTAAAGGTGATAGCAGTAGGGAGCTTATCAGGATACCAGCGTTGTTGCCGGGCCATCTGTGAAGTATGAGCGACAATTGCGTGGACCTCACATGTTTCACTCACTGCTCGACAATCGTGGATCTTGCCAGAGTCCTTACCAGTGGCTCCATGAACGACGACGATGATGATAGAAAGATTAGGCTGATCAAGTGATATTGTGAACGGGACTCGCCTGGAGAAAGTGGTACTGTAAGCTACCTACGGCTACGATACGCGATTGGTGCTACTCATACTACCAGCGCAAATTGGAAGAGTCGCCATGATCGCTGAATGTCCCTGCATCAGCAGGAAAGGGACTGAATCGGTATTACAAGTGATAAGTCTGCAATGTGTCAGTGATAGTGATGAACAATTTTAATAGGGTTTGTTTGCTGGTAATGCCGTGTGATGTCGTAGATATGTCGAATCGCTATTGTGTCAACAAGTCACAGCTAGTGTTCTTTTTGGCATCACACATGAAATACCTTTTCTGGCAGCTAAACAGCAGACATCCAGCTTTTGCCCGTTCATTACGACCGAAAGTCAAGGGAACATGGAATGATATCTTACGGAAATGCTCGTCGCGATCTGCCATAAGAGCACGGACAATTTCTATATGGCCATGTGTACAGATGCTGAAGAGTTAAAGAAAGTTTTGGCTTGATGACTGGAGACTGTGAGGTAGTCCAATGCTCAGCGACCGGGGAGAATGTTCTGACTTTGAGGTTCGATGCCCAGGACCTCGTACTGCTGAAAGGCCTCCGAGAATCGCGTCGCTTGATTTGAAAGAAAGGTATCGAGCATTCGATGCCCACAGCAACCACAAGGTGGAAGAACAGCTGCGGGTATGTTGGTACCCAATACCACCAAATTTGACGAGCCTGCACTAACTTTACGGCATTAGTATCGACGGACCGATCATTGTAAACTCGTTCATCACGACCAGGGTATGATGCGAATGATCCACGATATCATAGGACCGCTGGTGGAGCTCGCAATTGACTGGTCAGGAAGGTGACGTGTGACAGGCTGAGCATACCTTCCCTGGTAGTCGTTAGCCAAGGTTTCGGAACATTATGGCTGTGACCAAGCAGTAAGGTACCACCTATCAAAGTGTTCAGGGAGCTAGCCTGCCTATCTCGACGCGAAGGCACCTTGCGTTTGTTGAGAGGCAACTACTAGAGCATACTTCGCCAAGGAGAGGGGAGATGTAGTGCCTGCAGCGGTCAAACTCTCGGAACTGACAAAGGCCGCTATCAGGATATGTGACGAGTCCAGCGCGTGATTCGAATTTTGCACATGTTGAGGTGCCACAATTTTGATCCACGCGGCTAGCTACTCTCGCAGCTCGCACAGTCCCCTGTGCTGCAACTGCCAGTCTTTACCAGTTTTGGGACAGCATTTGGTTCGACAGTGCGGTCTTTGACGGCAAAACCAGGCAATGACGCCAGGGAGGCAATTCGGTAGTCAAGTCTTGAAAGGAATCCAGCGGCGTAAACACGTTCAATCGATGTGTGTGAGCCATAATGTGGCCGGTTACATCCAGGATATGGAGCCAGACTTGAATTTGTCGCATGACGATTGACCCGCTAATTGATAATGTATAATGTGGTCCAGGCCGACCAGCTCACACTCGTACTGCTTCGCCTGGTCCTGACGATCCAGCCAGGATGGTCAGGGGTACCTGCAGGCTTCAGCATTTTCTGGCATAGAGATCGCCATCCCAGTGCTGATGGACCCTGATCCCTGCAAGGGTCTGGCAAGGACCTGGACGTGATATGACCATGACGAGTCGGACGCCGTCAGGTGTGGTTGAAGTTAAGCTCTGGATCTCGTACCTGGCACCAATCGCAAGACATGCATTGCGGTAAAAACGAGAGGACCATCCAATGGCACGACTTCCAATTACCGACCGCTTTCCAGGTTTCACCAGCGCACAAGCGTAACCACCTCGTATCTTTATGCTCGGAATTAAACGTGTGTAATTGGTGATTTTCAGGTGGAGCATGGTGGACGGTCAGTGATTCTTTGTCGATCTCCCCGGACTTTTTGCGGCTGAGTCGGGGTCGCATCATCGTCCCGACCTCGTTTGCACAACCACAGCGACATGGGTTCAGGATAGATTGATGCCTTCCTGTTCCTCGTTCCTTGGAATCATTGGTGGCAATGCAGGTCATCGTCCAAGGCATGGCCGACGCAAAGGATATAAGTACACCTTGCAGGCCTCTTCAGAAGTCGCAGCTTTTCTATCTTACTTCGACTCTGCCCCAATCCACATAAGCAATGCCCTCTGTTACTAAGACTCTCGCCGCCACTCTGGCCCTAGGTGCGCCCGCACTGGCCCAAGATGCGTCCTTCTTCAACTGGCACCCCCAACAGCCAGGAGAAGTCCGGTATGTTCCTTCCCAAAGCCAGAAGGGCTCGATCTAACGCTGCAAAAGTGGACCCTGCCCAATGATGAACACCCTGGCGAACCACGGCTTCCTCCCAAGAGATGGCAGGAACATCACGAGGGAAAATGCATACTCCGCCCTGGGTCGGGCCCTCAACTTCGAGCCAGCTCTTGTGGATGTCATGTTTGACCAGGCCATTTTCGTCAACCCAACACCCAACGCTACCTTCTTCACGCTGTGAGTGTTGCCCTATAAGTCCCTGTTGTCTCTCGGTGGCAAAACATCGTCTGTCTTTCTGGTCCTCGGCCGATCGGACGCCGGACCCAGTCATACAAGGTATCGCTTGAGAGCATTGGACTGACAGTGTTCAAAGGGAGCAATTGCAGCCTCACAACCTTCTCGAGCACGACGCCTCTTTGTCCCGCCGTGACGCCTACTTTGGCAACAACTTCGAGTTTGACCAGGGCGTCTACGACACCACCAAGGAGTACTTCACCCAGCCAGTCCTGGACCGCTTCCAGCTGGCCAACGCACGCATGTTCCGCATGCTCCAGTCCAAGGCCTTCAACCCGACCTACACCTTCACCAATGTCACCGAAGGTTTCTCCGTTGGTGAGCTGCTCGCTCCCGTTGTGGCCTTCGGTGACAAGAGGGCCGTTACCACGCCAAGGGACCTTGTCAACTTCTTCTTCGGTAAGATGAGCACACACGTGCATCCTACATTGACGATACTGACAGTGCTCCACAGAGAACGAGAAGCTGCCCCTCGAGTTGGGCTGGAAGAGAGTCGAAGAGCCAGTCGGTCTCGGGGATATCAACAGCCTCATCACCATTCTGACAGAGGCCGCCGATTTGATCCAGGGAGCCCCAGCTGCGCCAGCTGCCATCAGGCAGATGCGCGGCAGGACTGTCAGGAGGAACCCTCACTGGGGTATCACGGCATAAGTGGCTTGACTACAGTCGTGGCAATATGGGGGGAATGATGCAGGATGTACATAAAAGCGAGGGAAAGCAAGCAGAAGCTGGTTTGGTAGTGGTGATATTTTTCGCGTTTTTGGATCCGAGTAGAATGCACAGGGTCCAATTGATTCTTAGATTCACAAGATTCTTGCGCAGATTCCTCACCTCCAAATGTCATTCTGTTCTCGCTGCGATCTCTACTCCCACGATTTCGCCGACTATATAAGCCTAGCCTACTTGGACTAAGCTTCTGTAGTCTTCAACGCCTCAAGACTAAATATCGCGTCTCGTACACATGCATGGCAAGACAATTCAACTCATCGTGATTGAGAACATGGCTTTCTTTGACGTGAACGTTATGAGCCCTGTGTTGGTAGTAACTTGTCGACGCTGCGAAGCATCCCATCAAATACTTTTCTTTCTATACTGCCACACTTGTGCTCCTTGTTTTTTTTCTTTTTCTAGAAGAATGATCCGCGGTCTTCTCCCTCACGCTATCTATCCTGACGGGTTCCCAGGCTGTTTCCCTCGGAACGTACGACGGGATGTAGTTGCATTGCAGTGCGCATTGAGAGTAATTTGGTAATCCGATTCTGATGTCGAGGACATTTCCATTGCTTGCTATGTACAATATCCCCCAATCCCAACCCCAGGACCAGTCCAGTGATACCATGCATATTTCCCCTTTGGCGCTCGCTAAAACATCAATGCAATCCCCATTCTACTCGTCCTCTACCATCTTCCCCTTCTTCAAGATCATCTCCGACTCGAGCTCCTCACCGTTCGACTCCGGCTCCGTGTCCTCGCGGGAGGTATATACGAACTCATAGAACCTGTTGGCAAGTCAGCTTTTGTCCACCATCATGGTCGTGAGTCTTCTCGTCTCTACTTCCCTCCTGACCACCCCCCCCCCCTTTCCAAAGCCAAAAGACAAAGTTAAGAAAAGCGTAAATACGTACTTTCGCTCGTTCCCGAAGAACTGCTGGAAGAGTAATAACTCCTCTCCTCCTTCTTCCTGTCCCTGCTTCTCTTCAACCCCAATACTGCGGCCAGGCCCGCGAGTCCCGCGCCCACACCGAGGAGTTCCTTGCCCGCGCCACTGCTCCTCTTCGTCTTCTCCTCCCTCACAACCCTCCTCGGTCCCTCGGAGCCATACCACGATCTATCGTCCCTGCTCCCGCCGCGTCGTCGCCGGATGTACTCCTCCTCTCGCACCTCGACTTCTCTCTCGCGACGCTTCTTCTTCCCAAAGCCGAAGAGAGCCAGCACTCCGTCCAGCAAGCCCTTGAGACAGCATAGGAAACACAATAGGAAGAGCAGGCCGAGACCGAAGATCACGCCTAGCACGATACCAGCGATGGCTCCGGGAGAGAGACCGCCTCCGCCTCCGGCTTGCTCTGTGAGGCCGACCGTGACGTTTGCACCGGTGGCGACGGGGGCGAGGAAAGCGACGGTCGTGGTCGGGGAGGTGGCGGCCGCGGTGCGCGTGACGAGCGTGCTATCCGTTGGTCGGAGAGGGGGGAGGAAGCCTACTGTTGTCCCTGATTCGGGGGGTTGGGTGAATGTGCTGCCGAAATCGGAACTGCCTGGGTTGGCGGCGGCACCGCACTGTCCTGAACTCACGCAGTATTGATTTGATGCGCAACAAATCGTTCCGCAAGGGCTCTCGTTGCGTGCAAAGTTGCATGTGATGCTCGCTGCTGTTGGTGAGGGGGCAGCCGTGGCGCCTCCGATGAAACTGGACCCGGTGGAGGTGACGGTGACAAGATCGGTGCGGACAAAGGTCGTGGTAAAGGCTTGCCAGGATCCAGAGCCTGACCCTGATCCAGAACCTACTGCTCCGCATGCTGCTTGGCCATTGGCGTCAGTGTAGCATGACGCGCCTGTTGGGCAGCAGAGCTGACCACTCCAGCCGCAAGGGTTTGCACAAGCTTGTCTTCCAAAGAGCTTGGAGAATTCCAGTGATCGGAGGTCGTTTGTTCGTTCTGAGAGTTCTTGTAATGAGGGAAGGGCGTGGGTTGTGCTAAGAAGGGAGAAAGTGAGGAGAGCCAGATGTGACGGCATGCTGAACATGTCGAGGCGCATGAGCGCTCTTCACGAATGTGTACCTGCTCTTTTGCTCAAAACGATTCCTTCCTTCTATTCGCTTGTCGAGTCTTATCTTGTTGCCGGTCGAGCAATAGTCGGTGAAGTCGAATTGGCTTTTGAAGATCTACCCCGCAGTCTCTGGTGTATTCGAGAAAATGGTCCTGAATGAACGCTGTTGAACGATCGAACGGCAGTAACGGTCGTGGATGGTGGAGATAGAGATAGTAACGTCGTGATAGCCGTTGTCGAATATTTTGGAATGCAGAATTGGAGATGCAGCTGTGGTAAAGGTGTGGTAGTAGTCTAGTGCGCGGTCCGGGAAATGTGTGGCAGGACCCCAACCCCTCGCGCGCACTTGACCAGCCGCCTACTTGCGATTTTTGCAGGAACACGACTGACCCGACCTGAACCATGAAACAATTACGGCGCGCGTCTCATGCACATGTCATACATGTGACAGTAAATTCCGATTTCTTGGTACTGGAACTGACAAGCAGCATACTACATTCCCTCGCTCACGAGTGATGGTCGGCAACTTTTTGGGCCAAAAGAGCTTTGACCACAAGATGATGCCGATCGGCGGATCTCACGTCGAGGGAGCAACCGAAGAGCCGCATGTGAGAACCTCTACCCGTTAGGGCTGTTGCAGTAGAAACGTGATCGCAGTCATAGTTGTGAGCAAGGGAGAACATGCCATGTCTGAAAGCTCATCTGTATTGTTGTGGTATCGTAGGTAAAGGAAGCGCAAGTCTACTAAGGCGCATATGTACACTACCCGTGTCCCAATGTCAATCTAGGTCGAAATCCCTAGGTCTTCTTCGTCTCCCCATCAAGCCGTCCTGGTAATAGAAACAATGAAAGATATGTCCTCCGCAGCAACGTTGTGTCTACACTTCCTCCTTTGGCTTGTCGTCGCTCGACCTATCATCCGTGCTGAGACGTGGCTGACCAGCGTATGGACCGATGGTGAAAGCGGGTGTCGTGTTGACCGACTGACTTGGTGGAGCGTATCCGGCAGCCTCGATCGGGTTCTCGACGAAGACCGGGTCGTCCTCTCTTGTATCGGGGTGCACTTCGAGTGGGACCTGGTTGGACAGATCGCTCTTGGAGCGAATACGGTTAAACTTCCTACCCCCATCATCCTTGTTCTCTCCAATAGGAGACCATCCACCGATAGATCCAGCAACAACACCTGCCATGGCAACACCAGCGAGAGCTGAGTTGGACCTTGACCTTTGGCGGGCGCGAGACTTCTTCGAGTCGGGTGTCAGTGGTGCAGGAGATGGCGATGGTGGAGCTGTCTTCTCGTTGTCGACCTGCTCGACAACAGGTGTAGCAGGGATCGATATTTCGCTGCGAGACCTGGAGTGAACCATAGCCTGACGAGGGTGCTTGACGGCAAATCGTAATTGGTTGAGACGGCCACCTTTGTACTTCTTGATGAAGCCAAGCTCTTCCTTGATCTCTAGAATACCCTGGTTGTACTCCCATGGAGTCTCATCCTCATCATCGATGATGATCTTTGGCTTTCTATTCTTCCAGCGCTTGGGGATAAGCTCGGCGATGAGTTCATCGGGAATGAGACGGATCACTATACCCATGGGCCAGGACAGGAAACCAAGAACAATGGAGTAACCCCACTGTGGTCCGTTCAGGCGCACAACACTGAAGGCGCTACCTCCGACGAAAATGATCAAGACCTGACCACCGATCATGATGGAACACATGAGCGAGAAGAACTTGTTGCGTGTTATGCCTTCAAAGATATTAAAGTTGTTGTCGAGACGGCGAGCGTTGACTTGGTTGAAAATCTGCATCCAGACAAATACGTTAAAGACCAGGGTTCTGAGCTGTCGGGTCTCGCGCTCACTGTCGTAGCTAAGGATGCGAGCGCCACCGAAATAGAGGATGAGGGTAACGACCAATTGGAAGATTGCCTGACCAATAATCATCTTCCACATGTTGAGTGTGAAAAGGCCTGCGGACTTGGGTACAGGCTTCCTGGTCAGCACACCGCGGGTAGGTGGATCAGTGGCTAGGGCCAGAGCGGCGAAGGTGTCCATGATGAGGTTGACCCAGAGAAGCTGAACCGCGGTAAGGACGGAAACCTCATCGCTGCTGGAAACAGCAGAGATAAAGGCAAGCATGACCGCAGTGATGTTGACGGTGATCTGGAATTGCAAGAACTTGCGGACCGAGTCGTTGACAGCACGGCCCCACATGAGAGCCTTGACAATAGAGGTGAAGTTGTCGTCCATGAGAATGATATCGGAAGCCTCCTTTGCGACTTCGGTACCAGCGATACCCATGGAGAAACCGACGTCGGCAGCCTTGAGAGCTGGTGCGTCGTTGGTACCGTCACCAGTGACAGCGACGGTCTCGCCCATTTCTTTTAGACGGCGGACCAGGACACGCTTATCTTCTGGGGAAGAACGAGCCAGGACCTGGAGCTTGGGGATAATCTCGCGTTGCTGATTCTTGGTGAGCTTGCGGAAGACTGGACCTTCCATGGCGACGCCACCGGCGGTGAAGATACCGCACTCGGAGGCGATAGCCTTTGCTGTGAGAATGTTGTCACCGGTGACCATGCGAGGGAAAACACCAGCACGAATGCAGTCGGCGACAGCCTCAGGCACACCAGGTCGAAGAGGATCCTGAATGCCGACGAGACCGAAGAAAGTCATGTCCTTGAGAACATCCTCAAATTGAGCCTGAGTCGCATCGTCCTCCAAGGCACGGGCACCCTTTGGCGGCCAGACTTCAGAGTCCTTGAAGATGAAACCAATGGTACGGAGAGAGCGAGAAGCGTAGGTCTCAATAAGGTGCTCAAGAGCCTCGACATTGTCGCCTGGAATTGGAATGGACTCCATACCTCTCCTTGGGTCGGCAATGATATTTGTGCAGTGCCTAAGCATGATTTCGGAAGCGCCCTTGACAAAGAGGCGGTAGCGACCGTCCTTGAGCTTCAAAACGACACCCATACACTTGCGACCAGAGTCGAAAGGGAAGAGCTGGACGATATTCGCGTTTGACCGCTCTTCCGCGATGGCACTCATGCCGAGGAAGTCGCGAGCAAATTGAAGAAGGGATGTCTCGGTCTTTGACCCAACAAAGACGGCTTGTCCCTTCTCCTCAGTCTCGAAGGCGGTGGAATTTGTGGCAATTGAATCCTTCCAGGCGAGCTTAACATCCTCAGCAAGGTTGCCAAGGCACTCCTGAACGCCGACATCTTCAAGATTCTCCTGGACTTGCTTGCCCGCGTCACCAGATGGAGCTTCAGCACCGGTAGGAGCGCGATTGGCAAATCTCGAAGCTGTACCAATGGCGCCAGCAACGACTGTCATGACGTTTTGAGTAAGAGTACCAGTCTTGTCTGAGCAGACAGTTGTAGCGTTACCCATGGTTTCGCAGGATCGGAGAACGCGCACCAGGTTATTGTCCTTTGTCATCTTCTTGGTCGCAAATGCAAGCGCGAGAGTAACGGCGAGCGGCAGACCTTCTGGAACAGCGACGACAACAATAGTGACGGCGACGATGAAGATATTGAGGAACTGTTGACCCTTCTCGGACGGAGTGCGGTCATTGTTCCGTAGTTCGGCCAAGAACTTGATGGTGAGAACGACGAAGAGTAGGAGAGCAGCACTACCACCAAGCTTGGCAATGTATTCAGCCAGAACGTTGAGCTTGACTTGGAGGGGAGTCGGGTCGTTGTCCTCACGTAGAGCCATCATGGTCTTGCCGAAAGAGGAGTTGACACCAGTGGCAGTGACCATGAAGCGACCGATACCTTCGCTGATCTTGGATCCGGAGATGATGAATGGATCCATCTTCTTGAGAGACTCGCCAGCCTGCATCGCACGCCAGACCTCAGCAGCGGGTGTCTTCTTGAGCAGATCGGATTCACCAGTAGCAGAAGACTCGTCACACTTGACTCCATGGCCCTCAATGAAGATACCATCAACCGGAACCATGTCGCCGGGCTCGAGTAGCAGAACATCGCCGACCAGAATGTCATAGACTGAGATTTCCTGAGTCTTGCCTGATCGGACAGCCTTTACAGATCTGTCCTCCTTCTTGCGATTGAGTTTGACGAATTGCCGCTCCTTCTGCCAATCGTTGAGAGCGCCGACGAAAACGACAATTAGGATGGCGATGACAATGGCAACACCTTCTATCCATTCTCCATTGGAACCTTCGGGGCCGTGGTCGTTGCCGAAAGTCTGGTAGAGACCGAGAGCCAGGGAGATGACGGCGGCACCAGTCAAGAGTAGCAGAATCTTGTCCTTGTACGCGATCCAGGCAAGTTCCCAGATACTCTTCGACTTGCGCTCGGGAAGTCGGTTGTCGGAAAATATGCGGAGACGGTCGGTGAAGCGATTGCCATCAGCCTTCGGTGTGTGATTAACAGTGCTCGCTGATTTCGGGTCGACGGTCGGGGAGTCGGGTGTGAACGATCCACCAGTAGCCTCGCCGAAGGATACATAGCCATCGACTGAAGTCTCATCACCACTTAGGCCAGCCACTCGGTCAGTACGGAGACCTTTCTCGATGCCGTCGATACCTCCCAGCGCGTGGAAAGCACCCATGCTCTTCGGGTTGAAGAGCTTACTGAACTGGCCTGGGGTGAAAGCGAAGGGGTTGTTCTCTCTCACGAAGTCGGCCTCTGTGCCTGGATCTGGCTTGAGGGCTTCCTCATCGCTCAAGAGTTCGTGATCGCTAGGAGCAAGTTTCGACTTCTCGGCATTCGCCTGAGAGGTGACATATGTGCTGGATGTAGTAGATCCCCCGTCTGTGTCCACTGAGCTAGCTCTTGACCGCGCGCCTGGAACCGCGAGGAGGTTTGACTGTGTTGGTGAGGATACATTATGAGGTGAGGTAGGCCGGCCTTGCTCAAATGAGCCGGTCGGTGTTCTTTGATTTGGGGGATCACCCTATGGTATGTCAGTGAAGGTCAGACATTCTCGGCTCAGACTACGTACAGCCCCTGTGGTATCAATGGTGATTGTAGGTGCTCGTGGTCGTCCCTTCGTCGGGGAAGACGCATCTTCGTTGTGATCCGCCATGGTGGTAAGCGGGATGTGAGGATGGACGGAAAGTGGCTGAAAAACTAGGAAGAGCTCAAGTCGTTCACTTTGACTGCTAGGTGCGGGCTGTGCAATCACAGGTCGGCGCCTGAAAGGAGGCGAATAGGTGATGATGCTATGCCCAGTCGTGGCTAGAAACCCATAGCCCAGTCCTCTCTTGGATCAGCCGGTAGTGGTACGAGCGAGGCAAATAGCTGTGTAAAGCGCCTGTGGTGGAAGGGGAGCAGCACAGGTCTTCAAGACAGTGGTAGGGGCTGTGCAAGTCGACGTTGAACCCCAGGGTAGAAAGTCTTTCCAAGGCCGAGGATTTGGACTTGCTTGCAGTCTTTCTGAGAGGCGCTTGTCTTGCCTCTTGAGGACGAGGACAAGAGGAGCGAGCAGCAAGGGTGAACAATGGTTGGAGAAGAGATGCGCTGGGGGTAGATCCTGCTGGAATCAAGCGCAATCAGCGCAGTGGAGTGTCCATCAACTGGAATCAGAACCTCAGGACACCGTGAGATCCTGGATGCTTGCGTTGGATTGGCCACTGGAAAGGCACAATGCATGCGATCACAAGAACAGACAAAGTCGACTTGGCAGTGAGGCAGTGCAGATGAAAATCCGGGGCAAAAACAAATTGAGGTTTAATCGGCGGCTGTTTCTTCTCTCATGGAATGCCCTGACACCGAAAAGCAGGGACAATGATTGCAGATGCGTGCGTGGCAGTTACGTCTGCGCTATGTGAGTCTGCAACACATAACAATGCTTTTTTCTGTGACAGATGGTGTTTTTGACAGAGACATGTGCATACCATGGCTGAAGTTGCTTTGTCTCGGATCTCTGAAGCGACGCCGGCCCGCAGCGCCTATCGTGATTGTCAACGTTGATTGGTCTGCACGACCCACCTTGCGAGTTTCCCCTGGACCCATTCCAAAAGATCGCAAGTCCAGCCTGATGATGGACCAGTCGCCCTCGTACAATAGCAAGCATGCCGCCCAAGGAGGGTTTATTTACACATGTACGCAGCCTCGTGCCTCGCTGTCATATGGCTTCATGCCTCTTGCATCGCGAGCGAATGTTTGCCTGTGCGTTTGCCAAAGTCAAAGCGCCACCCATGTCACTTTACGGTGCTCATGACAACGAACATTGGCATTCACTTGGCGTGATCTCCGCCCTCTTGGCATGGTCAATCGAGTTTTTCCAGGAATGTAGCACAGCCTCCTCATCGGAGAAAGAGTCGGGAAGGACCAGCGACTGACCATCGCCGCTCATCCCACCGTCGGTCTCGTTTTGGCATGGAGACACGTGCTTTCCAGGTCTACTAGTACCAGTACCTAGGCAGCACGTCGGTACTGCACTCGCGAGTCTTTGAAACAGGCTCGCCATGCGTTTTCACGTTCCATTGTTTCCTGATGGTCCTCTTGATGCTGCGCCCCCAATAGTCAGCGCCTACACCCCTTCCTGTCGGGTTCCTCTAGCTGGTCAACGTTCTCGAAGCATTCGTGAAGGTCGGCGATGATATACTTGAAAAGGCACTACGACTTGAGAGCCGAGCAATGATGGAGGAAGTCCAGTATCACGACAATAAATATCATGTGATGGAGACTTTACACGCGAACATGGCACACGAGTCATTCCGATTTCGCGAAAGATTAACCCTCGAATCCTAGAGCCTCGGGCAGCTGTGGCCGAACAGGCCCGTACCTCATCATTCATCACATCGGACGTCAAACTGTATTCCCAAATAAGGCTTGAGAATTGCCCAAGTTAAGCCAATAGCAAGACTCACAATTACGCGCCAATCATGTTGATCGAGCTGCTCTTACCAGGTTTCATCGTCTTCTTCATTGTCTATCAGCGATATTTGCATCCCTTGGCCAAATACAACGGGCCCATCCTTGCTGCGCTCAGCCCCTTATGGAAATTATGGCATGTTAGCGCTGGCGACTACGAGAAAGTCCTGAAAGATCTCCATTACCGATACGGCGCAATCGTCCGTATTGGCCCGAATCATCTCGACGTGACACATCCCGATGCCGTCAAAGATGTGTTTCTGACAGGCAAATCATTTGTCAAGAGGTAAGCATCACGATCCTTCAATAGTACAGCCATACTCGTCGAGATGCACTCCTGCCAGTCTGGTCTGCGGGCCCGGCGATACCACTGCACTGCTTGCCCTGCGGTAACGACAGGCCTGACAACCTCGCAGCAGCTTCTACGATGCATTCACTGCACTCCGGCCGAACATCTTCGGCACGAGAGATGAGGATATCCATCATGCTCGAAAAAAAGCATTATCCAATGGCTTCTCCTTGCAGTCTGTCTCTCAGATGGAGGGCTACATCGACAGCTGCTTGTCCAAGCTGATCGCACAACTCGATAAAGCCGCCGAGGACAATGAGGTCGTCAACCTCAAACTTTGGGTCTCCTTCTTCGTCATCGATGTCCTTGGAGAGCTAGCATTCTCAAAGTCCTTCAACATGTTGGATAAAGGTCAGGAAGAAGCTTTGCCGCCTCTGCGAGAACATGTATGAAGCTCGGTGATTGTCTAATGATACCCCAAATCTGACACTGCAGGTCTATCTTGCGATGCTGACTGGTCAACTCCCTTCTTTACTCCCGTACTTCAACAAATACTTGCCCAAACTACCGATTCCTTCCCTTCAGTCCGTGATCAAGGGGCGAGTCAAGCTCCGCAACGTAAGTTTGTTTTCCTATTACACAGCCATGATCTGACGTCCCTCAGCTCGCCATCTCTTGCGTCTCACAACGTCTCGCCAATCCGGACCCAGACAGACGAGACCTCCTTGCTAAACTCATCTCCGAGCATACCTCGGGCGGCTTAGAAGAAGTCGACGTCCAGACCGAAGCATTCGGCTTCATCATCGCTGGCTCTCACACAACTGCCACAACCATCACATGCCTCTTCTACCTCCTACTCCACCACCCTTCCACCCTCACCGCCCTCGAAGCCGACCTCCTCACACCCCCCTCCCCGATCGCTTCCCTCTCCTCATCCGAGGATCCCTCCGCAGCCACCGTCCCCTACGCGCAGACTGTCCCACGAAAGTACCTCTCAGCAGTCATTACCGAAACCTTCCGCTTCGCCCCCGTCTTTACCATGCCACTCATGCGCGTCGTACCCCAACCCTCGGCCATCGTGGCTGGAGAGCGTCTACCGGGTGGCACAGATGTCAGCGTCTGCAATGCAGTACTGCACCACGATCCGGCCGTCTTCGGCTCGGGTGTAACCGAGTTCAAGCCCGAGCGATGGCTCGATGCAGCGTACACAGCCGCCCACAAGGATCAACTATTCGGCTTCGGCGCAGGCCATCGGGCTTGTATCGGTCGTAATCTGGCGAGCGTGGAGATCGGGAAAGTGGTGGCGAGTTTGGTGGGGAGATACAAGTTCTCTATTGCAGGGAAGGACGGAAAGGGCGAGGGATTGGTGCCGATGGAGAGTTTTGGTATCTCGGACCTGGCTGGGAAATTGGAGGTAAGGGTTCAGAGGAGGTGAACGGGATAGTGTGTATAGATAGCCATCGCGTGGGTCAACTCTTGCTATCAGGTACACTTGTGCGTGCAGTATAACCTCACCCTTGTCTGACATGTGACAGCCCCATAAATTCAGTAAGTACATATATTTTCCTTTCCCCTCCTATATTCCAGTGGTCCAACGGTCTAGTGGGATATGCACTGCCAACATCAAACCGCTCTCAATATGAGCTGTTTGGGTCGACCCCTACCAAACCCAAAGGGGAAGTAGCGTGTAGCTTGCTATCGACTTCCCTCACACAAAAGACTTGTGAACGCGTCTCTAAAATATGTTCAAGAATCGACCAGGAGTAGTGTGTAGCTTGCTATCGACTTCAAGATTTGTGAGCGCGTCTATAAAATATCTTCTTCGACTCCGGTAGGGGTCGTCTTTTTTGTTCCTTCTTGGCTACTTTGATGGACGAATTGGGAAAGGTGAGAAGTGGAGTGAGAGGCAAATGAAGAAAGGGTCGGCGACTTTTTTGCCACCCGGCTATCTGTGCCATTGTCACGCGCATGATGCGGCAGATATACGATGGAGAGGATTCAGTGCCGCGATCGTGACTTTTAGTTTTCTTCCAACAACCACTTTTGTCTGTAAGAACTAACTGTGCCAGTGAAACAAGGTCCGATGTCGCAAGACTGCCTATTTGGTATCAGGTCGAAAAAGGGAATGGCACGTATGCTCCATTAGCTATCCCTGAATGTATCCCGAACAAGCAGCCGAAGGAACAGATTGAAAGTGGTTCTGGTAGTTGGCATTTTGGCGAGATATGAACGCCACGCCCTCGTTCTGGATCCTACAGTCCTCCAAGTCCGCCCGCAGGACACTACCAGGTATATATTATCTCCAATCCGCCCAAGTTACTAGTGATCAACTTGAGTCGGCGCACGTTGAGATGCACTGCCGAGACCAAACGAAGGCCAGATGGCTCAATTTGGGATCGCTCAGAAAGACAGAAAACTCACGCCAACCGGGTGGGTATATTCGGGATAGGACAGAACGAGCCTATTTCCTGGTATATCGTCCGCTAAAGGATAGAAAACCTTCCTATCAGTGCCGGGAAGCAGACCAAGGGGCGATTTTTTTTGGCAAATTTTGCGACAGAGGGGCAAGGGCATATGCTGTCACATGCCTGTCAAGTAGAAGGAGGTTGTGAACTTACCATACTCCACCAGCTCAGGTAATGTCACAGTCGTTTTCTTCGTCACCTTATTTTGGTTGCCAGTGACGGCTTTCGATTCGTCATCAAGTACCAGATGATGATCCTCTTTCAGGTGCAGTGCTTATACCCCGAAAATCCTCTTCAGCATTTCCTCGGCGAAGCCATCGGCATCGGGACTTGCCACAGCCCGAGCGATCCTGTTACCTCTCTTGTTTGACAGCCACCCACCATGATCTCCTTTTGTCTCCTTCCCTGCCTGGTCCAGCTTCTCGTCGGCCTTCTTCCTGTTCCGTCCATCGACGACGCACATACCCCTGGTCCATTGGCCAGAAGTCTCGATCCGGAGATCCTCTCCCTCGAGGACCCGCCACCCCGGCCGGTGGCCAGTAAGTACATACCAAACACATAGAGGATCATGCATCTCCAAGCTGACTTCATCCTTGATCTCGCCTCTGAGTGATTCGACTTTGCGAAACGTGGAGGAGATGAAGGCGTCGATCCACTTTGCCAAGGGAGAGCCGGCTTCGATGAGAGGGGCGACGGTCTTGGTGAAGGTGGACTGCTTGAGGGAGTGCTTGTGTGTGATGTCAAGGGGAAAGAGAGTGATCGGAAGCTGCTTCCGCAACGACCGCGGATAAGCCGCGAGATGCGGTGGCGGGGGAAAGACAGTTCGTTGACCTTGAGGTGTTGGTGGGATGGGAGGCATCGTTGAAGCCGGAAGCGGAGATGACAGAGCGTAGAGTCGTGCAGCTGCATAGCTGTCGGCGAATGTGTTGAATTCGGCCACTGGAGTGATCTGGGTGCGACGTGTCAGAGCATCTCGTATGGGGTTGGAGGGAGCTTTAATCAGGCTGAACGGAGGATGTGGTGGATCAGGTAGAGGGTCGAGTGGAGGAGGTGCATAGATTGTTCAGCACAGGAGGTCATGCAGGGATTCGACTTACATTGCCAGGTACAGCTACAGCACCGCCCATGATTACCACCTCCTTTACGCGGAGGAATGTCGTTGGGTCCTCAGCGGCCGCGAGTGCTAGGTTCGTCATTGGCCCTACGGCAACGATGGTGACTTCGTTCTCGCCATTTTCTTTGAGCAGCCGAAGGATCTCCTTGTGGGCTGGCGATTTTGAGGGCCGGAAAAGTTGCTCTTGTTCGGCAAGCTCTGTCTTGGCAGCTTTATCTTCTGGCTTGCTAGACTTGGAAATCTGCTTTGATAGTGCTTGCCAGGTCTGGTCAGGGGTCAAATGCGGATGCTGATTTGATGTCAGGCTGTGTATTATAGTCGCCCGGGGATGCAAGACTCACGCTGTCAGAAATACCGCCCAGGCCGTCATTGCCGTCTGTGGAAAGTCAGACTCTGGACTCTCGTATTACAGGTGTATAGTCTTACGGAAGTAATCAGCCATCAACCGATTATCCGCCAACGGATTCTCAGCCCCGATCGCTATCACAGGCTTGGAAGCCGAAAGAGCCGCAAATCCCTGAGGTTTGCTATGCTCCTGCCGCCACCTCATCTCTTGGTGGACATGGTATAGCAGTGAAATGACATTGCGAAGGCACTTGTCAACCTCGACATTGCCGTATGTCAGAGACAGTAATAATACATCGAGCTCTTCGGAGCTTGCAGATAAAGCTAGAAGAATGGCTAAAATATCGTCCACGCCAGGATCGGTGTCTATGATGATCTTGCGTCTTGGAGTCATATTTGGTCGTGTCTATAATGGAGAAGAATTAGGATGAGTTGTAGAAGTCCAGCCTCATGAAATGATATTCGCCAAGGCTGATCGGGTCTGCCCGACGCAGTGATTGAGATCAGCTTACTGACCAGGAAGGATTACAGATGCGCGGGGGTACATCGGAAGAGAGTCTCGAGCAGTCAGAAATATCACTTGCGAAACCGAAGAGCAATGCAGGTATCGATGTGGAAGGTAGTATAAAATCGTGTCTCTTTACATGTGATTTTGCCCGACGCGCCAAGCCCGATGCTCGCACCTCAAAATTCAACTTCCGTGGACAAATCCTTCCTTCTTTCTTCAATGTCATTATAGGCCATCAATAGAGTCTCGGTACACACCCGATCAGTGTTTGTACAGATCCTTGAGATCTCCTTGCGTGCTCCGATGCCCTTAGAAGGATACGTCTCCTGTTCACTTTGCTCTATCTCTTTCGAGAGACATGCGAGCACAGATTGGAAACGAGGCGTTACAGATGGATTTTGAAAGACCCTATTTTACACCTTGCGCCCGTTGCTTCATCTTCAGTCTACGATCGATTAGCGAGATCATGGCTCCCGTCGAGCGTACTGACCTGAGAAGACTGGCCTTGGGACAGCTCACGTTTTGGGCGTTATCGCCATTTCGTTCGTAAAAAGCATTGCAGCACTCATAGAGGCGATCGATCTGGCTTGTTAGCAGAAGTCGGAACTGGTTGCTACCTGAAGCTCTGACCTCTTTCTCGCAACGACTCTGATCGTACTGGTTCCTTTGAAGACAGTCTGTATCATGTTAGTTGGTACTTGCAACCGGAAATGGCAAATTTTGCCTTGAATCTGGCAAGCCAGAGCATGACACGGCGGCTCCGTCTTGAGGTCTGCTTCTAAGACCTGTACAACGATAAGCCGATCTGTAATAATCTCGATGTGTCTGATGCCTACCATGATGATTGTGACAGTCTGTAATGTGAAGACAGTCGATTTGCGGCTCCAGGTAGATGTGCAAAACGTCTTGGCGACCTGTGACGGCATGTGGTGGTGTTCGTCCCCGCGGCGCCCAATAAATGGCGGCATTCACCTTCACCACTTCTTTTTCACACCTTCACCTCCACCCCGCTGTCAGAATTCCCTTTCGCTGCGTCTCCTGCGCATACGCATTGCGGTCACTTCACCACTGTCGTTCAGAGATCTTCTGTTTACTCACACGATCATCCTTAGGCACCAGCGCATCTCGCGCCGCACGACAGATCAATCCAGCTGGTTTCTAAGCGCTCGGGTGAGTTCTTCCTCACTGGCTACCCCCAATACGCGCAATTGACTGATTTATATCTCAGGAAATCCTCCTACATCCTCAAAATGTCTGACAACGGTGGATCACCAAAGCCAGAGGAGCCTCAGCAGAGCGAGCACCTTAATATCAAGGTCACGGACAACAACAACGAGGTTTTCTTCAAGATCAAGCGCACCACTCAACTGAAAAAGCTCATGGATGCCTTTTGTGAGCGCCAGGGCAAGAGTCCAAGCAGTGTTCGGTTTCTCTTCGAAGGAACTCGCGTGAATCCAACGGACAACCCAGAGATTGTGAGTGCCACTACGTAATCCCTGATCAGGTAGGAAGATTCTGACATACTCAACAGCTCGAAATGCAGGACGGCGACACTCTCGAGGTCCACCAGGAACAGATTGGAGGTTGAAAGACGATGAGATATTCAGGATCAATGACCTCAGCACAACATGCCATGACTTATTCACACGAACAACACCTTCGGCATCGTCGATCTATATCACCTCTTTCCCATTCTGATTTTCGGCCATCAGCTCTCCATGATGAGAGCGAAATTAGATGGTGTCTGGGTTAGGTTCATACCACGGGTAGTGGAGGGTCGCTTTTTCGAGCGCTTAAGATGATGGAGAGGATAGCTTAACAATCAATACAAAAGGGTTGCAACAGAATGCTTCAGCTGCTTGATAGCTGATTCTACCTTTCCTCAGCTCCACCCAACCCAAAAAGAAGACGCTCGTGTCCCTATATACACAAGAATCCGACCTCCCCGACGAACAATGACTTGAATCGTAATTCCGCCGACACAGGCAGCTTTGTGCCATTCAGCAATTTGCGAATGTCCCTCAATCATCCCAGATCGCCTTCTTCGCCCTCTCACTCTCCTCCTTCCGCCTTCTCTCCTCTTCTCTTTCCCTTTCTCTCCTTTTCGACTCCTGTACTCTAATCGCCTTATCGTACTCCCTCTGCTCCTCCGTCCTTCTCGGCGGCTTGACACCCAGTCCAGCAGCAATCAACCTCGACGCGACAGCCGTGCTCTTCTCCGGTCTCTTGTCCGCGACTCCGTCCGCTGCTCCTCCACGTCCAGACGACCCACCCCTAGACTCCGCCGTCGACGAACTATACTCCTGCCACCTTCTCGTCCCCTCTGCCTTCTCCTCCCGTTCCCGCGCGCTGTCTTTCCTACTCGACGGCCTCGCCGCTCTCGAAGCCATGTACTTGTCTTCTTGCGCCTCGTCCAGTGCGCCCTCGATCGTGCGGAACTTGCTTGACGCAGAACCCCAGTCTGTGCTCGGGACGGTGGGGGAGGTTGTAGCGGGTGTCGGGGGCGGCGCGCGCGGATAGGTCTTGGAGGTGCTGGGGGAGAGGGAAGGGGAGGCTGGCGCGGAGGTGTCTGAGGCGGGGGAGGCGTCGTCCCAGGAGTCAGCTACCGGGGCGGTTTTCGAGGAAGTGGTGAGTTTGAGGGAGGAGAGGGGTTGGGTCAGGCGATCTGCCATTTTGCTGGAGAGGAGGTCAATGCGCGTGGGATACTGCGGAGATTGTGGTGGCAGCTCGTGCCTTGTTGTTCAGAGTATTAAAGAGTATCTCGAGTGCAGTGCGGGAGCTATTTACAAAGCTCACAAGATTCCGCTACTCCAGCTTGACCCTTGTGCAAGAACTCGTATTGAGAAATTGCAGGTGAGCCCTAGAGGGATGACTGAAGTGTGGGTGAGACGAGCGACAATATGGTGTAGACTGTCAAGGAGACCTATTCGAGGTACTGCAGTTGTTCTGTCAAGCTGACGTGTTTCCTGTATCCTCGTGGAGCAGATACACAAGCAGTCCGAGGTCCTGCAGGAATCTTCAATTGGCTGCTCTGCCGAAAATTGTGGGCGTTCTTCCCCCGCAATTCTAGGCCTCTGGGGGCTGCGAACCCGACGTCATGGGTGATGTGGGGGCCCGTGATGCCGGTGGCATTGTCTAGTCCAAGTTTTGATCAGGTATCTACAGGTGTCTAGCATGTTTGGTCAATTGATGGGCAGCCGACATCGGCTTGACATTGGAGGTATTTGTGAGCATTTTGAGACCGATTATGCCGGCAAACCTTCCTTGTTGATGGGATGTGGTCTTATACCCGTAGAGTCTATTATATCCGGTCGGCTTCAACGTCAAGTCTGGTTTGAATATACATCAATCGCATTTCCTTGAACTCCTCAAATTCTGTTACGATACTTATATTTCGACACGGCGTTAGAGCGGTGGGAGGGCGTCGCGGTACCTTTGGAAACATCGAAGCTGCATCCTATCGTTTATGGACCGGACCTCTGATCTAGGAGGTGACAAGTGAGATACGATATAATAACAACCATGTTCTCCACAGCCTTGAGCAAGACCCCGGCGAGTAGCAATATTGCCCGTCGACTTGCCACTGCTTCACACACCCCTAAAACTGCAGCAAAGGCACAAGACAGAACACTAGAATTCTTGCGGATAGGAAAGCACACGAGAGTAATCTACCAAGGCTTTACTGGTCGGGTGGCGACCAACAATGCAAAAGAGTCGCTGGAGTGGGGAACTCAGGTCGTCGGTGGTGTCACTCCAGGCAAAGATGGTGAACATCTTGGTCTACCAATCTGTCCATCCGTACGGGCGGCAAAGGATCAATTGAAGCCAGATGCGACTGCCATTTTTGTACCGATGACCGGAGCGGCAAAGGCAATTGAGGAAGCCATTGAAGCAGAAATTCCTCTCATTGTGGCTGTAGCCGAACATATCCCAGTACATGATATGCTCCGGGTATGAATCTCGACCGCGGGACAATCACACTCGAGCTAAACGAAACATTAGGTCGGAGAGATGCTACGAACGTCAAAGAAGAGCCGTCTTGTGGGTGCCAACTCTCCTGGCATCATTGCTCCTCTTGGGTACTGCAGAATTGGATTCCAGCCTTTACCTATCTACAAACCTGGACATGTTGGAGTCGTTGCCAAGTCTGGCACATTGAGCTACGAAGCAGTCGGATCTCTGACTCGATCTGGTTTGGGTCAATCAATATGTATAGGTACTGGTGGTGACATAGCATGTGGCACTACTCTTGTGGATGGCTTCAAGGTCCTATCCCGCGATCCTGATACTCACGCCATCGTAATCGTCGGGGAGGTCGGCGGCACTGCTGAAGAAGCCGTAGCCAAAGAGATCGCTCTCTACAAGAGCCATACCCCGAACCCCAAGTAAGTCGTTCCACGAAGCTTCTCTTTTCTCTGCTGACCCTATACTAGACCAATCGTGGCACTGGTAGCCGGTCGAACTGCACCACCACGACGTGTGAATGGACACGCTGGAGCTTTCGTTGGTCCTACGGAAGGCACAGCTCAAATGAAGTATCAAGCGCTTGAAGGCGCTGGTGCCGTGATGTGCGATCATCCTGAGCAGTTTGGACCAACTCTAAAGGCTCTTCTCCATGCTCGTCGAAGTATGCCCCAGGTAAGTCTTGCTTGACAATTCCAATCACGTTGCAAGCTCATCACGATCAGAACTCTTCCGCGGCGCCAACAAATTCAACATCATCAGCGCAACAACGCAGATTGTACCACACAAGCACTCGATCATCTTTGAAAACTGCACGGCTGACTGTAGATCACCGCCGACATCTTCACCTCAAGGGAGCTCAAGCTTGTGACCTACTCCAGCCACTGATGCCGCACATTCCTTTTAACACTAAGCTACCAAAGCCGACCTCAGCGGTGGAAGTCGGCGTGTCCATCAATCGCCTTCAGGGGAGACCACGCACGATCTACCGCCCCAGCGCCCTCACCAAAAACGCCAACCGTGGTGTATCCTTCGACCTCTCCAACGGCATCGACAACTACGCCTGGAGCCGCATAGAAGCCGAGATCCAGACCTACAACCCAACCTCGCAATCCTCCATCCTCCCTCCTACTGACGCTCTCCCCTTCCTGAAAACCATCTACACGGCCCTCGCATCGTTTCAAAAACGCCACGAAGCCATCTCCATCACCGCCCTCCTGACAGTACAAGACGGCAAGCCCGTCCTTTCCCTCCCCAAGATCCACCTCGACGACGCCGCCTTCAAGTCCGCCAAGCGACAAACCGACCTCTTCGCCCTGAGAGATAAAGACAGAGAAGACCAGCGTGAAGTCTCCGCCGAAGAGCACGGGATCGTGTACATCACGCTCACCCCGGACGATCCGACGGCCTCGATCGGCACGCTGGTCAACGGCGCCGGACTCGCCATGAACACGGTCGACGCGCTCAGCCTGGCCCCTTACATGGGCCGCTGCGCCAACTTCCTCGACACGGGCGGCAAAGCCACCTCGGAGACGGTCAAGAAGAGTTTCGAGCTGATCCTCTCCGACCCCAGAGTCAAGGTCGTCTTCGTCAATATCTTTGGCGGACTCACGGATTGCGGCATGATCGCTGATGGCGTCATGTTGGCTTTCAAGGAGGTGGATATGCGTGGTTTGCCTGTCGTGGTGCGGCTGAGGGGGACGAATGAGGAAGTGGGGCAGAAGAAGATTGCCGAGTCCGGGCTGGATTTGGAGGCGTTTGATGGGTTTGAGGAGGCGGCGTGGAGGGTGGTGGAGTTGGCGAATAGGGAGGAGGTGAAGACGGATGGGAAGGTGGAAAAGAAGATGGTGGATGTGGAGGATTATGCGGATTTGTTGGAGGAGGAGGCAAGGTTGGGACAGGAGACAATGAAGTGATTTGTTTGAATTGCCTTGGATTCGATGTAGAGCAGTCTTCCGCCAGCGAGGGAGGCTTATTTATGGTGGACTTGTATTTAGACAGTGTAGAAAGATCCTTTTCCGTATCCTCGTGTCCAGACGTGAATCGTGACGCCATTTAAAAGTGACTGTAAACGAACGCTTGCTAAAAAACTGACAAAGAGAAACGATGCATAGGTGTCCTCCTCTTTCCAACACTGGGCTGACGAGTATTTGTACAATGCCATGAAAGGCATGATGTCGTTTTCACGAGATCGACCATCTCCATTTTCTTTCGAGCCCGATACCCTCCATTCCCTTCTCATTCATGCCTTCCAGGTGATCTGGCCATCCCGCTTCGCTACCAGAATCTCTTCTGTCCTCACCAAAGCCAAGACCCCATTCCCTGGGGGGAAATAGATACTTCCCACCAGTGTCCCGACCGGGTTGAGGTCCAGCACTATCACGCTTCTCCATAGCACGATCGTCGCCAGCCACTAGACTCTCAGCCTCCTCCGTCTCCTCACTCTCATACCCAATGCCCAGACCTCGAATATCGCCAGGTGATATCTCGGCACTCCGAATGCCCTCGGCGCCGGCAGATGCTTGTCTTTCCATAGTTCGAGAAGATCGCAGATCTAGAGCAGGAGTAGGCTTGCGAGGAGACAAGTGGTGGGGACGTTCTGGTTTGTGACCGCGCATTACTTTTGCTGATGGAGGCGGGGCAAGCATCCAAGACACATCGGTGGCTGAGTCGTACTTCGTCACAGTCGCAGGGTGTAGGTCATTGATCGGTGGGTGTTGATAGGGCCATGCTGGACTCGAAAGCGAGGTTGTTGCAAGTTTCGTAGGTGCAGGGCGTTGGAGATTGACAGATGCCGAAGCTGAGGTAGATGCGGTTAGTGATGAGTTCTCATGGGATGATTTTGGTGAAGGGTGATCTTCATCGAGTTCTTCCCGAGATTCTTTGAGTGGTGATAGATATGATTGTGGTCGATCTTGGGGGAAGGTGTTCGCTTTCGTAGGTGGGTTGCGGCGGTAATTGCGCTGGAATGTTTCCGCCCATCGTACGCGGTCGTCCAGAGGCAAGTCAGGTGTGCTCCGACCTTTTGACTCTTTTCGTTCAGATTTGCTAGTACTACCACTCGATCGCGGCGGGGTCTCCTTTGGTCTTGACTTTGTTTGCCGTGCCGCAGCCTTACTCTCCTTGCTCGGTCCGATTGCGATTTCTAGATCCCATGCCGGGTTCGTGGTAGAAGGTAGAGGATGTGCGTACTGGTTCAGACCGTCGGCTTGATCTCTTGCAGCGAGTGCTTCCTTCTCTTGACGTAGCAGATCTGCCTCTTGTCTGCGCTTCCGCCTGGTCCTAGCCTCCGTACATGGTGCGCAACTCAGGTAGTAGAAGATCGCGGACTGTATGCCGCGATGCAACGCCATGCGTAGAGCCGAGCGAAGTCCAAAATACAGGATACGATCGACCAGGGCGACACAGTTCGTCGGCAGGTGTTCCTGATAGATCGATCTCTGGTGGTGTATACAAACTGGACTCTGGCGAAAAGCCCCCCTTTTTCACTTGTGTCCGGGTTTGGTGAGGTCCAAAAACTGAATTGCGGTCGAGGACACAATGCCGTAGGGCTTGACAGGTTCCAAGCTTTGCAATTCCTCGTGGTCGTAGTCGAATCGAGTGGGAAAGGCTTCTGCCTTGCGAGTAAGGTTATTGAAAGACGTTCGGCCCAGGCAAGGAATAGAATATTCCGTGGGCCATCGCAGGCTTCGAGTAGTCCAACGTAATGCCCTTTTGTCTCAAGTCGAAGACCAGGCTGGGGCTCGTGTTTCACCGCTCGTAGATCACTATCTTGCAGTCTCGTGTCTGTAGATTGGGCTTTGTGAGTTTGCAAATGTCCCAATGTCGTCGACGCGGTGTATTCCTGCGACGCGACCAGGATTGTTCCGAACGCTGTAGGCTTAATCGATACAAGGTAGAGAGAGCGTTGCGGCAAACTCGTAATCCCTGCCCTGTCAACGTTGACGTTGCGGAGAGGGACAGGGACAGAGGCCCGATCCAGACTGGTCTATCCTGATTGGGCGGCCCCGCCTGCATCCGAGACGATCAAATATCCGGCAGAGTCAATCACGGAAATCCCGGTCTTGGGACTTGGGACTTGGGACTTTGGGACTTTGGGACTTGGGTCTCGGGACCCTGCGCCGTGACGACTTTACCCCACGCTGCAAGTCGGAATTATCTCATGCCGCATGGCTGGTGGGACAAGCAGTACATGTACACATACGTTGAACTAGTATATGGCTGGCGGTACAGAAGATTATATCGACTTTGTCTACAGCTTGGAGGAGCCCTTGGGTCTCTCCTGTACAGCTCCACGCTGGTATACTTTGACGAGTTGTCGGATCATCAAATCGAGCATGACGTCTTCGCTACCGCCACTGTATATTGTTATCAAGTATCTATGCACCATTCACAAAGCCGGTTACTTACGGTATCCTGTTGCCCATCACTTCTCTGTGCATGCCTGATAACGAGTCAGCAACCAGTCATTTCATGCTGTAGGTCCAACCCACGCTCAGCAATTTCTCCTTGACCAGTTCTGGTATACCCATTACCACCAAAGAGCAACACAGCACACTGAGCGCATTCGTTAAGGACCATCGCAGCTTGTGCTTTTGCAGCTGCCGTGAGACCACCGAGCTCGACGTCCGCTTCCTCTTTAGACATCTTGGTCATGGCATAGACGAATTGCTCTATCCACGCCCACTGAGCCTCCAATTGTGCTCCGCATTTGGCGAGCCGGTGTCTAACAACGGGCTGCTCCATCAATGTCTTTCCGAAGGCTTCTCGCTTCAAACAGTATGAGAATGCTGCACTCAACACTACGCGAGCCTGCCTGGTTGCGCCAATGGCTATCGACAGTCGCTCATGGTTGAAGCTGTGGTAGGTCAGCAGTGCCTCTCACCAAAGTCTGGTAGTCACCTTACTTTGTCATGATGTAGCGCATCCCCTCACCCTCCTTGCCGATGATGTTCTCGACAGGCACTTTGACATCATCGAGCTCAATATACGTGGTGCCGGCAGAGATTTGTCCAGAAACTTTCAGTCTCCGCATGTTAACACCGGGGTGTCCCTTCAGAGGTACTACCAGCATACTGAGACCACCAGGTCCAGGACCACCTGTACGGACCGCCATGGCTGCAACGTCACTCCAGATGCCGTTCGTGATCCACTTCTTCGTGCCGTTGATGATGTAGTGCTTGCCATCCGAAGACTTTGTGGCAGTCGTCTGAATGTTTGCCACATCTGACCCTGCGTCTGGTTCTGTAATTGCGATACAGGCACGCTTCCTACCAGTAAGTAGGTCTGGTAGGAACCGATCCTGGAGCTCTCTGCTTCCGAACTTGATGATTGGTGGCACTCCGAATGCAATTCCAGTGGTGAGTGATCCGGGAGGTCCAGCTAGACCAGAACGGAGCATCTCATCGCCAACGATCAGACCATGGAAAGCATCCCAGTCCTCGACCTTGACACCCAAGATGTCATGGATACCGAGACTCTTCAGTCGATCGACTGGCAGGGGAGCTGGTAGTGACGGGATGAGCATGTGTGCTTTGGAGAAGGTCTCGAAAACATGCTCTGGCACTGTCTCCTCCCGCTCCCATTCCATGGCATGCTTGAGAAGATTCTCTTCGATAAATGCCCGACATTTCTTCTGGAATGCTCGATGAGACGCTGAGTAGTACGGACTCGGTATTCCAGAGAGCCACGGAGGTTCTGAGAATGGCACAGGTCTTCCAGTCATGGTTGCGGATGCTGCACTTCTCCGCTTATGCGTGCGAGTAGTCCTTTTGGTCTTTCAGCTTGGGTTTGCTGCAAAGAAAATAACACTATGAAACATAATTATATCAAATGGAGACAAGATGCCAACGAAGCATGGATGCCCAGTAAAAATACAAACCAGAATGTGAACCCCCCCTCAGGTTGCCTCTCAAGATCCGAGGGCTGGGCTTCCCTCCGCAACGCGCTGCTTGCCGTCCCGCCGGGCTCTCTTCGGCTGAATATTTCCACTCGCGACCCCAATCTTCAGAGAAATCTTGAATGAACGCGCCAGGTAGAGGAGACTACTCTTGAGACTATCGACAATATGGCTGACGCTCCCGTCAACAAGGATGTGCCTCTTCGCAATGTCCAGGTCGAAGCCCTGGTCGTTATGCGCATCATCAAGCATGGCAGCCAGGCATTTCCAAGTGTCGCAACTGGTGCTCTGACTGGAATGGATGTGGATGGCACATTACAGATCACAAACTCATATAACTTCCCTGTCGTAGGCGACGCGAACGCCGACTCACACGATGGATCGAACTTGGCTGCTGCGGCTCCGCGAGCGAAGGCGAACGTGGCATACTCGAACGAAATGTTGAGATGCCTCAAGGAGGTTAATGTGGATGCGCAGAATGTGGGATGGTACATGAGCACGAGCATGGGCAATTTCATCAATCTCAACACGATCGAGAACCAATTCTTTTACCAGAAAGAGATGAACGAGAGGACAGTTATGCTGGTACACGATGTGAGCAGGAGTTCGCAAGGTTCGCTCAGCATCCGAGCGTACAGACTGTCTCCTCTTTTCATGACTGCATACCAGGAGGGTAAATTCACAACCGAGACGTGTGTATAATTGTACTGCTGATCAAAGCACGAGCTGACATATGATGCAGTCTCCAGAAGAGTGGCTTCAAACCACAGGACATCCTGACCGAGCTTCCCGTGAGCATCCACAACTCGCACATCCTTACATCTTTCCTTCACCAGATGCCAGCTGCTCCCCTCAACAAGGAGCTCAGCTTTCCACCCAGTCTCGCCTCTCTTGACCAGGACCCCAACCTCAACTCGAATCCCCTCATTCCGAATTTCGATTCGCTTGATCTCTCGATAGACCCATTCCTCGAAAAGACTTGCGATCTCCTTCTCGACAGCATTGAGAACCACCACACCGAGCTTAATAACTATCAGTTCTACCAACGTTCGCTAGCACGCGAACAAACAAAGATCACAGCCTGGCAAGCAAAGCGGAAGGCAGAGAACACACAACGCGCCATCACAAAACAGCCACCACTTCCCGAGGACGAATGGCAAAGACTATTTAAGCTACCACAGGAACCAAGCCGACTCGAGACGCTTCTCAACAGCCGACAAGTCGAACAATACTCACGACAAGTTGATGGTTTCACAGCGGCTGTTTCATCGAAGATGTTCGCTGTCAGGTCAAACCTTCTCCCCGGCGAGGCAGAAGTTTAGGACATGCGACATCACAGTGGCGTTGGGGGCAAAAGCGATACCGCATAGCAGTGTTCGGAGGGCTGTCATTCCATAGATCAAGCACCTCAATCATGACTTCATGATACCTTCCCAGTCTACTGCGCATCCATCAACACCTTTGTCCAATCAAATTGATCCCACTTTTTCCTGAACCCTTCCAACCTATGATCCCTCCTCACCCACCTTCCCTGCTTCTTGATCGTCTCCGCACTGCGATCCAACATCCCGCCAATCACTTCTCTCGCGAACAGGTCACCCTTGGGCCACCGTCTCTCGTCCTCCACCACATGGCCTATCCCCCCGTCCAAAGTGAACCAAACATGAAAATACGGCATCTCCTTGACCATCATCTTCCTGAACGCCTGCCTGCCGAACCTGTCCCGCGATCCCTTTGCCGTTTCCACGATCTTGCGGTGTTGGCTCCACTCTTCGTCGGCCGCCAGGATCGCCTCCTTGAAGAATCCCGGCGCGGCGTCGACCAGGTCCCACGGCAACGGCACCGCGACGAGGGCAGCGTGTCGGCGCCCGCCCCGCTCGGCTGCGTTTTCGTAGAAGATGACGCCGCGGTCGAAGCCGGCGTAGAACCGCGTCAGGGACTTTTGGAAGTTGCGCATTTCTTCCCATTCGTCGTCGTCGCATTCGACGAGGTTGGAGCGGTGTTGGATGGGCACGATGACGGTGCCGTGCTTGACCAGCTCGGGCTCGGTGGAGAGGGTGAGGTACGTGCGGGTGCCGAGGGACACGATGGGCGCAGTGGGGGGCTCGTTGCGGTCTTCGTGGTGGCAGAGCGGGCAGGAGTCGAGGATGCGTTGGGTGCGCTGGAAGTCGGATACGGCCGAATTGCGGAGGGCAGAGTCGGATTTGATATCCCGTGAGGCGAGCTTTTCGGCGTTGTCGTTCATGTATTCTAGGTCGTTGGTGAATTTGCTGTCTTTTGCGATGCGGTTGGCTAGGAGGAGACCTTCATTTGCGTGAGAGGTATTGCGGGTGCGTCGCTCATGGCGGACCATGTCGGCGATAGACATGTCGGTGTTCTCTTTGACAGTGCCGCGCTCGAGACCACGTTTGTTGGTGATGGCAGAGACTTCGTTACCGCGGCCGCCGGCAAGCAGACGGTTGTCCATATTGGATAGCACGACCGTCTCGGACGGTGTGCCAGCTGACGCCGCCAGGGCCGCGTTGTACTCCGCTTCTAGATCTGCATATGAGGGATCTTTGCGCAGTTTGGCTTTCATCATCTTCGCTTTGAGTTTGTTCAATGCTGTTTGATCAAGGGGAGTCGCAGTCACTGGCGCTGGCTCGGTGGATATCTCCTTGCCTTGAGGAATGCCCGATGTGTTCTCATCTTGCGGTTTGTTGCCGTGGTCATGTCGTATACCAGCTGCAAGCTTGCGCTCCTGAAACAACTCTCCACTGGGCTTCTCCAAGCCGACATAGTCTTTGCCATAACGATCCCGTCGGTCCAGTTCTCGTTCCTCCTCTCTTGCATCATCAAAGTCGCGCAGATCACCATAGCGATCCAGCGCGACTTCATCGACTGGTCGATTCTCCTCCTTCGCTTGCCTGTAGACTGCCTTTAACTTTGTCATCCGCCATTGAGATCCAGAATCACCAATCGTGTACGAGATCTCGTGCTGGGCTGGCTCATGTTCTACGTTCGCGTCTTCATCCTCATCATCTTCCAAATCCTTCATTAGTTCTTCCATTTCATGCGCCTGGACCTTCTTCTCATGGTTCGCTTTTGCGCTAACGAATTGTGAAGGCGGAGATTTGCGCCGACCAGGTCGCTGAAGGTAATCGACGTCCATGGAGGAGGGAGCCTGCATCCAAGAATCTCTTTGTTGAGTGCTGCCAATATCATCGCCGCGACCGTCGAGAATGTCCTCCGTCGGTGGTGCAGTTATAGCTTCCTTCTCAATCCAATCGTCTTCGTCCTCCCCGTCCTGTACTGGCTTTGGAGACTCACTCCTGATTCTCTTTGATCGATGCTTATCCTCGTGGTCACGGTCTTTGTCTCTGTGACTCCTGTCCCTCGAGCGTTTCCGTCTGCGATCATCTTCATCATGCCGCGACCTGTGGTGGTGTCGATGCTTGTGTTTCCTCTCCCCATCCCTATGCTTACTCTTACCCTCGCTTTTCGATCGCGTTTCCTGCTCAGCAGCGAGCTCGCGCTCAAAGTCTTCCAAGCCCATGGCGAAATGCTATGTACGTCTTGAGCGATGTGGAGAATCACCTTGTTGGAACTTACAAAATATGTCAAGGGCTGCGACGTAAACGGTAGTTTGTGCCGGATCTCGACAAGAACAGAGTCTCCAACCGACCGAGCTCCAAAGTTCTTGATGGATTTCCTCCAAAGCTGGCATCACTTTATATCCTGTGAATAGGACAACGTTGCGGCTTGCAGGGTAGAGAGCTCCAGCAACAATTTAGCGCTCGATTTCGAGGTATTACTCTAATACGATCCTCCCTCGCGGGGCAACACACTCGCTCATAATGGCCTCCTCTTCCACCCCCGCCGACCCCTCCAAACCTCCGGTCACCATCATCACAGTAGGATGCGCAGGCTCAGGCAAGACAACCTTTATGCAACGCATGGTATCACACCTTCACTCCTCCTCGCGACCGCCCTATGTCCTCAACCTCGACCCAGCAGTCCACTCGACCCCCTTCTCCCCCAACATCGACATCCGCGACTCGGTCAACTACAAAGAAGTCATGAAGCAATACAACCTGGGACCGAACGGGGGTATCCTCACCTCTCTGAACCTCTTCGCCACCAAAATCGACCAAGTCCTCGGGATCCTCGAAAAGCGGTGCCTCCCCTCCCAGCAGCAACCGCCCGACTCCCCTCCCACGCCGCAACACATCCTCCTCGACACCCCCGGCCAGATCGAAGTCTTCGTGTGGTCCGCGTCAGGCTCCATCCTGCTCTCCGCCCTCGCCTCCTCCTTCCCAACAGTCCTGGCCTACGTGATCGACACCCCGCGCACCACCTCCAGCACCTCGACCTTCATGTCCAACATGCTCTACGCCATCAGCATCCTGTACAAGACACGTCTGCCCATGATCCTCGTCTTCAACAAAACCGACGTGAAAAGCCCAGACGAAGCGATCGAGTGGATGCGCGACTTTGAATCGTTCCAGGCCGCGTTGCGCAAGGAGGAGGAAGCGGACGATGGCACAGGGGGCAGCGGCTACATGGGGAGTTTGCTGAATAGTATGTCCCTCGTGCTGGAGGAGTTTTATAATAACTTGTCTGTCGTCGGGGTGAGTAGCATGACTGGGGAGGGGATGGATGGGTTCTTTGAGGCGGTCGAGGGCAAGAGAGGGGAGTTTGAGCGGGAATACGCGCCGGAGTTGCAGAGGAGAAAGGCGGAGAGGGAGAGAGAGAAGGAGCAGAACAGGGAGAGGCAGGTGGAGAAGTTGATGCGGGATATGGGCGTTGAGGAGAGGAGGGAGAAGGAGGCCGAGGAGGCGGAGACGGTGAGTGAGGCCGAGGACGAGGATGATAGTGAGGACGAGGGAGAGGATGGAGGTCAGGGGAAGGAGGAGGGAGGACTGAAGGCGAGGTACGAGCAGGCGTTGAAGGATAGCAGTACGATGAGCGCAGAGGATGCGAGTTTTGCAAAGTATGTGCAGATGGCGGGGATGAATCGATGAGAGAAAGTGGGATAGATGCGATGATTATGATACCCCAATAGATTGAATGTACAGTATGAAATGCAGGTTGTATCGACTGGCCCCAAGCACAACAGCAGTATGGAGAGCCGCTCCCAGCAATCTCTTGAGAACGAGGGACCTAATGCAAGCTGTTCCTGTTGACCAAGGGTACGAGCCCTAGACGTTCAAGTCGAGCGGTAGATATCGAATGACGTATGTTGGGTTGCTGAGTGCATGACTGCAGTAGTGCCGACTCTAATCATGCTCGGGGTACATGAGCTGACCTCGTATATGCTCGTCTATCATCGTGCCAAAAAAAACAACGGCCACCTATCTCGACACACAGCTTACGCACGAATGAAACACAAGCATTGTACATACGCTATACTGCCAATGCCTACGCTTGCGCCTGCCAGTGAAGCTCGGTCCCAAGTACAGCCCAATCTTGAGTAAGATGTGACGAGGCAGAAGACCGACGGGTGTAAAGCCATGGTAGGTCAGCAAGAACACCTCGTATACTTGACCGTTATCTAACGTTTGAGCAGAGGTTGCGGAGTTCATTCGGTACTCGGTGAAGCACCCGGCGGTAATTTGGAGGTGGCATTTTCGGACATCTCAAGCGAGGTCGTGAATCCCGAGGAAGACATTGTAGCCATTGTCGATCGTGGTTAGTGGCCTCCATTATTCATTGTTGCTACTTTGCCGCGTAAGATGCTATCTGGCTGAGGTAGTCGCATAGCGACCATGTTGGAGGTGCCGGTGGAGGTACGGCATGGTTCAGTGGCATTCAATAGTTAAAAGCAGAACAGTAAAAATTGAAGAGGTCGGGGAGTGCTCAAGAGTAGAAAAGTGGAGCGATAGGTATAATAGGCGTCTACCGCGAGTAAGGCCCTGTACAAACCATGGTACATTGGAATGGAGATTCAAGGGGTCATGTCTCTGCGTTGTAACAGAGAAGATGCAAGAATCGTAGATGCAACGAGAGTCCAACAAAGAAGGAAGAGTCGAGCGGAGGCGCCCGAACGAGCCGGTGGCGACTAGTTGACAACACCGGCAGACAACCACGTTGGACTTTGTACGAGTACCAGAATGCCAACAGTGAAGGACTTGTCTCGGACGAACGGGTGATATGGTGGGGAGTGATGTCATATATAGCCCGTTTGGTGGGTTGTCAACGAAGATGTGTTAACGGCGAAGTTTTCGAATTCAACGTCGAAGATCCATGTGACTCTTTTTGCCAAAGGTGTGCTTCGATAAGAGACAAGATCAAAGTTCGTCGAAGAAGAAGTCTCATGGCCTGATACTGAGTCTATGTGGTTGTGATTCTGAGTCGAGAGCGGTATCGGAAGTCGAGCTGGACGATCATAGATTGGGCGAGCTGGTATAGATGCCTATGAGCAGTACCGACGGTTCATCAGACTATTGGGATTCAACAAACACTGTCGTCTGCCCTACAACATTGAATGCTGAGGAACATGTTGCCATAGGGAGATCGAAGAGGCGACAAGGCGAAGCAAGGACTAATCAGGAAGGACCAAGCAGTAGAAATCGCATAGCGTGGCGTTGAGGTCTAGCAGCGTTGATCTGCAGTGAGGCTCTTTTCGCTTGATGGGTATCACCACGTGGGAAGGCATCATTGGCCGTTTGTGTCGAACAACCAGAACTACTCTGATACGCTTGTGTGATTATTTGTACGTCCCGTGGAAGCTAGGTGGAGTGTACTAGAGCTTAAATGGTGCTGGGCCTCCCGGACAGGCTCCAGTTATGGTATGAAGGCGATACTGTACCAGTGGAGAGATTGACGCAATCGAGGTCGTGTAGAGAACACCAGTAGTACCAGCCCCACGAGGCACAGCTACCGCTACTGTGATCGCCAGTGGGGATCGGTCACTGACTCGAGTGAGTCAATATAGCGGATGTATTCCCAAGCCAGTGGGTGAGCACGATCTGTTCACCACGTGCATTCAAGCAAAGATCGGCGCGAGACAGCGGGCAGAAGGTAAAATGCATCCAAAGGAGTAAGTTCATGTGAGTCAAACGAAGATTGCCCTCAGTCGACTCGTTTCGATCATGATGGTGCCGTCGACGCGGCTAAGCGGTAAGTGAAGCACACCGGTAGACGGTATACCAACCATCTCAAGGTTTTCGGATGTTGCGGTAGGGCCGTTGGAACTGTCCCAGGTTGCCGTTGAGCTTGTGTTGGCTGTCATTCCCTGTTCAGTAGAATATTCGGAGAGATGGCGGAGAAGGAACGGGCGGAGAAAGGGCGGTAGTGATGGCTGGGATATTGGGATTGTATAGTCCTGATTGTATGGCTGGTGGATTCAAGATTGAGATCGATGGTCTGGACTCTGCTTATCGATACCATGGGTCTGGCATCGTTGTCGTCAGCCTGGAGGAAGAGGCGTACGCACCCTCAGGAGAAGGAGGAGTTACAAAGTGACTACCCGAGGATGTAGTGCTGTGGTCAGCCGTTGATGGAAGCATGGTAGTGAGCGGACAAGTATCGGATAGAAGCGTGGCACAGCATGGAGAGCCATATTCGGTGTAGCGGTTGACACTTTCTCCTTTGTAGCGTGTCACATCACATTCGTCGAGGATCTTCATGTGAGTTTCACCTTGCTGCGTTTCGATTGTGTATGAAGCGGCGTGTAGAGAAGGGGGTTGAAACGTCGAACTCGAGGATGAGGTCACTGATGGTTTCTCACGTGTAGAGGTCATGCCGAATCAAATACGGAATCAACTCGATGGACCAGAGGAGGTGGAGGTGGACCAGATGAAGTCTTCTTCGGTTGTGGTTCCGAGGAAGAGCTTAGACGAGATGACGAGTGGTGAGAATTAAAATGGGAGGGATGATGTGCAGCAGACCTCGTTTGGAAGGTGCAGCCAATCGATTGTGCCGGAATAAATGAATCCATCTTGCATTACTCGTGCACATCTGTACAGAACAGAGAGATGCATGTCACTATTTTCCAAGGCCAGATTATTGACAAATATCTGCATTTTGTCCAGACCACAGAGCAAATCTGACATGCAATCCCTTCGTTCCTGTTGATCATTGTTTTCTCACGTGGCGACTTGTAAACACCAGCCTCTATTCGGTACTGCATAGAGTACAACGGCTCTGCATGCATATGATCCTTCACGGACGCATGCGTTCTGCAAGGCTAGACATTCCCACCAAGCTGGTCCGCGGAACCCTGTGCGCGTCCTCTTTCTGGGCAGACAAGGGGCAATAGCGCACTGACAGTGCCGTGAAAAGGTCAGGGATATTCCGAAGAGGAAGTGCCACCAGATTATACAATACGCCCAGCCGGTTATGCGTGAGACGTGGGATGTGAGATGCACAGCACTCTGTCCGTGATGTAATGTCCTATGGTACATCAAGAGGGCATCGTCTCTTGGCCCCAAGCACCCTGGCATTGTTCGTGTGGTGGTGTCCGCACTGCCCTGCCAAGCGGAAGACTTGTCCGACTTCTCTGGCTGCTAGAAATGAAGGGATGCGTATCGATACCGCTGAAGGGATGAGCCTCTTGTCGTGGCTTCCAACATTATTCGTAATGATAAACTTACGGCAATCAAGGTTCCTGCTTGTTACGGGCGGGAAGCGTTTTCAAATCGTTGCCGTCCTACGCGTGCCACACGCAATTCAGGTCTCTTCTGTAGCACCTCAACCGCTGCGAAACTCCCTGTTCCTGCCTCCGGAACACGGTTTCGTCTCCCGATATTCACCATGCTGATCACAACTTGTGCGGTGCAGAGATCGCCGGCGAGGTCGAGGGCAAAGGGTGGGGCTGTCTGTATTGGGGCCCTCTCTGGCGTAATTTGCTTGGGGTCTCGTGAGTGCTTCACGCCCAAACGTGACACACGCTACCTCTCCTCCCGCTGCCTCATCCGCAACATCCACCACATGCGACCCCTCCTTGGTTTGCGCTTGGCCTCCCTTGGTCAGTCCCGTGGGCAAATTAGACATGTAGCAGGTCATTACTGAGACGAGGATATCTATAGCTGATCATGCCTTTACCAGGGCCGATCAATCTCGTGCCTCTTTTGCAACAACACTCTTTGCCTGACCAGCTCCCATTCATTATTCAAACAGTCGTTCATTCTCTACACTCACTTTCAACACACTTTCAGCGGTTCATTTCTCCAATCAGAGACAGGACTTCTCTCGGCTGCACATTGCCCTTTCTGCTTCGACCTCGACCGTTATCTTTCTCGACGTGACTCTCTGCGTTGCCATCTGACCGTAGTCGTTGTCGCGCTTCACGCCGTTGGCTCTAAAAACGTACACTTGGGAGCAAGCGTGTGCCATCACGGAACTGCGACGCCGTTGGAATCGATATTTCTTCCCCTTCCCAACCTTCGTCTCCTTTCCCAGCCAAACGAGGCGGGGCATCTGCTCAGACAGTCTATACATATAGAGATCGTCTACTTCCCCAAGCTCAAACATCTCCACCACACCAATACAACTCTCTCGAGCACTAGCACTTCATACGACTACCAACGCAGACACTCTCTATAATCCCGACACATCATCAAGGCCCCACACACACACACACACACACACACACACACACACACACACACACACACACACACATATACCACCCCTTCGCCACCTACTACCAAACACTACCAAACACTACCACAATGTCTGCCACCTTCTCACCAGTCTCTCCCTCCAACTCGTTCCGCAAGATCAAGTCCACCGTCTCTCCTCTCGGGTCCCCATCACCAAGCATGTCCAACATGTCCGACTCTCAATCTTACATGTCATCACCAACATGCTCACCCTCGCGGCCGGGCCAATCCAACCGCTTTTCAACCGCCAGCAACTTCTCCAACCTTTCCTTCCAGCTCCGCTCCATGCGCAACATGATCAAGCGAAAGCCATCCACTGTCGAGCTCGAGCTCGAGGAGGAGCGACGAGTATGCAACGATGGTCTCCTCGACATTATCGAGCCAAGGCCATCCGCCGTCTCCCATGTCAACGGCATCGAGGAGATCCTCTTCGGTCGTCTCTAAACGGTCGGCCCACATCAAACCCACTTCACTTCAACTTGTTGTCAATATATGACGACTCCTTCGAAAACTCTTTTTTTTTTCTCTCAGCCCAAACAATCGAGGAGAGACATTTGACTCCTCGCGGGCGCGGCCAGCTTTTGCCGCACGACATGATGCCCCTGTAATGTCCAACACACACTATACAGCTTCTAAATACTACCTCTTCCACAGCAGCCGAGTTGGAAAACCGGCTGACTGAATACCCGGTTTAGGGAATGGTCCTTTGGGTGGAATGTGGGCGTCGATGGTGCCATATCTTCTGTGCTGGAACAACAGAACAGCCAATTGAATCAAAATATTCAAAGTAACGCCACTCTCCGATTGCAATGTGAATAGAACTCGTGCTTCTCTCCCACCTGCTATTCCAATAGTCTCGACTACCGTAAACCTGCCATGATCATCCTGAATCGTCAATTGTTGACTGCTGATCTTGCCCTTGATCCCCGAATTTTGTTGACCCTTCCTCATTGGTCAGAACTCAATCCATGCCCGGCGCGTTCCTGGCCTAGCGTCAGGGGCGCATGTCGGAAAAAGATTCCTTGGTGCGGCGCCAGGCGGTGCAGGGAGCAAAGAGCCCAAACACAACCTTGAAGTCTGCCTCAATCTCCAACATCACATTTCCCTCCTGCATCACGAGTCTCAAACCACCACCAACCATCGTCACTCTTTGAATCTCTGGTAGACTCTTCGTCTTCCACGTACACTCCTTCACTCGAAACGACACTGCCTCGCATCCCACATACCCACGCGGACGGGTCCTGAACACGAAGCAGCCTCGTAAGGCATTTCTTCACGACCCACAACACACGTAACCGTCCAACATGCGTGTTTCAAGTGCTCTCGCTGCCACCGCAGCCATTCTCCCATCCGCTCTTGCCGTCGGCAAGCACGGCTTCGCTGTCGGCTCCGTCATTGGCAGCACCACGCAATGCAAGAAGCAATCCGACTGGGAAGCCGACTTTGACGCCATCAAGGCTTCCGGCAGCAACATTGTCCGCATCTACGCTGCTGGTCAGTGCGATACCGCAAAGAACATCCTTCCAGCGGCGAAGACAAAGGGTTTCCAGGTTGTGCTCGGTGTGTGGCCAGACACCCCAGAGTCGCTCAAGGTCGACAAGGATGCTCTCCAGCAGTATGTCCCACAATACAAAGATCAGGTCTATGCCGTGACGGTCGGCTCCGAGACGCTCTACCGGGGTAACTTCACTGGTCCAGAGCTTTTGGAGAAGATCAACGAGGTGAAGAGTGTGCTCCCAGATGGTGTCAAGATTGGAACTGCGGATTCGTGGAATAAGATCGCTGACGGAACTGCTGATGCGGTTATCCAGGGTGGTGTTGACATTGTGTAAGGTGCTTTGTCCTTTTATTGCACAAGCATTGCTGACATTATTGTAGCCTGGCCAACGCTTTTGCATACTGGCAGGGTGCCTCCATTGAAAATGCAACCCACGTTTACCTCGATGATATGATGCAAGCTCTTGGCCGCATTCAGTCCGTCTCCGGCTCTCTTGACAAGATCGAAGTCTGGAACGGCGAGACCGGCTGGCCTACCGACGGCGGCAGCAACTACGAAGCAGCCCTTGCCGGCACCAAGAACGCAGAGACCTTCTACCAGCAAGGCTTCTGTGGTCTCCTCGACTGGGGCGTCAACGCTTTCTACTTTGAGGCCTTTGATGAGCCATGGAAGCCAAGCACCACCGGTGACAACGGCGAAGAGAAAATTGAGACTGTCTGGGGTGCCATGGATGCCAACAGGAAGCCAAAGTTCAACTTGGCCTGCTAGTGGACTGTTCTTGCCAGTGACGATTTGCATTCATTTCCTCATGACCGCGTTGTTCAAACAGAACAGAGAAATTCCGGGGGCTTTGCATATTCAGGATCATACCATTTAAACAAGGACTTACGGGACAAGGATGCTTGAGCTCATATAAATGTCTTTTGTAATATGATTCTCATGTTCGATTCATGTCTGGGGTATCTACTAAAACTGCTCGTGTCGGACTACCACCTTTTCTCAGTTGCTTCAGTCGTCAAACCCTTCGAAATCGTCTTCTCCGTCTGCCTGACCGTTTGCATCGCCATCTGTAGACCCATCATCCTCTTCTGGCTCGCCATTGTCCCGCTCCCCAATCACAGACCAGTCCTTCAACCTGTCGTCCTCAACAACCTCCTGCGCCCGCTTCCGTATCGTCTTGGTCATGCTCTCCTTGGCCATGACCTCGATTAACCGCGTCGCTTTCCCCGTCTTCATCGTCCGCAGCGTATCTGCCCTGTCCATCTCATCGACCAGAACATCGAGGACATGTAGCTTCAACCCCACCGACGTCTTCATATCCTTGGCGTTGAGCGGGATTTCCTGGAGGATCGCCGTGTACCCGTCGAGGAGCTTCTCATCCCACTCATACTGTTCGCCCTCCTCGGCATTTTCTTCGCTCTGCTCTTCGCTCTCGCCCCGTTCAGCTTCTGTTTTCGAAGGATTTAGGGGGATCTTGCACCCCTCAAACCCGACAAATACCATCCTTCTGACCAGGAATAAGAACTTGTCTAACCGCGCCTTGTCGATCCCCTCCCACTCCCGCGCGATAGTCACCCAGAAAGCCCTCACAAACCCAATGACCTTGCCTTCCTCCCTCTCGTCTTCTCCTCCCGGGGTGTCGACCCGTCTCCTCTTCTCCCCTTTCTCCTCCCCATCGCCTTGAGAGCGCCGCTTCCTCTTCCCACTCTTCTCCCCCTTGCCCTGTCCTCCCTCCTGTTCCTCCTCCTGCTCCTCCTCCTCTCTCCCACCAACATCCTTCTCATTGCGAGGTGATTGCAGAGCATAAACCAGCTCCGAGATCTCAATGGACAGGCGTTGCTGATGTAACATCTTGGGCGTCATGTAAAGACAGTAGAACAAGCCCTTCCAGAGCTTGAGAAAGTCCAGCTGTGTGAAATTTTGCTTGGAGGAGAGGTACGTGCGGAGACTGGCCATTGCGGCGCGGCGGCGGGAGAGCGAGGAGGAGGCGAGGGATTGTAGAAGGGGTCCTTGGGGGAGGGACGGTGAGGGCGCCATCCTTTCAATTGGAAGGGGAGCCGTGGTAGCGGGCGCTGGTGATGAGGAGGTGGTCCCGGCAGGAATAGAGATAGGGGACCCTACTCAGGCGATAAGTGCTGAGTTCACTGGCTCCAAGATGCAGATTGCGAGCTCGGTGATCGGGCGCAATCTGAGGGGTATATAATATCCGTGTCGTAGAGTTAAAGATGTGGTCTGCTGAAAGACGAAAAAAATTGGTCGGGGCTCGGGGCCCGACAGCCGATCTTTAAAAGGTGCTGTGGAGTGGAGGCTTTGGCATGGCTTATTCTTTGTATCTTTCAATGGTCATTAAATAATATCACTTTCTGTTGCTGGCATCTGGTTTTTCAAGCGTGGCAACCAACGCAAAGACTGCTGTCTAGTAGGATTAGCTCTGACAAAATGAAAGGGCGATATAGTATAGCTTAGTACGAGTATACTAATATAGAGCCTACGTTATAGTTAGTTCACTTTACCCGCACTTTTGCCGCTTGATGAAGTTAAGAGTGATTAAAGGCGGCTTTTATTTGTTATTGACATTCTATTTCACATCTCCCTCTTGATCTAAATAATACAGCATGTAAGTACTTTTATACTACAATTAGTAATATTTAAATTATCATTTTTAATAATCCTATATTATTATAATATATTATATATAGTTTTTCACTTTAAGCTATCTTGTCTATAAGACACGGTCTATGAGACACGGTCTATAACACATTAACATTTTCTCTTACACATGATCTTTACCCCATGCTATAATAGTATACTAACATAATGTGTAGATATGCTCGCATACACTTAGTAGTAAATGTGCTACTAGAGCATGTCTGGAGGCAATCCTCCTCGCAGCCGCTACCTAGTTGACTCGTCCAAGGCAAGTGCTAGCTATGGCTTTATTTCAAGTCCACTTCTAATCTCGTCCTAGATTGATCGCATAATTACCCATCGTCAAGCACCATACGATCAAAACCAATCACAGTATCTCATCTGCTGGAAATCAGATGATGATGTATATCCGCCATTGTCTTGGCATGACTTGAATGAGCTTAGCGGCGCTCTACACCTGGTCCAGCAACATATCCAAGAACACAAACAGCAGACGCGATATTTGACGTCTTCGCTAGACAGTCTGGCTGGTGCGAAGCGTAAAAGGTCAGAGAATCAGCTTCTTACTCCTGACAGCGGGCTTTCGCCCGGTAGTGGCGCGAGCCCTGGTCCGGCCACAAGCAATGGCAAGAAGGACATTACCAAGGACGAATGCTTCAACTGCTTCCTTCAACGTAAGGAAGGACGACTAGTTGCCATACCATGCACAACCAATCCAGCTCTCAACGTCAGGAAGGTACCCACTGCGGAAATGAAGGAACAAGCCCAACTGCCAGATCTCAAGGATGCTGAACACGCTATACGGAGACGATATATATCCCGACTCCAAGGTCTACAGCCACCTGTGCGGTTCGAAAACAACGTCGATCGAGAGACACCGGCACTCTCGTTCAAGTTCATCGACGACTATGTCCTTCGACAAGGAGTGACAAAGCAGGACTTGATACTTGGCTGTCAACAATGTAAGCCCAACATGGGAGCCAATCGTGGGTGTGAATACACCAAAAAGTGTGACTGCCTCGAGTTCGCCGCACCAGACATTGACAAGCTCGAGGGTGAACAACGAGCCATCTACCAACGACGAATAGCGAACGGTGAGATCCCTTCCACTGCAGGCTTGCCGAAACGCTTCCCCTACATGAATACTGGTGCTCGAGCCGGCTGTCTGGTAGACTTCTACCTTTCTGAACGGCATGTCATCTACGAGTGTAACGAATCTTGCAAATGCGGTCCTAATTGCAAGAATCGCAACGTCCAGCACGGTCGTAGTGTCAAGCTAGAAATCTTCAAGACATCAAATGGTCGAGGCTTCGGTCTGCGTTGTATGCAGCCACTGAAGCGAGGTCAATTCATCGACACTTATCTCGGCGAGGTCATCACGGATGCGGAAGCAGATCGACGAGAAGCACAATCCGGCGCTGGCAAAGCCTCCTACCTCTTCGGCCTTGACAAGTTCGAGGGAGACAGACTAGGAGATGGCGAGGAGATCAAACCGGAAGATACCTACGTCGTAGACGGCCAATTCATGGGCGGACCGACTCGCTTCATCAACCACAGCTGTGAGCCGAACGTGCAGATGCACACAGTCAGCTACAACAAGTTTGACTACTTCGTATACGATTTAGCCTTTTTTGCGACGCAAGACATCCCGGCTGGAGAGGAGCTTGCTTTCGATTATATGGACGCTGATGATATGCCGAGGGACGCACAAGGTGATAGCCAGATGATGGAAGGCGATACACAGGATGGGAAAATCCGAGTCAAGTGTCGCTGTGGAGCTGAGAGGTGTCGAGGGTATCTGTGGATGTGAAACCGAGTGGGGATAGGGCAGGAGCTCTTGAGGAAGACCATTCGTAGTAGGCCTTCGGCTGTGGTAACAGCTAAATAGCTAGGGAGCATCTCTTAGCCATCTCCAGGCAATGAATGCATCATGAATTTTGTCAATTGAACTGATCGTCAAAGCCGCCCTTCAGAGCTTTGCCGAGGTCAGCCGGAATTGCCCATAAATTTTTAACCCCACCTGCTGCTTTTTTGACCCCACGAGTTCCATCAGCCGCAGTTGGAGAAGAACATGAGGACAATACAAGATATCTCCTTCGTTCTCCCATGAACATGAGCTATGAAGTCAGTACACAATAGCACATACTCACCATGTGAATATAGTCATCGCGCATCACACTTGTTGTCCATTAGCATGGTATTGGAAAGGTAGGACTGTCTCGCTGCAGCCATTTCTCCAACTCAACCCCACATCTCCTCCTGTCAACCAGAACAACAGCGGGGATATCTACACTTCGGACTGTTTTCTCTCCTCTCCCGTAATCTCAACATTGTACTGCACATTCCACCTCGAGCGCGACGACCATGGCATCCCTCAACCACGCCGCCCTCTCCACCACCTTCCACGGCCACCGCCCGCCGTCCGCACCCTTCACCCATTACCGCGGCATCCGCTACGCCTCCATCCCGCACCGCTTCGCCGATCCCCAGGTCCATACAACCTACCCTGCCTCGGTCGACGCCAGCGATTTCGGCCCACGCTGTCCCCAGATCCCAGTGGACGTGGGCTACCTCCTCCGCGAACCAGAGGGGCACATATGGTACTCGGAGAGCGAGGACGAGTTGGCTTGCACGAACCTGGATATCGCCGTGCCTGACCTGCCCACGGACTATCAAGGGGAAGGTAAACTCCCTGTTTTCTTCTGGGTGCACGGCGGGAGCCAAGTCGTCAGCTACGGCAACGGGGCGAGCAAAATCGGCGACGTGACGAGGTTCGTCACACAGGGCGTTGAGAGCGGGAAGCCCGTCGTTGTGGTGAGTGTGCAGTATCGTCTGGGTATCTTCCATGTCGGGGATTCCGAGACGAGGAAGAATTTGGGACTGAGGGATCTGATGGCTGCGTTGGAGTGGACCAGGAAGTTTATTGGGGGTTTCGGTGGGGATGAGGCGCAGATTACCCTTGCTGGGGAGTCGGCTGGGGCGGCGCTGGCGCATGCGATGATTGTCATGGGGGCGGAGGTGAGGAAAGTCGCGTTGATGAGCGGGAGTTTGTGGATGAGTGGGCCTAGACCAGATGCTATGGGACAGGCGGGGGTTAGGGTGCCGGTGAAGGAGAAGTTGAAGGCGTTGGGCGTAGAGGGGGATCTGGAGAAGGCATCGGTGCAGGAGCTGGTGAAAGCGCAGACCGAGGCGGGAGTGGTGAGCGTATTCTTGCAGGTGGAGGAGGGTTTAAAAGACTGGCAGACCAAGACGGGGAAGGTAGAGGAGTTGATCGTGGGGGATTGCGAGTTTGAAGGAGTATTATGGAAGAACGGCGTCGATGGTCTTTCAGGAGAAGCGATCGACGCTGCCTTTACAAAGGCGGGCGCGACTGGTGAAAGGCTCAAAAAGGTGTACCATATCAAAAAGGAGAGGGCGAGTAGTGCAAGGCATGGAGCTCTGGACTTGATCAACGATGTGCTCTGGGCAATGCCGACATGGAACCTGGCCAAACTGTTCAGAGATCAAGGCAAGAGGACGTATGTTTACCTGTTCGATCAAGCAAACCCATGGCAAGCTTCCGCGAGAGCACACCATGCCGTTGACCTGATATACTTGTTTGAGGGATTCGACATCTCGTCGAATCCAGCGTGCCAAGCATTAGCAAAGGAACAGCGGCAAAGATACCTCAATTGGCTACATGGCGGACAACCATGGTCTACCGACAAGACTTGTGCTTTCGGTCCCCTTGGCAGAGTGTCAGAGGTCGGTCAAGACGAAGTCAATCGTCGGAGACGGATGGGACACATTGCAGAAATACGAGAACTCCCTTTTGCGGAAGTACTCGGAATATTACCTGGGCTTATAGCAGGGAGAATCAGTCTGCATAATTGAGGGACTAGCCCTGACGTGCGGGATGATACACGAGGTATTCGAGACTGAGTCACGGAGGGCACCGATGACATACATGGCCGGGTAGTAGCACCGTGAATGGATGATTAATTTATGCAAGCCGCGGCTTCGAAGGAAACAGAAGCTCCATCTCGTCTGGCAACAAAATGCAAAGAGCCGAGCCGAGCAAGAATGGTCTTGTCTCTGCTCGCTGAAAAGGACTCCACAATTTTAGTAGAGCTTCTGCTTTTAGGGCGACACTGGTGTGCTTCGTTAGAAAAAATTCCCGTCCTCGCGAGTGTCCATCTGGCCGATCAAGCACATCTACTGACTGCATGTCCTTCCATATGTGTCCACATACAGCCTCTTACCGTTCGTGTGACCTATCGTCGCTCACTAGTTACCTCTGACTCTTACTCTTGTTCCGCATCGGCTACGGCGGGGTTGCTTTCTTGACGTGCAACGCGGCTCTGCTTGTCCCTCTTTCCCACTACTCCCGACATCCTTCCGCCGGAAGAGGGCCCGTGCTGGCAGAGCAGTGGTTTTTCCTCAAAATTCAGGTCTCTGCTTGTGCTCACACCACGATTCACACACCTGGTCAACCCCTACCTTGACCTTACAGCTCCGTCTGCCAGCAGGCAAGCTCTTCGACTGGCTTGAAATCGCTGTGCATCAGCGCAATTTCCAGTCAGAGTGCGACTGGCGCCGGTTCCTCGGATAGACAATTTCATATCCATCCTGCTTGCAGGACTTCCCGCACGTCACACGAGTAGCGGCTTGGACCGCTCAAGTCACTGCACCGAACTCAGCGAGAAGAAAGTTAAGCAGAGAAGCTCTCTCTCTCACTCGACCATCGCCCGGCTTTTTCGGTACTCTTGAGCTTCCTGAGAGAAAGTTTCGAGAGCATAGGGAGAGACTCACACCCAGCATAACACACATTGTCAAGATTGGAGAGGACACCTGGTACGAATTGAGGATATTCTCGTGCGGAGAGGTTAATACCGAACCTCTCCGGACACAAAGCAGAGTCTTTGCCTGACTGCTGTATCTGAGAACTGGCCAAAGCTTGGCCCATTTCACATTACAAAGTCAAGATGGCCTCTTATGCGGCGATCGCCAAAGGGCGATCTACATCAGCAGCTTCGACCAAGCCGTCCAGCGCAGGTGTCTCCGGCACGACAACTCCAGCATCGACATCGATACCAGAGCTCACCCCTGGCACGAATTGGGCTGATGATGTCGAGTCAAAAGACAGCGCACAGTCTGTGAGCCAAGCATCTACAGACATCTCATCAGCGCCCTCTTCACAGGCCAAACCGGCTGAAAAGTCTTCTGAGAACGAGGGCTCCAAGCAGTCAATTCAAGTCCCTATATCAGACACAAAAGATGCGACTATTGCATCAGAGCCCTCAACTGAGGTCAAGGAGTCTGGATCGCAAGCAAATTCGTCTGCTGAGGCTAGTGCGGAGTCGGAAAAGAAGGACGGAGAAGACGAACCAAAACCTGCGCCACCAGTGTTGCAGGAGGCTAAACCTCCTACCGTCAACCCCTGGCTGGCACGAGCCGCAGAGATTGAAGCAAGGACCGCCGCTCAAGCTTCAAAGAGGCCCCAAACCACTGCACAGACACCCCCTCAGAATGCCACAGACAATGATCGCGGCAAATTCGACGGTCGACGACGATCTGAACAGCCTTTTGGCTCGCGCGATTTCAAGCGTGGAGAGATCTCCTCTCGAGGCCGCGGAGAATTCAAGGGCGGCAAAGGTCAGAGGGATCCAAGACCCGAGGACAATCGGCGCGCTCCTGTCAAGCCACGTGACCGAGCCAGCTCAGAGCTCATGGCTCCGTCAACTTCGAGTCCTGCAAGCTGGCCAACCCCGACTGACGCTGTGGTTGCCGAAGAGAAGAAGAAGCCAGTCGAGGAAAAAGATCGAGTGCCATCTGGTGGTTCAAAGCATGGCAAACCTGTGTGGAACCAAATTCCCTTCACCCCCACAGCCGTCTTTGAGACCAGAATCGAGGGTAAGCCAAGTGCAAGGATGGGCAAAGGTTCTGGACGATCTGGTCCCGCGGGCGCACGCGGTCCACAACAGACGCCAGCAGCCACAGAAGGCCAGCGACCCAGCAATCGTGTTCCTTCACTACCCAACGGCGACCACAGAGGTGCAACACAGAGCACCACACATAGCGACCGCGAAGCCATGCCGCCGCTACCTGCCAGAATCCAGACCGACGTCGACGATTCTCAGAAGCCTGACACACCATCACAGCAGAATGGGATTTCTCCTGCGAAAGAGTCAGAAGTGACGCCAACAGAGCAATCAGACCTCAACGGTCATGCTGCACCTTTCACTGCCCGACGCACATCTCCGAAGCAGAATGACTTCCAGAACCGAAGATCTTTTGCCCAGGACACTCCAAACAAGCAGGCCACTACCACACAGACGAATGGCGACTCACCGAAGAAGACGCAATCAGATCATCCTCAAGATCTAGCGCTAAGCTTGCCTGGCCCAGGTGACGCTGGCACCAATGGTGAACAATATCAAACACCAAGGTCAGCCTATCCGGAGCGTCGCTCGGAGTCACATGTGTTTGACAGCGGCCGTGAACCCGGTAGCTATCGCGAGACTAAGCGTGGCGGACGCAAGGGTGGCCGTGGAGGGTACAACAACAGTTTTGCTTCCCCCAACCCGTACGCCGCTGGCTATGCTGATTACGCGCCCAATCAGATGCCCATGTCGCCCACTGGGGGAAACTTCTATGGTGGGGGTCGTGGCTCTTACGGTGGTCGAGGATATCGTGGTCAGGGGAATCGCTCGCAATCGATTCCCATTGATTATGGTCGTCCTGGTGGATACCCTGGCTTTCCCATCATGCCAATGCAGCAGCCATTCATGCCAGATTACTATGGCCCGTACAGTGCAGGCCCATACCCGGTACATCCCTCGGCAGAGAAGGAAATGCTTATCATGACTGTTCTCAGTCAAATTGAGTACTACTTCTCCCTGGATAACCTACCGAAGGACGTCTTTCTCCGCAAGCACATGGATTCACAAGGCTGGATCTTCCTTCAAGTCGTTGCTGGATTTAATCGCATAAAGCAGATGACACCCGACTATGACGTACTCAAGCAAGCTTGTCTTCGCTCGAATGAGGTTGAGATCCGCATTGGTCCTGACGGCAAAGAGAGACTCCGTAAAGTTCGTGACTGGGAGCGCTGGGTCATGCCCATGGATGCTCGCGATCCGGCTGCGCAGCATGATGGTCCTTCAGAGTTGCGTCGTCCATCTCCTATGCGCAACCCTGTCTACGACCAGCAGGCTTTCCCCCAAAGTCCAGGCTCAATGAATGGACCTGGTCGTCGGGCCGATACCTTCCAGATCCAAGACGCTGCTGCTGCTCCTACTTTCTTCCCCGGTCAAATGGATCCGAGATTCGCAGACTTTCAGCCTGCCGTGGAAGAATCTCGAGGACGCCAAGTACGACCACAGCACCGTGACAGCACTTCTTCACCATTGACGAACGGGTTTGGGTCTGCGCCGCAGGGTGGTGAGCCGGACAAGTTTCCTTCTTCCCAGATTGAAGGGCTCACCGTTGTCGTGCGCAAACACGATATTTCCGGTCGTCCTGCGTCACACACCGCCAACTCGCGCACTTTCTCCAATGGCTCGATCGACTCTCGCAGCATTATGGAGGAGATCACGCGATCTCAAGCCCCTCCTCCAATGACCAACGGCACTGGCGCCTCCCACAGGTACATGTTCGAATGAATTTTGACGTACAAAAGCTAATCGTGTCCAGCGATTCCCCAGCCAGCCCGACTAGCGCACAGCATGCTGTCAATAGTCAATCGGGCAGCGACTTGGATCTTTTCTGGGTCAAGGATCGAGCTGATCCTGTCGACAGTGCACAGCTACCCGCAGGGACCACAGGCGAGCTCTACACCGTCCTCCGCTCTAAAGCGCTCGCCCAGCGTGACGCTGCTGCCACCGGTACTTGTCCATACGACCTTGATGTACTATACCAATTCTGGTCCCACTTCCTTATTCGCAACTTCAATTCGCAGATGTACCACGAATTCAAGAGTCTGGCGTCCGAAGATGCCAGTCAGCGTCATAACGATGTCGGCATGACGAATCTTATCAAGTACTACAGCGAAGCACTTGCCAGCCAGATCGGCATCCGGGAGAACGTCGCCAACGACTACGCTGAACTCATCAAGAGTGAGACGGCCAAATCGACTCGCCCTGCATTCAAACAGCTCTCTGACGCCTGGCGCAATGGATCGCTCAACCTCAAGAACCGCAAAAGACTTGGTGATTTCCTGGAAGATGGATTGAAGACCGAGCTGGACTCTTGAGCGTCTACCTTCTCTTGCAACGACCAAGCTCTCGGCGACACAGACGTCGCCTGGCAAACCCGTCTTCACAGCGAACGTACATGTTACAAAAACGGCATGATATCACTTGGCGCGTTTGCTCTTTTACTCTTCCTCTGGTCAAAAGCATTCGACTTCGGCGTTTGGCACATGCATGACAACACAAAAGCAACATAGAAGTTCATTGAGCCTCCTTCAATTCTCAACTTTGCTACGACCACATACGATTTGCTCAGCTATTCGGACATGTTACCATTACCGTCTGCTTTGGTCATTGGTCATAGGTAGTAGCTTACATGACCGGTAACCGCATCACATCACGACTTCGAGTCCTGGACGATGGTATGCAGACAGAAACCTGACAGGACCAGTAGTCGAAGACAGATGAAGGGGTAAGAGGATCTGGCAGATGATATTGCAGAGAATACTCAATTGCATCCCCTAGGGGTGGGATGTTCCTATTCAATTTGCTACGGTCCTCCTTTTTTTATTGGGAGCTCAGCGGAAGGGGTTGTAGATACTCCCATCATCAGTCGAGAATTGACATACCATCCGAGGCTTTCTATGCCAATTTTGAATGAGTTCCAGTGACCAGTTTTACGTGCTCCACCCTGTTTCCAGGTCCGAGTGTAGTTCCCCAACAGGAGCGAGCATCCTCCACGCCTTGGCGTTTTCATCATTAGGATTGGCTACCTCTTCATTCGTCGGCGTCAACTTTGACTGACAATTACGATTAGGGTGAGCACCTCACACACCGCTCACAAGGAGCACTGCGCGACTATGGATCCAGCGCTTAGTCCACCTGAGGCAAATGGCTCGAAGCGCAAGGGCGATGAAACTCCAGGCCAGCCACGTGCAAAGCGCAATCGCTACATCTCAATAGCTTGGTGGGGAAGACACGCGCAATTGAAGCAGTGGCAACTGACCAACATAGCAACGAGTGTAAGCGAAGGAAGATCAAGTGTAACGGCAATAGCCCATGTCAGCGCTGTGGCAACCTGAATCTCGAATGCGTCTATGCGCCGAATTGCTGCGGGACCAATTTCAAGGATACCGAGTATGATCCGGTAGTGGTATGAGAAGGACCGCATGCTGATGATGGCAGTGAATTCCGTCAGATGAATGTGCACATATCCTCACTTCAGGAACAAGTCGACGCGCTCTTCGCCAATGTCTCGAGCCTCCGCAACGAGCTCGCATCGAGTAATCCTCCCCTCGATCCCTCCTTACAGACCGGCTACATGGGCAGTCAAGGCATTCCCTCGCCGGCGCCTATGATATCACCCTCTCACGACCGCACCAAAACCCAGACCGGGGCACGTCGTCCTACCTTCCGCGGCCCCACGAGCAGCGCATTCAGCTTCGATGTAGCAAAGAGCAGTCTCCATACCATGGGAATTGTGTCAGAGAACGCTGCAGACGGCGATAGGGCAGAGAATGTCACGCCCACTGGATCGCCGCGTCCCGACAACTTGCCTGTACCGCCGATGGCGTCTACCGCGCGTCCACAAGCGAAAGATCCGATATGGTCTGTCACTCGTGACGACGCGCTGCGATTGTTGGGCGTGTACGAGCAAGAGATGCATGAGATGTATCCTGTGGTATCTATGGCTCACTTGAGGACGCACACAAACACGTTGTACAAGTTTATTGACGCCTTCTTTCGGGCGAGCATGATGAGACTAGACCTACCAGGGTCGGATACGATCTCCGACGAGGACACAAATTTGTTGAAGCTGGTGTTGGCGACGGCGTCAATTGCGGAAGGGCAAGGAAAGAGTGATCTCGGTCAAAGACTTTTTGATTGCGTGCAGCCTCATATCGATGCACTGCTGCTGGGTAACGCCGGGTTGAAGGAGGTCAGGTTGTTGGCTCTCGCGGTGAGTACTGACTATCAGCCGAGATAAAACGCTCGCGCATGTTGCTGATGTACCAGGCCATGTTCCATTTCCATTGCGATTCGGAGTCGACATCTTGGAGAGTCATAGGGTTGACAGCGAGGTTGTGTATCGAGCTCGGTCTGCACAGGAAGGAGACTTACGAAAACATGTCCTCCGAGGACCGTGATTCAGCCACACTGCTCTTCTGGTCGATACATAGTCTAGACAGGAGATGGTCCTTTGGGACAGGCTTACCTTTTGCGCTGCAAGATTCGGACATTGATCCCGACCTACCACGACCAGTATGTATCACCTGCTGCATCTCACTGTATCGTAGTAGTGTCAATATTAACACAGCTTCAGGGCGACAAGTCACCGTATCTATCTGCGATGATCGACTACAACACTCTAGGCTCCAAAGTGTGGGCCGCGATAGGTACAAATCACAACGAAAGCACTATGACACGATCAGATATTGGCTATCTGTCCTATCAGGTCCAACAGTGGCACCGGAGCTTACCACGAGCGTTACAATTCGAGCCATCAAACCTGGACCAGCTCAACTCACCCACCCTCTCGAATCCCGGCAATCTTCGATTACGAATCATCTTATACTTACGCCAAAACAGCATGCTCATCAACATCTACCGGCCAGTCCTCTACTCAGCAACTAGCATCATGAAGAACAACTCCCAAGCGCAAGAAGTGGTCAATGTTGCCAAAGACACCATTAAGATCCTCAGTAAGCTCAACTCGACCAGCCAAATGTACCAAACCAGTCAAGTCCTCTTCAACGCCTTCCTCACCACCGCACTAGCGGTACTCTTTCTTGCCGTCAGCCATGCCCCTAACTCCTTCGCCGACCAAGTCCGTGAAGAATTCTACCTGGCTCTCGACCTCGTCCGCGGCTTCTCCAGAGGCAGCTGGGTCAGCAAGCGCGTGTGGCGCACCATCCGTCATCTCAAAGAAGTCGGCCCCAAGCTGGGTCTCGTCACTTCCTCGAACGGAACCGGGCAATCGAAGCGGCAAGGCCAGGGCAAGGCAAGTTATCCTATGCCTAACGGCTCGGGCACAAACGATGACGACCCCTCACGCTCCGCTGCATTGGCCATGGCTGATCTGGCCGCGCAAGGCGGACAGAGGGGCATGGATCCTTTTGACGTCTTTCCGCAGACCCCGGTGGGGTGGCAAGCCGGAAGCATGCCGACCGAGAGTCCGGGGGATATGGCGAATGATTTGACAAGTTTGTTCGAGGCGGCGGGAGCGCTAAATGGGTTCGCGGCAGGGCAGAACGGGTTCGGGCAGACGCCTGCGTCGATGAGGGAGATGGAGGGGTTTGGTGGAGAGGATGAATTGAGCAGGATCATGAGGGACTTGTTCTAGTCTAGGCATTGTATCATGCGCGACACAAATTGACCGCGAACAAGTGCAAATCATCGATGCTGCGAGATGAGGACTATAGATATTCTTATCTAACCGTACAAGCATACCAAAGACTACTTGTTTACTCAAAGACGAGGGATGTACTCTACGCCTGATATGACTTATCCAGGTAGATCTACGTACTCTATTGTGAATAAGCTTTCGTACTTTGAGCCGCCGAAGCCGCCAACCATGTGACGTCAGATTGGTGACAACAACATTGTCCATTACTTCCGTTATCCAATTCTCATATTTTTGGTCTGCTCAAAACTTAGAATTGCAGGAACATCGTCATTGGAAGGAGGGTGCTTCGAGTATACGAGAAAGCAAAGATGGAACACTTTGCCCCCCACCCTGGTTCTGGCTTTGAAGGCTACTACTCCAAATTCGACCTTCCGTCTGGAGCACGAATAGCATTGATCGTCTGTACCGTCCTGAAGGCCGAGAAGAGACCACACAAAGTTACTTTCACATATGTTCCCAAGTCAACAAAAGAACATGGCTACTTCCAGCGCTACATCTGGGCCGACGAAATGTCCATGCACCGAACAGGCAAGGACGGTGCAGCATTCAGACTCGAAGTGCCAGGCGTAGGCCACATGACTGTCGAGAACAACAACATCACTTCCTACTCCATTCGTCACCAAGACTTCACCTTCTCTGGCAAGACAACCACACACCTGCCTTGGTCATCTGGTACAGACACTCCCGAAGGACCCCTCGTCTACCTCCCCCTGCCTCTCCACTGGCACGTCCACTCCCTCGGCTCAGAAGTCGACTTTAATCTCTCCATCCCCTCTTTCCCGCACCTCCCGGACCAAGACAAGTCCGGCACAGCCACCGTCCACCAGGAGAAAAACTGGGCCAACTCCTTCCCCTCGGCGCATATTTGGATCCAAGCCCGGTCTGGCGCGCACCCTTCTTCCACTTCCTCGTCCCCATCCCCCTTCAACTCTCTCTGCATAGCAGGGGGGCAGATCATCGGCACAGAAGCCTACCTCCTGGGCTACCGCTCCTCCACCCATCCCTCCTGCACTCCAAGCAGACCGATATACGAACTCGACTTCCGTCCTCCCTTCGCCATGCGCCTCCTTGGCATCTCCCCCACCTTGACCGCGAAACCAGACTGGAGTCGCAGGACCTTCACCTTGAGTGCAAGGAACTGGTTCAGTAGGATCGACGTTCACGCCACTGCCGATCCGGGAACGTTCTTCCCCCTCGCGAGTCCCTTTGCCGAGGGGCACAGGAAGAATTTCCTCGCCCAGAGCTTCAACGCGAGGATCCAGACGAGAGTATATGAGTGGGAGTGGAGCGCGGCTTGGTGGGATATCAGGGGTTGGTGGGTGGGGAATGCAGAGGGGACGCGGGCGGGAAGATGGGTGTTGAAGGAGGAGAAGGCCTGGGAGGATGGCGGGAGTTTGGAATTTGGAGGGGGATATTATGATTGGGCTGGCACGGATAAGATGGCGAGGTGAGAGGGACGGAAGATCTTGGTTGGTTGCAGGGCTCTTGGTTGGCTGGAGCTTCATCGCAGGCGGTGAAACGTACACGAGGTGCAAAGATGGGAAAGCGCAAGACACTTGCGGGCGGACCCACGGTGTTTCATCTTTCTAGCCTGGAGCACGGCGTCGATACTGACATCCCCTTGAGTGGTTCCATGGAACCTGGTCAAAGTGAAGGAGCGTCTGCGAGAACCGGTCGATATCAGCCTCTGAGAACTATCCACTCGATTCGAGCCTCAGTTGAGCGCGAGACCTTTACACTGGGGGAACAAATGAGCTGAAGCCTCAGCAAAGGGTGTACCTGAAGGGTCTGCCACCGCTGCACTCTGAATTGTGCGAGGCCTCTACCGACCGGAGTGAAAGCTGTACCGGACCATCTTCTCTCATAGCTCTGTGACTCGACAGGGAAAAATGGGTCAGATGAACAGATTATCCGGACAGCGTATCGAGAGGGATAGAAACGCGACAACAAGATCAAAAGATAGAATAGAAAGGGAATCATTAATTATCATTTCATAAGTAATCATGTCTAGCCATCTGTACATTAACTACCTCGGGACCATTCCCTGCTCTCTACTCGATGGACGCTACCCATATCTGTCCCGTTCTTTCCCTCTCTGCTTCTGTCCCTTCTTCATCTCTAGGACAACCTCCTGTACCCCGCGCCCCCACCCCCTCTCTCCTCTCCCTCCCTTCTGGTCCTCTCCGGTGTATTCCCCGCATCACTCCCCCTTCCCCTCCTCACGGTCCCCTGCGTTCCCCTCCTGGTGCTGAAGCTCCGTCTGATACTTTCTCCCCAAGCACTCTCATCCAAGACCTGCAAGACACTCTGATGGCTCACCGTCGCTGCCCGCTGCCTTCCGCCTGCAGCAGCAGCAGCAGCAGCAGGGGCACGGTCCGCGTCATCGACTGTCAGTCTCGCGGGCCCGAGATCCTGTTCTCCGCCGCCCACGCTGCTGTAGGGTCTCACGACCCTTACGTCGCTGCTCGTCTGGGACAGGGCGTGGGCGAGCCAGCCTTCGCGGCTTGTCCCGCCGGGACTGACGGGGTCAGGGTCAACGCCTAGACTGGTGCTGGTGTGGATCCTAGGTCTTGTCCCCGAAGTGGTGGTGTCAGTGCGGGATCTGTTGGGTGATGGGGTTGGGGATGGGGTGGCGGAGGCGCGTTGGCTTGGGATGGGAGCGAAGCGGGATGCGGCGTCCGTGAAGCGCATGGTCTGGCCTGGTGTAGGGGAGGACAAGGGGGAGACGTTTGAGGTGGCGCGGGAGCGACCTGTTCGCTCTGCGGGATTGGAGGAGAGGGTATTGGTTGTGCCTGACCGAGACCGGGAGTCTGATACCGGTGGAATTTGGTCGGTCGAGGAGGTAGCGTCGGGTGACGGCGAGTAGTAATACGAGGGGACAAAGTCGCGGACGGATGGTGCAGTCATGCTGCCAGGCGAACTGTCCCGGAAGGAGCTGCGTTGGTCAGAGCCAGGAGTGGATTGGATACTGTTTGTGCCGTCGAACGAAGGGAAGGCGTCATGTCGGGTTTGAGGAGTCATAGGGCTGATGCCTGGTTGGTTGAGAGCGTGAGGAGATTCGGATTCGTCTTGGACGAAGATCTCCGGAACAGCGAAGTCGTAGCTGGGAACAGCTGTCATGCGGGCTTCCTTTCGGCTATCGATACGGCGACGGAATTTGCGAGACCAGTAGAGTGTGTCGAAGAAGCCAATAACAATGTTGCGCTTGACGGCTTCATCGACACGTTGCAGTCTGGCTCGGCGACGCAAGAATTCTTCAAGTCGTAAAGATCGGCTGTCGTTGATGACCTTGTAGTGTGCCAAAATCATGAGTAGTGCGTTGAACTCGATACCTTTGTCCGGATCTGCAGACACCAACACCTCTTCGTAGAACTGGTTCATGCGTTGTCTCCTCTGGCGTATCTCGTACACCGGTAGCTCTGAAAGACGCGAATTAAGCTTCTCTAGGTCAATCTCAGGACTACGGTGGCTTGTCTCGAGGGAGCTGACAGTCATGCGATGAGACTTGACCTTGCAGTCTTCCATGAGCGCAGTGACGGTAAAGTCACCATCATAGATGCGCATCTCAAAGACACCTGACAGCTCACCAAGCAGCCTCGGAAAGGCTTGCTTAGAGATATAGCCGGTACCGCCAGGGTCATGTTCCGCCCAAGCCTGCTTGAATCTTCTAATCTCTTCTCGGGAGATAACGCTGAGCCCGCTGCTCCGCTGATATACATAAGAGAAAGACTCGTAGATGAGCGACACGAACAAGTTGACAAAGATGTACATGCTCAGGATATTCCAGGAGATGAAGATAGCCCACGCCCAATTCTTGCTTCCACAGTCGCCGTCGAAGTAACGCTCGCCGATGGTGCAGAAAGGCGGCTCGACAGAGGCAAAGTCACTCATGAGCTGGTTCCAGCCTTCACCGACCGAAGTTCGGAAGAGCATGATCAATGCTTTTGGTACGGAACGGACATTGACATTGCCGGATTCGTTATCGGCAAATCGAGTGAGGCCGAAAGTCTGGTTGAGAGCGATAGCAAAGACAAGGAACATCACGAACCATGTTGCTAGGAGATTACCAATCGAAGTCAAACTGGCAGCTGCCGTCTTGAAGAGCTGATCGAGCTGGTTGTTCCGGGGGATGAGTAAGAGCGCGAGAGAGACCAAGAAAAGCTTATGCAGTTGAACGTAATCCCTCTCGTGAAAGTCCGTCAAAAGTAGTAGCGTTGTGATCAGGGTGCCCGATACCGCGACCACAGAGTACATGTCCCAAGCGCTCTTGCGGAATCGAGCCCATGACAGGCCGATGATACGTATACCAATGTTGAGTATGTATACGCCAGTCATCCCCAAGAAGATGAAATCTCTGATCCTCAGCCATTCAGTGTTGTCAGGGTACCACTCCAAGCATAGCAAAATCACATGGCCGACGAGTAGTGCCGTGATCGTCCTTTGCCATCGTCCATTCTTCTTGATCGACCGTTTATAACACCACTCTTGCCAGCTTTCTCTCTGCTTCTTCGAGCTCGGTCGTTTCGATGGCGAGACCTGCCGCAACAACTTCCTCAGCTCCAGCCAGGATCGCTGTTCAGTCGTCAGGAATGCGACACCCGTCTGCTCCGTGTAGTTGCGCATGAAGACGGACACGAAGAGTGTCAGCACGAAGACTGCACCAAGCAAGTTGAAGATGACGAAGAAAACGGCGTTCCCTTGGGATGCAAATGCCGCGGGCTGAGTGAATATGCCTGTGATGGATTGACCGCTCCACATGACGTCGATCCACCCTTCTTGCGAGACAATCTGGAAGAGGATGAAGAGCGAGTCACCGAAGTCGTCAAAGCTGTAGTAGTCATTATCGACCACTCTAGGTGCAAGCACGTTCCAGCCATTGGGAGAAGCCATGTATTCTCCTACGCAATCAGTGAGGTTGTAGATGTTTGAGTTTCCATCATTGCAGCTTGACATCTGCCCGTTGAACAAATTGAGACCGTAAATGGCGAATGGGATCAGCAAGCTGATAGAGACGAACATGGCGGACAAGACTTTCCAGCCACCCATGATGATTACTGAGTGGAATGTATCCCTGGCACTGTCACTGACATTCAGCAATCGTAGAGCTCTCAGAGCTTTGAAGGCGCCAATCGTTCTCGAGCCAGTTCCGGGGTCATAGATCAGGGCGATGACGTTCACCCATAGCGAGACCAAGACAATGCCGTCGATGAAACCCCAGGATCCTCGCAGATAGGCATTCGGCGTCCAAAAGAAGCCATCTGCAATGACCTTGATCACCAGCTCGACAGTGAAGAGTGCCGCAAAGCCAATATCGGCCCAGACAAACCAGTTCTCACGAGAAAAGCCGTGCTCGGCAAAGTATTCCTTCTGATACAATGGCGTTGTGATACAAGCCAGAACAACCATCGCCACAATGGCACAGTAGATTGAAGCGGAAAAGGCGTACCAGATAGGTGCAGAAGGCATAGGTCCTTGAATACGGTGTCCACCTCTTCCTGGTCCGACAATCTGACAGCAGAAACGACGGACAGGATGATCAGGCTTGAAGAAGTAGAGCGACGTATTGTAGTCGGGATGCTTCTTGAGATACTCCTTTTGTGCCAGCTTCTGCTTCTCGGCCGCCGCGACGACCTCCCTCGCCATAGTCCTCGGATCCACATCCTGGAATGCCGTGTTAATCTGTGACTTGGCATAGAATGGATTGGGCTCCTTGTTGAACATTTTGCGTTTTACGATGTTCCATAGGCCGAGTCCAGGCATGCTGGAGATGACCTTGTCGTCCGAAGGTAGTATCGTCATGGTCCTCGCAGGAGTCGTCGCAGGGGGTGCAACCTCTCCATCAGCTGGATCGTCCAAGAAGTCTTTGACGACGGCATCCTTGAGTAACATCTCTGTGGCTGCCGAGCCAAAGTCAAGAGGGTCCTGTCTCTTTGCATGGCCGAGCTTGAAGATCGAAGACAGCGAGAGCACTCCTGTACCTGAGCCGATGAATCTTCTCTGTTGCAAGAACGCCTTGACCTGTTGCAATCGTTTCTCGTCCTCTGAAACATCAAAATTCTCCTGAATGACAGCAATGAACATGTTCAGCACGACAAAGTTGGCCAAGATGTACCACAGAATGCAAAACGCAGCTCCTATCCAGCCATTGTTGAATGCGACCTGGTAAGTTGTGACATTGTACAAGATAGAGGTCCAGTTCTCGGACGACAGCATCTGGTACATTCCAAGAAAAGCATTCCAGATGGTGAAGAAGGTGACCTCGATTGCCTCTCCCTGGCTGTCTTGTTGTGGTAGCTCGCCACGGAACAGTTGAGTTGCGAAAATGGCGGCCAGGAAGGTAAGGAGAAACACGAATAGGATCAAGTTTGCCAGACCACTGAAGTTGCCGAGCACGACCATGATCAAGTCGCGGGTGATTTGTACTGACAAGACTACTCGATAGACTCGCAGAATCTGGAAAATAGACAGCCAGGCATAGACTTGACCGGACTCGCGAATAGCTGGGATCTGAATGACGCTGGTCACGATAGCCAGGAAGAGGTCGATCACGTTGTGTCTGCGCTTGAAAAAGTTTCGCCAGTCAACGATAAGTCGGATTATAATCTCGACATCCAGAGCGCCTGTGACGTGTAGCTCTGCCAGCAGAATGAATTCCCGCCTGCCCTCGCCCATGGTAGCACTGCGAAAGCATTGAGCGACGAGACCAAAAGCGATGACGCCGATCCAGAAATAGTACGTCTTGTCAAACCAACGCTTGAGAGAATTTCTCCTCGGTTTCTCAGTCTCAGCTTCGTCATCAGCTAGGAGATCCACGTCTTCTCGCTGCTCAGCTGCGAAGGCACTGGCTTTGCTCTCTTCTCGGATGATCTGGAAGGATGACGTGATGACAGCGATGAGCAAGTTGACAAGCCAGAGAGTCATAATCACCAACCCAAATGCGAAGAACAAGGCAGCTACCAGGTAGTCGCTGTCGGTGAGGTAGTACATGATGTCCGACCAAGTATTGGATGTCATGATTACGAAGACCATTTCCAAGGACTGAGGAAGGTTGTCAAAGCTCACAGTGTTGTTATAGGGGTTTTCGCCCTCGACACATCTGCTGTTGACTGGGCAGAGGTAGCCTTTCGCAGAAACCGCGCCTGGTGAACCATCTGGTAGAAGATATGGCTGTGCATCATAAGTGGCATTCAGCCAGCCTCCACAGAATTGGAAGCTGCCCGGGACGTTTTGTGTATAATTCGCTTGAGGACTCGGACTGTTTATATCAGGATCCACCCAGACGCAAGTTCTGCGCAAACTAGACTTGAAGCTCTGGATGCCGACAATGGCAAATAGCAGCCAGAAGAAGCCGATCAAGAATGCCACATTTAGCAATGTCGGAGCAGCTCTCTTTAGAGATCGCAAGATGACTGAAGTGCCTCCGGTGATTCCCAGCAAGCGCAAGATTCGCAGACAGCTCAGCATGCGGAAGACATACAGGTGCTCTTTGGAGTCGTATCCGAATACTGCGATCCAGAAGCTGATCCAATAGGCGCCCACGGCTACAAAATCAAGGCGATTGAAGGAATGCCGCAAAAAGGCTCTGTGGGCTAATCGTCGCCTTTGAGCCTGCCTCGAAGACCCAGGAGCCTCTTCGAAATTCTGGGTGGTGAAGCTACGCAATAACGGTGGGGCTTGAGGTGCAAATCCTGGACTTCTAGGCGCTCCATGCACCGAATGCTTGCGACTGACTGCAAACATGTCGTTCGCTTTGTTGAAGACAGCTCTCCCAAAGCTGATTTCCCGGTCGATCGTGCTGTACTCGACCGGGTTGATGATGAGACCCGAGACAATGACCTTTGCGATGATCTCCAAGGTGTAAATGACGAAGAGACCCGTCAGAGACCAATCAATTGGGGATCCATACTTGCGGGATCTTGGGTCATTATAGACGCTTCCCCGCGCGTCGACCGCGAGGAGGATTGTTTGTAGGATGATTAGGATTAAAAGTGTAGGTTCGACGAAAGGGTGAGTAAGCAGCTCGCAAAGGGCAAGTCGAATCCGATTGTCCTGACCGAAGATGCCAAGTGATTTGCCTCTTAAAGGATTGGCTTCCCTGCCTCCCAGAGGCCTAGTCGGGAGAGGAGGGAGAGGCGCTTCCAACATGGGCGAGGGTAGCTTCTCCACGACCGGAGACTTGAGGGAAGGTGTGCGCTCATTTCTTGGAGATTGTCGCGGACTCGAGGTGTCCAGTGTTGGGAGACCATGGCCATCGTCCGCGACTGAAGCAGACCGCTTGATGCTTCTCTCCACGACCTCTGGTTCGTTACTAAGATTGACAACACGTTGTGACATTTTTGCCACGATCGTCCCAGCCCTCTGCAGCGGCGCTGTTATGGGTGAAGTAGGTGTGAGCATGCTGCCAGACCTCCCACGTCCAGTGCTTGGGGATAGGGAATTTCCCTGCTCGAGGTCATGTGTGCCATCGGTCCTGCTCGGAGACAAGTAGATTCGTATACTGCCTGAGCCCCGCGTTTGTCGGTCATGCCGCTGACCAGCCGGGGTACTGTGTGGAGTCGAGGAAGCTACCCTTGAAGACTCGGTCAAAGGTATAGTGTCTGCGTCGTTCTCCGAGGGAAATGCTCCCGTACCGTCGCCGAATTCTTCGTGTATAAGCGAACTCGATGCGTCGTCATCGCTATCCGGTGGCACTGTCCGCAGCGTTGGCAGATCTTGTATCCTCGCTCTTCTCGGTTGCTGTGGCGGTTCCTCTATGCTTGGATATGCTTCTCCAGAGTATGACAGGCCCGCGAACCCCATAGCCTCTTGCAGACCAGGACCGACTGGAGAGAAAGCCGGCTCATCTTCCGGCTCAGCAGGAGTTTTTAATCCTCGAACATTCGTGTTCAATCCCAACCCAAGTCCAACTCCTGGTGTACTCCGCTGCGTCCCCGAGCTGCCCTCTCCCATGGGCGCGTACTGCACGCCATGCTGATTGCGTCGTAGTGGCGAGCTCCGACTGTGCTGGAAAAGATTTCGACCCCTATCACTCAGTGTTCGCCGGTGAGATGGACTGTCAGGGATCTCGTTATCCTCATCGCGGTATCGTAGTTCCTGCAAGGGAATGGCGTTGGACCTGCTTCGCCGATGATACTGATCGTCCGAGTTCATGATTGTATGTACACTCCCACCAGGAGTCTCTTCCCGTCAAATATCTGCATTTGGCGCAAAAGAGATGGATTAGATTGACGGGTTTGCAGGGCTGACTTGAGGTAAAGTTTTGGGAAAGCTGAAACACGGTTCAGGTTTATAGCTTGGTGTTCGAGTAGGGGCTTAGCGAAAGTGATTCGGTCAGATCTTAGAGAGACGGACGAAGTGTGAAAAATTATCAATATGGACAAGAAAAACCAGGAGCTGTTTGTGAGATGCAATTGCGCGTCGGCTCCCTCATGCAAGTCTACGAATCGAATGCATGGCGTCCCTTAACGCACTGCTGGTCCTTGCGCTCGATGGGCCCGACCCTGAAGGTCTAATCGGCGGCGATCCAGCGCCCGCAGAATTGGACCGAACCGTTGAAAATGGCGCGCTAATCTTTGTTACAAATCAGCCCCAAGCCAGAGTCAGGACCGAGCTTGGTTGTAGGCAAACCACAGCCGCAAGATCGACGAGAGGCTGACTATCACTTCCACCCACGCTGGCTTTTGCTTCGTAGTACTTGCAGTGCTCACATGGCTGTGCATGATTAGGCATAACCTTTGACTCTGTATGCCGTTTTGTACTACCCATCATTCAAGGTTTGGTATCACGCGAAGCATTTCCCTACCTCAGCTCTAAAATCCACCCCTCCACTCCCTCAAGATACCCTCTCACCTTCTCCGCCGCCCTCGCCGCTTCCGCCCCGTCCACCACTCTATGATCTGCTGACCAGCTGAGCACCAGCTCCTCCTTCCTCACGAGCTCTCCGTTCTCATCGAACGCCGGGACGATCTTGCTTCTTCCCACGCCTACAATCCCAACCTGCGGTTCCACTATCACTGGCGCCACAACACCCCCACCTATCGAACCAATATTGCTCACTGTGAATGTCGCACCCGACAGATCGTCTTTCTGCAGCTTTCCAGCCTGCGCCTTCTCGGACATGGCTTTTATGCTGACGGCCAGCTCGGCGACCGATTGTGATTGCACGTTGCGGATGACGGGCACGACGAGACCATTTGGTGTATCGACTGCTATGCCAAAGTCATGGGTGCCACGGTATGTCAATTGAGGTTTCATCGGGTCGCTGGTGTCGAGGTGAGAGTTCAGGATTGGGTGTTGTTGGAAGGCGAGCGAGACGGCTTTGAGAATGAAGGGGAGAGGTGTGATGCGAGTCGACTTGTCGCGCGAGGTGTTGATCATGGTCCGTAATCGGGAAAGGGACGACATATCCACTGTCATTGTGTAGAGGAAATGAGGGATGTTCAATGACCGGGTCATGGTCTTGAACATGGCGGATTGGATAGGGGTGAGGCTGACCTGTCGGTCTTCTGCAGACGGTCGTGGTACCGGCTGTGATGCTGGCATCGCTGCTGTCGTCTGTGTCGAGCCATTGGCAAACTGTTGCACGTCTTCTTTGGTCACCCGGCCGTCCTTGCCTGTGCCTGCAATGTCCTCGATGTTGATCTTCAGCTCTTTACTCAGATGCCGTACTGCCGGAGTCGCAAGAGACTTGTGCTGGCCATTATTCCTCGAAGGTGGCTTCCGAGAGCTTGTTATATCCGTCGGTGACGTTTCGGCGACTGTGTTCTTCGTGCTGGTGTGCTTCTTCTCCTTCGGCTTGTCTTGAGAAGCAACGGTTGCTCCTCCACCTCCCAGTTTTGCCTCGTCTTGTGGAGAGATCTCGCTCTGGATATCAATGTCGACCAGTGGCTACCAATTTCAGCATTCTCTCTCTCCTTGCCAAAGCCGAGAGTCTCACCTTGCCGACAAGAGCCATGTCGTCCGCCTCATAATGCAGCTTCTTGATTACCCCGTCGAAAGGAGAGGTGATCTACGCCAGATTCAGTATCCTTCCATAAACTCCTTTGACTCTTACTCACATCCGTAGCCGTCTTGTCCGACTGCACCTCACAGATCTTGTCAAACTGCTCTACCCTCGCACCGGGCTGGACGAACCACTGTATGATCTGACACTCTCTCGTCCCTGTCACTCGTGTCAGTCAAATCCCAGAACTCTGGCTATTACCACTTACCCTCCCCAATATCCGCCAGCAAAAAGGGCTTGACAACGTCCCACCGTCTCGAGGCATGGAATGCTCTCTTGACCTGTACTCTGGACACGCTCGGCGCCGTCCTCGAGCCCAAAGCATTCCTGCAAGCGCGACATACACTCATCCTTACAGAGATGCGTACAAAAATCAGTAACAGCAGAAAAGGAAGAACCTACACGTCCATGTTCTGGTCGGCGAGGGAATAATTCCCACTAGGCAGGTTGCAAGGAGATGTCCTATAAGCCGGTGGTAGCCGCAGTGGGATTTGAGCCGACGTCAGCCATTTGGGTTTTGCGGGGGAGAAACGTGAGCCGAAGAATCGATTCTGTGGTACTCGAAATAGCTTGAAGAGCAAAATGGTCGTGGAAATCTTTGTACGGTCATTACTATCTGCTGAAGCCAATTGCTGGAACAATGCCGTGCTGTGACAATATGTACATCCTTCCCGTTCCCATGCTACCATTTTCACCCCTCTCTCGCCCTTTCCGCTCAGAGTAGTCTCAAGAACCCACACACCGCTACCAACACCTCCGCTACCCAAGGCTGTACATGTCAGTCCAATCCATGAAATCCCAGACAAGAAAATACTCACCACTTCCCTCCCCCTGCTCCCCGCGCCGGGACTCGCCACCGTCGTGCCCCCACTGATAATGAACCCCCCATTCGCACTAGTCGCCCCCGCCGTCCCACTAGCAATCACCAACCCATTCCCGGTCGTCGCGCTACTGAACAGTCCCGTGGTAGTGACGCTCGTCGTTCCCGTGAGGACATTCGACGTCCTGGTCGCCGTCGACGCCGCGCCGGGCGGTATCGTGCCCCCCGTCACGATCCCCGTGATGGTCCCCGTGCACGCCGCGCCCACGGGACAGCACGCCACGTACCCGGCTTGATCCGGTGCGCAGCGGGCGGCGTTGCTGCAGCAGAGACCAGGCGCGCCGAGGCCCGAGCAGGACGAGTAGCCGTTCGGACAGCCTGCGGAGACGGTTTGGCGTTTGGCGAGGTCGAAGGCGTCGGCGTCGGCGTCGGCGTCGAGGGTGGAGTTGGAGATTGTGAGAGGGTCCTGGTCCTCAAGCAAAGGTTCGAGGAAGGGGAGGAACAGAGATGCGGAAGTGATTGCCGTAAGGAGCGTGAAGAGGAGCAGTAGTATTGGTCGTGGCATTGTGAACGACAAATCAGCTGGACGTTGGAGATAGCCGTTGCATGTGATGGAATTATAGAGGAGGGGGAATGGTGCACATGAGTTTTCTGGATCGGGCAGCGTGTTTGCGAAAGATGGTCTGTGCTTTCTTGCTGCAGCAACCAGCAAAGTCAGGCGTCATGGAGAATCTCGGGTCTGGGCCGGCCCGAGAGGCCTTTACACATACATCTCTGCTAGTCTGAGCAGAAAGTCAATCAATTTCATGCAGCAAATAGTGTCTTTACAAGATAGGGGACGTCTGGAATGGAGCTCCCGATGAGAATATGAGGGTGGATATATCGGCATGTTATCATCAGTGTGATTCAATTCTGTCACCTCGGAGCTGGAGCTATGGCATCTACCTCCTGACCTCCTCAACCTGCACATTGTGGATCTTCTCATCAAGATCCACACCACGAGCGTGATGCGCATCCTCAACACCCAAAAGGTCACCGCCCCTCTCGACGTGGTTGGTACCACCGAACAGAACATCAATCTCCTCGAGTGCGACGTTCCTGGTTTCAGGGATACAGAAGAACACAAACACCGCCAGCAAGAAGTTGATGCCGGCGAACATGTAGAAGGCGTAGAAATCACAGTTGGCCAAGAATCTAGAGTCGTTAGTGAGGTCCACACAGAGATTGGAGCATACTCACGTTGGGAAGAATTGCTGGACAATCGAGTTGGCAATGTTCTGTGTCTGCGAAGCCATGCCCACCGCCTGTGCGCGCACATTCATGGAGAATATTTCAGAAGTGAAAATCCACGTGGTCGCGCCCCAAGATGGTTTATCTAGGCTGGTCAGTACCTGTCGATGGAACTGTCAGTAAGGATGACTTACAGAAGAGGGCGAATAAGAACAGTATGAAGACGATGGCAATCCCCACGGGTTCACTCTTTGCTCCACCTGGTAGGTTTGGTGTTTCAGTCTTGACTGCAGCGACAATAACCATGCAGATACCCATGCCAATGGCACCGACGATGAACAAGAACTTGCGACCGAAGCGATCGACTGTCCAGGTGGCGTTGAGGGTGAACAAGATAGAGAAGGTGGCGTTGAGAGCATTGATGAGAGCGATGGTATCGCCGTTGTTGAAAACCTTCTGGTAGGCCTTGGTGGAGTAGGTGTTGAGTGTACCTTGACCAGTGATTTGCTGACCAGCGTTGATAACGAAGGCGAGCAATAGACGCTTGCGAACGGAGGGGTCTTTCCAGAGGGCAGAGTAGGATGAAGAGATGGCTTCCTTCTCGAATTCAAGAGCCTCGCGGATGGTGAGAACCTCATCCTCGACCTCCTCTTCAGTATCACGAATCTTGCGAAGAGTGACCTTTGCCTCCTCGAACTTGCCCTTGCTACAAAGCCAACGAGGTGTCTCAGGGATGACAAAGACCTGAGCCAGGATGAGAATAGGGACGAGCATCTGGAATATGACGACCGTGCGCCAGTCTGGAAACGAATGTCAGTGATTATTACTAGGTCCCAGTATGGTTGAACTTACCCCAGTCGTGGAGCTTGCCCTTGTTCTTCTGGCAAGCAAAGTTCACCCAGTAGGCAATGAAAGAGCCGACAGAGTAGAACATTTGCCAGAAAGACATGATCTTTCCACGAATGTGCGAAGGACTGCACTCTCCAATGTAGATGGAACCAGCAGTCAGAGCCAGGCCCTGACCAATACCGATGATCACACGGCCGCCGATAAAGACCCCAATACTACCACGAGGAGAGAAGGCTTGCATGATAGTGGCGATGATTGTAAGGAAGGCACCGGTAGCCATGCCAACTCTACGGCCAGCGTAATCAGCGAGAGGGCCACCCATGAACCATCCTGCAACAATGGCACCGACTGTGTATGCTGTATTGACGGCTCCGACGACCTGAGGGCCGGGGCTGTTGAAAAATAATTCCCAGTTCGTGGATCCCTGGACGGCGTTGTAGACTGATGCATCGTATCCGTACAACACCATGCAGGAGGCTGCTACAAGAGAGATGTACCAATTGTATGAACGCTTGCCTGTCATGAGACCCATGATGGCGATGGGGGAGCTTGCTGCTCTCTGATTATGGTAGGTTACGTGGCAGAGAACAAACAGTCCTCGAAATGAATACTACCAGCTTTCGTAGGGGACAGAACCGCTGCACTACTCGGACGCGAGGTGCAAGTATCTTAAGTAGATAATCTTGCGACCCGAGGAAGAGGGGATAGATTGTCCGTCTAACACAATAGCTCTAGGCTGTACTCTCACTCACGGAATAATTCTTTGTGCGGCACGAAACGTTACGAGACACGCCACTGGGGCCCCGGACTCGTGGGGGAACCCCCATTTCCAAGTCGGCTTGAGGTGCAGATAATCATCTCGGCTAGAGCGAGGGATGTATCAGAGGGTGCGGCTCAGTCTTTCCGGTCGGGTCGATACTGTGAGAGCTGGAACGGTTGCGAACCGTCTGGATAGGCAGGGTCATTCTGGGAGAAAACATGTGGATCTCTGTTCTTGACGTTCTTCCACGTATCAGATGCCCAGAATCCCAAGCTTTGAGGCGTGATCATCAAGCTATGGCCAAGCGGGGTGCACTCGCTTAATAAAGCTTAAACCCACATGTCGGTACTGACATGACAGTGGCAGGCAGTATCATGGAAAAGATGGGGATGATTGGTCCTGAAACACGCCTTGGATTGACAATCGACTACGTGGTGTCCTTCCCCTCAAAGGTCGTTTTGGTGGTTGCCGAAGCTCGCATCACTATTCTCCGGACATGAGAGCGGGACGTCCGGCAACACGTGGTGATGATCCATCCCAGGTGTCGCTCATTGGTAATCGGCCTAGCAGGAGAAGTGTCGTTTTCTGTTTAAGAAACATCTTGCCAGGAAACTGATCTAGACTGCGACTTGTCCTTGCCAGTTTTTCGACCGAAGCTGTGTGCTAGAGTCTGGAGAGGAAAAGATATCCGCGGAGTCAAAGTCGCATCAGGAATACGGTGACTTTCAACTGGCCCCTCTAGCGACTTCTCAAAGCTTCTCGTGCTTGTCTGGATGAATACTGTCGTAGGCGGTTGCACGAGGTCGCCAGGTGGACGCTCCTCTTCATGCTCTTCCCTTTCACGAGCTATGGCGTCTAAATTCGTTCTAGTCTCGATGAGGGATCGGAAGAGGGAACGTCTCTGATACTCTTCTTTGCGCCATTTCAGACGATATACGAGGAAGAAGATTGTTCGGATGACGAATAGGAGGGATATGATCGATGCGATAGTTAGCACAACGGCCATCCAGTGAGCAGTGAGGCCTGGCATGGTTTCGAAAGATAAGCACGCCTTTTTTTTTTGTGCGTGTCTAAAAGACTGTGCGCTTTGTTGAGTTCCCATATCGCCATGTTTGAGCACAGCAGTGCTCCTTCCGTGACGCCAGGTGTGGGTGACTCTGTCCTTCCTTGCATGGATTCTCGATCACTCCACTCCCATGCACACTCAAGAGGACGGGTAACCAATTCCCAGCAAAGTCGGATCCATAGCAAAGAAGTCTCTGTATACACTATCATGGGTATTTCCTAAGTCATGACCTCATTTTGCGACAGCACTTCCCCTAACCACTTTCTCACACCTCCGACTTCTGCGCCGCCATTTCCAGATGGGTTCTGCCCATCAGTAAATGCAGTGCCATCGCCGGCCAGAAACCTCCTCGCCACATCTTCCGCCTCTTTCAACTCTTCCTTCTCCTGCTCGCCCATCCTTGCGCAGAGAGCTACCAGGTCTTCACCCCTGTCACTGGCTGATATCAGGTCCTCTGCAAGTGCTATGATGTGCTTTGGCACACCGTTCATTCGTGCACAGACAGTGCCGTAGGAGGACGAAGTACGGCCGGAAGCCAGCGCGTAGAGATACACAATGTCCTCTGTCGCTCTGGTCGAGAGGAGTGACGTGCTGGCAATTGTAGAAGATGTCGAGGGCCTATGAGCTCGATCGGCGTTGGTGGTAGGAGATAATAGGATTCTCATCTGGTGGAACGAGACGTGCGGGTGGGAAGGTAACAAGGAAGGATGGAAGATTTCTGAAGTCGTCAGCATGGGCACGACAAGTATCCCCACGGGTCTCTTGACGTCGGAGGAGTGATGCTGAAGAGGGTCTTACCGTGAAAGTGTGTTGCTGTGACCACTTTGGGTCGTTCCGAGCCAAGTGAAGAGAGATGAGAGATTATCCCCGCCACCAGTCCGGCACCATCTATTTCTGTCAGCGCCTGAAACTCAAGTCTAGTGATAGATGTAGCTTGCCGTGAGAGTCTGTCCCTTTCCCGAATTCATCAATCACGATCAGACTCCTCCTCGTCGCCAGACTGAGTCCTAGAGACATCTGCTGCAAATCGATCATGAATGCGCTTTGTGCCCGTGAAACGCTCTCTTGGGTCCAGATTCGAGTCAGGATCTTGTCAGTCAGCCCGACCTCTGCACGCTCTGCAGGGACAAAGGAGCCAATATGTGCCATCAATGTGATGAGAGCAACTTGCTTCAGGTAGACGCTTTTGCCAGAGTAGTTTGGGCCAGTGATGAGCATCATGCTCGGTCTCCCTGACAGCTGTACATCAGTCCGAATCCCTTCATCGTCTGACTCTCCGCCTCCGCCGACTATTAGCGTGTCGTTGCTAACGAAAATCGGCACCGTCCGCTCCTGAAGGAGATGCCGGCCAGCCTGGATCTGCAAGACATTCTCGTCCGTCATGTGGGGACGGCAAAGATTGTACTCCCTGGCACCCTGGGCAAGGGCCGATAAGCAGTCGAGCTCGCCACATACGTCCGAGACATTGCAAAGGAGCTCTTCATGCTCAAGTATCTGCTCGCCAAGCTGATGAATGATCTCGATTTCCCGGTCACAGATCGAGCCATACACATCCCCAAATTCTTCGTCCATAGCTCGAGTTCGAGAGTCCTTGTAGTACACATAGTCGCCTGTGTAGAACTGCTGTTCCCAGGGATCGTCCTCTTCGCCTGTGTACACACCTCTTGTCGTGTCAGGTATGCGTCGTACAGAGATCAGGAAGCCAATCTGTGGAAAGAAGATGACATTCAGCTGCGCGTTGTAGATGGGCGAGATCGTCCGTGCCATAGCATTGGCAACATGGGAGAGTAGGTCATCCATACCAGCATACGTCCTCTTGATCTCGTCGAGCTCAAAGTCGACTCCAGCCTTGACCACGGTGCGATGTTGCTCAATGGACAATTCAAAGTCAATTGTATGCCCGATCGTGCTACCAATGACGGACATGGTTCGACCATCGAAGTAGCGTACCACCTTACTAAAGATTGGAAGACGATGTGCACCACTCATCTCCTCCAGAGCTTGCCGTATCTCTAGCGCTCGGTAGAGGAATTCTCGGATGCTAGACCACACCGAACGATGTACTCCGGAAGAGCGTCCTGGCACGATACCGCTGGCATTCCCTTTGCGTACATACAATAACACCGACCGTATGTTCTTGACAGCTTTCATATGCAGCACGATCTTATCCATCAGAGGCTGGTTGTCTGGACGGATGAAAGTGCTGATTGTATCAAGCCTGTGATTGATCACGTCTATGTTGACGGAAGGGCGCAGAAAGTATTGACGCAACATGGCCTTGCCTTGAGGAGTTCTTGCAAAGTTGTGGAATATCCCGTACAGTGAAAGGCCCTCCTTAGCTCCAGAATTGCCAAGTCCACGATTTTGTGTTGAGGGGTGTGACTCGGACTGGATGACTTGCAAGGAGACAAGAGTGTCCATGTTGACAAACATAAAGCCACCAAGCGAGAACATCGCTACGCTCGAAATGCGGAAGAAGCTGCTAGCTGCTGCATCGCCTGGGTTGAAGGCAGCATTCTTCCTCCGTCCGATGTAATTGAGGACAGCTCCTGAGCAACCGATAGAAAGGCGACTCTCGATGTTGATGGCGCATCCTAGGGAGAGCAAAGTATTCATCCTTCCACCTGTGTCTTCGCTAAAGTCGTCCGGTTCATCGATGCCAGCGACGTCTCCTGGAACCATTAACGTGACTCGAAGGCCATTGCATTGTCCCATCCCAAGATTTATCAGCTTCTCGCGAGCTACTTCGTACTTGAAATCTGCCGAAACACGAAAGTCTACAGTATATGGAAGACCTGCCGTATCATCTACACATGGTTAGGCGGGGTCATCCTAGTATCTCCATGACTTACGGTCGAGTTCGCTGTCGGCATTGCTCTCTCGTCGAATGTCGATCAAGTCGAGGATGCTTTCATCGAGGTTGAACGGGATGATGATGCTTGTGGGGTTGACAAATGACCTTACTTGTAGGGTTCAGCATCTTGGTCCACGGCTTTTTGAAGAGAAGACGTACAGGCTTCCACAATCTCAGGTCCGCCTTGTTTGACATCTTCCATGCAGTACAGCTTCTGTTCCCGTGCCACATAGTAGGCGCAGCCGATTGAGCCTCGCTCCCGCACATTGATGGCCATAATGACTTCTTGGAGGGTCTCATCGTCGATATACTGTTCATGGTGCGATTCGTGGCGCTGAGATGGAGGAATCGCAGCGACAGATCTTGCCGAGGATACTGGGCGATTTGGCAGCTCTCTCCGTGAGGAAATGAAATTGCGAGATTGCTGACTGGCTGCAGAAGAGGCCTGTCGTCGTGAGCCCTTGCGAGATGCTTGCGAAGTGTTGGGGTACCTCTGAGATCCGCCTCGAGATGATCGATCTCTTGGATGCTGCTGGATCGTTCGTTCAGAATGATGAGAGGACGATGCTGGCATGGTGAAATCAAAAGGAAAGATGCCTATATGTGCATCGTTTGTGAACGGCTGCAGAGAAAGCTGAAGTGGTTGAGGCGGATGCTTGAGCTAGTACTACACCTAAATGCCGAAGCGAAGTTCAAACTGTGGCACCTGGCATCGAGAATGTCATCAGTACACTCAGATGGTCACAAGTAATCGTGGTATGGATTAGAGATCATGCAGAAAAGCTCATCAGCCGCTTTGAGCGATCTTCTTGGTACGACGGAAATTAGGCACATGGACGAGGGTACTCACGATAGACCAGCAGAAATACGCTGGTCGCATCCAATCGTAGGTAGTGAACCACTTGCTTGCTTGTGACGTACTCGATTCCTACGTCGTGTATATCACTGTCATGAGCCCCCCTCCTTCAACCACTGTGTAAACTTCCTCCTTTCCGCTCGGATGTCCAAGAAGCCAGCCCTCTGCTCGAGCCCGATGTATGGGTTACCTCCAAAGCCTTCATCCAGGTTCTTCAATGGCTTATGCTTCTCCTTCTCGATCTTTCCTGCCCATACCCTCCACTGGATCGGCTTAAGGTCTGGCGCGCCAAGTACTATCCCAATACAAAGCAAGAAGACAGAAATGAGGGTTTCGATGGTGATGTCGAGCGGCAAAGAGAAGCTCGCTGTTACCGGTGCTCCAGTGTCCGCGGCAGACGACGGCGTAGTCGTAGTCAATGGCTCAGAGGGTACCGCTGGGTAGGTTGCTACTTCATAGGCTGAGTATACGCTGATATTGTCAGCGTGCGTCAATTGTGTGAGCTCCATCGCTTACGCATGTGCTAAGAGTATGAGCCCTGCAGCATTGAGGACATTCGATACTAGACCCATGTTGTCAGCAGGAATGACAAAGTTATGTTAGAGGGAGAAGTTGAATGAGGACCGGCCTGGAGCTTGCAATGCTACCGGCTACGTGTAAAATTCTTGGCACGAACGATCAACCAGTGATGAACCTGTCTGCACCACACATTACGCACTTGACTCGGTCATGGGTCGTCTTCATTTTGTGGTCTATCTGCATGCAAAGGACTGCGGATTCTAGCATTCGATCATTCATCTACCATCTTCACCACCCTACAACTTCTGCATGGCGGCGATATCGGAAGACTGAACGTGGTCCTCATCCTCAGCAATCTGCTCCTGGAGCTCATCCAGAGAGACCTTCTCATCCTCAACGACCAAGTTGATCTGTAGCTTCTTGACACCAAAAGCGAGAGGAACAAGCTGTTGGTAAGTTAGCGAACATGATCCATACTCGAGAGGGGCAAACAAACCTTGGAAGCACCCCAGACAAGACCATCCTTCTCGATAGAGCGCACGCCCTTCTCGAGCTCCTTCATGTCGGTCTCATCGTCTGATGCATGTCAATATCGATCTATCTGCAAGGCCTTTGGATGCTTACCCCATGGCTTGACGTCCAATGTAACGATGGACTTGGCTGCAGGCTTCGTCTTTCCGGCCTTCTTCTTGGCGTATTCAGCAAGACGCTCCTCCCTAATACGGGCGGCCTCTGCATCCTCCTCCTCGTCATCAGAGCCGAAGAGGTCGACGTCATCGTCGTCGTCGTCCGCGGCTTTCTCAGGGGCCTTGGCTGGGTTGACCAGAAGCTCGCTAGATTCGGGTCCGTAGGCAGTAAACTCCTTGGTTGGGTCACCTGGCAGAGAAGAGAACTCAGACTCGTAGGAAGCGATGTGCTTGTACCAGCGGTAGGCGTGGGGGTGCTTCTCGACAGCGGGTGGGGTCTTGATCGCCTGGAAGCTCTTCACATCGGCCTGGGAAGGACCGTAGCTAGTTCATTGTCAGATTCGCCGTCTCTTGATTTTCATTGTGACCAAGATGCTATGATAGCTGTTGTGCAAGGTGTTCAGAGTTGCGCTGAGCGCTTTGGAGGAATCGTATGGCGGGGTCTTAAGCCGCCTCATAAACACGGACCAAATTCTTTTCATCAAGTAGGGAGTGTGCTGTGAAGATAGTGAAGAGGCTGAACGTACCCAACAATGTAGCTGCGTGTGGTGAGCCAGTGCTCGAGAACTGTCTTTATCAGCTAGGTACAGCGGTCAACAGCTATGAATACCCACGAGCAAGGCCCGAATCGGACACAAAGTCGGTAAAACCCATGGTGTGCGATTGAGGTGTCGCAGTCGCTGAAGAAAGAATTTGCACCGCTAAATAATATTAGCGGTTAATTGTGCGTCAGTGCAACCTTGTGTATTGTCCACGAAATCTTGGGCTGCAGATTTTCTGAGATGTCCCAGGGTCAGTGGGGGACCTTGGACCGAATGTTCTGGTTGCTAAATTCGGACTAGCTGCCGTCTAAAATTTTGTTGCTTTCATGGGAGCAACTCGGAGTTTCTCGAAGACGGTTCAAGTAATGAATCTTTCGATAGTGTTTGAGGTCATCTTCATCATAGCGTGAGAACACAGGTAATATCTTTCCTACACATCCTTCATTCCTAACTCACTTCCCACGCACCCCACTCGGCATTAAACATGATCCCAGCGCGTGGGAGAGCTGCTTTAAATAGCATTGCACGCGCCACATCAAGACCTCGACCTTTAGTGCTACCATCTAGCCTACCACTTCGTACGGTAATATATTCACGACTGGTGCCATGTTCTACGACGTTACAGGCGCGAGGTTACGCCAGTGGCCGCGGCCGACCACATCCACCCGGTGGTACCCACCGAATGAATATGAGTGGAGAGGAAGAAAAGTCAGCGCTTGAAGAGTATGGAGTAGATTTGACCGCAAGAGCAAAGGCTGGGAAACTGGACCCTGTGATAGGAAGAGACGCTGAGATACATCGCACAATCCAAATCCTCTCGCGACGGACCAAGAACAATCCAGTACTGATTGGAGCCGCGGGCACTGGGAAGACTGCGATCCTAGAAGGGCTGGCCCAGCGGATAGTGAGAGGTGATGTGCCAGAAAGCATCAAGGAGAAGCGCGTCATATCTTTGGACCTCGGGCAGCTCATTGCAGGAGCCAAATTTCGAGGCGATTTTGAGGAACGACTCAAGAACGTGCTGAAAGAGGTGGAAGAAGCGCAGGGAGGTGTGATACTTTTTGTGGATGAGCTTCATACTCTCCTTGGACTCGGCAAGGCAGAAGGCTCGATTGATGCCAGCAATCTACTGAAGCCAGCTTTGTCGCGAGGTGAGCTTCAATGCTGCGGTGCAACCACTTTGAACGAGTTTCGGCAGATTGAGAAGGACGTGGCTCTCGCACGGCGCTTCCAGCCTATCCAGGTGGGAGAGCCTACAGTACAGGATACCATCTCCATTTTACGTGGTATCAAGGATCGTTACGAAGTCCATCACGGTGTACGAATTACAGACGGAGCCCTAGTAGCAGCTGCGACATACAGCAACCGGTATATCACAGATCGATTTCTACCAGACAAAGCAATCGATCTCGTGGACGAGGCTGCCAGTGCTCTTCGACTGCAGCAAGAGAGCAAGCCTGACGCTATCAATGAGCTTGATCGACAAATCATGACCATCCAGATTGAGCTCGAGTCACTACGAAAAGAGACCGACATTGCCAGTCGAGAGCGGAAAGAGTCATTGGAGCGGAGTCTGAAGTCGAAGCAGGATGAGGTCAACGTGCTCACAGAGCGCTGGGAGGAGGAACGGGCTGAAATCGAAGAAATCAAGCAGACGAAGCAGAAGCTGGAGGATGCACGAACCGAGCTGGATCAAGTGCAACGGCAAGGCGACCTTGCTCGTGCTTCAGAGTTGCGCTATTCAGTCATCCCTGATCTGTTGAAGCGATTGCCGGACGAGTCTCCCGAGAAGATTGCAGCATCTGGAGGCACGACGCAGCCCGCTGGGTCTGATACCTTGATCCACGATAGCGTCACGGCTGATGACATTGCGAACGTTGTGTCGAGGACAACTGGCATTCCAGTGAACAAGCTCATGGCTGGGGAAGTAGAAAAGCTAATCCATATGGAAGATACCCTCCGCCAATCTGTACGGGGTCAGGATGACGCTCTCACAGCGGTTGCCAATGCTGTCCGTATGCAGCGCGCGGGACTCTCTGGTGAGAACCGACCTCTGGCGTCCTTCATGTTCCTGGGACCCACCGGCGTTGGCAAGACGGAGCTGTGTAAGAAGATGGCTAGCTTCTTGTTCTCCACCGAGTCTGCTGTCGTCCGTTTCGACATGTCCGAATTTCAAGAGAAGCATACCGTCAGTCGACTTATTGGTAGTCCAGCCGGCTACGTTGGCTACGATGACGCAGGTCAGTTGACCGAGGCGATCCGACGCAAGCCATACGCAGTACTGCTTTTCGACGAGTTTGAGAAGGCTCACAAGGATATCTCCACACTACTGCTGCAAGTTCTGGACGATGGTTTCTTGACGGACGCACAAGGTCACAAGGTGGATTTTCGAAACACAATGATCGTCTTGACCTCGAATTTGGGCGCCGATGCACTTCTTATGGACGAGTCTGGCAGTGCCGAGATTCCACAACGGGTCCGCACTCAGGTGATGGATACGGTTCAATCATCATATGCACCAGAATTCTTGAATCGTATCGACGAGTTCATCGTCTTCAAGCGACTTGGTCGGGACGCTCTCAAGGACATCGCAGACATCCGACTCGAAGAACTACAACGACGCCTGGACGATCGCCGTATCGTCCTTAATGTACCAGAAGAAGTCAAGCAATGGCTCTGCGATAAAGGCTACGATCCAAGATACGGTGCACGTCCGCTCAACAGGCTCATCCAGAAGCAGATTGGGAACAGCCTGGCGGACAAGATTATTCGGGGACAGATCACGACGGGCGATACAGCTACTGTTGCGGTCAAGGATGGAGGAGAGGCACTGGAGGTTCTTGGAGTAAGGTGAAGTGCATAACAGTATGTGAGATGGCTGTCTTTGTTTGCATTGCAGGCTATGTTTTGACGACTCTCCGCTATACCCTGTACTTTTACTAGACACATGATGAATGCAATACATAAGATTTTACCTCATGCTTTACCAAGCTCTCCTGTCAATTACTTGTCGGTATAGATTGCTTTACAACATACATTACAGACCTCTCGTAGACTGAGAGAGATGTCCTTCGCGGTCAGATACTTTGATGGCGGACGTTTCGGGGCAAATGCAGATGAACCTTGGGCGGGTTGTGGGCGCGTGCCGCTGTCAAGCTTGCTCAGGACCTGACTCTGCCCACTACCTGTATAGATGCAGCAATACTCTATGCGATAATAAGTATACTCTTACGTACCAATACAACCAGTGCATGCATATACTCAACTGCTGAAATTACAAGGACTATATTGTCAATCGCCATGATCTGACACAATCCGATCACGGATCGTCCGGAAAGCATGGAAGCGCTCGTTTGCGGTTGGGTCGATCCCCGCATTACCCCAGACAGGGATCCACCCAATCGTTCACTGGAGCCACTAACGAGGGATGGCGCCTGAGCTCCATCCATTCGTCTTGGACGTCGTCAGTTGGTCGCGTGCAGTGCAAATCAGGCAATGGGCTGCGTATGAGCAAGCCGTCAAGGTTCAGCACCTCGGAAATTGCATTCCTATGCATGCAGGATGTGAGACGATGGTTGAATGCATTGAATGGCGTAATCGGGGCCATTCCTCCAGCTCAAGGAGAAGCTACGGGCACCTTTGATCCCTTGATTGACGAGTCAAATGACCTGCGGCACTTTACCCCTCAGACGTTGCATCAAGAACGCAGCGTCAGCCCCGTGAGACCTCAGACTGCTCAGACACACCAGGCCCCCGCTTCCCAAAGAGAGAGCTCCCCTCCTGATCGACCATCATTGCATCTTGTTCCTGGCACTTTCCTTTCTCTCCTTTCTTCTTCCCCTCCACTGTCCACACAGTATAGCTCTTCTTGACCAGACCCCGTGCCTCATTTCAGATCTCAACCTCAAGTTGTGTTCATAAGACCTTTGAAATCCTTCACTTCATTATTCACCTGCCATCATGTCCGTCGACGTACATTCATCCACCGAGCCTCTGTCCAAGGTCGACTCTGCTTCTGCCATTGAGCCTGGCAATGCCTCGCCAAAGCAATCAAAGATCAGCCATCGCCGAACGAGTAGTACCGTCTCAGGAGTATTCAACATTGCCGACCTTGGTGAGTCGACACGAGACCATTGAGCGGACCACGAGCTGACATGAACCAGAGAAGGAGGGAGTGGGACTCCAAATAGCACCGGAGACACAGAAGCTCGGATGGTAAGTACTGACCTTGACTACCCTTCCACGGATACCTTGCTAATACCTGACCAGGAAGCTCAATACGTCACCAGCAACTCTCGACGACAAGGAAGCTCTCAAGAAGATGCTCTGCACCCCACCAGTCAAGAAGATTGACCTCCACTTCCCGTTAGGTCTCGAAGTGACCGCCCGTAACCTCAAAGGCGTAACCATCAAGGACGCCCTCGACGCCATCCACAAGCAATTCAAAAAGAAGGTCAGTCACTTACCTCCAGCCCAACCCTTGCCCTACCCTTATGCCCTATCCCTACATCTCATATGTCACCTCATCCATACTCTAAGAACCATGTATTTAACCACTCCCCAGGCGGACGACGAGCTCGACGCCCCCTACCTCGCCGGCTTCGAGTGGGACCGAGATGAATGCTACACACGCTTCATCGTGCACCAGAAGAAGACGGGCGAAGCACCAGTCGGCGGCTCCAAGAAGAAGAAGGGCAAGAAGGACGACGAGTAAATGAATGACTCGCCCCCGACCAAGTCCGTACGTATCCGGCATAGCTCCACTCTTTTGCTCTTGCATAGGGCGACGGCATGAATTTTGCTCGAACAGTGTCCCAAATGGGACCAGATATACCATTAAGCATCAAGCAGATGGGACAAGGACAAAAAAAAAGGTCCGGCGCCGAAAGCTGGGTGACCCCGAGGTCTGGGGTGGAAGGGGAGTAGGTAGCGAAATGGATCGTCTCCACTTGATATTGCCTCTTGTGTCTGTGAACGTTCAGCTTTGTGACGGTGACGCGTGCCCTTGCCTAATGAGTGTAGTCGATGATCACCAATGGAGAACAGGTCACACGTCCAGCACGAACAACCCACTTGTTCAGAATCCCATTGCATTGACGAGGGTAAGTACGTCCATTACAATGCCTCCATCCACACCATCCATCACACGTCGATAACGTGGTGGTTTCCCCCACGCTTTCTCATCTTCCATCCCGTCTCCATGAGTGTGCTACCTTTCCCGTCTCTGATCAGAGAAGCAAAGAAAGAGCAAACACTGAAAGGTTAAAAAAAGGCTTGTTCGGTTCTCGTTCGGAATTCTATGGCCTGCTTTGATTGGTTTGGTTTGTCCATGCGCCGCACCACTCCCGCTCCACCATTGTTCCTGGTTATGCATCTAAAAGACCATCTCGTGTGGTCTGTCACCCTTCCTGAGGGAGAATGAGGAGCCGAGGTATGAGATGAGGAAAGGCTCCTTCTTGAGGCCGTCTAGGAGGGCCTTGTCGACCGACTTTTGGTCCTCTACACGTGCGCTGGCGGGCTTCTTGGCCTGGATAGGAGTATCAGTATTGTATTCGGCCAGTCCAGGATGACATGACTGACCTGGGGCTTCTCTCCTTGCTTGAAGAAAGCATCTTCGCCCTTCTTCTCCGTCTTCTTCTCCCGGGTAAAGTATGACTCGTTGGACACCTTGTCCAATGTCTTGCTGTCTACACCCTTGATGTCCACCTTTGTCTTGGTCGCGATCACGTAGCGGGCATTGACGCGGCGGATGGGGACACCGTTGAGCTTGAAGGGACCGGTCACGAGGAGTAGACCTTGTGGGAGAGTCTTGAGGAGGATGACGCGCTTGCCGCGGAAACGACCAGCAAGGAGAATGAGGACGGTGCCGGGCTGGAGCGACGATCGAGGCTTGTAGGGCTGGGCCTTCTTGCGGACCTGGAGAAATGACATGTCAGTAATTGATGTATCAGGACGATGTGTTGAAGAGGGTCTGAAGTCCATCGCTGTTGCGGTATGGATAGGGCCTTCGCTCGTCCATTGCGACTTCGTTGGAGCTCGTCTCGGAGTCGGTGGGATTGTTAATGTCGTACCTGCTTCTTCGCTGGGTCCTCCTCAGCATTGTAGTACTTCTGCGCCCTTTGTCCGGCAGCAGGGGTCGTCCTCTCGCCGCCCTGGAACTTCTTCGTCTTTCCCTGTTCCGAAGACATTGCGATCAACTGACTGATGTGACTGGATGAAGGATTAGATTATGTCGCAAGATATGATAGTAGTGTCGGAATAGTTGAGAGTCGTACCAGGACAAGAAAGATCTGTGCTGTCGGTGTGGTCGTTGGTTGATGTTCTTCGGCTTCGAGTTGGTAGTCGCAGCATTGTGCAAAGTTATGCCAAGGCCGGGTCACGCATCAACGATAATCCGAACGGTGAGCGAGATGTTCTGGTTGATCTTTTCGAGTCAGTTCTCAGTTCATCATGATGTATCTCGAGTCAGACAGAGCTCCGTGGTAGCTGCTGTGCTTTCTATCATTGATCACCGACTGGTCCTCCGGTGTCTTTCCATCTCTCCTTCATTATCACAACCATGGCAGAAACACTCATCACCTTCAAGGCTGGCAAGTGCGAGCTAGAGGTAGTGCCTCCCATTATCAAACTGATAATTAAATGCTTATAATCTGAAGAACAGGAAAGTTAGACCCGATCCTACCCAAGGCTACCTGTACCTCAAGTATGAAGATGGTGAGTTTTCTGAAATCAGCGATCCAAATTCACCACTGATTATTAAGAAATGCTTCATCTATGCTGGCGACCTCGCTCAGCACCATCTGCAGATCCCGAGATAGATCTCATCATGTTTCCCGGCGACTGTACATTCCTACCATACCTTGGACCAGGCAAGAGCGTGGACGCGGCAGGCGACAAAATCTCTCCTACAAACGGTCGTATTTTCGAGCTCAAGTTCTCTTCTTCATCACAGCGTATCTACTTCTGGTTACAATCCAAATCACAGCACAGCGAGGGCAACCCAAGCTGTTTCAGCAAGAAGGACCTCCTACTTGGGCGCATCGTTAACAAAATTCTCGAAGGGGATGAGACGGAGTGGAGAAGATTGTTTGCCGAATTGAGGAGAGGTGGCGATGGTGGGAGTGGTTCGGGACCAAGTCGCGATGGTGACGTTATGGAAGATGTCCAGGGTGAGGAGAACGACCTTACACGACAAGGAAGTGGTGGAGCTGGCGCCGATGCCACAGGTGGAGATCCACGTGAGGAGGGTGAAGATAGTCGCCGTGGAGGTGGTGACGGAGCACGAGCGTAGGTCAACACTTCCATTTCCAAGCATAGCTCTGGTCGGTCGAGCGGCATGACACAACAGGCGTCAAGGACATGATGGGAAAATACCAGGGAAAGCTATTGCATGAAACCATGTATACTAGCATGATCAAGACATGATAATCATGAGCCTCTTCAGTCACAAGCACTTCAAAACATATCTCGAATGGAGCTCGAATCTGACAAAGTCTCACAGTAACGATGCTAGCGACGTAGTACAGAACTTCCTGCGCTCGTTGCAAGGGAGTAATGTTCAATCTCAGCAATCCCAACAGCGATCTTACGATAAGCCTTTCACCTCTCTGCCCGATCTCCTCGCGACCAACACCACAGTTCCGCATCTCAAAGCTACTTCGCCTGAATACATCGACCGTCTTTGCTCCCATCTCCCGCCCTCCATCTTCCTCCTCAGTCAAGAGTCAGCAGACTCTTTATCCTCGAGCGAACCGTCCCCAGAGGCTGGCAAAGCCGCTATTGAGGCTTTATCTACTGAACAGAAAAGAGGGATTCTGGAGCGAGTCCTGCGCAGTCCACAGCTACATCAGAGCTTAGGAAGTTTGACAGTGGCGTTGCGAGATGGAGGACTACCGCAAATCGGGGAGGCGCTTGGAATAGAGGTCGAGAATGGTGGCTTGATCAGAGGCGGCAGCATGCCACTGGGAGGTGGAGAGGCTGTAGAGAAGTTTCTAGACGGCGTGAAGAAGAGTGTGCAGAAGAAGTAAGTGGTTGTGACACGCTGGATCAGATAGTGTATTATAGGAACAAACATAGAAGAGTGTATTGACGAGCGTTTGGCACTCAGTCAACCCTACCATATCTTTGTGCTTCTCGAATGCGTTATTGAGCATGTGCCGAATTACTCTTCGCTTTGAAGAACGAATGATATTGCATTTGCTATAGGTCAAGTCTTGCAATGACGAAGCACTTTTTGCTCCTCAATTTACCCGCCCATCAATCGCCGCAAGCAGACCCACAATCCCGCCCGGCCCATTTCGTCTTGGCGCTTGCACTTCACCTCCTTCTCCCAATCCTCGACAGCACGACAATAACGCCCTCTCCGCTCACAACCAGACATGTCGCCATTGTCTAGCACACTGGCGCGCCGCGCTCTACACGGTCCTCGCGCTTCCACGCTCACTCGGACCCTTCGCACAACTGTCCGTGCCCCTGCAGCAGGCTCGATCGCCGCTCGCTCATTCTCCTCATCACAAGAAGTCCGCTCCGCTTCGTCGCACGAAGATCACTATGACCCGCCCGGCGGATGGCTCTGGGGACGTGATCCGTCAAAACACCATGAGAAGGAGGACTGGGAGAACGTCTGGACCTATGGATTCTTCGGCGCAATGGCATTCTTGGTTCTTGGGTACTGTTACAAGCCCGATACGAGGTAAGCTGTTCCTACGGTCTAGAGCGAAGGACTCGAGCAGTGTATGATTCTTGGGGAGATCTGGGAGGCCTCGGGGTTCAAAAGGCGAAATACCGGAGGAGATGCAAAAGTCTTGGCATTGCGCGATGAGGACATTCACTGACTGGGCATAGTATTCAGACATGGGCGTTAGAAGAGGCGAGACGAAGATTGGAAGCAGAGGGTATCCTGCCGGATCCTGAGCAGAGAGAGGGATAGATGAGGGGCGATGAAGATGATACGGATGCAAGCAAGAGGGACAAGAGTGACAAGCGATAGAAGACATCTGTGATGTCTGCATAGACGAGCGAGCCTCTGAGCAGGGGCGACAATGGCACTTGTGTGCTTCTCCAGAATCCATGGGCCGAGCGATAGAAGTCAAAGTGATATTGAGATGCATAGCGACAACAAGGTGAACCAACATTTCTTATGCATGCTTTTTCACATCGCATTTTACCATTCAGAGCGGCCACTCCATCTCACCTCCCCATCACTGTGTTACCGTTGCAACTACCACGATCACGTCCCTGACTCTTTTACGATCTACCCATTCGCCACAACTCCTAGCAGACTCGGCCAACTACCGGACTACCACAAGGCGCCATCAAGTGCATAACCTCATCAATAGCAACCTCGATCGCATTCATCAGCGACTGCCAGCCTTGACTCGAAGAAAAGGAGGATGTGCTCCCACCTCCTGACCCATCACTCCTGCAACCACACCCGTCAGAGCGTACAACAATGCCATCTCGCCCGCATCTGGCCTCTACAACCATGCAACCTGAGGTACGATTTTCATTTCGATGCGCCAGAGTGGTGTGCACCCTGCCGCAAGCGAAGGATGCTGGAGGTCAGGGATCTGACTGCAAATCGTGACGGGAGAAGTAACAAGCGGATCGATTGTGGTGATCGGGTCGCTGGTTAGGTTCGAAGAGGGAAGTTGGTGGTAATGGACACGAGGAGTAGGAAGAGGAGCGGGTGGAGGACGAGGGGTTGTCCATTGGAAGGTGACTGGGAGTTGCCGTGGGAAATTGAGGGATATCCGTGGGACTAGAGTATCGAGCAACGGTATTGCTGCCGAGCGATGACATGGCACGTAAACGCGAAGATAGCAGGGTTCGAACATGGTGGAAAGGCATCGATGAGCTATCGGCACATTGCACGGGTATGTTAAGAAAGCTACAAATAATGTCCCTTGTGAGTCCCCGCATCATCTTCTTCAATGACAATCAGCCACAGCACATGGTACTCTCCTTGTGCTGCTCTTGAATGTCCCTTGGTACCTGTCCTTCCCATGCAAATACTCCAAAGCCCAAGAACGCACCGATGAAGATACAAATGATGAGGTAGCCGTTGTAGTACATGGCGAGCAGCATGATGAAGTAAGCGACGGCAAACTGCAGCATGTGGATGAGAGCACGAATGAGCTGCTGAACGATAGTGGGGCGAATCATCTTATTTGTAGCACAAACTGCAGCGCATTCTCCAGTGGCTGTAGCAGTAGCTCGGTCCTTATTTGCGTCCGACAGAGATCCGGACGAAGGACTACCGGATGTCTTCGCGAATACCCGAGTTGGCTGGCGCAAGGAGAAGGTCTTGTTGGTGGAGAAGATGTACTGGTCGTAGGTACGGCCGACACGGCGCAGGAACTCGAGGGACATGACGAGGAGAATGACGCCGATGCAGGAGCCGGCGAACATGCCAGTGGAGGTGATTCTCCAGGACGAAGAGATGAAGCAGGCGTCGATTGTGTTCCAGTTCCACAGCATCTGCAATGGTCAGTCTAGCCCATGATAGATAGTGTATGTAGCATACAGAGATCTTGCAGCCGTCTTCTCCCATGCCTCCCATACTGCCCATACCACTCATGGTCGAGGCTGCGGTTGGTGTGGCCATGGATGACATGCCAGTCATGGAGGACGACATGGCCATGCTGTTGTGATCCATTATGAGCCGAGGCCCGTTCAAAGGACGAGGCTTTCAAAGAGATCAGGGTAGTATTAATGATCTGAGGAGGGTGCACGACTGAAAGCGAGGGACTTAGCTATCAAAAGAGGCCGATATATCCCTACTTACGGGCATAGCTTGTTTCTGTTTCACACCACAGCGTCTCACCTACCTATCTCACCTGCGTGTGATAGACTCACTATCATCTTGTCAGGCGCCAATGCCAGAATGAGGCAGCTTGAGCAAGTTCTTGGCTGGTGAGCAAGTTTATGAAAGAAATAAGTCGAGAGGCGAAACAATCTGAAATGCAACAGAGTCTGAGCGCCACAAAGCGTTCAGTCTTCTGTGATTTGATACTGTAGATCTTCGCTTTTCATGCATGAACGACTTGAAGTGCAAAGATGTTATTGGATGGATGGGTCTTGTTCGTTTTGACGATGCCCGGCACATGCAAGCCACCTGGGCAGTCAACGTACAGCTTGCACGCTGGTGGCCTCTGTTCATTCCTACCACATTGAGCGTTTCACATGTAACAATTGCAAACAACGATTCTGTTCTGGTAGATTTATGGCCTACGGATATGTCGGTGCCAGATAGTCGTCATGCTGTGGCGATATGCGGCATATCTTGATACTGCTTGACCTCATCCACGAAGCCCCCCCCCTTTTCGGCGCCGTCTGATCCTGAATTGTCAAAACATCCTGATGTCCTTCGCAGAATCAAGATCGAAGAATGACCCCTGTCGACAATAGACAGAAACTCAGCCCAATCACTGAGTTGGTCGTCTACGTGTTTGCCGTTGGACTGAGCATGGACTTTCGGCTGCACAGCGACCGCCAGGAGATGAAGCATTCAACTGTCATCCCGAGTGTCTATTCAAAGCTAGATGCTTGGTCGGCGTTGGTCAATTTGACTTGACCTTGCTTTTAACGCGCTTGTGAAAGGCTCTGGAAATCCTCATGAGAGAAAGATACTAGACTAGTCTGGTTGTTATTCCTCATGATATCCACACATCTGGAGGTCAATCCTCGAGCATGCAGCTCAACTACTCGGCAATCAGCACTCGAAGGATATTGCATATCACCGTTCATCCCTTCGCAACGACAACGATCGCCCTCGCTGGGCCGAGATGCTTCACACCGCCACCGCATGGAACACGTTCATGGCAATTCGGACAAGCACACAACGTTACGCGCTACCATTGGAGACCTCGTACATCGATAAGCTTGTCTGGTAGTTGAACGTGTTGGCTGGACCTTGATCATTGACTCCAAAATTAGTCTCTCGACAGGAGCAGAGAATACGAACCTGGTAGGCTATATCACGACTCCATTCCCTCACTCCCAATGTCCAAGTACAACTCCCCATCACTACCACAATGATGCTTCTCCCGCTCGCAGTACTTGCTGCACCTATCCTAGCAGCACCGTATTATCCCTCACCACACGAGTACGACTCCGCCCCATCTAATCCCTCAACACCGTTCAAAATCGACCACGACGAATTCCTCCCTGACCAACCCTCCTCTCTCGCCAAACGCCAATCCGCTTGCTCCCCTCAACCCTCCGGCATCCCCTCGCTCTTCATTCAACCCGACACGCCCTCCTTCTTCGCCTCCTCGCCCCTCTTCATCGTCCAATCCCAATCCGCCCCAACCCCAACAAACTACACTCTAACCTATCGCTCCCTCTCCGCCGCCTCACAACCCTCCATCGGGTCTTACCTCGGCTACACCTCCCTCACCTCCTACAACGTCTCCGCCTGCGCCGCCCTCTGCAGTGCCAACGACGCCTGTCTCAGCTTCAACATCTACTTCCAGCGATCCCCATCGCTCATCCCTGGCCCGACATGCACGAACCCCGCGTCCGTCACGCGCGTCAAGTGCGTCCTGTGGACCGGCCCCGCGGACGCCTCGGACGCCACAAACGCAGGGCAGTGGCGGGCCGACTTCCGCATGCTGATCGCGGGCAGCAACGCCTACTCCAAGGGCAGCACGGTGCCGCCCGCCGGCTACGCGACAGGCGTGCAATTGGATGCGGCGATCGATGCTCCCCTCACGCCGGACGGCGTGGACACGTTTCTTGGCTCCAGTCGATGGGGCAAGGGGTTTGACATCGGGAGGTGTGCGGAAACGTGCGATGCCTACAGGGAGGATGCAGGGAGGCGGTGTCTCTTCTTCAATACGTATTTGGTGTGGATCAATGGGACGGGCCAGGTGCAGGGGCAGGAGTGTTCGATGTACAGTAAGGCTTGGAACGGGACTTGGGCGACGAATAGAGGGCAGTGGAGGGGCGCCGATAGGTATGGTGTCATGTTTAGTTATGGGTTTGAGAGGGCGAATGGGACGGCCAATGGGACGGCGGGGGTGTGAAGAGGTGATGGGCAAGGGTTGGAGATTGGCAGACAAGATTGGACAGTGTTGTGAACAACAAGAGACGAGAGTTCTGAGATGACAGATACGATACTGCATGAATATGGACATTAATGCCGCGATGGACAAGAGCCCGCCTGTGCCACCGCGTCTCCTTATGCTTAGCATGCAGGTAAACTTGAACTCTCAGATGAACCTCCAATGTCCGAGTGCCAGGAACGCCTTACTTCAAGTCCCACTATAAAACGCATGTGCTGCGGCTTATGGTCGATCATGCTTCGCCGGCCGGACCATGATCAAATGCTCGACGCCTGTCGGCACGTACTTTTTGCTGTCAAATGGCAGCCTCTCCTTGCCCTCGAATCCGTATCGCTCATAGAGAGGTACACCGTCGTCACTACCTTCGAGGTAAGCTACGACATTGAGCCTGTCTGCCTCTTCCAGACCCCACCGCAGGTGCATGCCTCCAATACCCCGTCTGTGATATTCTGGGTCTGTTGCCAGGATATTTAAGAGCACATGTGCCTTGCCATTCAAGTACTTTTCTTTGCAGCTCTTAATCGCTCCGAAGAAGCTGTCCAGGGCCGCTACATTCGCCGTTGGCGGCAGACCAGCTTCATTGTTGAGGGCAGACTCGGCGTCAATCTCTGCTTTTGTCCGGTCTTTGGGGTAGATCTTCCATACTGACATCCCGGCGATGCGTCCCTCTGCTCTTGCTTGCGCGGCGTCTGCCGGAGAGAGACGCGCAAGATCGCATTCCAGGGGTTGAGCTGCTGTATCTACGCATACTAAATGCTGAATGTAATGTGCGTCTCTTGTAAGATTCTTGTGCAGACCGTTCCGCGACCAGTCCATGTCTGCCTCCGACTTACCATTCGGGTAGAACAGTGCTGTCATTGTGTTGGTAAAGGCAGTGTCGATGATGCGGAGGTAGGCTTCGGAGTCGCGAGGGAGCATAGGCCGGAGGACTAGGGAGCCTTTCTGCTCGATGATCTGCGACGTGTCGGTGGCCATGACTGGGATGGTCGGAGTAGCGGTCTTGGTTGTTGTAGTGGTTGAAGACATCATGGGAGGCTATCGTCTGTATCGGCTTCGTGCCTTGTCCGGTGGTAAGTTGGGCTAGATGGTAACAGTGACAAAGGAGAGAAGGACAGAAAGGATATATCCGAATACAAACCGCTGGATCACGGATCAAGGAGGTTGAGCAGTGGCATCCAAGGCTGCCCGTGACATGGTTTCACTCCGATATCTACTCCGGCTTGCGTCGGTTGTGGATGTCTCGTGAAGGTCCGAATCCTCCTTTGTTCGGTACGATTGGAAACGTCGGGCCCTGAAATGAAAGGGTCCATGTTGTGGCTCAGTCTGGCATAGAGGTCGTGTCACGTATTCTGCTCGCTCTGGGCAGAGAAGATGATCAGAGGGAGCTGACGGTCAAAAGGGCAGGAGAACTGTTTGCAGGGCGTCATCCAGCAAGGTGGGTCTTTGAGCAAAGGTTTCCGGCGAGTCGCGACTTTGCTTTTCTCCGAATTGGTGAGCCGCCGAACTCCGCAGCTGCTGGAGCTTCTTTCCTTATTGAAACGCTGTCGCTCGCGCTTCCACGGGGCAAGAAGCTCCTGGTATGGGCGAGAAACGATAGTGAGAGTCTTGGAGGTGAGGAAGACACATCTATGCTGTCATGCCGGTACTGCCAGTACGGCTGTGCCTGCAGCACCTTTCCAACCCCCTCCATCCCACCGCGCGGCTCTCCTTGGTCGTCCAAATAGCCGGCAGCCATGATCTAATTAGCCTGAGGCTCCGGTTAATTGACTTCAGCAGCTCAAGTGGGTGTATACAATAAATATCCTGGGAATCGCATGCGAAGTAGCAGTAGGTACCACGACGAGCAACTGTATCCAACATGTCGGATGGGCCAATTGTCTCCCATGTCTATACCGCTGACCCTTCAGCGCATGTTTTCAAGGGCAAGCTTTATGTCTACCCCTCTCACGACGTGGATGCTGGCATCGAGGACAATGACAATGGCGATCAATATGCCATGAGGGACTACCATGTCTTCAGCATGGACACTGTGGGTGGGCCAGTCACAGATCACGGAGTCGTATTGTCACAGGAAGACATCCCCTGGGCATCGAAGCAGCTTTGGGCTCCTGACGCCGCCGAGAAGAATGGAAAGTATTACCTTTACTTCCCTGCTAGAGACAAGGATGGTATCTTTCGGATAGGCGTCGCCGAGGGCAGTGATCCTGCTGGACCTTTCAAGCCTGATCCAGATTACCTCAAAGGCTCCTACAGCATCGACCCGGCCAGTTTCGTGGATGAGGACGGCTCAGCTTACTTGTACATGGGTGGCATCTGGGGTGGTCAGTTGCAATGTTGGCAGGAGAAGGGCAAGTTCGATGAGAAGTGGTCAGGCCCACAAGAGCCCAAGGGCGAGGGTGTCTATGCTTTGTCACCAATCGTAAGCAAGCTGAGCGAAGACATGCACACTCTTGTGGAAGAGCCTAGAGAGGTGGAGGTCCTGGCCCCGGAGACTGGCAAGAAGATTCTGGCTGACGACCATGATCGACGATTCTTCGAAGCTGCTTGGCTGCACAAGTACAAGGGTAAATACTACTTCAGCTACTCGACAGGAGACACACACTACCTGGTATATGCGACTGGCACCAGTCCGTATGGACCATTCACATACCAAGGCAGGATCTTGGAACCAGTAGAAGGCTGGACTACCCATCACAGTATCGTCGAGTATCAGGGGCGATGGTTCCTCTTCCATCACGACTGCTCGCTGTCGGGTGGTAAGAACCATTTGCGGTCTGTCAAGATTAAGGAGCTCTTCTATGATGACCAAGGCAGAATCAAACCCGTTAAGCAATGAGAGTCTTCGATAATCTTGTCTTAGTCTGGAGCAGAATGCAATTCGGCCCGGTTGCTGAACGGGACTCACTACTGCCTTATGGCAACTGCCGTGAAGTGTGACGTAGTAGACTAAACGATCGCATGGAATGCGGACATGCCTATGAAGGCTTTCACAAGAGTATGCTCGCCATACATCTAAACCGTCACTATCAGCACGGCCATCAAGAAGCGACTCCAACACAATGCCAAGTCCTGCCAAGTCAAGGTTATGAACAACCTGCATCTCACACTTGCTCGGATCTTGTTACGATGAACCTTGTTACCTGAGACAGGCCGGGGTCATCGTGGAGCTCAAGTCCGATCCATCACTACCGTAGAAGTCAACGTTGAACCGTTTGCTTGGCAGTTTGAACCTCCAACAACCTCTTCGCAAGATTATCATCCTGCCTCCACCAACATCGATGAGAGCGTACTAGCATTCATATGCATGGATTTTCCATACATGAATTGGTTCTCTCGTTTGCGACTCGTGATACTGCATCTTCAGCGGCTCTCCGAACAAAGGCGTGCTCGAGGCATGGCCATTTCAACCACATTCCGCAATCAGATCCAGGCACGACAATGGCCGTTGTCATCCCATTGTTACACTACCAGTCATGAGGTGACCATGTCGAAATGCTTGACCCGATCCATCGTTCGACGTTTTTCTGCGATCCTGTCTCTCGAAGACGATTTGCTATTCTGGACCACTGAAATCGACCGTGAGCCACAACGCATTCCTACATGTGAGTCCTGGCGGTATTGCAGCTGTTCGACTCGCAGGAAACCGTTTACAACAGCCTTCACTGTCGTCTCCGAGGATCTTCTTCAAATACGATAATCCCCCTTCCATGCGCTGGGTCTGATCACTGCCGTGCTGTGTCGGCAGACAACCTGTCATGGCACTTATGTCGCCAGAAATACCCGGCGTATACCACGACCCTCGTGAAGTACGCCATGTACACCTTTTGGTTGTTGTGGTGGTTTTCTTCACTGCATCATGGATCACCGTACTGCTCCGCCTTTACGTCCGCGCAAGAATGTTGTCTTCGATTGGCCGGGATGACTACATCATGTTCGCTACACAAATCATCTTCACTATACACGAAATCTTCCAATTATTGGATATATGGTATGGAAATGGTCGGCATATCGAATATCTGGATCAGCATAATGCCGAACTTTCTCTGAAGGTGAGTTATTGGCATTCACGCCCGTCAACAATACTGATTGCGTCGCAGTACTGGTATATTTGCGGAGTCTTCTATATCATGGGCACAAGCATACTCAAGGTCGCTATCGGCGTCTTTCTTCTGCGCTTTACCACTTCACGTGCTCAAGCCTGGACTGTGTACATCCTCAACAGCGCCAGCATCGTCTTCGGTACTGCATACCTTGTTTTCTACCTCGCCCTGTGTCGACCAATGTCGTTCTGGTGGAATCTTGATCCCAATGCCCCAGGCTATTGCATTTCCGCCGACATCTTCTTGAATGTGGGATACGCCGCCGCCGCACTCAACGCCCTTGCAGATGGAGCCTTTGCCGTACTGCCAGCTGTGATGGTCTGGAAAACATTCATGGATCGCCGGACACGGATTGTTGTATGCTGTCTACTAGGCTTCGGCTCCCTGTAAGTAGTTCAGAAGGTCTGGCTTATTTCATCGCTGATACAGTGATAGGGCATGTATAGGCACAATCGTTCGCATTGGCTTCGGTGGGAGCTTCAGGGGCTACAAGGGTGACTTTCTCTTCCAAACCACCCCAATCGCTGTTCTGTCAACACTGGAGCTCGGCTTTGGTATTGTCACGGCCAATATCGCCAGCTTACGACCGCTGTTCCAACGTTTCTTCCCAACATCCTCATCCAGCGGTGATCGGAAACGGACAACCTCATTTGATCTTGAAGAGACTAGTGAAGACGGCAATTTCAGAGTCATCAAGCGGATCAGCCCAAGAAAGATCCAGCGGGCAGGAAAGATGCCATCGCTCACCGGGCGGGAGTCAATTGGTGGCATGCCAGATCTGATACTAGTCGAAGAGATCAAGGAAGAAGATCTTTTCTATGGCAATCAGACTTGGGATAAGGCTTTGGGGAACAACAGCACGTCTGGATTCAATTAGTATCAGCAGGAACAATAGTTCTACAATGATCGGAAGGATATCCAGGATGTCCCGGCTCTCGCTGCAATGGCCGCTTAGGTGATCGAGTTTGGCGATACCGGTGGGTTTTAGCTAGCCTCATGGCTGTGACGAATTTCTTTGTTTCGTTGATCATTAAGCGTAGCGATGATTTTGCATATACCCCAGAAGCACTTTCATCAATCCCTTACCCATACCCTGTCTACAATCCATTATCCTGTCTACCTGCCAAAAAATATGTTCGCCACCGATTTGGAGGACCTGAAGAGTCGGCGGCTTCAGTCGATCCATCTGATAACGATGACCTATCACAACGCCTACCAGATCTGTGTACGGGCGTCTTTGTAGTCAGCGCAGAAGCAGTCAGGCAGATGATTCATCTTGGCATCACATGCTCGCCAGGAGACGCATTACCTTATTCAGCAGCATCAACGTCATACCGCCTCATCAGGTATACCAAACACGTGTACACCATCAACAAATCGCAACTTCGCTCCAACCTCGCACTGCACCATCTACTGCTGCCAACACGATGCCAATTGCTGCTGGACTACCAGCTATCGCTTGACTACGAGATACTGATTGAAAAGCAGCTATCCAGTTACAAGGCTTTAGACCGCCAGCTTCAGTAGTGGTACCAACTCCATCGCCAACACCGGCTGCGACGCTACTATCAGCTCCCACGCGACTACCAACTTCTAAGCAAGTACCAGCTCCCGCGCAAACACCAGCTTCTGCTGAACTACAGACTCCCACGGCTATACCACCAGCTTCCGTCGAAATAACAGCAGCCCACCGCACTCACCCACCTTTCACAAAACACCACCTCTCACACGCCACCACATCTCCGACCAGACCTAACACCGACACTTACCAGAATCATGAAGGCCGAACTCGACTTCGCCTCCAAGCTGCGAGAGCTCAAATCAGTTCACGCCCAGGTCCTTCTCGCTCACCCCGGCAACCAAGTGATCGAGGCTTTTGGCCCCCGTATCGACAGCCTCGGACGTGGGAGAGGTAATGGGCGCCTTGCAGAGCTACACAGGACGCACAATGATCTGTGTCACTTGCGGGCTCACCTCAGTAAGATGAGGAAGTCGAAGGATATCGCTACGGACCAAGTGTGGAGGTCACAGCTTAAGGGCAAGAAGAAGGGTGGGAGGCTAGGTGGTAGACATGTCGAGGAGAAAAGCGGGTTGGGGGCCGTCTTAATGGCTGATCACGGGGCTGGCTCCGCCTTCGATACCGAGGGGCCACGAGGCGATAATGTTGTCGGTGGTGCGAGTCGTCACGAAGACGCAGTCATGGTGGGTTACGATGTCCCGCAGGCTGAAGCTGAGACTGCAGCTCGGGATGATAGAAGACCACGGGTGAGACTACCACCTGCTGCATCAGGCCCGTTTGGCATGCAGACCGGCCACAAGCGGATCTACGAGAAGAGGGTAGAGCTGGATGGTCAGATGCAGCTCCAGGAGATTGAGCAGAGCAGGAGAGATCTGGCGGAAGGTCGAGCAGATCTGCAGAGACAGATTAACGACTTTGAACGGGACTTGGTGAGGGAGAAGGAGGCACAGGCCAAGGCAAGGGAGAAGCTGGAGGCGGAGCAGAGTGAGTTGGGGAGGGCTCGACTGGAGTTTCAAGAGCAGCAGAAGAGAGAAAGGAGCAGAATAAGCTCCGATAGGGCGGAGTTGGAAAGGACGGAGAGGGCGCTGATGCAGGAGCGCAGGTCGCTGGAGGCGGCCATAGAGAGTGGCGCTACGGAGCAGCAGAGGTTGGTCCAGAGGAAGGAGGGCATCCTCTCGCTGCTTCAAGAGCTGGCGGAGATGAAAGGATGGCTCCTCTGTGATCGTCAGGGGGACGAAGCCGCCATTCAGGTGGCAAAAATGGTAAGCATATCCTTTTGCAAGTTGACATGGACCTGACTATGCTCAGCTGCCGTCCCTAATCAACGGCCAGGCAACATATGGTGCTCTCGAAGCTTGCGAGATGACCACCGACTTCGTGGATCATCTGGAAGCCAAGAAGAGGAAGTCTGTCTGGGCCGAGGCAGTCTTTGGCATGATCGCCAAAACGGCTGAAGCGGTGAGCAAGATGCACACGGGTGACGGTCAAGTTCAGCTTGTGCAAAGAATGGTGAAGGATCTGGTGCGGCTTTTGGACAAGGAGCCTCTAGAAAATGGCGACAAGTCCTGGTTGGCCGGCATGATCTGAGTCAAGGCTGGTGGAGAGACCAGAGTCTCCTGAGCTAGTTGGCTTGTGAAGAAAGAGGAACGAAACAGCAGGCTTCCAGGTATTGTACAAATCCCCCTTTATGACAGCAACAAATTCAATGGTCTCTTGTACATCCCAGATTCAGCAAAAGGATATCCTAATGCATTGATCGTTGCGCTATCACTTCCTTCCATTCGAATTATGGATTTATCGCTTTCATTCATCCAAGATAGAGTCAAGGCAGGCATGGACTATTACTAGGAATGGGCTGGTCCTGGCTACCCTATCCGTCAATACAGACCAGAGGGGATTCCAATGTCCCATGCTCGATGGAGTACGATTATTTGCCGCTGTCTTTGCGCCAGTGCCTGGCACATTACAGAGACCATGGTTGAACCGCAATCCATACTGAGTGTCGATCAATGTTGCTGGACCATGTATCACAGCACATCAGCTATATTGATGGTTACCTCACTGCTCACGAGACGAACATGTCGTTCTTCCGCGGACAACAGAGGGTGGTACGCATGCTCTGACGCGTTTGAAGAAGCTCGACTGACTGGTGTGAGTTGATGGACTTTGCAACCATGACGCTCGTCTGCCTACGAGAGCCGATGTGGATTTCGGGGTTCTGGCAAACCTCGATAGCTTCTTGGAACACGCAGTGACAGAAATGAGTCGCCGACAGTGATGCATCGATCGCGCAAGAACTTTGAGCGAGACCTCCGGATGTTAATCGGAACTTCAACGCTTACTTTTACACCGACTGGATCTGATGTAAACGACTGTTTGGAATGTTTCGAAGATAATGGCGAAGCTGACAAACGCTTCACAGAAATACCACACGAGATGATCAATGTGGGAGCAGTAGCCGCTAAGTGGTATATTCGGTCTGCCTCACGGCCTGGGTATCGAAACTAAGTTGGCATTCATCATGTCAACGTACTCCTCGATTTCAGTAAAGCGCAATGAGATCCCTCATGTCTGACAGACTCACTGGGCCCCTGCAGTCCAAACCATGCATCGAGCCGCTGTCCGTCCCAGCGCCAACAAACGGAGTCGTTTGACAGACAAACACTACGGTAATATCACATGGAATTTGACCCGCCCTTCACATGTCACTAACGGCACTTTGATCTCATCTGATTCTCCTCCTCCCCTTCTGCCTCTTCACCACTTCCGCACCTTCATGTCAACACAACATTTTGTCTGTAGAGATGAACAACCCACTGGCAGACCCTCAAAATGCAGCTACGACATCCTCAAGGCCATTAGTGGATGCACAAACAGCCGCTACTCTCCTAAATGCCTCTATCCATGTCGCCATTGGCCAAAACCAGGGATTCGAGAATGACAGGCTACAAACTACATCCGAAGGCAACTTAGCGGCTACGGATGACGCATCACTCACTACCACCATTTCAGAAGCTTTACCCACCAAGAGAAAGTTATATCATGGACTGCTACTGCTACGCGGTGCCAATGCCCTCCTTCTGTCCGTTGTTGGTCCGAACACATCTCAGGCAGCCCAAGCAGCGGATCACGTGAGCTCTGCCCCATTCACGGCAGTCTGGAAGTGGTTGTACTGATGTTTCCTTCAGATTCAAATGGTACTAGACAATGCTCTCATCACAGCCGAAGCAGATACCATCGATATCGCCCAAGAAGCCAATGAGAGGTTCGATATCGTTCACGGCGTGCTCAAAGATCTGGAATCTATATCGACACTGTCACAAGAGATCGAGAGTTTGGCTTGTGTCGCCATGCAGGCCCTTGATGCTGGTCAGGAACAGGCAGGAAGAAAGGGTTACCGCGATACTTTGGCGAAATGCAGGGAGATGAAGGTGGTGTTGGGGAGGATTGTGGAACGTAGAGAGCAGCAGGGAAGGCATGATCATTAGACATTAGGAAGAGGTATTGGCGAATGTGACCATTGGGGTCCAAATTACGGACTTGCGAGGATATCTGCGGGTTTGGCAAGGTTCGACGTGGGATTTACCTGTTTGTAATGTCCACGGACGCGCCTTCTCTAAAAGCATGTACACGCCCTCCTGGCTCCACAACTATTCCAAATCGCAGTGTTGTCTTTGTTACTGGTGATGAAGAGTAGGACACGGAAATGCTGGATGATGGGGGAGGTCCTAAAGTGTTGCATCGCATACCACCCTTTGTCGGATATCTGGACGAGACATTGCTCGAGCTTGACAATGCGGCATCAGCCCACTCGGCTTGGATGGCCCGAGTCAACCGCGTATCACTGCTCTCGTGTCCCCTTCGTTCTGTCGCTGATATTTCTTAGCTATATAACTCACTGCGAGCTCGAAAGCCTTTACCAAGAACCCGAAGGAACTACGAAATCGTGAAGGTCGTGTTCGATTCTCTCAAACATGGCAACGCTGCATCCGGCAGTCTTGAAAAAGTGACGGGCGCTGTGAAGCGAGCAAGGTCGCATGGCATTCAGGCAGTCATAGCGGCAAAGTCAAACGATCTTCTCCGCGCCTACGACTGCAGATGCAAAATGTTTGACGAATGGTCGCAGTACCTGGCACTCAAGGACGCGGACCCTGGTAGTGAACGTCTGAATGAGTTGATGAGATTGCTGGAGGACACTCCGGGGTATTGATAGCAGGCTTTAAGATAAAGTGAAGAGCACAATACAATCGTTTCTCATCTTCTTATGCCAGTATCGACTATCACCTACAGGTCTCGTCGGCATTGCCGATCGTTTCATCGCGACAGTCCTGTGCTACCTTGTAGGCATGTATGCGGTTTCAGTACCGGATGGGCAGGAGGTAGGTACGAGAGGTTTTTAGGAAACTCTACGGCATATTGGTGGCGTTCACGGTAGGTCCGATGCGTGACAGGCGTACCAGACGCTCCCAGATGCCACAGCAACTTCCAACGTGCGAGGATGGTAGTCCACTCCTGTGAATCCGCTCAGTGTAGGTCACATCATGAGCCTGCGATTGGTGGTGGTCAAGGAGAAGATAAGCTTGCAGAGTGCATGAGCGGGGCTCGGCCGCTCCAAACGCCAGATATTTATGATAGTCAAATTGCTAAATCTCACCAGCAGCCACACGCTCTCGTTTGGCCGAAGCACGGCAAAGATGTCAGTCGCAAAAAGCATCTAGATGGGAGTGAGTGGAGTGAAGTCCGTCCTCGCTCGCTTCCAGCCTCCCGACCAATCGGAGACTTCGGCAAGAACTTCCCTTTCTGGCCGCTTTCACATGCCACCTCTCCCATGGGGGAGCCGACGATCAATTTGCAAGGCCGCGGCCTTGTCCCACGCAGCTTCGGACTGCAATCACAACGTCCTCTCAACATCATGCGATACTTGCACACATAGCGTCTCCCTCTATCTCGCGCCTAGCATGGCGGCGCAATCAAAGCTGCTGGTCCCGAGCGTGTCGGAAAAGAGCATCAAACAAGCCATCAACGACCTCACCTCCTTATACCTGCGGAACCGATCGCGCATCTCAAGGGCCGTCTACATCTCCTTGTTCGTCGCGCTGCTCAACCGCATCCGAGTCGCAGTCCGATCGCAAAATCCGAGCCGGAAAGCGAAGGATGCAAAGAAGAATGCCGAGCAGGCGGATGCGCCTGGTAAGAAGAAGCGCGTGGAGCTGAACCGGGAGTTCTTCAAGAATTTGTTCAAATTGTTGCGGATATGCATACCTGGTTGGAAGAGCAAGGAGTTGCGATTACTGGTCAGCCACACGATCTTTCTGGTGTTGAGGACATTGATCAGCCTCTACGTCGCGGAGCTCGATGGCAAGCTGGTCAGTAGCCTTGTTCGGGGCAAGGGTAAGGAATTCTTGGGTGGACTGGTGTGGTGGATGCTGGTTGCTATACCGGCGACGTTCACGAATTCCATGGTAAGGGGAGCCGACTATGTGAGTCGATGGGTAGTGCTAATGCGTTCAGCTTTCATACCACCAGTGCAAGCTTTCGTTACAGTACCGAGCACGACTCACGCAGCACATTCACAGCAAGTACCTCTCGAACATGACCTTCTACACATTGTCAGCCCTGGATGACCGGATCAAGAACGCAGATCAGCTGATCACAGTCGATGTATCCCGGTTCTCCAACAGTCTGGCGGAGCTCTACTCGAACCTCGCAAAGCCAGTCTTGGATATGGTTGTCTACAATTGGTCGTTATCGAGATCTGTTGGCGGGGAGGGGCTGTTCGCTATGGGCCTCCTTGTGCAGCTATCAGCACAGCTCATGCGGGCTTTGACACCTCCTTTTGGTAAATACGTCGCAGATGAAGCACGTCTCGAAGGAGAATTCAGATTCCAGCATTCTCGACTTATCGACTACTCAGAAGAGATCGCTTTGTACGATGGTGCCGAGGCAGAAAAGGACACTCTGGACAAGGGTTACTTTACACTCATCAAGCATGTCAACCGCATCTTACGGCGACGATTTTACCACGGTATCATGGAGGACTTTGTCATCAAGTACTTCTGGGGAGCTCTTGGCCTCATGCTCTGCTCTGTGCCTGTTTTCTTCAAGGTACCGGGCGCAAATAATTCCACCGGCGACCGGGCAGAAGGTCTTGTTACCAATCGTCGCCTTCTCGTCTCGTCCTCCGATGCCTTCGGTCGCCTCATGGCCTCCTACAAGGAAATCAGTCAGCTCGCTGGCTACACTTCCCGTGTCTCCACACTTCTCACCGTCATTGATGACATTCAGCGCGGCCATTTCGAGAAAGCTCTCGTCTCCTCCGCCAGCACTGAATCCAATGCTGCTGTGCTTGCTGGCCGCGGCGAATTGACCGAGGGCGAGGACATTGAATTTGTTGACGTCCCCATCGTCTCTCCTAACGGAGACGTGCTGGTACCTAAGCTCTCCTTCTCCATCGGGCCCGGCGATCACCTCCTCATTGTCGGTCCCAACGGCTGCGGTAAGTCCTCCCTTTTCCGTATCCTCGGAGGTCTGTGGCCAGTCTATGGCGGCAAAGTCCGCAAGCCCCCGGCCGAAGACATTTTCTACATCCCACAACGCCCATATCTATCACGAGGCACGTTACGACAACAAATCATCTACCCCGATAACCTCGCCGACATGCGCTCCCGTGGCGCCACAGACGCCGATCTCGTTCGCATTCTCGAAAGCTTAGACATCGCCTCCTTGCTCAACGTGCAAGGCAAGAATGCTGTCCTCGACCCACGCAGCGAGCCGGGTAGCCCTACGATGACACGCAAGAGCGTTCGTCAACCCTCTGGTCTCGACATGGAAGCAGAATGGACCGACGTCCTCTCCATCGGCAACCAGCAACGCATCGCCGCAGCCCGTCTCTTCTACCACTGTCCCAAGTACGCCATTCTCGACGAGTGCACCTCCTCCTTGACGCCGGAGATTGAGCGGACAATGTATACCGAGGCGAAGAAGTTGGGCATCACTCTCATGACCGTGAGTCACAGGCGGAGTCTATGGAGTTACCATAGCTGGATCTTGCAATTCAGTGGGGTGGGTGGGTACGTCTTCACAAAGCTTGATGCGGAGGGCAGACTGAAGCTGGAGGACGAGAGGGATGAGATTGATGTTCAACTGAGGAGAGTGCCAGAGATTGAGAAGCGGATCAGGGAGCTCGAGAGTGGCATGGTGGATGTGGAGACATGATATGATAATGTAAGAGTATTCTTTCTTCAATTGTGTACGTGAGATGAGATTGTGATATTCCGTTGTATACGTGCTGAGGGGAGGTTGTGCGTTGCAATGGCCTACCAGGATTGCTTGTGGCTCAATCGATAAAACAGAGTACGCAGTGATCTGCCGCACGTGAGTACCTTCCCAGTGCAGGCGATCATGCTTGCCACTGTGGAGCGCAAGTTTTTCGAGTCGTCTGTCTTGCTTGGGCCCACCATACCTGCCCGCAACTAGAGCAGTTGGATGTGGTAGTACCGCTTGGAGCGGCCTCTCTTCACAGACACAATTCCACAAATCTCACAGACATCAAGGTGCCATCTCAGCCACCATCGAAGGTATCAACAATGGCACGCAATCGTGCTCAAATTTGAAACGATTGAGTCGAGCCCTTCAACTTGCCTTTTATCCTGTGCTGCGTGCATAAAGTCTTGGCGTGAATAACCCCTGAACCACATTCCCTCCCTAAGAGACCGCCACTCGACGACGAGACGCACTCCTTACTCTGAGATTGCAAAGTCAGCATGGATGGTGATGGGTGGTGTCGGGCACAGTCAGATATGTGGAAAAAAGGCAATTAATTTCAGTAATTCTCTCAACCCCTATCTACAGCTCCAACCGCTATATATATATCTAGTGCTGCTCCTCGATATGCTCCTCGGCACCCAACTTCCTCTCCTTCTCTGCAGCCCTGTGCTCTAGGTCGACGGCATTGAATTCCTCCTTCTTCATACCTGGCACGAAGAGCGGGGCGTTTGTGAACAAGTAGTTCATCTCCTCGAGGGGCCTCTTTGCGGTCTCTGGCAAGAAAGCCCAGAAAAACAACGCGTTCGTGATGTTGCAGATGACAAACAGAATGTACCAGCGGTATCTGATTGTTTCCATGGCAACTGACGTGGTCTGGCCTATCATGGTGTTGAAAGCGAAAGAAACCATGGTAGCGATCGATACGCCCTTGGAACGCGTCCTGGTGTCGAATATCTCTGCGGGAATGATCCAGGAGAGTGGACCGCATGATACGGAGAAGGAAAAGTTGTAGAGCCAAGTGATGACAATGAAACCCCATGATGCTGCGTCATTGTTGGTCGCACCGGGGGGGAACTTTGCCAGAAGGATGGTGGCGATGATAAAGGTGACGGCATTGAAGAGGTTGCCTCCGATGAGCATCCAGCGACGTCCAGTGTGGTCGATAACCATGATACAGATGAACTGAGCCAGAATGGCAATCACGGAAGAAATACCCTGATATTTGAGAGTATCCTGGGGGGCGATACCGATCTGTTCGAAGATGGTGACGGAGTAGTACTGAATGGCAGAGACACCAGTCATCTGGATAGAGGCCTGGATAGCGCAAGCCATAAACAGACGGCGGAAGCATGACTTGTTGCGGAACAGCTCGCCGTATGATTTGGCTTCGTGGTCGTGCTCGAATGTGATAGCGTCTTGAATCTGCTCGTACTCTGCGCGTACCCATGGGTCGTTGACGTCGCCGTTAGAGTGAAGACGGGCGAGAGTCTGGAGGCCGAGCTCTGGCTTGCCATGGTCGATCAACCAACGTGGGGATTCGGGGAAGATCATGATCAGCGCAGCAAGGATACCTACAGATATATTAGTGAAGCACAACATGATGATAAGATCATGCTTACCAGCAGGGATGAGCTGAATGGCCAAGGGTAGACGCCACTGGAGATCGTTGGTGTCTTCGTAGTTGTAACATCCGAACGCAGTCCAGGTAGCGACCAAAGCACCAATACCCAGCATGAACTGCTGCAGAGCAGTCACACGTCCTCTGATAGAGGGGTGTGCCAACTCAGCCTGGTACAGAGGGACAATCATGACCAGGAAACCGACACCGAGACCAGCAATGGCACGGCCAGCGTAGAGGAAGGCGAGATTCGTTGCACCAGCCTGAAGACCACCACCGAGCAAAAAGATAAGGCAACCGACAACGATTGTGAGACGGCGGCCGAGCCAGTCACCACAAGGACCAGCAAAGCCTGCGCCAAAGAAAGCACCGCCAGTGAAGACGGACACCACAGCACCGGTCTCATTGGCAGTGGGATTGAATTCGGCTATGAAGCTGGGAGCACCAATAGCACCAGCAATGACACCGAGATCGTAACCGTAAAGGATAGATCCGATGGATGCAAACATGGCCACCAGGAACTACAAGACGTTAGAGTCAAAGACTACTTGGCATAAAACAGTAGAGCATATACTAACCTGGTACCATTTTGGAGGGATAGCCATGATGGACGGTTGGATCAAGGTTCAAACCGCTCCGTGGGGATGGGAAGTAAAGAGTACAAAGACACCTTCTATCAGGGCGTGGGGATCACAGCATGTTTTAATATACATCTAGGCAGGATCGGCAAGGCCAGTCCCGCGTATGGAGGGATGATCTGGGGACCCTTCATGTTCGTTTGACGGAGGAGGTTTCGGAGAAAAGATGCATGGAATGGCTCGTCCCCCTCCGGAGCCTTCACTTGCGGCAGGTGATGTGCATGGCTTGTTGTCTTTTGCCCTGCAGAAGGGCCTCATTTGGTGTATCCCCCGGAGAGCCCCCACCTTTCGCCGCGTGATCCAGTGTGGAGAGAGATCTGAGAGGCGATTCGAGCTGTCTCACAAAGGAACATTCCCGGTGATCCTCCAGACAAAACGTGTCTGTTCGGCAGTCCTCGACGGAGCCGCATTGGCAAGACATGTGACGATACGGGAAAACAGCATCAAGAGAAAGAGATGTAATACAACTTACTTGACTCGAAATTGGACAAAGCGGGAGAACAATACTCGATCAGCTGGAGATCAGAACAAGTCACGCGCCGTCCATGCTTGATCCCAATTCTCAATTTTCTATACCAAGCTCCGGTTCCGTAATCAAGGAAATAACGCGACCTGACCGCGGTAGTTGTTTGAGGCGCGTTTCTCCCTCCAAAGGTCCGCCAGAGCTGAGAATTGTCCCTCATTTCCGGCTTCTCGTCTTCTCCCACCGGACCCGTTGGTATCCACCTCAACCCCCACTTGGGATAGCTGTGCCATGCGGGATCGTGGGTCTGGTAGAGACTCCATCAGTGGTTGACATGTGTCTCAAGGGTTGTAAGAGATTGCGGTTGAAGCATTTCTGCTCAAGTGTCGGTGAGGTTTTGTGAAGTAACAAAAATACAAGCCAGGCCGAGGGAAGACGAGAGACAGTATCATCATACACTATGGCTTCATTCACGAAGCTAGCTGCAGGCCAGAAGCCCTCTATCACGATTGATGCTCGCAACAAGGTATCTAAGATTGATGACAATGTCTATGGAGGTTTTACCGAGTGAGTAGATGAACAGCATTGCGTTCTTCGTATTTCATGCTTGATCGTTGTGGTATCATGCTAACACACTGCAGGCACATGGGAAGATGTATCTACGGTGGCATCTACGACCCTGTTAACCCCTTATCTGATGAGAGGGGCTTCCGCAAGGATGTCATTGAGGCATTCAAGGAGCTCAATTGCCCTGTTGTCCGATATCCTGGTGGCAACTTTGTAGCTACCTACCACTGGCTGGACGGCGTGGGACCAAGGGAGAAGAGGCCTCCTCGGTAAATACGTCCCCCCCTGGACCCAGGCATCTAGAGACTGACATTGTTCACTCAGACCCGAGCTTGCCTGGATTGGTGTCGAGAGCAATGAGTTTGGCACGGATGAGTTCCTCCAATGGTGTGAGGTAGTGGGCACGGAGCCATACTTTGCCCTCAACTTTGGCACCGGTACTCTCGACGAAGGTCAGAACATTATGTTTACCACCGGAGCCTCTTACTGACACCTCTTAGCCCTCGCGTGGGTGGAGTACTGCAACTCTGACAAGAACACCTACTACGCCAACCTCCGCCGCAAGAACGGTCGCGAGAAACCCTACAATGTATGTTCCCCTTCTTCCCCTTTGTGTGCTTCTCTGACATCACCAGGTCAAGTACTGGGCACTCGGCAACGAGATGTGGGGTCCGTGGCAAGTTGGTCAAATGACCAAAGAAGCCTACGCCCAGCAAGCCTTTCAATGGGCCAAGGCACTCAAACTCCTCGACCCCTCTCTCGTACTCATCCTCTGTGGCGAGACCGGCTACTCCTCCTGGGACACGTATGTCATCAAGGAATGCATCCGCCACACAGAACACGCACTCGGAGGCAGCACCACCTCCGCTCTCATCGACATGCACAGCATCCACATCTACACCGCCGCGCAGGAGCACTACCGCAACGCCACCGCCCCTCGATCCGCTGAGCGTGCCATCGAGATCACCGCCGGCCTGATTGACCTCGCCCGCATCGAGAACGGCGTCCCGGAGACGGTGCCCCGCCAGACGATCTGCTTCGACGAGTGGAACGTCTGGGACCCGAAGCGGGCGCCCGGCGAGCTCGGTGCAGAGGAAAAATACACTCTGTCCGACGCGCTGGCCGTGAGCGTGTGGATGAACGTGTTCGTGCGCCAGAGCAAGCATATCGGCATGGCGAACATTGCGCAGAGCGTCAACGTCATCAGCCCGTTGATGACGACCAAGAACGGGCTGCTCAAGCAGACCAGTTGGTGGCCTTTGCTGCTGTACAGCAAGTACATGCGTGGCTGGACTGTGGCGGTGAATGTGAGGAGTGAGGAGTACGAGGGTCCCACGGAGCCAAAGTGGATCAGGGGCACGATTGAGACGCCGTTCTTGGATGTCGCTGCTACGATCAGTGATGATGGGTTTGTGAACCTGGCTGTCGTGAATGTGCATGAGGAGAAGGGCTTCGAGACGGATCTGCAGGGTGTGGGTGGCGGTGTGCAGGTCTACACTGTCTCTGGCAGTTCACCCATGGTGACCAACACGGAAGACAAGCAGGAGGTGGGCATCAAGGAGAGCAAGTGGGATGGCAAGGGTACCTTTACTTTCCCCAAGCACTCTCTTACCCTGCTCAGGTGGAAGGCGTAGAGCATTTCATAGCGTGAGATGGTATCATAAATCTAGATTCTTTCTAAGATCGACCCATCTGTTCTTCCGTGATGGATCCAATTGCTCGAGTTTGTCTAGCCAGTCAACCATCTCGTCCTTGTCGACCTTGCCTCCTATTCGCTTATACAACTGAGTCAGATCCAAAAGAGCTTGATACACCCACTTGCAATCCTCGTTGTCCTCCAGAATCTCCTTGATCGCCTCCGTCTGCTGTTCCACATATTGTCTCCTCGTCCCGTCATCTATGCCTCTCAGTATCCTCACCTCCTCCCTGGCTTCTGGATCCAGAGTCGCCATGAGATCTAGATGATAAAACCACAAGCTCTGGTCCTTTGGTCCAGTGCACACCCACAGTCCTTCAGAGACCAACTCCAGCTCCTTGTCAAACATCTCCTTCCTCTTCCCATCTCCCTGATCCCTCCCCTCCAATAGCCGATAAATCTGCCTCAGCCGATGATGCCACGCCGAGAAATTACTCAAATTCGCCCTGACCATCTTGTCCGCATATTCAAACTCCTGCTTGGCCAACGACGCTTCCCTCCTCTCCTTCACCCTGTCTTCCTCCCCTAACCCCTCCTTTCCCTCCATCAGCTCTCGAAACCGCAACTCCTCCAATGCAGCAGCGACTTCCCTCCTATATCCCCACCCATGAAAGTTCCGCTCATCCCGACCAAGCATCTTCTCCACCAGCCCCAGCTCTTCCAACCAGAACTGCCGCGCCGTAGGGATGGGGAGGTGCAGAGATGCTTGGCCTAGCAGCCAGGCGCGGTGGTTCCATAGCCAGTAGACCTTGGGATTGAATTTCTGGAGGGGGAGAAGCAAGGTGAGGTCCTCGCGGATGAGGAGGGAGATCTCGCGCTGGGCGGCGGTGAGGGAGGTAGAGCTGGGGTCCTGGGAAGGGGAGGCGGGGCGAGGAGGGCCGGAGAGCTCGGAGGCGAAGACGGAGGAGAGGATCTGGCGGCGGTAGTTCCAGATGGTGTAGAACTCGGGGTTCCGGGACAGGAGGGCGGTGGTGAGCTGCAGGGAGGAGGAGGTGTAATCTTGTTTGCGGTACTAGAGGTTCAGCGAGGTACGAAGAGGAGGTATGGAAGAATAGTACAAGATCCTGGACTTGCGAGACGAGAGATTGGTATTGCGATATCTGCTTCAATTCTTTGGCTTTCTCTGCGGCGGAGAGCTCGCGGCGGGCGGAGCGGGCGACGCCATGCTTTCAATCGTCAGAGAGGAGACTTGCATCTGTCAATGCCTGACACCTACACTGGCCATGTGGTGTTAGTCTGGCAACTTGTCTGAGCGTCACCACTGAAGTGATGACATCTGATGAGTGAAGAAGAAAAGGTAAGAGCGATGTGCTGCTTAGAGATTCCCGCAGTGAAGCAATCACGGACTTCATCACGAAGAAGTGGTACAGAATCTTTTTTTCTCGAAAAGGTTCTCAGTTTCTGGGAAATTTTATTCATTATTCGCGGGCATCAATCAGAGTGTACAGCTGCTGGGTCATTATGGAGGCATAAGCGATCTCCTTCGCCATCTCGATCGTTGGCTGCGGCTGGTACCCATGGGTAACCTCCTAGCCAATTCGACTTGCTGCTGAGATCATGGTCGTGCAAGGTACATCTCATCGACTTGTCTCTGGACCGCTACTCATCCGGACCAACAACCCTGAGCACCAGAAGGATGAGGTCGATGCTGAAGGGACCGATGCACCAGTAGTCCACCAAGCTATCTCTGGACATTTGCTAGGTCGTGTACCTGATTTGCTAGATGGCAATACCTTGCATCAAGATGTTAAGACTATAGAGCTATGTGTTGATGATCATGGACGCCACAAATCATCTTCGAGCTGCGAAAATGATCCCCCGAGGCACCGACGCAAGCGATTGCCTTCCGATCTCTTCCTCTGCAAAGACGGCACAACCTTCAAGGACGGCAACAATGCGCGAGCTAAGGATTCTGGAGTTCTCAGAGACTCCTCTGGTCCTCGACCCAAATCAGACTCTTGCCTTGATGGTGTCAGGTCGAACACGGGAAGAGCACATCGGCATCTCCGGGCGAGAACTTCTCGTATACTCAGCAAAAGCGATATGTCTTCGAGGTTCTCATCTGCACTTGACGGGTGTTCAGAAGAGATCAAGTCCTCTACCGCGGAGAGGGGGAAGGGAATCGGGAGTAGTGACCTTGACGTTACTCTCGCCACAATCAAGCAGGTCCCCCGCAGTGGCTCAAAGGAAGCTCAACAAGCACTTCAATCAATTGAACAGGATACTGTCTGGCTTGTACGGAAGTCCGATGATAGGCACGATCCGGGTCGTCCTCGGGGACCTCCACACAATGAGATCCATCCGTCTAGTCATGCCTCGCCAAAGTATCGCTCGCCACTTCGTCGCACTGGTCAGTGTCACATCCATCACCTTGAGGATCGCTTTGTGCCCAGAAGATGCTACATTGACAACGGAAGAGCTCAGTCAATCCTGTCTACGCCGACGAAACAGCTTACCGCTTTTGAGAAAGCTACGAGACAAGACTCTCGAGTCAACGATGCATTCGGTCCAAGACCGCGACGAAGAGTTCGGACCAGTGAGCGAGTACTGGACGTATTCCGTACCTACCCATCACGCATGGTGACAATGCCTGCCATGGCTGTCACACACCAGACAGCGGATCAGTCTCTGCGGCATTCTCGCGTTCTCAACTCGAACTCGATATCTCTCATCGACGGTCACAGAGCACTTGTGGATGGTATCCATAGTGTTTCCGATGGCAGAGGACGTCGTATCACAAGTAGTACCAATGCACCGCTATATGTGTCGGATTTCTTCAGCAAAGGAGAGCCAATGGAAGGTAGAGATATGTTCAGGAGTCGCCTCGCTGCAGCATTCGAGTACGATCTCACATGCAAAGTCATCTGCTCGTCATCGATCTCCACACAATCACCAAGCGCAACTTGGAGAAGTGTGCAAAGCTCTCGAAAGCAAACCAGAGCTAGACTATGCCGCAGCCCGGCAACGTGGAGAGATGGTGTTTGGACTTACGACGACCCTCAACTTGGTAATCTAGACTTTTGTTATGAACATGAAGAAGCTGACCTATTCAGAACTCCATCATGTTGCAGATGCTAGTGCTTCTGTACCAGCTATCCCCTTCAGATAAGTCTCCAAACTCCGGAATACCGATCTAGACTGACTTGTTGCACAGTCTTGGACGCACCTGGGCTCCGGGACGACTACTATTGCTCGCTTTTGTCGTATTGTCCGACAGCTCAATGTTTGGCCGTCGGATTGGGTACCAATGTATATTTCTAGTCGGAAGCACACGGGGTCAAGCCGCCAGAAAGTCTGACATCACCCTTTTCTAGCCACATCACCTCTTTATCCTTCTCCTCGGAAGCCGGTCAAAAGTCGATTCTTGCAGTTGGCAGAGCTGACGGCAGAGTGACATTGTAGGACACGCTTGCCAGAGAGCCATGTTTCGATTCTGACCAGCCTTCGCCAGTCTCTTGTGTAGTCTTCTCTCCTCGACAGATCAGAAGACCATCTTACCGAGAATCGACTGTGAAGGTCGATATGGAACTCCTGGCTGTCGGCGACGAGGCAGGAAACTTGTATGTCTACTCCGTCGAGTACCCGGATCGAGACGAACGGAATTTGTACGATTGGCATGGCGCTCTGAACATTCTCGTGCGCCTGGAAGCCCATAGTCAGCAAGTCTGCGGAATAGCTTGGTCACCCGATGGCACTTTCCTCGCCTCCGGTAGCAACGACAACAGCGTCTACATTTTCGAAACCAAGAAAATCATTCCCAAGCCCAAGAGGCATGCCGATGCAGAGGACGGGCCTGAACGACCTCGTTTCCGCATGCCTGCCGGTCCACGTATCACCGCATCTATTGGCCTTCGTCCATCTAGATCCTATCCCTTTCCGATACCTACACCAACAGTGGCCTCCTCATCCTACACCACGCTGTCCTCTTCCGTAGCAAGACACCATATTCAGCTGTCTGCGGCTGTCAAAGCCCTGACCTTCTCACCCTGGGCACCATCCCTCCTTGCCCTCGGCGCTGGCTCGAACGACCGAGGAATCCACTTCCACCACGCCCTTTCCGGACAAAAGCTAGCAGCCATCGATTGCGCCGCACAAGTGACGAGCTTAGTGTAGAGCACTACTCGTCGAGAAATCGCAGCGACGTTTGGCTTCGCGCAGCCGGAACATAAAGTCCGGATCGCGGTGTACAGTTGGCCTGATTGTGCTGTGAGGGTCAAGATCGAGTGGGCCGGGGAGGAGAGAGCGTTGTGGGGGATAGCGTTTCGTGGCGGACCCGAGACGGGAGGGAAGAAGGGAGGAAGGCGTACGAAGGGGAAGAACGGGACGCGGACGGAAAGGGAAGGGTGTTTGGTTGTTGCGACGAGTGATGCGAGTATCAAATTCCATGAGGTCTGGGCGGAGGGACCTGGAGGGGCGAGCGTGGTGGGAAACGTAGGAGGGATTGGAAGTTTGGGGAGTGAGGTGTTGGAGGAGTTGGAAGGGATCGGAACGGGGAGAGGGGAAGTGATACGATGAGGGACCCGCATTACTTCTGGATGCTACTCCTGAGAGGTACGGGCGTAGGTGGATCCTGAGATGGCATTCTTCAACTCTTTCACGACCTAGCTACTCTACCCAGCCGCGAAATCAATATGCACCTTTTCACTACCTTTCTGCTCCAGTCCATCAACACTTTGGCTTCCATTCGGAACCTCCCCATCCTGCTGATCCTCCCAATGCCTCTCCTCGGCCGTCTCAATACAGGTCATGTTCGCCCGCAACTTGTTCAGCGTCTCAATATACTCGTCCTCTGGATCCGAGTCGAACACGATCCCGCCACCGGCCTGCAAATACGCCGTCCCATCCTTGACCACCATCGTTCTGAGCGCGATGCAAGTGTCCATGGCCCCTTCTTCCTCCTTGCCCGTCCGCACATCCACGCTTCCATACCCGAAATACCCCACTGCACCGGCGTACACGCCACGCTTCTCCCCCTCCAGCTCGGCGATGAGTTCCATGGCTCGCACCTTCGGGGCCCCACTCACTGTTCCAGCGGGGAATATGCTCCGGAACGCATCGAAGCGAGTCTTGCCCTCGCGGAGAACGCCGGAGACCTCGCTGACGAGGTGCTGCACGTGGGAAAAGCGCTGGACGATCATGAGCTTGTCGACGCGGGTGGAGAGGGGGTCGCAGACGCGATTGACGTCGTTGCGGGCGAGGTCGACGAGCATGACGTGTTCTGCGCGGTCTTTGAGGGAGGCGCGGAGGGCTGCTGCGAGGGCTTCGTCTTCGGAGGGGGTGAGGCCGCGTTTGACGGTGCCGGCGATGGGGTGGGTGATGATGCGGCCCGAGTTGGATTGTACGAGGAGTTCGGGGGAGGCGCCGACGATGTGAAAGTCTGAGCAGGAGAGGTAGAAGAGGTAGGGGCTGGGATTGACGGTGCGGAGGTGGCGGTAGATGTTGAAGGGGTGGAGGGAGGTGGGGCGGGCGATTCGTTGGGAGGGGACGGCTTGGATGATATCGCCTTTTACAATGTGAGACTTGAGGCGGTGGACGTGCCGTTCGTAGCCGGGTTGCCCGATGTTGGAGGTGTACTTCTGGTCGCGGGAAATTGGGCCTTGTGTCGGGTATGGAATGGGATTGCGGGACTGAAGGACTTTGAGCAGGCGATTTATGGTGGCGGTACCTTCATCGTAGGCAGATTGAATGCCGGAGGGATCTGAGGGGACTTTGAGGTACGTGATCACCATGACCTTCTGAAAGAAGTGGTCTAGCACGATGATCTCATCGTAGAAAGCGAATAGTGATTCTGGAACTTTGAGAATATCTTCCATAGGTCGTTTCGTCTTTGGTTCAAAGTACTTGACGCAGTCATAGCCTACGTATCCCACAGCGCCTCCAGTCATAGGCGGTAATCGTAGTCCAGGTACGCTTGCCACTCGGTACTGTGAGAGCTCCGCATCGAGCAATGGCATAGGATCTTCCTCAGGGCCATGGCCTGGTCCTGTTGCTACAACCTTTCGGGGCGCTGTTCCAGATGAGTGTTTATGGCAAGAAATTTAGAAGAACTACTTACCAGCTCCGACGAAACTATATCGGCCAATGGTCTCTGTCGTGGCCGCGCTCTCAAACAGGAACGAGTGGTCAGATTTGGAGGCGGCGGAGATTTTGAGATATATCGCGGAGGGAGTGAGGAATTCTGATGGAAAGGAAGAGCATAGCGGTATCCGATTCGGAGGATTCTTGAGAGCTCTACCTGCGCCGAAGATTTCTCTCACTTCGTCAATCGAAGGTTGTACTTTGGTCTTGTGGTTTATTAGTCACCATCGTTTTGTGTGGACTTTTTGGACCTACCTTGCCAACCATAGTTGGTAGTTGTCCTCCGCGATCTTATCACAAGATGTGGATATAATGAAAGCTCCAAGGTATACAGGGAATTTGGCCACCAACCTATCTTCTCACTGTGATCAGTGTGTTGTGCCATCTGTATTCAAGGGCATCGGAAGTCGAATGTAGAGGGTTAGGGTCACAAAGAACCTAACCCGAAACAGACACGAGATTTACGCGCACAGACCTCAGATCGGATCTTCTAGCGTCTTGCCAGAGCCGCACCGGCCCAGAGTTTCCAGCCATTCCTTTGCGGAAGAGCTCGCATGAGACTGCAGGAGACGGCATACATCATCGCTCGATCACCCCTCCTTCTCCTGGCATCAGTCCCTGCAAGCTGGTAAGCCTACCAGCCTTTGTTGCTCCTACCGCCTCGAATGGCGCAGTAGTTCATGACATCTTTACCAGGACATGTCTTCGCCCAAGGAATCGAATTCTTCCTTCTGGCATGTCCCAGGTCCATCCTCCAAATACCACAAACGGCAGTACACGCGACCGAGGCATCAAGCACGTTTCTCGACACCTGACGCCGACATCTCTCGCTCCCAGATCTTCGCTTCACCCCACCAGAGTCGCAATAATTCACCACTCTCACATTTCACATCGCTAGTCCGATCCCACACCGCACCAATGGAACGAGATGATCCCCTAACTCCTTTGCGCTCACCACATACTGCGACACAAATTCCTCACGACTCGCCCTTTTCAGACTATTTCACAGACGAGGCTCGCTCTATCTCGCACAAGGGCGCATACAGCATGCCGCCAACAGAGGTGCAGCAGGTGCTGCTAAGGCTGAACAATCTCGGCGCACACGTTTTGAGACAGAAGCCATCACAGAACAACTTTGACTCGATCAGTGACAAGCTGGATGATCTCGAAAGGTCCTTGGTGGGCATGGAATTGTCACCCCGTACTCGTCGTACCATGAGCGATTCTGGATTTGTCGACGATGACCACTTCTCACAGCACACTTCTCCAAAGGTCAATGGCGAGCACGAAGACTTCACACCGTTGGCGACCGATGTGCGCACAAAAGTTCCTCTTGCTGAAGAAGACGAGGAACCATATCTCGTAGACCGCGACCGCATCCTTGCCGAAGCACAATCGGTGTTGGAAAGGGTATCGAGAGCTAACATCGATTTGCGTCAGCGCTTCGAGGAGATGCGCGAGCTGAACGACCAGCACTCGTACCAGGTCGAAGAATCGACACGCGAAGCTCTCAACTTGCGGTCCGAGAACGACTCGCTCAAATCCACAATCGCCTTTGACCACTCGGAACTATTGTTCCTCAAACTGCAGCTCAAGGCACTGGAAGTTCAAGCAGAGGGCGAATATGAGGAGGAGACGGAAGAGCAGCGTGATAAGAGAGTGACCCTTGACGATGGTATTGATCAATGGAAGAGCGACTGGGATGACGTTGATGCCAGACAGAGGTCAAGAAGGTCGAAACACAGAGTGACCTCGTCAGTACCATCGGATACTGTCAGACACAGAGATGATGGCAAGGACGCAGACGAAGAAGGAGATTGGAAGTTGGATCTCTGCAAAAAGAGACAGGGCAGAGTCCAGTCCATCACCATCCGCCGCTTCAGCAGCTCCTTCGGTCTGGACGGTGCCAACGATGAACACAACGTCGAGGAACAGCAGGAGCAAAATATGCCGACAGCAAGATCTCCTACACCTACTACATCAGACGGCATGACGCAAACTGTTGAAGAATCAGTGGGAGAAGCAGAGGTGGCCGAGAGGAACTTCATGGCCACAGGAATGCAGACGGACGATCTTCCAGTTGCAATCGAGCTCAACAAAGAGCGCGCCACAGCCATGGTTTCGCAAAAATGTCAGACAGAGTCGAAGATTGTACCAGCACCAGCGCAACAACACTCGGGCATTATGGTTCTTTTCGAGCAAGAATTTGTCGCTCCAGCGTCTAGCCATCTCTCAGAAATCAGTACCGTCTTCGAAGAGGACGCTGATTTCGAGGACGAAAACGGGGAGGTCACAGGATATGACGAGGAATCCAGGGGGCTACCAAAGATCAAAGAGGAATCTGAAGAAGTTCCAGAAGTCGAGGACGAGAGTGTCATCAGGAAGGAATCAGCTTGGGCCGAGTTCATGAACAGTCTTACTGAGCTCGCGGGCATGGCGGATCGATAGAGTCGTTTCGGAACTTGCTTTGCTTTTTCCACCACCATCAGCTGCTGTATAAGATTGCACAGAGAGCCTAGTTAAGAGGAGTCACCGGGAGTCAAGAGATACCCACTTTGCTTATGTATAGTACAGCAGATAGCTTGTGAAGAAGCACTATTTTCCATATCTTCTCAAATCTTTCTGCCCACCTGTGCCACCCAAACTGCCCCTCAGCAAGCCGACTTGATCGGCTGCAGATCAAAAGCTCTCAATCTGGAGAGCTTCCCATCATTGGTCTTCCCAAGCCAGAGCTCCCATCTAGCAGCGACGGACCAGTGCTGTTCCTGAAGGAGACGAGCCGTTAAAGGACTCGAATAGTCAGCTGGTACGACAAAAGCCATCTTGAATCTCTTTTGTGGCTGACCGATCTACAATTCTCTGCTTATCGATTCGCCCACACGTCAGGAATAATTTTGAATATAGGAGAACCCCTTGTATCGTCGGTACAGTGGCGGCTGTCTCATACCGAGGGATCGCTAGCCAGAGACCAAGCAGCGAGCAAAGTGTCTGAGATGTACCGAAGTGTCCGAGCGCTGTAGAGTTCCATCAAGTGTTGCCCAGGCCCGTTATGATACTGGGGGGACACATGGTGCTTGAAAGTGTGTCAGTGACGGCATCAGAATATGCAGTGTGATATTGCTCTCGTATGTCCCATTTTCTGGGCTTGCAAACGAACAATTGCAAAAGGTTTCGAGCTTGTCTGGGCCCTGTGATCCTTGACGGTCTGTGGTGAAATTATAGTGGTGGTTTCAGAGCAATTGAAGGATCCACATTCCCATCACTCTGAACTCACTTGAGCACCTTTTGACTTCACCCACGGACCCTTCTCCGACAGGGCAACTTCCACGAACTTTGTCACCCATTTGTTCACATCACTTGGTTCCGTAATACAACATCGACACGCAGGTCGTGCTTCACCGTCCTCGCGTCGCGCAATTTTTCTCTCTCTCGTTTCGCTCCGGTCTGGCAATGTCAACGACGCTGCGACTGCTGCTGCTGCTGGATCTGTGCCGCTTGGAGTGAAGGCTGCATGCCGACTATAGCTAATTCGTCAGCATCAGGAGCGCACAGTTTCCAAGCAAACACGACTTGGCTATTGATTGCGAATACAAGATTCAGTAAAGCGTCATCGCAATCACTCTCTCACAAAAGAAGTCCCAGATACGACCGCCAAAATGGCTGCCGTCGAATCTCCGGCCAGTTATCCCGAGTCGCCTATGGACGATGGTGACGCGGTCTATCCATGCAAAGGATGCGGAGAGGTGAGTCTCGTTGTCAGGCAGATACATGCGCCTTTACTGACATGACATACAGATCCTCGAGGAAGGCAAAGCATTTGAACTTGGTATGCACTCACACATTACACGCATAATCTCATGGAACTACCTCTCCCGCAAACAAGAAAGATGATGTATGGTTCTGACTTTTTGGACAGCTGGGAACAGGTGGCATATCGACTGCTTCCGTTGCAATACCTGCGGCACACTTCTCGACTCGGATGCGAATCTGCTCCTACTGGGAGATGGCTCACTAATATGCAATAACTGTACCTATAGCTGCAACGCATGCGGCAACAAGATCGAAGACCTCGCCATTCTCACCGGCGATCAAGCTTTTTGCGCCGCCTGCTTTCGCTGTCGCAATTGTAAAAGGAAGATTGAGAATCTCAGATATGCCAGAACGAGCCAGGGAATATTCTGTATGCGCTGTCACGAGAGCCTGATGGAGAGGAGACGGAAAAAAGGAAAGTCGTCAAAGGCTTCCACACCAGGAACAGGCACAGGACCGGTCGTGCTGGATAAGAGCTTGCCCGCCCTACCTCCGAATGCCAATCCCCCAGCGACTTTCGAGTCCAATGGTTTCGACGACGAGAAGTCACCAAAGTCCACACAGCCCGTGAGATTTGGCTCGGAAACACAGATTAGTCGTCGGGAAGTGTCGCCCGATGACAAGCAGAAAGGTGAATTGCATAAGCGGGCAGTGCTCTCGACACAGACTAATGCATATCCAGAAAATCTCACCCTCCCAGCGAGCACCTACCGCGAGGGAAGAATATCTAGCGTCTCGTCGTTAGCAGCATCTGACCTCGATGATGATTCGCGAGGTTTCCTTCCTATGGCCTTTGATCCCACCCCATCAGCAGGCATCAATTCGCAAAGATCGAACAAAATTGACGGTGAAACACCAAAGGCGAAAGAGGTGAATAACCAGCGAGATTATTTCAATGCTCGTGGTGGCTCGAAATCAAATCATCGCGAGATGATGCGTGAAGGTCCGCCCTCGAGGTCACAGTCCATCGAAAGAGAGAAACCTACCAGTCCACATATCGCACAACAGGACAAAGGACGCTCAAGTACGCGCCGTAAGGACTTGCCTGAAGACAACAGCTCGGTCACAAACGCGCAACAGCACAGCCAGCAACGGCCACAAATGCAACAAGCGAGCTCGACGTCCTTTTCCTTGGGTCCAGCCGAAGGCTTCAAGCTGCAGGATGCGCCGAGGACACGCAAAGGTTCCATGCGATCAGAGAAGCTTGAAACCTCACGCGACGCGGATCAATCACATGACACCAAAACTAGCAATGCGCAGACCAAAACTAGCCATGCGCAGTCTCGAGACGCTGCTGGCATGTCACCGTCACAAAAGGAAATACCGACCCCTGATTCTGGTGTCAACCCTTTCGACGACCCGAAGCTGCAAGAGGCGCACAATCGCCATCCTGCTCGTGGTGACTCCCTCACAGCCTCTGGTCGAAAGCAGGTATCGACTGGACCAGAAAGATCCGTCTCCGAAAGTAATGCTTCTTCCAACAGCTATGGCGGGCATATGCGTTCACCCTCATCAGCCTCCATGTCTGGCTCTAATTATGAAGTCTCCACATCTACGCCACGTACAAATGGACGGAGTCTTGAGTCGCCCTCGAGGACGAACATGGAGATTCCTCCTCGTGCAGCTGGTCGAAGTGCACCGAGCAAGTCTGTTGCCAACGGTGACTTCATCGCGCCCAGAGCGGCACCTCCAGCACCACCTTCGATTGGACACGACCGTCGCAATGAGTCTGTGACCTCCTTCACCAGTGCTGATCCTGTCTCTCCTTCTCGCGGTCACTTCCACAAACCCAGCTTGGGAGCTGATTTCTCCATGGATGAGGAGATGTCCCGTATTATTGGACGCAAGGATAGTACTGCAGGAGAGTCTGCTTCTTCCATGTTGCGTCGTGTAAGTAATGCTGTGCGCCACGGACGCAGCTTCAGCGACAAGGCAGTCCCTCTTGCGCAACGCACTCCAAGCTCTACAACACATCTTGAGATTAGCAGTCCGATCAACTCGAGCAATCCGGTCTCACCTGCTGTCAGAGACGATGTTGATTCTCTTCGCGCTCACTTGCGCCGTGCCCAACAACGTATTGCCGAGCTGGAAAGTGAGAAGATGGGTCTGCAGGAGACTATGAACAGCTCTGGTGAGCTCAAGCATGTCAACAATGAGCTGCAACAGAAGAGATCAACCATGGCTTTCCTCGATACCCAACGCGAAATGGTCGTCCGCGAGCTCGAAGTCATGACCGAGCACCTTACCAAGGCAAAGGACACCAATCAGCCTCTCAACATCACTGGTCTGAAGTCAGACATCATGCAGGACTTTGCGCATTCATTGAATCGTCTCAAAGATGGCATTGCGACTCAGATCGAAGACCTCGTTCACAAGCGCAACGAACTCACTGACGACATTGCAAATCTCATTCAGGTCAAGGACAAAGGGCTACAGGAATTTGAAAGCTTGTCCAGCAAGAACGCACAACTCAATGAACTCAACGGACAGCTTGTTCACAACATCCAGGAGATGTACAAGGCTAATAGACTTCCTAACGGTAGCAGCATGGTCGATTTGCGCGCGGGATCTCAATCGAGCATCAGCCATGATCTTGGATCAATTACCTCCCTCCAACATAACGACCACGAGATCGAGCAGGCTCATGTTCTGACATCTCCCCAAGTTGTCAATATTCGCAAGGGACAGCCCAAACGATTCAACTGGAAGAAGGGCGGCCGTGATGTTGCAAAGAACATCACCCGAGGCATGAAGGGCGCCTTTGTCAAGGACGGGCAGTACGACCTCAATGGAATGCCCATCGGTCCACCACAAGCCATGTCCGGTGCGCCTAGCGAAAACAACTCCATGAAGGCTAGTGTCGACTCTGGCCGCAGTGGACTTGGCTTCTTCGGGCAGAAGAATGGTCTGAAGCCTGGGCAATTTGGCACTACTCTGAAAAGCAGTAGCAGTTCCAACTTGCTCGGAGGGAATGATCCTTCGGGTAAGCGCAGTCACATTATGAAGACATTATCCTTTTATGCTGACAAAGATATAGTGCTGTTCGGTTCTGATCTCGTCGCCCGCTGCGACTTCGAAAGGAACGTCATACCGACCATTGTCTCCCGTTGTATTGCAGAGGTCGAGGCTCGTGGTATAGATGTCGAAGGTATCTACCGCAAGTCTGGAGGTGCCGGACAAGTAAAGCAGGTGCAGAGCAGCTTCGAGAAAGAGGGATCTTACGACATCTCTGATCCCGATCTGGACATTCACGCCGTTACGAGCTGCCTGAAGCAGTATTTCCGCAAGTTGCCGAACCCGCTCATCACGTATGATGTGTATGAGAGTGTGTTGGAAGCTGTTGGGGCTCCGGATGACATGAGGGGTATTGCCCTAAAGGCTGCTTTGGGCAATCTACCACCAGTTCATCGTGGCGTGCTGGAGTATCTTGTGACACATTTGGCAAAGGTGGTCGAGAAGGAGTCTGAGAATTTGGTTTGTGCAAACCTTTAGATTCGGCGGGGATGATTGCTGACCTCTAACAGATGACACCTTTGAACATTGCTGTCGTCTTCGCACCCACCATCATGCGCCCATTATCTATCGAGCGCGAGATGACCGACATGCAGGCGCAACGAGATGTCGTTCGTGCACTGCTCGAACATTGCGGGATGATCTTCGATTAGACAATCATCTCACCACAACACCGACACAAGAGATCAACTACGGATAAGGGCTCCTGGCGAGTTCTTCACAGATGTTTTTGTGTACATTACGATACCGATTTGATTTCCTTCAGCAGCGCGATTATGATAAATGCAGCAGAAAGATTACGGAAATACCAAGGTGGTTCGCGTTGCTGTTAGCAATGTTTGCAATCTGGCATTAGGACATGATGATTCGGGTACAACTTCGATTCTTGTTCCTCGAGGAGCACATCTACGATGATACGATTGCACCATCGCCGTTCGATAAAGTCAGGTCGCTTGGCGACGAGCGAGGATGGACATGGATTTGACAGAGACGAATGAGAAGTGGTGACTATGAGTATCTTTTCCTGCTCCTGCATATTCTTCTTTGTGCCTGGTGTCCACTCTGTGACGTGATGTGGGACGAATCGAGGGCAATGGTGTCCTTATATCAGCCTTGGCGCCGACCTCATTTTCACATGTACATTCACCACTTTACAGCTCCCCTTTGCACATTTTAAAATCTGCACTGCCAATACGTCTTCTTTCGCACTCTTTCAAACTCCTGTCATATCCACTTACCTTTGCCGTTGGTCGGCGTCCATTCCTTTATCACGACCTACTTGCTCTAGCAATTCAGAACCTCGACATCTACAAACGGCAGTCACATCTCACACTTCCGTGGAACATTATGCAGCATCACCGCCACATCCGTCACCACCATCATGCGAAGCACCACCCAAGAGAGCTACCGGTCTATCATAATGCGACAGCTCCGACGAGCACTGTGGTGAGCAGCCTTGACGCAGGTACACTCACTAGCTTTGTCACCACCGCCACTCGCTCAGAGAAGCCGAAATCGGCGCAGGGTACGAAGCACACTGAGTCCAGGACCGTGGAGCAGACTATTGCTAGCGGTACGTCTCCCAAATTCTGATAACTTGAAAAGTTGTCATCGAGAGACTGATCCAATGCTCCAGTAACACCTTCCAAGACAGCTTCAGCACCAGCGGCCAGCCAAGCAGATGACCACTTCCGTAAGTTCTCCTTTAGTCTTCCCCTCATTTCGCATGATGATTCCAAGGTTCGATTACATGAAAGGGGACATACATCTCCCTGATTCCAACCCCTTTGTCTGACTGTTCTCTTCAACACCTCTCCCACTCTTGTCCTTTGTATGAGCAGAGTAGCTAAAAAGACCAGTCCCTCCCCCGAAGCCAGACAAGTCCTGGCGCGCCGTCCTCTGCGCGGGTTGTGTCCTCTTCACTGCGCTGTGCGTCTGTCTTTATGCTTGGTACGCCATCAGGAAGAAGGAGAAGAGACTGGCGATAGCGAGGGAGAAGAGACGCTTGGATGCTGTAAAAGAGAAGGGGAGGGTGGTTGAGGAGAAAGGTGGTGTGAGTCAGGGGACTTCGAGGAGTGGGTCTTTTATTGAGAAGGTCGCGATTAAGGAGGTTGAGTAGTGAGGGGACTGACGCGGCCCTGAGGGGATCCAAGCTGCGGAAACGATAGAGCGACAGCGTCAGACGGGAGAGATATTTCAGAGTGAGAGGAAAGAGGAACAGGTATGCAGGAATTGGCTTCCCCCTTGGCATGCAGGTCACGGTACTTGAGGAGGCACGATGCGGAACTCAACGAAGAAAGATATGCTTTACAAAACATGAGCCAACCAGGTCTGAACCAGGTCTTACGACCCTAACATGTATCGCAGCCTTCCGGTGACGCCTCGTAGCTTACATCAAATGGGTATCATATGTCCCTCCAAACCAGAGTCCTTCTATTTCCCTTCCCCAACCAGTATCTGTCGTTTGCATATTCTCAGTCTCCCCTGACCTTGACCAAACTCACACTACTCCTCCTAATCCCTCCCTCCTTCCCCTCCGTCATGCCCAACCCCTGGCCCCCTGCCAACCCAGAGAAATACCCCTCTGGACTCACCGTCCCACTCCCCTTCCCCCTCCTGCGGCCCCCAAGCTCGGGACTCCCGCTCGCTGTCCCCGGCACCGTCCTACTCCCCCTTCTACTCCCCGTCAAGCTCCGAGCATGATACCTCGCTTCGCCGAGTATACTTGCTCCGGCGGAGACGGTGCCGGCTCCCGGCACGCGGGCGAACGTACTCGGACTCGGCACCGTCAAGGCGGGCAGCTCGAGACGACTGTTCATTCCGGTCCAGAGGGCTTCTTCGTCCGAGTCGGCGGACGTGAGACGCCAGCCGCCCACGCTCTCGTAGTCGCGCGGCGTGGTGGTGGTGGTGCCGAGGAGGGAGGCGAGGGAAGGGGGTTTGTGCAGTCCCGTCGTCCCGCTCTGGGGGGCGCCGCCGTGGCGGGCGGACGGGGTTTGGACGTGCAGGGAGAGGATCGACGACGAGGACGAGGTGCGGCGGCGGGCGTGGTGGCGGACGGGACCGGGGAGGGACGGGGACGGGGAGCTGGGGTGTAGAGACAGTGGCTTGGATGGGGTCGTGGGGGATAGGAAGGATTGTAGCACTGCGAGGAGCAGTTCGGCGTAGATGATACTGCAGCGGGCGAGGAGGGTGAGGAAGGCGAGGAAGGTGGTGAAGAGGGCGAAGATAGTGAGGGGGATGGAGAGGGCGAGGATGATGGGGGTCGAGAGGAGGGTGAGTGTGCGGGAAATCATGGTTGGTTTTGTCGGCGCATGAGGCTTTCAGAGGGTGGAATGGAAGATGATGGAGGAGGTCGACGGACCAGTGTCCCCCCTGAGGTTCGTGTGCGCCGAAGGAATGGGGAGATCTAACGGTGCATGCTGAGGAGCTTCGGTGGCTGCGGGGGAGCGCCAAGCTTTCTTGTCCATTTCCGGCGAGCGAGCAAAGAACATGACCTTGATTCACCTTTCTCCTTTGTATATATCACAGGCACGAATCATCTTAGCGCAGTAAGCGCAAATACGAGGACCTTCTCGATGTCAGTTCTGCAGGACGAAGCTGCTTGAGCCAATTGCTTTTCAGGAAGACCAAATTCACCGGATTCTATCTCGCTGGAGATGTGTGGATAGAACGGGTCATGTCTTGGTCCGCTATCAATGCCACTGCTTCACCGGTCATATGTCCAGCAGCTTCCCCTCTGACATCCTACGTGGCTGCTGTTCAATCCTTTGACAGTTGCACTGATCAAGCGCTCCAGCGACTGTTGAACAAGACGAATACTGCCGGGAACAGACGCGGAGTAGCCTGGCCTCGCACTCTGCCCATTTCCGCAACGGATCTGGACGACAATGCATATACACATGCTCCAGTGGCTCCATGATATCCCTCGGCATGGGCTTACCCATTGCAAGATCGACAAGACCGAGATAATCGTCGGTCCCCAAGATGTATGCCGCTTCCATATGGTTCTCCCTCGGATAGAAATGGCTGTGCTCGACCAAGTCACCATCCAACGGCAATACATACTTGCAAGTCTCAAACACTCGCACAGAGACTTTTTGTTGTAGTCCCAAAATGAGTTGCCAATCCATGACCGCCTGGGGTGCGACATCCATCTTCTGGGTCGTATTGTCGGTTGAGTTGATAATCAGAGTCAATTCAACCTTGGTAACATTTGGCGCCACCTGTAAGAATTGTTGGCAGGCCTGTCGAAGGAATCTCTGGAGCGTTTCCAGCTTATCGTCGGGATGGTGGACGAGAGCAACATAGATGTGCGACGCTTCTGTCAGTATCTCGCCGCTGCAGGCGAGTCCGTGTGGCTGTGTTCGTCTGGACTCTGTATCCAAGATGGAATCCTTGGAGTTGAAGCTATCGAGGTCGAATAGAAATACTAGAGGGCACGTCTTCCGGGCCTCCGACTCAATCCGCGCAAACGTTTCTCGGACCTCCTGATCTTTCAACAAGGCTGAACCACAATAAGCATCCTCAACATGAGCCGCGAGGTCACAAGTTTCTGACCCATGATGAGTCTGTTTTGACTGAATGGAAGTTGTTGATGGGCAGCAATTGTCAAGAGGTACCGTGGTGAAGGGCTTTAAAAGACACGATCCTTGTCACAGACAAAGGAGGCACAAAGAGAGCAAAGCTTCGGTCGAGAACGAATTATGTTGGTGACGCTCTTTTTTTGGCGTGTCTAGATATGGGATCGAGCACGATTTGGTATGAAGACAAAGAACACAAGTCTTCCCCATCACAGCCTACCTCACAACTACATTCCAAGGTCAACTTCCCATCCGGTCACAACCTCACTTGAGGCTCTTCGACGAGGACTACTTGTCATCATATCCGATGCCAGCTGATGAATGTTCGCCAATAAGGACTGTCGCTAAGGCTTCTGTCGGTTGGCTCGGGGGACAGCACTCAGTATATACATACATTACTGTTCCCTTTATCTTGAGATGTGGATTGTACCAGGACACTGCGAGAAGACGATGCCGCTGACTAGAGTTCTTATAATGTCTCCAACAATCCTGAAGGGTACGCCTACACACACATAGCGACTGCTCGCTTGCACTGCTATCGGTCCGGAAATGTATGCTATGCCTTGTCACAACGACGTTCATCATAAGGAGCTATGCTGCCGACTTAACTGCAGTCTGGCTGGTCGATACCTTTGTTTGAAAAGTTCCTGTAATTTGATGCAACTATGTCTCCGTCATACTTATAGGTGTGTGGTGTTCTGTTGCGATTAGTTCTTGGAGATCACAATAAAAGGAAATCTGCTGTACTCAAAGCAGATTGATGTGAACGCAACGCGGCGCAGCTCACCTTTACAGCTTCTGTGTCTTACACCACGTAAACCCATCTTTCTCTTCTCCTGTTGATGGTGTAATTTCTCGCATCACTTTGCTTGCCGCGTGTGCTGCATCTATTCTCCTTATGTCTATGGTAAGCCGATAGACGATCAGTCCTTGCAGAATCTACATGGAGAGACAGAAGTAAACACCATTTCTAATCCAACATTTCGACCATATGACCGAGTAGTCTCCTAAATTCCCCGTCGGTGAAGTAGACCCAATGAAGGGTGGTGCGCCTGTTGTCCCGTAATACCCTGACGAAGCGGCGCCAGTAGCCATTCCAGAGCGATCTAAGGGCATCGCAGCCTTGAGACCATCGTCGACATGAACGGAACCACCCGGGGACTCTCTCGATCTCGCAGCCAGTGATCACGTTTCTAGTGGTGCTAGTGGGGTGGCATCTCCAGATCCCGTGACAGTTGGGCCTGCCACATATTCAGAAAAGAACCCTAGTAACGCCAAGGAACCCTCGATTAGAACCGTCTCCGTCTTCTCGCTTTGTATCATCGGCTTGTCCCATAGCATATATGCCAGCCTCAAAGGCCAGGTTGTCGTCAAAACACTGCCTATGAGCCGTCTCATCTGCGGCATTATCGACTTTTTTTTTAGCATCCCTGTTCTCGGTCAAAGAAGCAGGCAGCCTAGACCACTTCTAGAAGATTTTGCTCCAAGGACGTCCTTGGACTTGGCATCTTGTCAATCAAGCAAGATATATAGATGACGCCTCCCTACCTAGAACCTCAGGCAAGAACATCCCACACTATCAGTAGGCCAAGCTCACATGATGGACACCATCGCTTTTCAAGTCGATACAGGGATTGGTGTTCCAATCAAGCCCGAAAATGTGCCAGCAGCATGTAGCGACTTTGAATTCCCTGTTGGTGAGCGATGACCGAGCATCATGGGCCAGAAAAGGGCTCCCTGCTGCAAGATCAACAGCTTGAGGTACTGGGGAGCCTGTTCACTTCGTTAACCGCAGTCCAGACCCGCCCCTCCCAAGTCAAGACCACCTCCTCTCTCTCCCCATCATACTTGACCCCCACGCCCACCCCCTCCAACCTCTCACCCATCCTCCCATTCCACAAAACCTGCCTCACCCTTCCTTGCCTCTCAACAAACACGAATCCCATCGGCCCCTTCGCCCGCCTCACCGCCTCCCTCACCCCCTTCGTCGCGTCTCCCTTCGCCATCAAGAACCCCATGATCCCCTCCCCTCGCCATCCCAGGGGCGCATTCCCCATTGCCCCCTCCAGCTCCCTCACGTGTCGCGGCTGTGGCGGCTCAGCCTTGCACTGCACCACGACTTTCATGCCCTCGTGCGTTCGGGGAAGAGAAGGTGGCTTCCAAGTGCCCAAGAGATCGATGCCGAGATCTGAGGCGCCTCCTACGCGGTGTAAAGAGAAGCCGAGACGGGAGAGCGAGGCGAGGACGGTGTATTCGTAGTGGGTACCTTTGTAGACCGTGCTCGTGGGGGAGAGGTCGCTGGATTTGGCGTGGAGGAGGAAGGAGGAGAGGTCGTTGTGTTTGGTTGTGGGGGAGGGAGGCAGAGGGAGGATCGATGTGGGAGGGGGGGAGGCGGAGCGGAGGGGAGGGCGGCCACGCTTCTTCCTTAGGGGAGATGGTGTATTTGGCGACGAGGAGGGCTCAGCTTCGGGCAAGGGGGTTGAGCTTGCGAAGTTGCAGCGTATGCAAAGCAGGCGTGGTGGTTGCCATGATTTTCGCAGAGGCTGTCTGGTTCGGATTGGTGATGCTCCGCTCAGTTGCAGCCAAGGAAGTCTCATCGGCATGCGCCGACACACGTGGTTGATAGCAATTCTTTTTGTTGATGCACGTGGAAGCGATGTCGAAGGTTCAGCAAAGAATCGACCGAGGTGTGGGGAGCTCCCTGCAGGCGCCGCTCCAAGTTTCCCTTCACAACCAATGATGGCACTGGAGCGGGGTCGTGGTTGTCGACCACAAAGTTATAGATATAGCCAGAAGCCAAGTATTGAATCTCGTTCTCTTACTTTCAACTCTTCGAAGCAAAAGTGAAACAAAATGCCAAACACAAAGACAGTACACGTCCCGCATCTGGGTGGTATTGATGCCGCTTACCAGATGCCGCATCCTTATGACTCCTCGAAGCCGACATTGGTCTTGGTAAACAGCTTTACTACCTCATCCGAGCTGTACAAACGGCAATTCAAGAATGAGAAGCTCACAAGCAAGCTCAATCTCATCGCCATTGAGCTCCTGGGTCATGGGCAGACGAGGACCAAGAGCCTCCACTTTACCTACTGGGATACGGCAATCATGAATCTGCAAGTCATTGATGCTCTTGGTATCAAGGGCAAGATCTTCGTTCTCGGCACAAGTCAAGGTGGATGGATCACAGTCCGCATGGCATTGCTTGCTCCAGAGAAGGTCTGTGATCCCCAAAAACCAATTTCATCTCCCACCAATAACCAACCCCCTTCCAGATCACCGGTATCCTCCCCCTCGGCACCTCAATGGACTACGAATCCCCCCGCTCCCTCAGACTAGGCTGCTGGGACGGTGCCGCCGCCACGACACCCTCGATCAAGCACTGGACGGAGAACTCGCCACCAGACTTCACCCCGGGTCCGGACTTTGCCAACTTCCTCATCGACCAAGGTTTCGGCGAGGATGTCCCGCAAGACGACCGCGAGTTCTGGGTTCACGAGATCGAGGAGAATTACCGCGGGGACGACGGCAGACAGAGGGCGCGCATGGCGGCTATCAATCTCCGGGAAAGGGATGGACTGCACGGACGACTGTGGGACGTCACATGTCCTGTGTTGTGGATGCATGGGACTAAAGACAAGGTGTACAGTATCGCGAACGCGGAGGAGGAGATCAAGATGTTTGTGAATAGTAAGGAGGCGAAACTCGAGATCATTGAAGGCGGTCAGCATTTCTTGAGTGCAAGTCATCCTGAGGAAGTCGAAAATGCGGCACTGCAGTTCGTGCAGAAATGGAGTTGACTGCATGGTGGGAGTAGGATGTGAGAAAAGGGCAGGAAGAAGTGGAAAGTCTCGTAACGCTCATCCATTATCGGTAGTATATCAAACGTCAATTGAAAGGGTATCCCAGTCCGTAATAATGCCTCTACCTGAACTTACTGACAATCACCGCGATGATCAAGATGACCAGGACGGTTATGATTGCCACGGTAATAATTTTGTTGGTAGCCATTCTGTGTCATGTCAGTATGTGAACAGCAGGTCAAAGAAGCATGCCATACCTACGCGCCATGCCGCGCAGCGTCTTGTTGCTCCTGTCCGTGTATCCTTCGCTTTCCAGCAGCGTTGATCGAGTGTGCTCGATCGTCTCTCGCTGCCTGCTCAGATCCGCAAGTGTGTTTCGTCCGATATCCTCCGTCTCCAACGCTACCCTCTGCGACTCTCGCAGTCGTCCACTTGATCGCTCTAATCTATCTGTACCGGACAAAAGTTGCTGTCGCTGCTCCAGCTGGTCGTCCCCAGTCGGGTTATCCCTATATCTCTTTCCGAACAAGGCAGACCTGTCACTTGACAGACCCTCGAGCTTCCGCTTCGCAACGTCCACGTCATGCTGGTAATTTCTGAATTTCTGGTTGACTTTGCTCTTCTGGTTTGCTGGCAAATTCTCCTTCTCGAGGCGCATCGAATCGAGCTGGTTTCTTGTCAGTGCTACTCGGTCTGCCTCCGCATCACGTCCAACGTACCAACTCCTTTGCTTCCTCCAACGCTCGCTCCGCCTGACTGACCGCTGCTTTCCGTGGCTCGCCGGCGAGTTCTGGTATTTGATCCAATTTCTGGCTGAGGTCTGCTTGCACGAGTTTCAGTTCTGCTTCATAATTGCTGAACAGCTCGGAGCCGGCGTCTGTGTCGAGTGGGTTCGACATGTTTGGATGATTGGTTGATTGGTAGCGTTGCAGGGAATTCGCTCGAGATACAGTCGATGGGCAGAGAGATCTGCTTCTGAATGAGCGCGAGCAATATGGTCGTCTGGTGATGTGATTGTGTAATGATCTAGGTAGACGTTCCCAACCTCACTCCGCAAGGCAGGAACGCCTATGCGTCATGTGATTGGCGCCAAGGGCATGTGAATCGCCGACTCCCCGACTATGCGGAAGACTGTTTTGAGACATCCGGGCCGACATCCAGGAATGCACAAAATTCCTTACGTTCTACAAGAAAGATACATTCCCTACATCAATCGGCTCATAAGAACTCTTTCTCTGCGTCTATTATGACATGTTAAATCGTTTTCCTATCGTGATTCCTCAACCACAGTATGATCTAGCCAGAGCATCCTGGGCGTGACCAGTGTTTTCCGGAGCCCACCAAGGTCATCAAGTATGCTCTGTCGCCAGTTCATTTCTGTCATTTCGTCGTGACATCTTGGGTAGGTCGTAGGCCAAAGTGTTCGCCGTGGTTTGATGGTGGAATACCCACAATCTGGAGGCCGATATCTTCCAAGGGAGTATAATTACTGCGACCGCTAACACCGATCACCTCTCCTCCGATCCAGAGCTAGAATTCTAATTCATGAGGAGGTCGCAAGCCGGAATGCTCCATGGCACCAAGGCCTGAGCCGTTGCTCTCGCCACCTTGATGTAATGTGCGGGCGTGCCTTTCCCTCGGTCTTTGAGGTACTGATCACAACCCACAACTACCAGCCCGGCCAACGCCTCGACTGCTCTGAGCGCTGTCACTGCCTCCAATCCACGGATCCTCGCCTTGGATGCCGCAAGCATCCAGCAACGCATTCACGACCTTGGTCAACACAGAAAGCTGAGCCAGGCTTTCAGTGCGATGGGTGCTTTCGCCCGAGCGGAGCTCCTCCTCTGCCGATACGACAACGAAAGTCCCAGCGAGGCAATTATCAAGCGAGAATCGCAACCAGGGAAGAGGCTTTGCAGCTTAACGACAGGTCCATCGTGACGTGCGTCTGTGCAGCGGTCTGGTAGGACAACCGAGGCGGAATAAGATGAAGCAGAACAAGCCTTGGTGATCGACCTGCAGGAACATGCAGAACATGCAGCGGAGGAGATTCGTAGAGAGGTGCTGGATCAGAGAGGAAAGATGCTGCACTAGGCTCATGCTGCAGGCCTGAAGCAGGGGAGACAAGCCCGCAGCTCACCTGTCTCGCTGGCCTCGGTCGCCATGGTATATGTTCAGTATCCACGTGATCTGGAGCGTCGTATGAAGGAATACCTGCCAAGCTCGATGGCAGCCATCATCACGCCGCACCGCCATACACAAACCTGAAAAATTATCCGACTTGGTCGTGCACTTTGATACAGCTCAGTTTTGACGTTAGATAAGCCGAGGCATCTGGCGAGTTGTGGGAAACGTGCTGTAAATTATCCTGTATCTTGTAACAGCACATCTGCAAGTCAACAATATCCTCACAGGCTTCCCGTTGTGAAAGGGACACTGCTTCTAGCATTATGGTAGGGTCTTGCAGAAGATAGGTTGTGTGCAGAAGGATAGAAGCACAAGGGCGACTGTGAAGATCACTGCTCGTCAAGCCCCACTCTTTCCTGTGCCACCTCAACACCAGGCAAGAGACACACTCTCATCCTTTACAATCACCAGCAGACCCATGCGGTATCAAAAAGGTGACCATGACGAATTACGAGATATCATGTGCACCACCGATGCATAGTATGACTCTGGCTGAGCATTTTGACCGATTGACTGAGCACGAGAAGCTCTACGCTCATCACGCAGCACGGTAAGTGAAGGACTCAACCCTTAGCCAAACGGCCAAGAACTGCAATTGACAATACCTGCCTCAGTGCGGCTTGGTATGGTACTCTGATTATACTCGAGCAAGTCTCGCCGGAAGCAAGAGGGATCTTCGAGTTCGTTCTCAACACCCACCATGTGTGCTCGGGAGACTGGAATCACTATGTCGAGCTGGCATGGATCGGCGAGGGTGATCTCATACATCTCTTGAACTACGCAGCAACATTTCTATCAAACGTTGGTAACTTCTTTGTATGCTTTGATCAAATCTGGTAGGTCAAAGACCCCGACACTGACTGTCCAGGGATCTGGAGATAGCAAGTTCATTCCTGCCATTTCCAAAACGAATCTCAAGCGGTTTGCTGAGCACTCCGAGAGCTTACATGCCAGTCTTGTGCCTGTCTTGGACGCTATGTATGCAGTTCCACCATACTCTTTAGGCTTTCCGGGTAAGCAGACTACCAGCTCTTACTATCCAGGGGCTCTCCCGATGTCAGCGGAAGAAATTGCCGCGGTATCGCAGGAAATGCAGAAGTACTCGATCTACCCGGAGAACACAAGAATCCGTAAGACACAGACCGAGAGTAAAGTCGTATACGAAGTGCTGCAAGCATCCATCGAAAAAGGTATCATGCAGGAGATCGAGCTGAGTGGCACTGACCACATTATCAAGGTCATCAGAGGAGATCATGCAGATGGGCTACGGAAGATCAACAGCTCGTGGGAGCAAGCTTTACCATTCGCCAAAGACGGAGCGCAAGAAGAGTACATCAAGCTGTACATGGAAAGCTTCCGGACTGGTGATCTCAACGTCTATAGAGACTCTTTGAAAAAGTGGATGCGGAATATTTCACCATCAGTCGAAGATATCTTCGGTTTCGTCGAGCCCTACAGAGATCCGTATGGCATACGCGCAGAGTTTGAAGGCTTGGTGGCGATCAAGGATGTGCAGGCTACTGAGCTGGTAGTTCAACTCGTCAATGAAAGCGACAAGTTCATCCGCAAACTTCCCTGGTGTGGTAGGGACGCTAGCGACAACGATGGGAAAGGTCCATTCGAGAAGAGTCTGTTCGAACCGCCGGACTTTACCTGCATTCACACTTTGGCTTATTGCTCGTCAATACTGTTTGCCGGCATCAACCTGCCCAATTACAACGATCTTCGCCAGGAATTCGGATTCAAGAATGTCATCATCAGTAATCGCATGGCTGCTGAAAGCAACGACAGCCTACCCTGTCCGTTCGTTCATGAAGAGGAGTTGAGTAGATATCAACGACATCGTTACGCAGCATACTATATCTGGGTAGTCCTTCACGAACTACTTGGTCACGGCACTAGTCAGCTCATGATGGAAACTGAACCTGGCAAGTACAACTTCGATATGGCCAACCGGCCTATCAATCCTATCACGGGAAAGGCAATCTCAACATGGTACAACTATGGCGAAACGTGGACAAGCCGTTTCGAGGATCTGTCCACCACCGTCGATGAATGCAGAGCAGAGCTTGTGGGTGCCTATCTCATGGACGACAAAGACCTCCTGGCACTCTTTGGGTACACAGACGAGACCACAATAAGTGCGGAAGACGGTACGTGGTCACAGATAAGGACATGCTTTTGCGGCTAACGGATGATAGTCACATACAACCTGTACATGCAGCAGGGGACAGACGGCCTTCGTGCTCTGGCAGACTACAATATCGATAGTGGGGTTTGTAAAAATTGCATGAATTCACGATTGGAGCTAATCATCAACAGAGATGGGGCCAAGCGCATGCCAGGGTTTGGCAATCATGATTCTATATATATACGAAGGCTGATACACTAACAGGCACACTTTGCGGTCATGAAATTCCTCCTGCGGCACGGGAACGGTTGTCTTAGTATCGAGTGCGATGAGAGCAAAGACCGCTTGATAGTCCGAGTCGACAGGTCGAAGATTCGTACCGATGGCAAGGCAGCACTTGGAAAAATGCTCCTGCAGCTGCACATGTTCCGCTGCACCGCGGATGTTGTTGCATGTCGGACCTTTTATGACGAATTGACAAAGGTCGATGGCGAATACGCTTCCTGGCATCAGATCGTGAACAGGACTAAGCAACCCAGGTGGGTGTTTGCCCAGCCCAACACATTCCTCGAACATCAGAAGGTGGTAGTGCGGGAATATCCGGCAACTGTACAGGGAGTGATACAAAGCTGGGCCGACAGAGATTTGATATAAGGCCCAGAAGCTGAACCATGAAGCAGAGTCATGCTTGTCACTCTTCAGCTAGTTCCAGGTCCTGGATCGATGCAGTAATGAACGATGGAGAAGCACAGCGGTCTTCTCGCGGAGTAGCGGCATATCTGCGGCGAGGTCGTATAAATCTCGTCGTCTTAACGGGGTGCGATCCGCATAATGAGCCTTTATACATGAGGTACGTAGCACAGGATCGTGGCGACTCATCGCATCAAATCCCGTGCAGGCAATTTCAGGACTTTGTTCCGACTTCATGATTGGTGTGCATTGCATGCATGACAGTGGGGGAGGTGTCGGCGGAGCCAATTGCTGCGCAACCCCCACACACCCGCGCCGCACCCAAGCTCATTTGATTTGTGCTACCATTCGTCTACATCCCTGGCGGCGCCTCGCTGGGTTGACCATGCAGCATATTATGAAGCGAGAGTCTTCAAATGGAGCGACTCGCCCGTTTCGGGCGCCGGGCAAAGCTCCTTTTGCATCTTTCAGTCGCGAGGTGGCTTACGAACGACAGGATCAGGCACGCCCTGGTCACTACCAGCTCAATGCCTTCCAAAGGTGGCCAGAAGTAAGCATTTCAATATTCATCAGGAAAGTTTGCTATGTTTCTGACTTTCATGCGGACCTCGCAGTGGTAGTCCTCTCTGGCACCGTGCGCTGGAAAGGTATCGGGAAGACCTCGAAGAAAATGGAGACCTACCAGCAGTTTCAGAGGTCGTGTCGATGAATGACCTCCTTGACTACATCAAAACGTTCGAGCAGAACCGAAATTTGTCTGGGCGCAACAGACTTGATTCTATGCGACGACTCGGTCCTACGTTGAAATTCATCGACGACTTTTCTGCTATCATCGCTGTCTTCTTCGGCGCCAACCCGCAGTTGACAGCACTTGTGTGGGGCAGCATTCGTATGATGCTTGGTCTTGCATCGTCGACCGCAGACACTCTCAAAGATGTTGCCGACATGCTTGAAGAACTAGCATTGACCTTGCCACGGTTCCAGGCATATGAGGACACCATCCCGATGGACCGACCACTAGAAGGCGCACTCATCGATGTGTACACCGAAGTCATCTGCTTTTGCGCAAGATGCATCCACTGTCATAGGCAAAATCCGCAGATCACGCTGCATAGACCAGCCTGGCAGGACTTCCGCGACGACTTCACCAGAACGGTGCGACGGATAAGGCGGCTGTCGTCGGCGATAGAGAGAGAGGCTGATCTGACACGTATGCGAAAAGACGACAAGAACTACCAGGAAGTGCAGGAACTGATGGCCAGCCTGAAAAGCGCTCATATCAATGACGGGCAAGAGAGCGTCTTCATTCATCAAATCCCGTCAAAGATTAGTCCCCGATTCTGGGGCCGTGAAGACGCCTTCACAGAGATTGAGAAGGCTCTACATCCTGGACTTGAAAGCTCTAACCCTCGCTCATTCGCCCTTTTCGGTATGGGAGGAGTGGGTAAAACACAGATCGCATTACAGTACGCCACACGGAGCAAGAAGCTCTATCACACAATCATCTGGCTGGCCGCAGATACCAGTATCAGCCTGGCACAAAGCATTCGTGATGCGGCAGAAGCCCTGAATTTGTTACACAATGAGGATGAGTCGAAGGACTCCGTTTTGGCCGCAGTCCGTCTGAAGAGATGGCTAGCTGACTCACGTACGTCCGCATATTGAGTCGTGGAAGTTTATGGCTGACAGTACTACCAGGTCTACCATGGCTGTTGATCTTCGACAATGCGGATGACCTCGACGTGCTTGGTAGTGCTTGGCCCACTGGCGGCAATGGCTCTATCCTCCTGACCTCTCGGGACTCGAGCGCCCCCTTTAGCCCAGCTGCGAGCGGTATCCATGTTGAGCCTTTCGATGCTCAGTCTGGAGCCCAAGTCCTCCTCAAATATGTTGGCCTTGACGAGAATCTCGGAAACAATAAGCAGGAAGCTTTGGAGATTTCAACAGCGCTTGGTGGATTACCTCTTGCCCTCGGCCAAATTGGTGGCTTCATATCACAGCGACGAATGCGCTTGAAAGATTTCATGCCTCTGTACGACCGGAATGCCACTGCTATAAATGCTCGGAAAAGTGGTCTAAGTGATTACGAGCACACTCTCAGTACTGTCTGGTCCATGTCCGTTACAAAGCTGGGAACGGAGTCACGCAGCCTTCTTGTTCTACTCGCCTTCTTGGAACCTGATCATGTGGACGAAGTGATGCTCTCCAGGGAGACCATACTTACAGATGTGATGAGCTATGAATTCCTCCAAGACGAAATGACGTAAGTCACAGGCAGTAGAATGAATGACAATTCGCTGACAGGACCGATAGATTGGGTGACGCAGAAGAAGACCTTCTACGGACGGGTTTGATCTACAAAGATGCCGAAACCGCCGTTCTCTCCGTTCATCGCCTTGTGCAGGACATGGTCATCAGATCACTGGATCAAGCAGAAAGAGCCGAGGTTCTCAAGTTCATAACCATTCTACTGACCAATGGCTTTCCAGACACTCATAGTGCAGATCCCGGACATCAATTTGCTACCTGGTCAAGTTGCGAGGCAACCTTGCCACATGTGCTGCATCTAGTCACAGTCCAAAAGCGGTACAAGATTGATCTCACCGTGCGGGATCGCTTTGCCGAGCTCTTGCGGCGGTGCGCCTGGTAGGTCATGTGCAGCGACTTGTGGGCAGCAAGACTGATATGGTATAGGTATCTCTACGAGCGAGAGCTCTACGAGCTGGGCAGCGAAATGATCATGGCTGCCATCGACAGCTTTGAAGACCGCACGAGAATCGAATACACAGCAGCTCTTGCTCTTCTCGGTTACATCCAAATGGATTTGACCCAAGCAGAGTCCGCACTCACCCACTTTGAAGAGGCTCGTTCAATTCGTGCAGCACAACTACCAGAAATCCATCCCATCATGGCTGGGATGTATAATGATATTGGCGTCGCTCAGACAGAGATTGGTGATCTCCAGGCTGCTTATGAGACGCACAACAAGGCGCTAGACATACGACTGGCTTTGAAGAGCGACCGGGTCGGCAACACTTACAACAACATATCAGCTCTGCTCTTGCGGATGAGCAAACCCGACGCGGCAGAGGAGATGCTCGCACGAGATCCCAGTTTCAAAGATCTCGGCGACGAGACCATGCTGGCGTCAGGCAACCCTCGCGATTCCGGATCTATGGTCCTGCTCAGTCGAATACGTTTTGCTCAAGGGCGATTATCCGACGCAACTAGGCTTGCTTCCAAAGCATTAGCGTTCCGGCAGAGCATGCTGGGTAACGGGCCAAAAACCTGCGATTCTTTGTTCGACGTGGCGTGGTTCGTGTCGAAGCAGGGAAATATTGCATCTGCCTGGTAGGTCAACCCCGAATTTCAATCCGGTAACCGTTCATCTCGCTGATTCACCTGCAGTGAGATATTACGACAACTGATCGATATCGCGACCACGGTCAAGGAAGGCAAAGGTCAGCTCGCTCGAGCACATTGGCTGCTGTCTACGTTATTGGCTAGTCAAGGTCGACAGGACGAAAGCAAAAGCAGCGAGACTACTGCCAAGCAAGTACGAGCTGAGCTCCGACCTGATTTGGCAGATGCACCGTTTGAGGAAGAGGAGTTCAGGAAGCTGTGCCCGTTCATGCTATGGTAGCAGCACGGGATGAATGAATATATGCGGCGCCAGTGTCATAGTCACTGCTTGTGGTGAAGAGGAGCGGGAGATGCGATGACAGCATGACTTGATGACTACAGGACAATGGAAAGTTACCGGATCCTGGATGGACCGGAGAAACTTCTCTTGGTACCGAAAGAAAGTTGTTCTGCCTTCTCTCTTACCCCGATTCCAACTCATCCATGCTATCCGTGGCAATGGTAAGTTCCGGGGGCGGGCAAGCCTGCTCGTCGATCCAGTTTCCTGCCGCAAGTCAGATATTGCTTTTTGGTAATAGCTCAACTAGAAGGTAAAGGGACCCACAATGCACAGTCGACTACCTTTGTATCGAATGCTAAGTATGGTAATTGAAATACCGTCCCCATCTCCAGCTTGTCCTTCTTTGCTCCATAAGCTCATGCATGACTATAATGGTGATTAGTAGACATGCTATCGTGTTGCAGGGTAGAGAGGGCAGTGAGGTAGTAAAGGAGCATACTGCATAGATAAGGATGTCACTGTTATGACGGAGAAGTTCTGTAGTGGCCGAGAAGAAATGGTGCCGTAGAACCCATTGCGTTCTCGTCTATGCTACGTGAGCTGCAGATAGTCACAAGTCCCCGAAAACGCCGCCCCTTTATTCCTGTGTATATCCCATCAGCAAGGAACTACACTTTGACCCTCTCCTCCCACCTCAAATCCAATTCTCCGACCCTCTTCATGACGATCGTGAGCTGAGACATCACATCATCCAAAATCTCCTCCAACCTGTCCTTCGTCTGGCCCCACGACTCCCCCTGCCGCGGATTCGCCACGACTCTGAACCGCCTCAACAACGTCATGATCACGCCTACGAACTCGACCTGCGCCATCTTCTGCCCGGGACAGATCCTGGGCCCGAACGAAAAGGCGACAAAGGTGCCAGCGGGAGGCTTGTAGAGACTGACGCCTCCTTCGGGGGAAGTGACGAGCCATCGGTCCGGACGGAACTTATACTCATCCCGCGTGCGATGTTTGGTGTCCTGGACGGTCTCCACCACGTCCTTCCCTGTCTCGCCGGCGTAGCCTGGGAGGTTGAGACCGCGCCACACCTTGGGATCTGTCTGCAGCGATATAAAGTCCGAGTAGAAAGCGCAGCCGTGGGGGACGCGGATATGGTGCTTGCTCGTCTTGATAATCTGGTCTTTACCCGACCTGTTTATCCTGATGTTGTGTACGGCAGGTGGGTAGAGGCGGAGGACTTCCATCATGAGGGCCTGGCAGCGGAAAGCACGGGGAAAGACGGCGGGGTAGTCTGGTTCGTCCTCATTGGGGTCGTAGGGGCCCATGATGGAGACAATCTCGTCGTACAGCCAGTCTTGAAGTTCAGGGTTGGCGGCGAGGAGGACGATGGCGAATTGGAGTGCGTTGGCGGTCGTGTCGAAGCCGGCAGCGGTAAAGACGAAGAGGTTGCCGTTGATTTCGGCTTCAGTGAGGCCGGCGGATTTGGCGTGGGAGGCGGAGGCGTCGCTGTTGAGGACAAGCTGAGAGATGATGGAGTTGCGAGAGCCTTGGTCGGTGGGTTTGGCGAGGAGGGCGCGCTCTTCGTCAATGCGGTTGCGGGAGTGAATGGGGTATTCGCGGGAGGCACGGCCGACGAGATGCATGCGAGCGGCGCCCGGAACCCATGACGGTATGCTGAGAAGAGCGGATGCTGGAAATAGGGCGGCAAGGATGACGTTGTCAACGGCAGTCTTGATACAAGTGATAAAGTCAAGACGAAGGGCGGACGACTCGGTGGTTGCATGCTTCTCCGAGGTAGGCTCATTGTGCCACTCATTGGTTATGCCATAACCGGCACGACTGAGAACGTTGATGGCGATCTTCTTCATACCGTCGAGAGCATTGTGGCCACTTCTGCCTATATCTGAATGTGCCAGCTCGTTGGCCATGAAATTGGCTTGCCTGTAGGACTCGGCAAAGACAGCTTTGCTGACTCTCTCGTTGATGACACTGACTACCAGCTTTCGTTGCTTCGCCCATTGATCGCCGTCGCTGCTGGCTAGGTTTGGACCAAACATGCCGAGGATCTTTTTTGATACGTCGTGCTGAGTGAAATCCCTCGGTCGGCGAAGGACGTCCAGCACGACTTCTGGGTCCGAACTCCACAGCTCGTTCGATCCTGCGGCGATCAGCATGTAGGTGTCTACCTGCATGTCGCAGTATTTCTCTCGCTTGACGAATAGCTCATGACAGCCAATGGTGAGCGACAATGGCTTCCAGAGCCAGTCCGGCAGCCATCGTCTCAAGAGGTCCTTGGACATTGGCGAGATGACCATCCATATTGGATGCATTTGATCTACTGGGAAGGATACTGTACGAACGCCACAATTTCTTGCTGCCAGATAGTTGCGGGCGAAGACGACGAGATAAGATCCATAGTAAGCTGCGACGAGAAGGCCGACCGCTGCGGCAAGGGATAACATGGTCGACGACGTGTGTAGTTGAATGGGACGAGGTTGACTACTTCGAGGCAGACTCCTTGTTAACTGTCAACTTAAAAGGCAAATGAAAGATACATGTACACTTAGGTCTGAACCGGCGTAAGCAATGCAAGCATGGCATGATTTGACACCAACATTGTGGTCGGAGACGCTGATTGGTGTTTGAGAAACCTTAGCAGGGGGCGGATCAGATTGCATCCGCTCATGACTGCCCTATGTATGAGCGTGTTATCATCAATGACCATGTCGAAGAGGTCTCAATATCATCGGATGGAGGAAGAACCTAAAATAAGGAGTCGAGATGGCGTTCCGGGGTTTGCAAATGATTGGATACATTGACTCGTTAGGGCTCTTTAGCAGCTGTCGTTCAATTGCCGAGCACATCCGCGCTTGTCGGCTACTGGCGGGTAATCAAATCGCAGAGCAAGGGGAGGAGGTGATATATTTCACATCTCTACTACAGCTTGCCGGCCAGAGCGTCCAGGACTGCTTGCACAGTCTCTTTTGTCTTGCTGACCCAAGGAGTATGACTCGCGTCTAATCTGACAGTCTCTGTAATTCCGGCGCCTTGCGCCATGCCTTCCTGCGCCTGGACCGGGATAGCCATGTCCTTTTCGCAAAGCAGGTAGGCCGAGCTGATCTGCTTGTATGGTTCCCAAGTCACCTTGCGACTCATCGACTCCGCTGAATGAGGCTTGAGCTCGCTGCTGACCTTCTTTTTCCATTCCGCATCATCGATGTCATTGTAAAAGATCTCATCATTTCGCTCGCATACGAGACCCTTGCCAGATTCGGTAGGATAGATCCAATCAGGTTTCGGGCCCTGACTGAGTGCATCGTTCAAGCTCATGTCGTTCGGCAGTACGAAGGCGCACATGTAGATCATCTTGACGACTCCATTCTCGTTGTCTCCTGGTGCATGTCAGTTGAAAGCCGGGGGAGTGCCTGAGTTGGAGAAGCTCACCTTCACCCTTGACGAACCCTTTGGCTGCTTCGCTTCCGCAAACACCACCGTAGCTGTGCATGACCATGGCTGCATCCTTGCCGGTCTTGAAGATCTCTTGGAGGCCTGATCGAAGGGTACTGACATCGTCGTCAAAAGCTTCGCCGTCACGGCCGACTGACGGTAGCTGTGGTGCCACGACACTGTAGCCAGCTTTCTCCAACCCTTGGATCAGCTGCGAGTAGTGGTGGTTGGCATGCCAGGCGCCATGCGCGAGGAGCACCGAGGTGTTTTGCGGGCTGATCCCTGACATTTGGACGTGCTTTCTTTTTTTTTCAAAGGAGGGGTGGGGATGATTGCGACAGTGGGGATAGCTGCAGCTACATGTAATAAATGAGATGGAGATGGAGCTGCTGACAGTCTATGATGTACAGATATGCGGAACAGGCCGTTTGTCACAGCTACCTACCGGTCTAAGTACCCCTGGCATGCGGCTAACGTCAGATTATAGCTCGGCCAGAGCTCCGCCGGTCGAGTCTAGAGCACAGCTTTGGACGTCAGGGAGCAGGACTGAACCGGTCTCAAACTCGGTAACCAGTCATCGTACCAGTCTCTGAAAGCTCCCCCCCCCATGTTCATCGCCAGCATGTATCCGGTAAGAGAGGGCTCGGCGAACGATGTTGATGTGAGCAAGGCGGATCTTGCACGCTTGAAGTATGTGGTGGGATGCCTGATGAAACATCTGGTGGGGAGAGCTCATCTCCGTGGGAGAAGACCGTCCAACTCGACAAAGCAGAAACCACTCTCTGTCATGTACACCATGTCCATCACAGCTGTTGGTCAAGAAATGAGTATTCATTCATTTGCAGGGCCGGGCAGTCGGTCCTAATTTTGGCACGCAACAAACACGCGTGTACTCTGTTGCTGTTCTACTGCCCACAGCCCCATTCATTCATATTCTTCACCACCCCAAGCCGTGCTGTTCTTCTACCAGAAAGGGCGGCTGAACCAACACGAAACACTGGGCATTTGCGACTATTCGGAACTTGACCGGTGGAGTCGCCCAAAGGAGAGTATTTTTGGTTTTTCATTTATGCTCAGAAGCTAAGCAACGCCACACCGGAGCTTGGATTGCAGCTCAATACAGGTATGCACCGAGCAAACGTCCACTGTTCATCAACCAATCACGGCTACCCTGAGCCTTTGTCATCCAGACGATGGCTCGCGTCTGCTTCTGTGCAGTTCCTTTATCACCCTGGCGCAGCCGATAACCAACACTTGAGCTCTATCTCTTGACCGGTCGCGCCTGGAGGATTCCCAGTCCCCGTCAGATGCCCGAGAATTCATCCCCTTTGTCTACGATCTGCGGCCTGCGTGCATCTGGGCTGTACGCGTCCTGGGCGCTTGAGTCGGACAGAGGCTTGACTGTGTAACCTTATATCACGGCTACTTCCAATCAGCAGCAGGACGGTCTTGTTGGCCCCATCGCACCGGACTGCGCAATGATATATTGGGTCCTTTGCAATACTCAGGCCTGACAACGCGCCGACGTGCGCTGGCAACCATCCGGTCACCTCGTGCAGATCAGACAGCCATGTCTCGACCATCCGTGAACCTTCGCAAGGATAGCACTACCATGTGTGTTTGGTATACTATATAGCCATTGCCGTCTCGTTTCTTCCCATCCAGTGCTAAGTCCGGCTTCATACCTCTGCCACTTTTCTCATTCCCTGCACTTTTGTGGCAAACCGCCGACCGTCATGACCGACCGCACTTCCGCCAGTACTCTGTCCACAGATGGCAAGAGCGCTCCCAGCACGGTTCAGTCCATAGAACATGGCACCTCGGTGGCTGCTACACAACCATCGACATCTCTCGGATCCATCAAGAAGTTTCTGAACAAAAAGGACAACTTTGCAGAAGCCCCTCCTGATGGCGGCCTCACGTCCTGGCTGCAAGTAGTCGGATGTGGCCTCGTCTTCATGAATAACTGGGGTCTTGCGTGCAGTTTTGGCGTATACCAGGCCTACTACCAACTGCCAACCTCCAGTCCCAATCTAGTCAGTCACTCACCCTCTTCCATCTCCTGGATCGGCACAACCCAAGCCGCCCTCACTTTGATCATCGGCGTAGCATCCGGCCCGCTCTTCGATAGAGGCTTCTTCTTCCAGACCCTCGTCATGGCCAGTCTCCTCATGTGCTTCAGCTTCATAATGCTCTCCCTGTCCACACAATACTACCAAATCCTCCTCACCCAAGGCATCCTCCAAGGCATCGCTGCCGGCCTCCTCTACATCCCCTCCGTGGCTCAAATCCCACAATACTTCACCACGAAACGCGGCACAGCCCTGGGCCTCACCACAGCCGGCGGTCCGCTCGGTGGCATCATCTATCCCATTCTCTTCCGCTCCCTCATCAACTCCCACTCCTTCGCCACCGCCACCCGCGTCCTTGGCTCCGTATCTCTCGGCACCCTCATCATCTCGTGGATCCTCATCAAGCCTCTCCGTCTCCGCAACGCCGTCCAGAAAAAGCTCCTCGATCCCTCCATGCTGCGAGATAAGCCATACCTCTCCTTCATCGCCGCCTCCTTCCTCCTGGCCCTCCTCTCCGCCACCTCGGCGTCTCCCGCCGTGGTGGCAAGCGTGGGCAAGAGCAGGGACACGGCATTCTACACCGTCGCCATCATCAACGCGGCCAACTTCCTCGGCCGCGCCCTCCCCGCCGCCGCGACCGACCACGGCATGCCCGCCGAGTACGTCCTGCCGCTGTGCACCCTGTCCCTCTCGGCGCTGGGCTTCGCCTGGATCGCCGTCCGGGAACGCGCCCCCTACTACGCTTTCCTCGTCCTGTACGGCTTCTGCAGCGGGGGCGTCGCCTCCCTCCCCGCCGTCCTGTTGCCGTACATCTGCCCCGCCATGGAGGTGTTCGCCACCAGGCTCGGGTTGATCTATTGTGCGGCGGGATTGGGGGTGTTGATCGGGACGCCGGTGGGGACGGCCATTGACGGGTCGATGGAGGGGAGGAAGGACAAGTTCCTGGGCAGTCAGGTGTGGGTCGGGACGACCATGGCCGTCGGGTTGGTGTTTGTCATGTACACGAGCACGTTTGTCAGGAAGAACAGGCTTGAGAGGTTACGGCGGACGAAGGGAGGCCCAGAAGGTGCAGGGCGAGCAGGACGAGGCATAGGACAGTCATGTTCAGAATACTTGACAGGAAAACGAAACGATATTGGCTTCCTAACGATGAGATCGTGCATTCATTCTGCTGCTCGGACTAGAGATTGGTACAGTTTGCTTCCCCTTCTCTGCGCGATTGAGGGATAAACACGGGTGCCGCGGGTATGCTACTATCGCCGGACTGATCACACATCCTCCTGTCGTGAAACAAACTTTGAGATTGATGAAAGATTTTGCCCCTCGCTCATGCCTTGCTCAAAGGATAATGTGGTCGCTCGGATTGTGAGCCATCACCTCGAGTATTGCTGGGGTAAATCGCCCGCCAACACGCACATCTGCCAGCCGTCCTCCTTTTTACTATTCCGCCCCGGGTAAAATTCAATAATGCCACCCATCCTGTTACCCCATACCGCCATACCCCAAAAATGTCCCGAATCCTCCATGTCCCGCATAGTCATCAGGGAGGAATCGGCCGACTTTTTTTTGCTGCGCCGTAAACGCCATTGCTTTGGTCCAAAAAAGTACAAGAGAGTGAAGAACGTCGTCTCCCAACGTCAAATTACGAATGTCCAAGTGATCCTGGCTTGTGTTATGCCATGGGCATTATTGCCAAGAGGCCGTGCGCGAAGTTTGGTGCTTGAAACGAAGATCGTGTCGGTAGTGAATTAGTGGTAGTTGTATATCATCAGCGAGGTCGAAGTGGGGTATAATGCGCAGAGGGCTAAGAGTGCCCTCAAGACCGTAGATGTCGGATATGATGGCTTTTGTACATGTCATGTCGCAATCGGTCGGAATGCTTGTAAGGGTGGAGAGAAGGGGGACTATAGGATACCCGAATCCTTGAGTGCGTTTTGCAGGATTGTCTCCTTGACTGCGGCAAAGACCAGCCGGATATTCGATGTGTCGGTCGCTTGTGTGAGACTAAGAGGTCAGCAAGCAATCCAGTGCTCGTGGTGGAAACGGACACTCACTGTGGGTAGAGATTGAGATGTGCGCGATTGACTTGATTGAATCGCCAGAGAAGATACTTTGCAGCTCGGTTCACGTCATCTCCTCCTGAATAGTCGGGGAAGTATTTCGAAAGTGGTGATTTGCCGAGCTTTTGCCTGAACAAATCGACCTTGTTGAGGAAAAGGATGATACTGGTCCTCATGAACCACCGCGAGTTGACTACCGAGTCGAAGAGTACGAGCGATTCCATCATGCGGTTCTGTTCATAATCAGCTTCATTGTCCTGCCAATTCATGCGCAACGGCCTTACCTGGTCACTAGCCTCCAACAGCACTTGGTCGTATTCGCTCAGGGCCACGCAGAAGATGATGCTAGTAACATTCTCGAAGCAGTGGATCCACTTTTTCCGTTCACTTCGTTGACCACCAACGTCAAACATGCTGTGCCGTTGTTAGTGGCAAACTAAAAGTATGTCCTGGGACTGCGCTTACTGTATGCTCAGTTGTCCCATCTGAAACCTAGTCTCGTAGATACCAGTCGTCTTTGTTCGTGCTCTTAACACATCTGCTTCTGTGGGAATGTAATCGTCTGCGCATATCCGCTTGACCTCGTCGAAGAAGCTGCAATCGTCAGCATGGGTCCATCGGTGATTTACGTGCTACGTACTATGGCGCAGAGTCCATCATGTAGAATTCCGTCGAGTGATCGAACACCTTTGCCATGCTTGGATCCGTCCAGACGGAAGCTACTGCATCCGAGATGTGAGGATCTATAAGAGCGTTCGGGTCAGGGTCGAGCTGGTAATCCATAATGAATGCGCAATGATCCTTGTTTCCTGGTTTGTCGGGTTCGATATCGAATTGTCGCATGGCTCCCACCAATGCTTTTGCGCAGTCGACAAGATTCTTGAACACTGTATGTTTGTACAGTCCCAGCTCTTCCATTGTGTAGCCATTCTGGTGGATAATCTTCATCTGCTTGACAATCGTCGACTTGCCGCTCTCTCCAGACCCTGTCGAGCTACGCATCAGTCGTCGATTCTTGTCATCCTTGACCATCATGTTATCATACCTAATAATAATATCTTGCATTCTCGTCGTAGCTTCTTCGAATCCTCTTCTAACGCGCGATCGATCGCCTGGCTCTTCTTCTTGGAATCCACGTCCTCAGTCTGTGTGCTCATGCAGGAACCCATGTTGGCATGGGCAACTGATGTGTACCGCCGTGAGCGGGCTCGTACGGTCGCAGAGCTGAAGAGGGCGAGATTAGATCGATCGGTAGCTCGCGACCAATGACTAGTCTCGAAGGGTCTCGACGTGCGACTCGCTGCTCCCTTCCGTCAAGCTGTCAGCAGCAGTCGTCAACACAGCTCATGAATCGGAACAAGTTGTCCGGGAAGGGAAGATGGAGCTGATACTATCGCCGTCGCAGGCCGAGACGTCAAAGACGCGAAAGGTGGTGGAGGAAGAGGAGGTGGTGGCTTGGCGGGATGTGGTGTGTCCTGCCTTTCTTTGCTGACGTTCTTTTGGCGAGGTGCTGATCTTGGACAAAGTTGGAAGCCAGAAAAGATCCCCTCGTTCTGGATCTTGCTGCAAGATGGTGCGGATGATGGTCGATCAAAAGCCAATGCCTCTCAAGTCGTGATGGAATTGTCACCCTGAAATATCCTGCCAAAAAGTGCAAAGCGGCGCGGCAATTGAGACAAGACTTGTCCAACAATCCCTGTCGCACCTCGTGGCTTTTGCGGCTAGAAGGTTAATAAAGCAAGCTTCAGAGCCCTCTGTGATCGCTTCTCCTTGATGATCGAGTCGAAAACACTTCTCTCACTGTCGACACAATATCCATGTATTGCAGGAGGATAGAAGTTGGGCACAAATGGATGGCCGACAGATTCAGCAGCAGCTCCGAACCCGCACGACAGTCTGGTCGAAACCAGCAGCTATTTGCCTATGGTTGCAAGCCATTGCTTGACCGTTTGCCAGTATTTGCAAATCTAGACGCCGACAAGGCAGAGACACGCACTGGCGACTCCCACGCAACGTGCGTTACATTACCGTTGGTAAGCATCCTATGTATAAACCGTCAACAGATTGCCAGTTCAGTCCGCATCATTGTGACAAGACACAACTAACTAGCTAAGGAATATTTCAAGCCATCGATGAGTCTGGATCTGTCGGTGTAGTGGTCTGTACAATTCTCCTCAGCATCTCTTCTATCATGGTATCTGGTTTGCTCGGTCTCCCCTGAAAGACCAGAGCACGCTCCATCTTATCATTACACCCTCCCGTCACTAGTCGTCGCACCGTTGTCGAGGTCATCGCAAATGCTCAAAGAAAGCAAGAAGGTCAACCAACAGTCCCTCAACTGAAATGGTCGCCCTGGTCTCCATACCGGCCTTTCCTCCGCTCCTTTGCCAGATTCAACGTCCATCTTGAATCTCGATCCTCTCGCTCCCGCTCTAGTCGCTGCTTTCGTTTTCGGTCCCAAACCGCCTTGACTGTCCGTCTCGTCTGTTCTTTACCCGCTTCGAAATTGGCTCGAGCGAGGGCCACTACCTTGTCGACCTCCTCCGGGCTGTACACAAAATTCCAGGTACTCAAAAAGTCCGAAGTTTGCGGATTTACTCCGGGGACCTTGTCGTTCGGAATGAGTGGAAAGTAGATCACTGCCACTCCAGCATCTGGTTCCAGGAGCTGCCAATCTTCCTCAACCTGCTTGCTCGGTGGTGGTTCGCTCTCCTGACGTCCCTCTTTGCTGCCTACCCAGACGGTACAATACCCCAGTCCAGACTTTGACTTTGTGCTCGGACCCGTTCCTGTACTCTCTGCCTGTGCCCTTTCCACTTTGGCCTCTGCCTCTTCTGCCGAATTGGCCGAAGCTTGTTCGAGGTCTGTTGCCGCTTGAGAACTTGTTTGGTCCTCTGTTGGCCATCCAGATCCCATCGGCCACCCTCGGATGCCACGTTGCCGGACATAACCGTCCGTTACCTTGAGCCAATTATCCTTCTTGACATCTGCAGATGCATCAAAGGCTACAATGATATCCACATCCCGTCCCGGTCTCAACAACGGATAGATTGGGAGGTTGTTACTCATCCCAGCGTCCATCAGTTGTAAGTGGGTGGCATTGTGAATACTCTCCGGACACGTGCCCGGCAGTACGTCTTTCATATTCATGGCGAAATTTGGAATTGTGGCTGGATCAATTGGGTGAAGCTTTACCAGGTCTTCATCCTTCTCTGCGATAAGCTCATCAATACCACCGAACCCCGCCAGGCTTTTAACGATGGGTTGTATCTCCTTGTAATAATGAGACAGAGTCGCGCAGAATGCGCTGCCCCATATTCCCATCAGGACTGGTATACGTAATTCGGGCAAGGCCAGGCCGTTGTCTCGCCACACACTTTGACCTCGATCGAAGCTTCGTCCTACTGCGTACGTAGGTATGCCGGCCTCGAGCTCTTCGCAGAAGAATTCGTATGGTGTCCATTCAAACCATTGAAACCAGGCTTCTTTTCGGGCCCTTTCCTTGAGTGCTTCGGTACTGGCTGCTGGCACTGCATCATCCGGAATTTCATGTCTGACTGCAGTATAGATGGGTAGAGGGAAGGCACCACTGTCGACGAATCGGCACTGATCTGAGACCTTGAGGTCAAAGTAGTCGATGGCCAATTCTCCTTTGGGGACCATTAGTCTGGCGGCGAGCAGTAAACCATAGACATCGACAAGACCAAAGTCGGCATCTGGTAGACCTTTCAGCTTCTCCACGATACCGCTCAACAGATATTTATTGGTAGGTGCTTGGCTGATCAAGCTGAGAGCAGCAGGTGGAAAAGCGATGTGGATTCCCAGTCGGTGCTTCAGGTGTTCGATCATGCGCGAGTGATCCTGCTTGCCGATTGACGAGTAGAACAAGGTCTGCAACCAGCAACTACCACTGACTCCGGCAGTATAGGTCGCACAGTCGAATAGACCAGCTTCCCCCGTCGACAATAAAGACGATGTGCCTGCTACCATGGCTCGTAGTCCTCCGCCGGATCCGCATATAGCTATCGTCGGGACATCGTCTGGGTGTATGTCTTGCTCCGGCACATCAAGGTACTCGGAAAGAGCCTTGCGAATGTGACGCTTGCGCTTGTCGAGGAAGACTTGCTCATCTCGACAGAGCTCTCTGGACACGCGCACTTTAGCGTCCCACATGATCTCCGGGTTGACTTCGACGTCATTGGCCTCTCGCCATATATCTTCAGCCAATGATCCCGGAGCCATTGAAAGCTCCGACTGCAATTTTCGGATAAATCCTGGAAGTGATTTGAACCAGTCTGGTAAGATGAAGTCGCCGATCTTGTCACCAAGATTAGACACATCAAAGCCAGTGACAGACTGCTTCAATGTGGTGAGAAAGTCCACCGCTTCTTCCTCTTTGCCATGGGCATTCGCTCCATCCCTAGTCGCCTCACCAGTAGGATCTTTGACTCGTGTCTGAGGTGGTGGAGATTGCGTTCTGACCTGCGAAGTAGAATTGCTAAAGGCATCTCCTTGGTCTTTTGCATCATTGGCCTTGAAGAACGAGAAGAGTCCACCAAAGGTATCACTTGACGATCCCTCGTCCAGTAAGATTGGCTTCGCATTGGCAGTATAAACGATACCAGCTAATGCAACAGGGCTTGCAATACCAAGACTCCATCTCAACCAGTTTAGTCGTGTCGAGAATTCATTGCCAGTCTCGCCCGAAGTATTGGCAGCTGCCTTTCCGTCCAAATATGCTGACCAACTTTTGGTCTGTAATCCACGTCGTCGTATTAGACTGCGGCTAATAGCCAGATACTTTCGACTAGCTTTGCCGCGCATCTCTGCTTTTCGACCATATCATTTCATAGCATGGAACAGACGTTAGGCGTCGCGTTGACTTCACGCTGGCCACTTGTCGCCAACAACATCAACGCGCATTCTCATGTGAACAATCAGCATTACAGAAGCAGCAAAGGTAAGATTGGTGTCGACATGAAAATTGTTCGGGTCTGTGACGTGAATTGTCTGTAACGCGATTTATTCTCGTCGACCTTGATTTTGTACACGAACGACTGGTCAAAGCTTCTGACCTTGCAGATCCAACCTTGTCCTCCACACGCTCAATTGCTACACGCCTACATCCCGTGTTCCGACATCGCGCCATGTAATGCATTAGTATTGGGTATCTTCTACATCCGCAATCTGGTCTTTGGCATCCGAGACCCCGCCTTCGCAAAATTCTTGACAGCGACATCGTAATCAATCCCTCCAGGAGAAGCCCGGCAAGCCGCACAGCTATGCCGGGTCTTCGCAAAGATGCCTTCGCCGAGGAGAGCGCCGAGGTGGAGGTGCTCTTCGCCAATCTAGACAAGATGAAAAGCTTGACGAGGAAGATACAAGCATCAATGGGACGTTTAGAGACAAGCGGTAGAACGGTACAGGATGCCGTAGGCCCTGTGTATGGAAACACGCAGAAGCTACAGACGACGAATCACAATATCGATATGATCATCAATGCGATCGAGCGGATACGAGAGCCACTGGACATGCGGAATCGTGAGGAACGTATCATCAGGAACAAGCCACAAAGAGTTGGACTCCAGGACTACATGGCTTCTATAGATCGGACTCGACAAGCACTGCGAGAGATGAAACAGACAAACCTCCGATCGAATCAGCAGGCTATACAAGAGCTAAATACACTACTCAAAGCAGGTATTGGAGAATTAGAAGAGGTCTTCCGGGATGTACTGCGAGACGGACAACAGCCAGTTGAGCCACTGCACTTTATCACCAAGGGTGTGGAGTTCCCAAGACTACAAGGCAACAAGATATCTCAGCTCCAGTCGATCAACGAATATGCCTCGGCCAGCAATGCCGAGATGTCGTCAGGGCAGAAGAATATGCCACCAACAGCGAAGATCTACGCGGATATACGTGGGCAATACATGACATACAGCTTGCAGAATCTCGCAATGGCATCGATAGGAACAGCGAGAAAGCAGCATGCTGAGACGCTGTACAAAAGAGGCGACTGTGCGATTGGCACCTACGCTCAAGGAATTACCGGAATCTATTCGGCAGAGTTCCACAGCATTCGAGATGTCTTCAATTCGGATGAGTGTCACCAAGTGTTCTACATGACGTGCCAGAACTCACTGAACGCTTTCGCCGCGACACTGAAAGATCTCGACAAGCATATCAAAGACAATCTTCTGGCCGACTGCTATCTTGCGTATGAAATCATCGAGGTCGTATCTATCTCCTCGCTGGAGATTGAAAATCGGACTCGAGCTGGCGACGTGAAGCAAGCCATGGCAGATGCATGCAAGCCGCTACGAGAGACGGCAAAGACGTCTCTGAATATCTTCTTGAGTGACATTCGCAATCGTGCCAGGGAAATGGCAACTCTTCCTCAGGACGCTGCCGCGGTATCCCTTTCAACAGAGGCGATGACACGCTTACAAGTCCTCACCGAATATCTCGCTCCAGTCACTTCCATCCTCACCTCTCTTGGCGACGGTGGCTGGTCCTCTCCAAACCTCTCCAACTCGATGGGAAATAGCCCATCCCTCAGATCATTCGACGTTGGTCCTGACGGCAGTATGCTCTTTGCACACTACGCCTCTGACATGATTGAGACGCTCATGTCCAATTTGCAAATGCGAGCACACGCTGCATACAAGAGCAAGAGTCAGCAAGGCGTGTTCCTACTCAACAATATCGTCATCGTTGAGCGTGCTATTCGATCGTCTGAACTGCAAAGCCTTCTTGACTCCGCTCAACCAAAGATTGAAGCCTGGCGCAAGAAAGCAGTCGCCATGTATCTGGATGTCTGGAAGGAGACTAGTGCATACCTTCTAGACGTGCAGTACACGAACAGAGGGCAGAGACCACCGAGCACAGGACAGGCGATAGATTCGGCAACTGTGGTCAAGGCTCTCTCATCCAAGGACAAGGATGCCATCAAAGAAAAGTTCCGCAATTTCAACACTAGCTTTGATGACAATATTGCGAAACACAGGTCTTACAAGATGGAGAAAGAGGCAAGGGCTCTACTGGCGAGGGAGGTGCAGATGTTCATCGAGGCGCTATACGGTCGGTTCTGGGACAGATACCATGATATTGATAAGGGTAAAGGCAAGTACGTCAAATACGACAAGAACCAGCTCAATGCTTGGTTGTCCAACTTGGCATGAGAGACGGCATGGTGGGATAGTTAGCAAGGCGTTGGAGGGGCACAGCACGTTACAGAGCGGCATTTTACGATCAGTCCTGGACGTTGATTCAGTAATAAGACGCCATCACAATCGGCTTCAATACGAGACTACTATAACTTATATACCTCGACAAATGGATGCACCACGAGAATCGCACCCCTGCTAGCATACACCTTAGCATGACAGGCGATCAATTCTGAAGGGTCAATAAGCCGCTGCAATCGTGTGGTTCGGCAGTCGAATCCAGGTGAGACGCCATTCCCGTCTGAGGCTGCATCTGAGGGTTTCCCGTGCATGAAGTCAAAATGTCATCGCGTCAGAGTTATGCACTACTATACTATACGCAGAGGGTATCCGTGGATATCCCGATTCATTGCAACCATCTCCACTTCTCGGAGAAAGCTCCATACCGTGCATAACGATTGTGTAGATAAATTGTTGGTCTTGATTGGCCTGTATTTAAGATCGAAGCTCGGTCCATCTTTGATTGAACGCTACATTGAGCGGCTTCTTCCATCCACACCTCAGACCCCTATCCGAACCACGTCTGTCCAACCCTGTAACCACACGTCAAGAAACGAATACCCACGCTCGAAGCACTCGATCACGACCGCGAGGTCTCCAAACCTTTTCGAAATACCAGTCTCTTGACTCTACTGTATTTGCAGAACACACGACACTGCGATTGACAGCGCAAAAAGCATCTAATTAAAGGCACGTGGCATTCGCGACAGGAGAGCTTCTTCACGACAAAACCATCCACACGCCCACATTGCTGGAACTGCTACTGCCGAGCTTTGTGGTGGACTGTCTCCAAGCTTCATCTGTCGCGACTTCTCTTTTCAACATCACTGACACGGTCGACCAACAGACTTCCTTCCTTGTCTCATCCGACTAGCTGGACACCAGCTTTACTTCTCACATGGGTATGTACCTTCTCCTCATACCTTGATCGCGTCCCAATCGCCGCCGGCCGTAGCCACATTGCCTTTGTCGACCATTCAGAGAAATCTCAAGAAGAGCACAATCAGAGATGAGCGCCTCGACCGAGGCTCAGGCCTCACACCAGACAATCATCCTCGACATGGGTCGCATTGACAGACCTGTCGAATCCTTTCATGTCAAAATTCTTTCTCAGGACAATATTGACAAAGATATCACAGCAACCAACGGAGTAGCTGCATCGCCAGCTGCGCGAGCTTCTCCCGGCCCTCAAGTCCCCAATGGCAAACCCACAGTTCCCGCCGGATCACCTCCTCAACCACCACAGCAAGGCAATTCGGTCATCACAAAGGATGCAAAAGCAGCACAAGCAGCGGCTCTCGACACCAAGAATATTGTTCGCAGGAAGTTGACGGGCTTTGTTGGTTTCGCGAATCTTCCAAACCAATGGCATCGCAAGAGTGTGCGCAAGGGCTTCAATTTCAACGTTATGGTTGTCGGTATGTACAAAGCGGAACAGTCAGCGTAAAAGCTCTCTCTGATGGACAACAGGTGAATCCGGTCTCGGCAAATCGACCTTGGTCAACACCCTGTTCAACACCTCGCTTTACCCACCAAAGGAGCGTAAGCAGCCCTCACTCGACTTTGCGCCAAAGACTGTTGCTGTTCAGTCTATCAGCGCAGATATCGAGGAGAATGGTGTGCGCTTGAGGCTGACCGTGGTCGACACGCCTGGTTTCGGAGACTTTGTTAACAACGATGACTCTTGGAGACCTATTGTGGAGAACATCGATCAGCGTTTCGATGCCTACCTGGATGCCGAGAACAAGATCAACCGTATGAATATTGTCGACAATCGTATTCATGCCTGCGTCTACTTCATTCAGCCGACCGGTCACTCGCTCAAGCCACTGGATGTCGAGGTTATGCGCCGTCTCCACACCAAGGTCAACCTGATTCCTGTCATCGCCAAGTCCGATACTCTTACCGACGAGGAGATTGTTTCATTCAAGCAGAGAGTAAGCTTCCCTGCTCGAGAATCCTAAGCTTCGCTGACATGTCCCAGATTCTGTCAGACATCAACCACCACAACATTCAGATCTTCGAGGGTCCTCGATACGAGCTAGATGATGAAGAAACCATCGCCGAAAATAACGAGATCCTGTCCAAGATCCCCTTCGCCGTCGTCGGAGCCAACACAGAGGTTACAACCCCAGAAGGACGCAAGGTTCGTGGCCGCAAATATCCTTGGGGCACCATCGAAGTCGACAACGAGGACCACTGCGACTTTGTCAAGCTTCGACAAATGCTCATCCGAACACACATGGAGGAACTCAAGGAGCACACCAACAATTACCTCTACGAAGGCTACCGATCCGACAAGCTTGAAGGTCTCGGTATGCAATCGGACCCGAATGTGTTCCGCGAGGTCAACCCGGCCGCGAAGCAGGAGGAGGAGAGGTCGCTTCACGAGCAGAAGTTGGAGAAGATGGAGCGGGAGATGAGGATGGTGTTCCAGCAGAAGGTGCAGGAGAAGGAGCAGAAACTCAAGCAGAGCGAGGAAGAGTTGTACGCTCGACACAGGGAGATGAAGGAGAACCTTGACAAGCAACGTGCCGACCTCGAAGAGAAGAAGTCAAGAATCGAGAGTGGTCGTCCAATAGAAAAAGAGGGCAAGAGGAAGGGTTTCTCCATCCGTGGATAAGAAGGATGAGGGCTACTATCGATGCTGGCTCTTCCGGATGCTCTAGTGTAGGCTATGCCACCACATTGTCGTCAATGCATCTGGCATCACGACTGTCATGGTCTTGGACTGTTGCTGGACCTATCCGGACGGGCCGAGCAGTGGGCAATGCTGGTTTCGAGATTGAGATACCTTCGAGCGTTTCCTTTGTACCTTTTTCTCCCTTGCAGATGTCTCTTATCACAACTCACCTTCATACCTCGAGTAAAAGCACGATTTGGGTCACATCGATTACAGGCAGGGTTCCGCGCTGGCGGGGACATTGCTGGGATTAATACAGATGCTTAAAAGTTTATGAGTGTCCATGATGTGATCTGTGAGCATCTCTGGCACATGTCAAGATGATCTAGTCTAACCAACAGAATAATGGTGAAAACAGAGTTCGCGTTTGCATGTGCGTCGGAAAATGCTGACCCGCATGATCAGCGGCTGCGTCATTTGTGGCTTGCTCTCGCTGAAGCCACACGACACTTTCAAGCTTGACCCTCGCCATTTCCCTCTTTCTCTACTCGTGCTCTCGCGACAAGATCACTTGCAAACACCTCACCAACCTCATCTCTACCTGTTCTAACCACCTAGAATAACGATTGAAGTTCATTTGTATTGATCGCCGACCCACAAAACCTCGGCTACCTCACCAGTAAGTCTCGACTCTTTCTTCCAGAATCCCCGCGATAAGATCAGTTGTCGCTCGAACACACAAGAGCTTCTGCCCCTCTTGCTTGCCATCTCAGGCTGCCATTGAGACTCGAGAAGTGTCGTTGTTGTTTCCAGCCTTCTTGGTTGACGAGCTTCTCTATGCACTTTGAGACTGATCTTAGACTCACACTTGCAGGAACTCTTTGACCGCCCGTCCTTCCAGCAATGGCACCACCACCCCCAGCTCAAGGAGCTACCACCCAAGAACGTCTCATGACGCTCGCCTATAATCTGCAATTCGCGTGGTTTGCCGGCCATGTCACGCTACTGCTGTCGACTCTCCGATTCGTTCTCAGCTATATCACCTTCAACTCCATGTCGAAATGGTCTCGCTTTAGCTACCGGACTGCGTTCCTCGCAGCTACCACTACGTACGGTATCGTAGTGTACAAGAGTACCAAGGCGCGTCTCCGAGCAGGCAGGGGTACTGGAGGACCATTGGCTATCATTGGTGATGAGAACGTGCAATACCTTTGTGAGTTTCTTCCCGAGGCCAAGAATGGTTGGCATCAAGCGCCTTGAAGCAACCTACTGATTCGTCACAGTGATGGCTCTCGTGTGGCTCATCTCCTACCAAGTTCCTCTCGCGATCTTCCCCTTTGCAGTCTACTCCGTCTTCCATGTCGCTACCTATACTCGCTCCAACCTGCTCCCAGCTCTCTACCCTGCGCCTGCCACCTCCGGCACACCCGCCTCTCCAGGCAAGCCCAAGGCTAACAGCGCTCTTGCCGACACCATTGGCCGCTTCGTTAAGGACCACTACGACAGCAGCATGACTCTCGTCGCCATCCTTGAGATCGTCCTCTGGTTCCGCCTCCTTGGCCCTGCTATCCTCTTCCGCAAGGGTACCTGGATCCTCCTCGGCGCTTACACGGTCTTCCTCCGCGCCCGCTTCTCTCAGAGCACTTTTGTTCAAGGAGCCATTTCTCAGATCGGCGCCCGCATTGATGCCACGGTTAATAGACAGGACATTCCTCCGGTCGCCAGGCAGGGTTGGCAATCGGTCAAGGCGGCGCTCGCTCAGGGTGTTCAAATGACCGACGCCAGCCGCTACCTCGGTGGTCAGCAGGGTCAGCCGCAGAAGAAGGCCCAGTAAAGGCCTGTAATATGGAGGCCGACGGGACAAGAGAAAACGGTCTTCAACAATGACAAATGGTGGAAGTGTCCGGCACGACAAGGTGTGCTCAATCCACCAGCGACAAACGCGCAGCAACGATAAGACGTCAAAACTTGCATCAGGTGGGACGAGGAAAGCACAAGCGTCCGCAGGACCACCAAACGGAGGTGGGATAGTACTAGCACTCAGCTACTGGAGAGTGGACTAGTATGTTATCAACGAAGGTAGCCGACGGTTATGGAGGAAAGGGATCAAACCATGGATAGAAGAAGCAAGCATTGCCTTTTTTTAACCTTGACCTACTTCTCGCTTTGTCTTCGTCTCTTTGCAATATGAAAACGTGGACCCGGGAAACGACCTACCACTCCCATCATCGTCGTTGCTGTAGTCGTTGCGAGAAGCCGGCTCTTCTTACTTTTGCAGGAAATGAACAGCACCAATGGCGAGGACTCGTGCAAGGTGTATGTAAAGGTATGCCTGCAATACTCCGTCCAAAGCATGAGCCATCGCCTAATAACTCACGACTGCATACGAGGTAAGACCAGCTCAGCAAAAGAGCGATGATGCTTCCTCAGTACTTCTTCCTCCGTACTCCTTCCTCGTGTCATTGAATCTTCATCAAGGAACGAGCCGGGGGGCGCAAAATATCATGCGAGTACACCAATCCACATGGCCACTGACCTCGTCTTTTTCAAAGCTAGGATGAAGCTCCGAGTCCACAGCGCTGCTAGACGGGGGTGATCGTGCTCTATGATGGCTCTGCATATCTTACTGTCCTCCAACCCTCTAGTCTCTGCCAGCTAGATTACCACTGCCGTCTCGCTTCACACAGAGTCGACCTTAGACCGGGGGGAAAAGTGACCATGTGCTTTTCCACCGCTGGCGAAAGTCTGATAAAGCTCCCCGCTGCCGACCATGGGGGGGATACATCAGACAGCAGGAGCAGGACGAGTCTTACTCAACCTCCTCCTCCTCCTCCTCCCCCTTCTCCTTCCACTGCTATCCTCATCGTTCCCTGCAGCATCACTTGCGGCACCTTTCGCTCTGCCACGGTCTTCTCCGGCCCCACTCTGGCCCGGTGCTCCAATTTCAGGCCCTTTGTCTATCCTTGCTCGGCCAAAGAACCGCCGCAGTCCGCTGTCATTTCTATTGTCAGTCCGATGCTTGAACATGTCGAAACGATGATTTCCTTGAGATCTGGTAGCGCTTTCCACCTTTGGCACTCTGTCGTGCTTGGTACCAGAAGAAGCCGACCTCCTCTTCAACTTCCTCCTTTCTCTTCCGCCGGTCGTCGTGGTGTCTTCGGAGTCAGATGCAGTGAGTGGTTGAGCCGCAGCCTGGCCTCGAGCTCTGATCTCTGCTGGCGAAAGTACCGTCTCCTCCCTGTCCATACCCTTGCCTTTACCTCGTTTGCTTGGCGGTCGAGCCTCGGAGGAAATATGAGCTGGCTCTCCGTTGTGACTGCTTGTTGGAGCAATGTGGTTGCCACGAGAAACCTGTCTCATCTCCACTGCTTCTCCCGCTCTCAGGCGTCTAGGTCGGAGGTCACGAGGGTGGGCAGTCTCATCGGTGCCGCTCCAACCCATCGGACCCGATGTAGCGGGCCCTTCGTCGGGAGCGTTCGAGGACGTGGGCATGTATGCACCTACCCTGTCACTCAGCGCGAACGGATTGAAGCTCCTCGGTAGTCCTTCGGGGCTGCTTGCTTCACTGCTCCAAGCACTGGAACTGCTGTAGCTTGGTTGGATTCTTGGTCTCGATGGTCTGGTCGTACGAGCTGGCAGCGTACTCGACCCAACTACCTCGTTGCTGACCTCCCGAGCTGTGCCAATATCACCAGCTTCGTGATGCGTCTCGAAAGCTGCTCCACCTGGTGCTGGCTGCGCAGCCTGTGCATTATGATAAGCCAACGCATCATTTGCGTCGACAAAAGACTCGACACGACGTGGTGTAATGACAGAGAAACGATCACGAGTATTTGTGGTAAGATAGGACTCTGCACTATGACGACGAGAATGAGGAGCTGAGATCTGACCAGATCGGAGAGCGGGTATCCCAGACTCTTGATCATGTTGAAGTCGAGCAGAGCTATCAGGATGCGAAGATGTGAAGCGGCCTTCTAAACGATCAGGTGGCTGTACAGTTGTCTTTCTCGATTTCTGACGAGTCAGCGACTCAATGGCGGGCTTAAAGGTCTCCGGAATGATGTTGAGGTCATCACCTGTAGCTTCGGCATGCTCTATGGCAGCTCCGGGCGTCGTCTTCGCATCAGCTGCGCCAGCATCTGCTCGAGGTCCTCCCCATGTCCTTTGTCCAGCAGTGAATATACCGTAAACCATGTATATCCAGTTGAAGAAGGGATTAATCACGAACATGATAGGGTAGAGCATGATCTTGAAACGACCGAGCTTCGCTGCGAAATACAGCATCAATGCCCAGTTGAGGCCCAGGGATACCGCGATGAAGCCGACCGGTAGTTGTGAGATCTTCTGAGATGTGGTGATAAGAGAGATTACCATGATGAAGAAAAGGAGTGCAGTAGTGCGGATAGTGTTCTGGGCAAATCGAACGATGCACAAGACCGGGTATTGCTTCCAAAGGCGTATGTCCGTCAGCATGCAGACTTCGTTGGTAATGAAGCCCAAAAACCACCTTCTTCGCTGCTTGAGCAGACTGCGGAAAGTCTGTACTGCTTCCGTCTTGCAGAATGCTCCCGTGTTCATTTGGATCTGGTATTGCTTCTTCGCGCCGATCATGAAAAGATGAGTCAGCCAACGATCTTCTCCCAAATGGCATTTACCATAATCGAAGAGATCATCGCACTGTTCTGCTTTGTCTGCAAAGTAGTATTTGGCCATCTTACGAAAGGCCGAGAAGCGAAGGATAGTCAGTGCTCCTGGTAGACAAGTGACGGCTCCGCAGCCAGACTCCACGGATCGCTCGAATAGCTGACCATGAATATATTCCATATCCTGCAGAATCGTGAGGAGACTATTCTTTTCTGTTGTCGATGTGATGACGCCCGTCATTGCCAGCATATTTCTCTCGCTTCCCGGCTTGAGTTCCATTTCGTACATGAAGTTTTGTATGCAGACTTTGTCGAGGATACAATCCGAGTCGATGAAAAGTACAAATAGGTCATCATGATGCTTGACATATGTTGCGTATATCTTGTCTATCAGACCAAAGGTCTGCTTCTGACAATGTCGCTTACCTCCATGAGGGAACCGTGAGACTGTGATGCGAGTACTGCGGTAGACAACGTCGATGCTCTTGGGATAAGTTTTAAGCGTCATAGGTACTCCGAGCTTCTCGATTGTGTTGAGATACAAGTCGTCTTCCTGATCTCCGTCAAACGACAAGAAGACATGCAAGCACGAAGGTGGATACTCGCAATCGACGAGCGAGTCGACCGTTCTGAGAAGGATCTCTGGAACTTCCTTGTAGCAAGGCATGACGATGACCACTTTTGGCGCAGATCGTTCATTCAGGATGTGCTTGATTCTGCGTTTTCGACCGACCGAGTGTGTCACCAGCTGGAAAACACAGATCAACCAGGGAATCGTCAACAGACCGGCGAACGTCCAGAATGCAAACCATTGGAGGAAAATGACCATTTCATTTGGAAACTCTTGTGAAAGCTGCGGTGGAAGTGGTAATGTGACGATCATGACCGGCAAGAAGATCGCCCTGGACTTGGTTAGTATACTTGCCTCATACCACGGATATGTCTTACCTTAGCAGAGTGAAAAGCACCATCATGACCCCAGACAAGATTCGTATACTAACGTTCTCGGCTTTTTGAAAGACCTTGACCAGACAGTACAAGAAAGCCATGAGCCACAAGATCCACTCAAGAAAGGCTGCAAGCATGACGGTCCCTACGATCGCAACGTATATGATCTGCACTGAAATTAGAAGATGGAGTGCATAGCCGAACCGTACTCACATCTGCTACTCTCCATTCTGTGGAGTTGGCTTGTCGGCCTGGTCCATTGATGTCCTGCCTGACAACCAGCTCAAAGCTAGCCCGTACCATCTGATTCATAGCAATTGAGGAGGTGTGAATTGAGATCTTGTGAGTCCCGAATATGCAGGTGGTGCAAGCATGAGCAGCAGCCCTGCTGGTCGAAGCGTGGCAGTTGTTCGGTCGCAATGTGATCACCCGACAATCCTTGTTGGAGCTACGAGCTCATACCGTCGTGCTCTCAGGTCGGAAGAGAGAAATCGGGAAATTTGAGGTGATATGGAGGACGAGGTGTGGAGTGAAATTCTTGTGGACCCGGTGCCATGGTCCTGGACAGCTCCTTCCCTAATCCCTGTATAACCCACGTGGGAATTATGCAAGACACTTCCCCATTGAGCGAAAATTGGACAAGGATGATCAAATAATGTATCCGAGTGCCCATCGCTGATAAGTGGAATATGCAGAGTAACATTGATCATTCTCGTCTGCCAAGTATCCTCACCCGTACCCCTTTACTGGTATAGCCAGGCATGCCAACCACACAATCTGTCTTACATCAATGTCCCTTTCCCGCACAGTGTCGAAGAACTCCATGTCGAACCTTCGTAGAATGGCAGCGGATGCCAGACAGATCTCGCATCAGGCAAGATTCTGCCCGATGCATGCCCTGCTATCCCTCAAGAATGGCAAGAAATACTTGTCCAAGCCTTTCCCCTCGTCGCCCAACCACCGATTAGGTCGCAACTCGTGCGGATTGGCGAAGACATTCTGATCAAGGTGGATAGATGATACTGACATGCTAAAGACAGTGCCTGTTGGCACATGCCAGTCGTCGTAGACCAAGTCCTCTTCCCTTACTACCAGTTGAGATCGATTCGTGATGAGGCTGATGATGCGCAGGATCTCTTTGACTGATGAGATATGGAAATATGGCGACTTTTTGAGGACCCACCGGCCTGCAAGAGATGACGGCTCGGGCATGACGCCATCAAGCGCAGTCCGGATTTGCCGCAGTGCGTTGAGGTTGGCCAAAAGATTGTAGATTAGGTCTGTCATAATTCTATTCGTGGGCATACTACCATTCGTAGGTACACTACTAGTCGTGGGTATCGTTACACATACCATCCAATGGCGAAGCGAATCTACTGAGGATCGGCACATTGCCTACCAGTATGCACCTCATTCCACCATGATATCGCCACTACAACAACACAATAAGACAAAGCAAGCGTCTCTGCTGCTCAAAAGGGCATAGCGCGCTCGCCTTACCCGTTGAAATACCGAGGTAGACCCTACGTTCTGCACAAAAGGGAGCTCTCTCATGGAGGGCTGTGACGCGCATGTCCTCTGCATCGTCCTGCCAAGACAACATCCACCCAATCCCAACAAAAAAAGGAAACATCGTTCAATAGGTCCTGGCCACAGTCAGTATGTATGTAAAGGGTAATGAAGGAGGGAGATTCACGATGGCGGAATTGAACCGCCGTTCCCGGAAGACTTTGAGCTAGAGCGCTCGTCAGAATCCGATGTGCTGTAATTTGATTAGCACCCGAACAGAGAAGAGTGGTAGGATGCTCATACATAACCACTACACTAATCAACCGCCTAGAAACTTGGAAGTTCTTGTCCGCTATGTGAATCTTAAAATATATATAGTTCATCAAACTGCCCTCACATGAGATTACTGCAATTTGGTTGGGAGTCTAGTTTCTTTGTCATAATTAAACAGAGTGCGTTTGGTGAAGACCTTCGGTGATTCTCGCTCGAAGTTTTCCGGTAACGGCGGCTCAATTCCGCCATCGTGAATCTCCCTCCTTTATTACCCTTTACATACATACTGACTGTGGACAGGACATGTAATTCCCTTCCTTTCTAGATCAGTGCGGATACCAGACGGAACTTCCGAGAGATTTTGCGGCGATATGTGGATATCGTCTTAGCAGAACACTACACTATAATTGGTTTGGAGTTTTCTCCTTTTGTTTTAGTGAAATGGTAGTGCGTTTTGCGAGGGGTTTAGGCGAACCATTCAGGCGGGGATTCTAGTGACACAACGACGGCATGTGACAGTAAAATTGACGAATAATACTGATGGTCTTCATGCACAAGAGATCATATTCAGTCCATGCTATGCTGCGGCTGTATAAAGTGGTGGGATCGAGGTGGACCCCTGACAATGGACCCCTGACTACCACACTTCTTCCCTCCGTTCAATACACACCAGCTGAACTTCATGATACATCGATTGAAACAAAGACTATCAGCATGGCTACCATGAATCATTACAGCAGTGAGTCTTTTCTTTGGACGAGATTGTTTTCTGTCCCCCGTGGTCCTAACCCCTGAGTGCCAATGCCGCAAGCATGCTTCTTTGCACCACGTTTCTATTCTCGCCGCACCGTTATGATTCTTATTGTCAGCACATGGTCAATATGATCATTTGAAATTCATTGTTCCGGGGACACTAGTGGTCGTTGTTGTGGACCGGCACCAGATGTCGTTGGAAAACCACGAACAATGACGTCGGACTCCCGCTTCACCTCACTCCATGAACAACACACGATAATAATACGTATCGTAATTGGAATCAACAAGTCTCGAACTCCTCAATAGTACCTGATTGGCTTAGGCAACGGACGAGGGCAACAATATACGGCGAATCGGATGACTTGCCGCTGGTAAGGGACATGCAACATTGCTGGTGATCACCTCAAGGTATCCATGCCGCCCATCGCCAGGTGCACTATGGGAGCGCGGCAGACAATCCTGATCGCTGCTGTCCGGCTCGGTGGGGTCAACCAGGCACTGTCGACTTCGACATCGACATCGATATCAACATTGTGTGCCTACCAGATCACTCGTCCATATCCTTAACATCCACACATAGGTTCTTTCTTTTTCATCGGAGCTACTAGATGCTACGTAGGCTATCGGCATGTGCAAAGCTCATGTGCCTACCAGATCACTCGTCCATATCCTCAACATCCACACATAGGTTCTTCCTTTTTCATCGGAGCTACTGGATGCCACGCAGGCTATCGGCACGTGCAAAGCTCAGCCTGGTAGTACGGAGGGTTGATTCAGTGACTTTCTGGTGAAAGCTAAGGACAACACCATGCTATTACGTTCATTTCGCGTCGACGATTAGCATCGACGACTGTGACGGCATTATGCTGTATGGGCTGCATTTTGGGCAATGGCGGCCGGTAGATTTGGTGTTTCTCTGCGAGGGCAAAGTCAACTCGGTGACACAAGCATGGTTGACAGCTTGGGAAAACTCGATGATTGGTCTGACTGAGTAGAACTACAGTGAGGATGAGAGCATTGAATGTGTTCTGCAGGCTTCAGCGATTTGGTTGTTTGATAGGCATGTGTGAGACTTGCGAGTTTCCAGAGAAGCGTTCCCGTCTCAAGGCTTATCGGCCTTGGCAATCCGGTCTCGTGTGCATCTGCTGGACAGAATAAGATGATCTCTCATGTCTATCTTTTCCGACTACATCTTTGACACCGGCGGTGTGATGCCTGGAGGAGCAGCGAGGTAAGTATAATACAGCCTCTTTATTGGGATTTCATGTGAAGTGGCCGTCGATGTCTGTTGTGTCATACAGCTTGAAATGGAACTTCCAGATTGCGAATGCAATACAGACCCAGCGGCACTGGATGATTGTTAGCAACCCAGACACTGTCAGTCTTAAGACTGTACCGCCCGATGTAACCTCGACGCAATGGCGGCTACCTTTTCCAAGAGCCTCCCACGCTTGGGCAGCTTCTGCATAGCCCATGCATCGACTCTGAGCAAGCCCATCATCTGCAAGACCCAGGGTATCGAAGAGATATGGACCAGGATCGGAAATCCTACCTCACCTGTCTTGTATCATTTAGAGCTTGATTTTTCTCTGGCGGAAAACATCGGATCTACCTATCAGCAGTGCACGAGCATGCCATGTCCACTAATCGATCCTGCGAAGCGTTCAGGGCTGGTAAGCCGGGTCTGACAGTATCGTACGTCTATCGAATCGCAACGGAACTTGCCCGTCTCTGGTGGCAGTCAGCCTGTATCGTCCTGGCCTTCGTTGAGGTAACCTCCCTTATTGGGTTTTTTTGCACCTAACTCAGTGTCCAAAACATACTTGTCATATCTCTGTCCACAACATCTGAGCCGACGCTTCGCATCTATACACGTTTCTGACACTGTCGAGGAATCAAGATGTCCGAACTTTTGTCCTTGGAAGAAAGCTGCTCAAGTGCACTGGAAATCACAGATGCAGACTCAACACCACACACATATCGAGCACAACCTCTGTTGGATCCTTTTCAGCTGGAACCCGACGTGAATGACTATTATCACAGACAAGACGGGCAGATTTGGCGCGAGGTACGAAGCGATGTCTGGCGGACTTGGAGCTGTGAACCGAATAGCGTTATTCTCCGCAAGCCAATCTGTTGTAATAGAAGGCTAGTACAGCTTCTCTGGTACTAAAGAACTGGTACTAATAAGTTAGCGCACGTATAGTAGATAATCGGTTATTATAACTCTCTAAATAAAATACACGTCTCTCGATCCGATTTACTAGTTATAATAGGTTATAAGCCCGGCGCTTCTTTAAAAGCACTTAAAGCTATAGCAAATTAAGCGTGTTATTATTAAAAGGATTACTAAGCTACCTATACTAAATTCTAGACTAGCTATATTAAGATAAACACCTATAGTAGCCTACACTAATCCTTTAGTCTAAATAGCTTAAATAGCTTAAATAAGCTAATTATATTAATTAAATTAATAGGCTCTAGCTAATTATTATTATTATATCTAGATTATTAAAAATACTCGAGATATAGATTCTTAAGAGAGAGAGTAATTATAATACTTAGAAGTCTACTCTTAAAGTAGCTCTCCTTAAGAAGGATATCTTTAGATATACTATCTATAGTATTACCTAGATACTAGTAGCTATAAAATCTAAAGAACTAGATAAGGATACTAGTAAAGGCGCTAAGTCTAGTTACGAGTTTAAGAATAAGGCCTAGTATATAAATAATAGAATTACTTATAGTATTATTATAATAAGAGTCTATAAATCTATTAGACCTTACTATAGTTTAATATAGAAGACTATAAAAGAACTTCTAGATACTATTAAAGCTACTTTTAAGCCTATTATTATATATAAGCTATATATAGCTATATATAACCTTAATAAAGTAGTTATAATAAGTTATAACACCTAAAAGTACTATAAAGAATTTATAAAGTACTATTATTAATATACTATTATAGTAGAGTAAAGAGTATCTATTGTTGCAGTGTAGGTATCTTCCTAGTCGAGGTGTTTAGTGAATAGTATACGCTCGTCGACGACACTCGTTAGTTAGTTACTACCCTCGGAAACCTCGTAGTCGTAGAAACCTTATATGTATAACTAAACGCTACCTTTCTACCTAAGCCCTTTAATAGACTATATATCGTAACCTATAACTATAGCTATAACTATAACGACTAAGCCTACTATAACCGTCCCCTTCCCCCTAGTGTCTAACCTAGACACGAACGACCTATACGCCTTAGAGTCCTTAACGACGAACTATACGACGACGACCCTTACTAATAACGAGCTCCTCGCCGAGGCTAGTAGCTCTATCCTCCGCCTCCTTACGCTAACGACGCTATGTCTCTAAGTTATTACTAGAAAGACCTTTCTCTTTATCCTCCGATAAATCTATCTTACTCTTATTATCCTCTTCTTTAGAATCTAAATCTACTCCCCCCCCTTCCTTATTAGAACCTATCTCTATATCCTCCTTATCGCCCTTAACTATAATAGGATTAGAGTTATCCTTCGTAGTAGAGACTAGGCCCTCCTTAGTATAATAGAAGAAAGAACGAGTACTAATAAAGTAGGCCTTCTTATACTACTAGACCTTGACCTAAGCCTTCTCTATAGCTATAGCAATCTCCGTACGAATCTCCCTAATACGATCCTTAGTAGCTTAGAGATTATTACCTAATAGGATGTCTCTTTCCTCGACAATAGCGGGATTATCCTAACGAATATAGCTAACTAGAGCGTTACTAATAGGACTATCGATTTATAGAGTAATAGCGGCGGGGAAAGTAGAGTATATACTTCCGTATATATTTAGCTTACTAGAAGGAGTCCTAGGACTAGGGCGCTTCTATATATAAGCGAGAGTAAGCTCGCTATATAAACTACCCTCGAACTACTCTAGAGTCTCGTAATCGGCACTAATCCTATAGAACTAAGGGAGCATAGTACGACGAATAGAATCGGTAGGACTAGTCGAACTATACGGGGTATAAGGCATAGTAATATAAACGTTACTAGCCTTATAAATTGTTAATTCCTAGTCGGCCTTATACTTCTTAATATCGTCCTACGTAAAGTGCTTATTAGTGATATTAATAACTAGGGCGTCGGTAAGAACCTTACGAGCCTTTATATCCTAAACCTACTCCTTTATATAGTAATATATCTTAGGCATAATAATAGTGTAATTCTTTAGCGTCTTATTGTTAAGGCTAATAGAACCTTAGATAGTATCTCCTCTATACCTATTAGTAAGGTAGCTAGGGTTAACGTTAATATAATAGAACTACGTATAATCTCTAGGGACGGTATATTTAGCGTAGTAAGGGTAGGAAATTAACTAAGTAAGCTTATCGGGACGACTAGTAATATATACGCGATAGTATTTAGGATCTATACGTATAGCCTACTATCCGAGAGAGTAAAATATATTACATAACTACCCTAGCTAGTTCTTACCCTTAGGATAACCGAAATAGTAAAGATATATATCTATCTTAGTGTAGAAGATATCTATAAGAGGAGAATCCCCTTCGGCCTACTATTTAAAGATATTAATAACTATATTACCGTCGGTAACCTATTCGTCGTAAAGCCCCTTACGGAAACTATCGAGGATAAGCTTCCTTATATCCTTAGAGATATAACGATCTATAACTATAGACTTATACTTAAAAACACTACGCTTAGTAGACTCGCGAGTAACACGGAAAGTTAGAATAAGCTACTTAGCTATCTCTTTCTATATACGTATTAAGTCTAGAGTACTCCCGTAGTAGACGTTATACTAATAGCGAATACGCCTAGCTAAAACTTCGTACTTAAGGTTAGTAAGTAGGTATAGACGACGAGCTAGAAGACGAGTATATAAGTAACAGATAGTCGTATTAGTAGCTAAATCCTTACGTATCTAAGTGTTTATAATAACGGCGAGTTCGGAATTAGAGAGTAGCTCCTTTAAGGTAAACTCGGCCTTAATCCTCGGAGGGACTCTAGTATAGTTATACTCCTTCTTAGTCGACGAAGTAATAGCCTTACCCTTACTCTTATCCTACGGAGTAACTAATATAGAAATAGAGTAATCGGGTATCTCGTACTATCTATTACTATTATCGAATTCGTTAAAGCGACGCTTCTTAGAAGGAGAACCTTTACGACTAGTCTCTACTAACGGAATAGCCTCTTATTCGACTAGCTCTTCTTTATCCTCTTCTTCTTCTAAGCGACTAAGACGGAGACGTATAGAACGACGTAAGCGGCTTAAAACCTATATAGGAGTAGCCGCTCCTAAGCCTAGCTTAGGTCTAGTACTACCGAGGTTTACCCGAGAACTTCCTCCTACGAATATTACGGCTTTAGTAATACGCTCCGCGTTAGTATTAGAAACGCTAGGATAACTAGAAACCGAAGCTTAACGACTTCCGGACGTAGTAGTAGACGAGGTAGTAGGGGTGCTACTAGTGATCTAGGACGGAGCAGGAACCTTATATAAGAAACCGAGCTTATTCTAGGCGAAATACTTAGTGAATTATCCTTTACGGACTATACGAAGCTTCTTTACGTTAAGTACCTTAACGCTTAGCTACTTCGAGGATTCGACTAATTTAGCCGTAGTAGTAATATCTTATAGGCGGACGTCGTAACTAATGATGCTCTTCGGGGTACTAATACGCTTAATAGTTACGCGAACCACTATATTAATAGTCTAACGGAAAGTCTTCCTCCTAGAGATATAGTTAAATTACTAACGAGAACGATCCCCTAGACTAGAGTACTAATCCTTATAGAGCTCGTAGGACTACTCGTAGTCCGAAACGCTACGCTAGAGAGCGCTATAATGTTCTAAGCTCTTATTCCTATTCTCCTTAACTCTCTCGTATATACTATAAGCCTTAGGAAATATTTCCTCCTAGTCCTTCTTACTTAAGGCGACGATATTACCCTCGAGGAGACTATAGATAATGTCGTAGGTAAGTGTCTCGACGTAGTTCTAAGCCTTTATAGCGATACCGAGGACCTACGCGATAAAATCTATACGGATATTATTATTACACTTATAGGCGTACTTTAAGACCTCCTTAGTATTTATAAAGCTCTTATCCTTATACGTAAAGACTCCGACTCCTCTGTTCTAACTACTACCTCCGTTTATTACCTTAGAATCGCCGGATAGGATTATTATACTTAAGGTAGGATTAGCCTTAGGCTAACCTCTACCTTCCTATATAGCGTAAAAGCTATAAGGCTATAAAACCCGCGGCTATCGATAGGGATTGCGATTAAATAGCGTAGCTATTGTCTAATAACGCTATAGCCTCGTCTTACTACGAAAAGGAGACCTTCTAAGAGCTTCGTTAGATATATTATCTTACGGAAATAAAATATAGGTTTCTATAAGGTATAGGAGATCGAGGGGTTATATTAGAAAATTTTCGCGCGGCAACACTAGCTCTACTATAGTAATATCTATATATAGGTGCATCTAGTAAGCGCTATACCTCTTATAATTCGCTATATATAGCGGCACTATATGTTTATATAGTACCTTTACACCTTCTTCCTCTTTGTCCTTTTACTATACCGTTTACTATATAGAACCTCCGTAAATATATATAAAGAAATCGAATTCGGAACTAAGGAAATATAGAAGTACTTCGAGGAAGTAATCTAGGTACTACGAATAGAAATAATAAAGGAAACCTTTTACCTTACCGTTTATCCGTTCTAATACCTCGTTAGATCTACTACCCTTAACGGCGGCGACGTAATATATACATAATGGTTGTAACCGACTATATATATAATGAAAATCCCCCTTTTATTAACCCTACCCCCTCCCTCTAGTGTCTAACCTAGACACTAAAGCTACTCTATAATCTCGTACTCGTCGCGATTAAAGCTCTCTAGACGTATAATCTCGACGATAGGTTCTTATTCTAATACGTAACGAAGTGCTACTATATGCACTTACTCCTTATCTACCGATAAGTACTTCTTTAATCTCCGACGTATATATATACTACGAACCTCGACGCTATTAAGCTCGGTAATCTTATATAAACCTAAATCGTGAACTTTAATAATGCAATACGGGCCTCGCTACCTATTCTTAAGCTTATCTTATCGAATCTTCTTATAATAAGTATTATAGACTAGGACGATATCGTTAATATTAAGCTTATTATATTAAATCCGGCGACTTAGATCCTATGCCTCTTTATATTCTTAACGAAGACGATATATACGATCCTATATCTCCTAAAGATCCTCGTCCCTCTATTTAAGTTATCGAGTACGAGCGGTAATAAGCTCTTCTATAGTACGAACCTACGACTAATCCTATGTTCGCTAACTATAAATATCGAATTCTACTAGAAGGATAGTGTCGGTCCTAAACATAAGTAACGATAGTATTTAACCGGTAATCCTATTAATAGTTAACTATTCGGCCTATAGGACGTAAGTAAGATATTAAACCTATTAGCTATTATCCTTACCCGTAATCTTCGAAAGACTATCTATAATGTTTAGATACCCTCGTTTAGCCTTATTAGATTATAGATTATAGGCTAAAGTAACGACGTAATCTATACTAAACTACTTAGCGAGAGAGTAGACTAACCCTTTAAACTCGGAACCTCTATCTACTACTAGTATCTTAATAGTACTAAACCTATATATAACCTCCTCGTATAGGAATTTCGTAGCGGACTTACTATTAGAATTATATAGTGCCTTAGCCTCTAGCTATAAACTAATAGCCTCCCGAGCAATAATAAGATATTAATATCCTTCTAATATAGGTATATAAACGACATCGACGTACTACTTCGTATAAAGGGTAGAGACGCCGCTCGGATATAGCTCCTCTATTTCTCGTAAAAGCGCTCTTCTTTAATATTCGTCGCACGTAGCTACGTAGTGACGAACATTAGCATATAGCGTCTTCTACTAGTACCGGTCGGTAATCTTTCTCTAAGTACCCTTACGACCCTTATAACTACTTCCGTTATAAAGCTCTTTAATGATCTTATCTCTATAGTCCTCTATATCGACGACATAGCGTAACGGTATTAACCTCTAACTACGTCTAAAAAGGTAACTATTATTAATAAGGAACATCGACGTATTCCTCTTAAATTTAATAAATTCGGAGGTGTCTAAATGCGGTAGTCGTCGTAACGTTATAAGATAGTCGGTAATGTCTTACGATTCTACTAAATATTCCTCGCGAACTAGAGTAGTTCGCTTATTACTCCTATCTACCTAGAGAGGACGAATAGATACGTAAAATAGCTCGGAATCGATTAAGTCGTCTACGTCTACATTATATACCTTATTATTATTGTCTAACGGACCTCGTAGGCGGCGAGAAAGCCCATTAGTAGCCCTATTCTTCTTACTAGGAACATGTCGAACGTCGAAGGCGAATAAGCGTATCTACGTAATCTACTAGGTAGTAACCGAACTAGGAAGATTAGTAGCGGATCGATTAAGTTATGCCACTAAGGTGTTAGCGTCCGTCTCGATGATAAATAGGACCCTATAAAGATACGAACGGACCTTCTATAGTGCCTTAAGCACGCCGCGGCACTCCCTCTTACTAGTATTATACTTCTTTTTAGCTTTAGACTATATACTAGATTCGAAACGAACGATATAACGTTTCTTCTTAGTCTCCGAACTCTCCTATATAAGGATTACACTCTAACCTATTAAACTAGCGTCTATAGCTAAGATAATCGATCCGGCTTATTTACTATAATTAATCGACGTAAGTACGGGTATAGAAGTTAGTACTTATTTAAGTACGTTTATAGAGGATTATACCTCCTTAGTCTATTCGAAAACGATACTAGCCCGAAGTAGCTAATATAACGGCCGGGCGACGATAGTAAAATCCTTAACCTATATATAGTAATATATATAGATGCTAAGGAAAGCGCGCACCTCTATACCGTTCTTATATAGTAGCTATTCTATAATCTTAACGATCTTAGACTAGTCTAGATAATAGCCTCTAGAATTATAGATAAACCCTACTACCTTAAGACCTAACTATAAAAACTAGGACTTTCCTCTAGAAATAGTAACTCTAGCTCTCTCTATGTCGGTAAGTATATAGTCTAACGTCTATATATATTCGAGCATAAAACGTCTAACACTAGGAAAAGACTCCTCTCTACTATAATCCGTACGAGGTCCCTTAATCCTATTATCGTCTACGAAAGGTTATATATTATAAGGTATCTAATCCCGTAGAATTATGTCGTTAATCCTATAGAACTACGTAACTAAATTCGTCGCTCCCTAAGGAAGTCTTATCTATTAGACGAGCCTAATAGGTGTTATAAATAAGGTAATATTACGGCTTTCCTCCGTAAGGGGGACTTAATCGTATCTAGAAAAGTAATCTACGAGTAAGGCGATATATATACTAGTAAAAGACTCCGAGAATTTATCTATAGAAGGAGAGAGGTTAGCATCTCTAATCGTTACGCGATTAATACTTATCGCCGCATTAACTAACCGATACTTATTCGTATCCTTCTTCTTAACTAGGAAATAGGGATTCCTATATAGTGTATAACTTAGCTTAAGGAGCCCGTTCGTAATTCTCTCTTTTACTATATCTACTACGATACCTATTAAGGATCGCGGAATAGGGAAACTAGGTTCCTACTACGGCGTATAGTCTATAGTCCTAATAGACTATACTAGCGTAACGTTACTTCTTACTGTACTAATCTTAGAGAAGTCCTAAGCTAGAATAGCTTCTCGGTTTAGGAGTACTTATATTAATACCTCCCGTTTAGCTAGCGTAACTTCGTAACTAATAATAAGCTTACGCTCTCTCTCGGGTATAAGTCGCGATCGCTCCTTAATATTAGAAAACTTAGCGATAAGTAGGTGACCGTATAGCGCTAACTAGAAAGGTCTTAATGCTTTACGAGCTAAACACTATTCTCGCTACGTATTTACCCCTCTAGGTATAGAACTATCTAAGATCGAAGTATCTACTAGCCGAACCTTCTTATCCTTCCTTTTATATAAGGTATTCACCCCTACCCTTAGTACTCTATAGGAGGCTCGACGTATTCTAAGCCGTATAGCCGTAAGCATTAATTAGATATTATTCTTTCGAGAGATCCGAGGCATACTATCGTCCTCTAATAACAGTATAAACTAAAAACATCCGCGTAGTAGGTTAGCTAGCTATTCCCCTCTAGAGGATAGAATATTAGCTATATAGCGAATTCGGTAAATCTCTAGCAATACTAGTTCTAAGCCCGGCTTAGATCTAGGAATTTTTACGCTATTCCTAAAAAGGAAATCCTCCTATTCTCCTATACTCCTCTTAAACGTATATACTCCCTTATCCTAAGTAACCTATAAAAGTAGAGAATTATTTTTATCGTTTTCTAGTAGTTTATAAAGAATTAAATCCGTATACTTATTATTAATATAAGAAATAGGGAGATCTAAACTATAAGTAACCTATAAAGAAGAAATAGAAACCGAAACTCCTAGTCGATATCCCAGCTCTCCTCGCGCGATATTATAGCTAGGACCGATGCCGCCTAATCGTTTAAAGACCTCGATAACCTCGTTAACTCGTAGAATAATCTATTCTTCGGTCCGCTCGATTTCGTACTCTAAAAGGTAACCTTTTACGAACCGTTAGCCGACTAGATCGTCCTATACTAGGAACTATTATCTATATTTTAAGAAATAAGACGAGACTTACGTTCGAAAGGCCTTCCTAGAATAACGTATTCTAACCTCTTCCTAGTTAATAAGAAATACGTATAGATTACGACACCTCTAATGTTAATAGGTATATTAATATAAGCCCTAGAGAAAGAGCCTATACCTGTTACACTATCTATAATAATCTTAATATCTCGCTAGATCGGTAAACCTAGTTCCTTAGCTAACCTTAACGATATAAGGTTACATTTAGCACCGCTATCGAGAAGTATACGAACCGTAGTCGTATTAAACCTAAGACTAGTAATTAACCTCGGACTAGTAACCGTTATTAAATCGGCGGAAGCTCCTTTCTAATCTATATCCGTATTAGGGTCGAGATTCACGAATTCCTCTAGTTATTAGACTAGATTCACCTTAGTACGAGGGTAGAAGAGCTCGGGAATATTATTACTAGAAAGATTAGAGTTGTCGAACCTTCGATAAAAGATCTTAGATAATAGTTATAAGATTCTAAGGAGAGACCCTATCCTTATTATAATATTAGAGTTTAATAAGGATTATATAGCTTACTACGGATTAGTAACCTATTATAGAACCTTATCGAAGCGCTTAGTGCGAGGAATACGCTTTATAGGTCGTAGAGCCTCCTTAGCGACTAGATCCTCTATATCGGCGTCTTCCTCCTTAGTCTTAGTAACGGCTTTAATAGTGGCCGAACGAGCCCTAGTAATAGTTACTCCTTCTAGAATATTAGTAATAGCTACCGGACGATAAGTACTAGTACGAAGGGACTTAGCGACGCCGTAGGACGGTTTAGAAGGACCTACCTTAGTAACTCTATTAGTAGGACCCTTACCTTTATCTATTCGAGCATTACGAGGTATAATACTTAGCTAAGTAGTAGCTATAACTAGAACTTCCTTAACGAAATCGTCTTTATCGTTATTATCTCTCCTAACTAGATCCTCTAGGTAGAAATCCTTACACTAAATAGACTTAGACGCTTTATCCTTAGAATTATTATCGATAGTTAGTATCTTATAGTCTAGGTTATTAACCGCTAACTTCCTAGTAGCTCGGAGTCTAGCCTTAACCTATTCTTATTATAACTAAGTAGCTCCCTTATTATGTCTTACTAGACGACTAACTAGACGCTATAGGTTCTCTATAGTTCCCTAGACTAAGCTATTACCTTCTAAATAAAGGAGACTAAGATTAATAAGCTTACGAAGCTCTAGGTAATTAAGTCGAGAGTGACCTTCCTTTTTATAGTACTAGCACCTACGAGGACCGAGAGGAATAGTATTCGAACTAGTAGCTAGTGTAAATCTAGACGGTTAATACGAAACTAGGGGTAGACGAGGTAGTCCTATAGGAAGAGACTAGCTATTTATTACTTATACGACTTAGACCGATAGCTTATCTATCCTCTTATAAAGAGCCTATATACTCGAATCCGAAGAAGGGGTAGTAGTAGGAGTATTCGTTAGAGCCTTAGTAGAAAAGTTAGAGACACGAGGCGGAGTAGTGCTTTCCTTAGTAATAGCCGCTATAACCTTCTTACGCTCCTTACGAACCGACTAAAAGGATTCGAGTCGTCGTATCTTAGAGATCTTCTCTTTAGCTAAATAGTAGATCCTCGGAAAATCTTTAAAGGTATTAGGGTGCTTTATATCTATACTACTCTTTACTCTAACGTAACTACGAACATTAGCTAGAAGACCTTCGGTGAACTACGTACCCCTCGTAATAATATCGAGTCGAGTCTTACCTAGAGCGTTAGTAGTCTTCCTAAACATCCTATAGTACTAGAGTATATTAGAGAAGGTCTCCCTCGGTATATCCCTTAGTTATTCGAGATAAGCACGAGACGTTATTAGGTAATCCGAGTCCTTATCCTCGAAACTAAGCTTTATCTCCTTCTTAAGACTAACCTAGTCTCTCGAAGCCTAACTAAGATAGGATTTTACTTATCTACGGATCTTAACGCTATAATACTAAGGTAACCTTCGAACGGTAACCTCCTTAGAAAGATTATAGGATCGAATAAAGGTCTCCTATTCTTCTATAAACTCTATAACGTTATAGCTATCGAAGTAAGGAGCACCTTATTGCCTAGGGCTAGGAGCTAGTAGGGTTATCTACACTATAAAAGGCTACCCTCCCTATTATATCGATACTAAACCTTTAGCTATTAGAGGAGTCCGTTCCTCGTCCTTTAGTAGTGTTACGGTGTAGATGTCTTCCTAGTCGAGGTAGTTAGTGAATAGTATACGCTCGTCGACGACACTCGTTAGTTAGTTACTACCCTCGGAAACCTCGTAGTCGTAGAAACCTTATATATATAACTAAACGCTACCTTTCTACCTAAGCCCTTTAATGGACTATATATCGTAACCTATAACTATAGCTATAACTATAACGACTAAGCCTACTATAACCGTCCCCTTCCCCCTAGTGTCTAACCTAGACACGAACGACCTATACGCCTTAGAGTCCTTAACGATAAGCTATACGACGACGACCCTTACTAATAACGAGCTCCTCGCCGAGGCCGGCAGCTCCGTCCTTCGCCTCCTTACGCTAATAACGCTAGGTCTCTAAGTTATTACTAGAAAGACCTTCCTCTTTATCCTCTAATAAATCTATTTTACCCTTATTATCCTCTTCTTTAGAATCTAAATCTACTTCCCCCCCTTCCTTATTAGAACCTATCTCTATATCCTCCTTATCGCCCTCGACTATAATAGGATTAGGGTTATCCTTCGTAGTAGGGACTAGGCCCTCCTCGGCATAATAGAAGAAAGAACGAGTACTAATAAAGTAGGCCTTCTTATACTACTAGACCTTAACCTAAGCCTTCTCTATAGCTACTATAATCTCCGTACGAATCTCCCCTATACGATCCTTAGTAGCTTAGAGATCGACACCTAGTAGGATATCTCTCTCCTCGACGATAGTAGGATTATCCTAACGAATATAGCTAACTAGAGCGTTACTAATAGGACTATCGATTTATAGAGTAATAGTAGCGGGGAAAGTAGAGTATATACTTCCGTATATATTTAGCTTACTAGAAGGAGTCCTAGGACTAGGGCGCTTCTATATATAAGCGAGAGTAAGCTCGCTATACGAACTACCCTCGAACTACTCTAGAGTCTCGTAATCGGCACTAATCCTATAGAACTAAGGGAGTATAGTACGACGAATAGAATCGGTAGGACTAGTCGAACTATACGGGGTATAAGGTATAGTAATACGAACGTTACTAGCCTTATAAATTATTAACTCCTAGTCGGCCTTATACTTCTTAATATCGTCCTACGTAAAGTACTTATCGGTGATATTAATAACTAGGGCGTTAGTAAGAACCTTCCGAGCCTTTATGTCCTAAACCTACTCCTTTATATAGTAATATATCTTAGGTATAACGATAGTATAATTCTTTAGCGTCTTATCGTTAAGGCTAATAGAACCTTAGATAGCATCGCCTCTATATCTATTAGTAAGGCGGCTAGGGTTAACGTTAATGTAACGGAACTACGTATAATCTCTAGGGATAGTGTATTTAGCGTAGTAAGGGTAGGAAATTAACTAAGTAAGCTTATTAGGACGACTAGTAACATATACTCGATAGTATTTAGGATCTATACGTATAGCCTACTATCTAAGAGAGTAAAACATATTACGTAACTACCCTAGCTAGTTCTTACCCTTAGAATGACTAAAATAGTAAAGATATATATCTATCTCGGTATAGAAGATATCTATAAGAGGAGAATCCCCTTCGGCCTACTATTTAAAGATATTAATAACTATATTACTATCGGTAACCTATTCGTCGTAAAGCCCCTTACGGAAACCGTCGAGGATAAGCTTCCTTATATCCTTAGAGATATAACAATCTATAACTATAGACTTATACTTAAAAACACTACGCTTAGCGGACTCTCGAGCGACACGGAAAGTTAGAATAAGCTACTTAGCTATCTCTTTCTATATACGTATTAAGTCTAGAGTACTCCCGTAGTAGACGTTATACTAATAGCGAATACGCCTAGCTAAAACTTCGTACTTAAGGTTAGTAAGTAGGTATAGACGACGAGCTAGAAGACGAGTATATAAGTAATAGACGGTCGTATTAGTAGCTAAATCCTTACGTATCTAAGTGTTTATAATAATAGCGAGTTCGGAATAGACTAGTCGTTAGGTAGGTGTTAGGTCGTCCCTAGTCGATACTAGACCTAACACCGATACCCCCCCGGAGCCTACCTAATATAATCGCTTAGTATATTAGGTTATAGGGGTATTACCCCGTATTAGGTAGAGGTTAGTGTCGAGGTAGTGTCGTAGGTACTCGCTAGGTTGTAATTAGGTCTTAGTTAGTATAAATCTTCCCTATATAAATAGAATAAGTGTCCTCCCTACGTATTATTATTACAGCGTATAATTATAGAGTAATTTTGCAAAACAGATTAACATTTAGTTTATATATCGTAAGGTTATAGTAGCTATCTAAGGCTTTTATTGCCTATTTAAGCTAAATTTAGCTAATAATAGTAGTCTCCTTAATTAGAAGAGGTATAGAACTCCCTCTATCGGTATCCTCTATTATCTCCTAAACCTCTAGATTGCAAGGAATCTCTATATTTAGTAGAGTATAAGCAATTGTTATATCCCTCTTTACCTCCTTTATATCCGGATAGTCTTCTAGGAAGAAGGAGTCGCGTAGGCCGTAAACCTTATAGCGGGCGTTATTTATAGCTAGGATTAGGTGTTCCTTCTTAGGAGGATACTAGACTTATTAGTACTTATTATTAGTATAGGCATAATACGTATATAATCGCATTTCTCCCTAATACGAGTATAGACCTAGTAGTCTATATAGACCTTAAGATAGCGAATATAGTAAGGGTCCTATGTTGTATTAGGCTAGTCGCTAAGAGTATAGCGGCGTATAAGGTCTATATAGCGCTTATATATATCCTAATTATGTCCTTATACTAGAAGCTAGCTATTCGAATTATATAAGGTAGGCATATTAGTCGTACTAACCTAGCCGCTACGTACACTATTAAGATTACGTGTACGACTATTTAGCGTTATATCGATACTTAGGTTAATTCTAAAGGTGGTATTACTAGTTAAAGATAACATAGTAATAGCGAGATGTTATAAGGTGTAGAACTAGATTAGAGTAGAGGATTAGACATAATGTAGATATATTAGAGGCTACTATATTGTCCTATTATCCTATTATCCTATTGTCCTATTTTCCTATTATCCTATTATCCTATTGTCCTAGGGTCACATTATTATATTATTACATTATTACATTATTATATATTTTTTTATCTACCTAAAATTTTATATAGTATTATTATAGATTATTATTATAGAAGAGAGGTTATATTAACCTAGAGACTCTATCTATATACCTACATCGTACGTCCTAGATCTGTTAATATTACTAGCTATAAATTTAGCATAGTAATACTTTACTAGGTATATGTCCTTATTCTAGATAGTGACTCTCTTAGCATAAATAGCATTTAGATTATAATCTATATAGTATATTAGTATAGAGTTAAATGTATATTAAGTTTTCTTACTACCTTCTAAAATGCCTATAAGGTATGCCTTAGCCACCTCCTAAATTGTACCTATAGTAGATACCTAGAAGCGTAGCTTACTACGGCTAAGACTTCTAAACGGTAGGATGTCTTCTATAATCTTACGAATAAGACGAGAGAATAGAAGCTTACGGATAAGGAGGTTAGCACTTTTCTAGTAGTAGCGGATCTCACGGAGAGCGACAGCTAATAACCATTAGCTATATACTATAATAATAGACTATAATAATATACTACCTAGCTTATATCTTCTCTTTATAATATCTTTAGGACTAACTATCTTTCTAGGGCCTTTTAATCTAGGCTTAGTCTTACCTTTCCCCCTAGGCTTATTCTAGCGAGGGTTAGCTAGCTTAGTGCGAGCTATATTAGTAATATAGTAGTGTTATTAATTAGTGAAGGTATAATTATAAAAGAGGTAAGTAGATAGATATAAATATTAATTAGGAGCTAAAGTGACATATAAAATGTAAAATATGAAATTGTTATTATTATTGTTAATAATATAACAATTACTAATACTTTATAACGATAATATGTATTTATAGCATAAGTAACTATTAACAATAATAGAAGTTATTTATAATAATAATAATAACAAATTCATATTTTATATTCTATACTTATAACCTTATAGAATTTACTTTACCTTATATCCTCCTACTCCTTTATTCTATCTAACCTCTTTTGCTCTACTAAGTTAGATATTACTTAGCAATATCTAAATTTAGTTCCTACTATAGTATTAAGTTCTTCTCTAATTATTAAGGTCGAGTTAGATCTTAATATTAACAATTCTTTAGATCCTAGAGAGGTATTTATTATAGTATATTATTATAGACATTATCTAACAAGGCTAGGGATTTAAGACTAAGCTATAAGAAGTCACTTTCTAGATTTTATAGCGCGGACAAGGATAAACTTATAGAGGCCGCCCTACTAGATTTTAAGCTAGATTCTCTAGTAGGCTTAGTAATAGCCGCCGTGCTATTTAGTAGAGAGATATAGTAGCTTAGCAATCCGCTAAAGAGAAGGCTATTATAGCTACTAGAAATGTAGATTATAAAGCGAAATTAACTCTACTTAAGAAGCTAGCTATAGAGGGAATAGCCGAAGAGGCAATAAAGTAGGAGAGAATAGAGGAGATAATATAGAAGCGCTTTAAAGGCTAGTAGAGCAGTATATATTATTATAGAGTATTATTATATAATACTAACAGGGACTAGGTAAATAGCTTAAATCTAAACTTATAGAAGTCTATAAAAAGTAGTAAAGGATCTATAAGGCTAACAATAGATAGTAGCATTAAGATACTATTAGTAAAATACGTAAAGAAGCTACTAAGAAAGACGAGGGATTTTACTTCCCTATAAGATCTACTAAATAGCTCTATAGTAAAGGAGGCGTTATTAAGAAGCTTTAGCGCGATATTTATAAGTAAGGCTATACTAAGCTTATAGTAGACGAGGGAAATAGCGAGATAGCTAAGAAGGAATAGGTCGATTTCGTCTAGGGAATAACTCCTAAGGAGCTAGTAATAGTCTAAGATCTAGTATAGTAGTATATTAATTATAGTATATAATTATAGACCTCTACTAACAAATACTAGATAACGCGATCCGACGCCTCTACCGGAGTATTTAGGGAACGTCGATCTTAAAGTTAAAGGATACGTCCCCTACATTAAAGGCGACAACGATAACGAGTGTAAGGAGGAGGTCGAATTCGATAATAATAAAGTTAAGGAAGTATAGGATATAGTAGGGGTCGATAAATATAAGGTTAAAGCTAAGGGCGATAAGTAGGAAGAGTTAGATAGTAACTCTAAAGAGGATATTAGTGAGGTTATTAAGGATAATAATAATAATAATAATAATAATAATAATAATAAGGAAATAGAGGATAAGGACGAGGAAATAGAGGATAAGGACGAGGATAAGGAAATAGACGATGCTAAGTAGAGGTAGAAATTTTCACTATACTATATTTTAGATTCTAATTCGTTACTAAATTAACTAATAACATTAACGATTAAACGCTAGTACCTATCCTACTAATTAAAAGTAGCTAAGGTAACTAAGAGTAGTAGAGATTTTAAAAAGACAATAGGTAATCGCTAGATTCTACATATAACGAAAATTCTACTATCTTTACGTTATATAATCACAGCGTATAATCATAGTGTATAACCTACTACTTTATTTAAAATGTTAGACTTTAACGAAGACTTACTTAATTTAGAGCTACGACCTACTCCGACCCCTAAGATAACTTTAGGCCGCCTTCCTCCTCTACTCGAACCTTTCTAATTCACAGCTACTTATATAATATTAATAAAGTCCCGCGAAGTACTCTACTTAGTTAAATGTCCACTATTTAACTCTAAGTAAAGAACTAAGGACTAACCTATAGCTTAAGTATAGTATAATTAGTAGACTAAAACCTTGTAGGCAACTACCTCTAGCTTTAATAAAGCTTATAATGCTCTAAGCTAGAATTCCGAAGCTCGAACTAGTATTGTCTAGTTATAGTTTAGAGAAGCTACTCGGCTTTCTACTAGTTAGCTATTTATATACTGCCTACGCTATAGCGATGCTCTTACTTATCCTACTCCTAGTAGTATTAGTAATAAGCATCTATTAAATCACTATGCCTCGAGGCGATGTAAGAACATAATAGCTTTTAAGCACTAACGCTTAATTGCTTAAACCTTACTCGCGTAACTTAAGTCTTATACTACTTAAGATGCAATTACTCCTACCTACTTAAGTAGTCGCTTTAAGGCTAAGCTTATTAGAGTGTTTATTAATTATAATTAGTCCTTCCGTATAGTTAAACGTAAGTCTTTTTAAAGGTTTCTACACTTCCTCCGTTAAGGTATATCTATTCCTAGTCGAACGATGTTTTTATAGATCTTCTAAGAGCAATTTAATACTATCTAGCGGAATCTACACGAAGATCTCCCTCGTAGTATAAAGGTTTCAATAGCTCTTAATAGTTAGATAGTAAATAACTACCTTAGCTTTATTAGGATTAAGGCATACTATATTAATAACTAATAGTAACTACGGGAGATTCTGCTTAACTTTATACTAGTTAGAGGTTAGTATACTAGAGAAGCACTAGGTACTAAGTTACTACGTATATTACAAGAAAGAAAGCTTAAAGCATAATTACTTACTATTACTACCGATAATGCTACTAATAACAACACGCTTCGTAGTGCTATATAAAGAGGACTATAGGATAAGAAGATATCCTAGAAAGCACACGAAAACGTAGTTCTATATCTTATATATATTATTAACCTTATAGTGTAGGACATTATTAAGCACTTTCGACTTACTATAATAGAGAATAACGAGCTAGCTCTAAAGCTATAGAAGCGCTATATAAGAGTAATCTAGTTAACAATTTCTGTGCTAAACTCATTACGAAAGGTACGTTAATATAATTATAGTATATAATTATAGTATATTATTATAGACTAAGACATCGAATAGCTCCGAGCGATCTATATTGCGATTAACCGATCTCTATAGCGATTTAAACGATTTTAGGCACTTTAAAAAGAGCTACTACTAAGGTAACGACTAAACGTCATTCGTAATATAAAGACAAGATAGAACTTAACATTCGATATATGTAAGCGAGCTCTTAAGCTACAACAATATATTAATATATAGCTAGATTAGGAAATTGCTTAGTAGGGCCCGAAGGCTTTAACCACTAATAAGGATTACGAAGATGTCGATTAGCGGGACCTTTAGCGACTCCGAATAAGCTATATAGAGTAGTTATACCTCTCTCTACTTACGAAGATACTAGAGAATTTTAAGACAGCAATAAACGCTCTTAGCGAGTCAAATTAGCTAACTATTTAATACATCTAGTAGATGTATAACCGCCTATTCGACTTTCTTAATAATATAACAGTAGACTAGAAAGATAGCGACGACACTAATAACAATTCTTCGTAGCCTAATATTGTTATTACAGCTACTAATTAGGGCAGAACTAAGCTTTTAAAGTACTATTAACGTACGGATAAAGACCGAGGCTTTTTATTTAACTATACTACAATTCTCGATCTAATATAAAAGCTTACGGCTTATAAGGTTTTTATTACGGATAATTATTATAGTTCTATACTAATAATTTACCTAGGATAGTACTTAGGAGCACTCCGATAAGATTACATACCGTAAGCAATTCTTATAATATCTAGAGTGATACGATAAGCAAGCAACAGGTCCTACTATATAACGCGAGTATATAAGCTCTCTAGTAGTAAGCACTAATTAGCTATAGTTTCGAAGGCTAGCTTTAAAGCTAGTCTTAATAGTTGCTTTTCCTTCGTTATCTCCTCGACCTAGTGTACTCTCTAGCCGTAGTTTAACATTACACGAAGAAGTTCCTTATACTACGAGAAGTAAAGGCGAAGACTACCTTAGTACACCTATACTCCGCGAGCTTAATAACTTCGATATCCTTCTATAGTGGCACATAAACGAGAAGACCTATCCTCGTCTAGTATAGGTAGCTAAGGATATTCTAGCAATTCTAATTGCTAGTGTAGGTATTAAGCGTGTCTTTAACACTATAAAGGATGTAATTAGAGACCGTCGGTACAATCTTCGTATATAAGCAATTAGGTAGATCGTCATTATAAAGCATACTATATTAAATAGCAGAGGCTTAGATGATACTAGCTTATAGGCTTTAGACTTATTATAAGACGAAGAAGAGCCCTTTAACGAAGTAGACGACTTATTTAACCTCCCTATAATAGTATATGTCTCTAACATAAGCGAGGATACTTTAGAAGAAGATAAGGACTACAATAGTAATGATAAAGTTAGTAGAAGGTATCTAAAGCGGCGTCGCGTTCATAATGAGAGTTAGCTCGAATTTAACCTATCCTCCTAGACCTATAATTATTTACTATAATAATACGTAAATATACTTCTAACTTTTAGTTTTTAATAATAATACTAATGTTCTAATGCATACATAGATAAATATGTTGTAATTAAGGTTCATAATGCGGGGTATAACCTAATATAACCCGTTTAGGTTGTAATAGGTTATATTAGGTTAGGTATAGGCTAGTATAACCTACCTAGAACCTAATACCCCCCTAACCTAGGGTCCGTGCGACCTAACACCCCCCTAACCCTAAGCCTATACGACCTAGAACCTAACCCCTACCTAAGTTAGGTTAATACCTACCTAACGACTAGCCTAGTTCGGAATTAGAGAGTAGCTCCTTTAAGGTAAACTCGGCCTTAACCCTCGGAGGGACTCTAGTATAGTTATACTCCTTCTTAGTCGACGAAGTAACGGCCTTACCCTTACCCTTGTCCTACGGAGTAACTAATGTAGAAATAGAGTAATCGGGTATCTCGTACTACCTATTACTATTATCGAATTCGTTAAAGCGACGCTTCTTAGAAGGAGAACCTTTATAACTAGTCTCTACTAATAGAATAGCCTCTTATTCGACTAGCTCTTCTTTATCCTCTTCTTCTTCTAAGCGACTAAGGCGAAGACGTATAGAACGACGTAAGCGGCTTAAAACCTATACGGGAGTAGCCGCTCCTAAGCCCGGCTTAGGTCTAGCACTACCGAGGTTTACCCGAGAACTTCCTCCTACGAATATTATAGCTTTAGTAATACGCTCTACGTTAGTATTAGAAACGCTAGGATAACTAGAAACCGAAGCTTAACGACTTCCGAATGTAGTAGTAGACGAGGTAGTAGGGGTACTACTAGTAATCTAGGATAGAGCGGGAACCTTATATAAGAAACCGAGCTTATTCTAGGCGAAATACTTAGTGAATTGTCCTTTATAGACTATACGAAGCTCCTTTACGTTAAGTGCCTTAACGCTCGGCTACTTCGAGGATTCGACTAATTTAGCCGTAGTAGTAATGTCTTATAGGCGGACGTCGTAACTAATGATGCTCTTCGGGGTGCTAATACGTTTAATAGTTACGCGAACTACTATATTAATAGTCTAACGGAAAGTCTTCCCCCTAGAGATACGGTTAAACTACTAACGAGAACGATCCCCTAAACTAGAGTACTAATCCTTATAGAGCTCGTAGGACTACTTATAGTCTAAAATGCTACGTTAGAGAGCGCTATAATGTTCTAAACTCTTATTCCTACTCTCCTTAACTCTCTCGTATATACTATAAGCCTTAGGAAATATCTCCTCCTAATCCTTCTTACTTAAGGCGACAATATTACCCTCGAGGAGACTATAGATAATGTCGTAGGTAAGTGTCTCGATATAGTTCTAAGCCTTTATAGCGATACCGAGGACCTATACGATGAAATCTATACGGATATTATCGTTATACTTACAGGCGTACTTTAAGACCTCCTTAGTATTCGTAAAGCTCTTATCCTTATACGTAAAGACTCCGACTCCTCTATTCTAACTACTGCCTCCGTTTATTACCTCTAAGTCGCCGGATAGGATTATTATACTTAAGGTAGGATTAGCCTTAGACTAACCTCTACCTCCCTATATAGCGTAAAAGCTATAAGGCTATAAAACCCGCGGCTATCGATAGGGATTGCGATTAAATGGCGTAGCTCTTATCTAATAACGCTATAGCCTCGTCTTGCTACGAAAAGGAGACCTTCTAAGAGCTTCGTTAGATATATTGTCTTACGGAAATAAAAGGTAGGTTTCTACTAGGTATAGGAGATCGAGGGGTTATATTAGAAAATTTTCGCGCGGTAACACTAGCTCTACTATAGTAATATCTACATATAGGTGCATCTAGTAAGCGCTATACCTCTTATAATTCGCTATATACGGCGGTACTATATATTTATATAGTACCTTTATACCTTCTTCCTCTTTGTCCTTTTACTATACCGTTTACTATATAGAACCTCTATAAACATATATAAAGAAATCGAATTCGGAACTAAGGAAACGTAGAAGTGCTTCGAGGAAGTAATCTAGGTACTACGAATAGAAATAATAAAGGAAACCTTTTACCTTACCGTTTATCCGTTCTAATACCTCGTTAGATCTACTACCCTTAACGGCGGCGACGTAATATGTATATAATAGTTATAACCGACTATATATATAATGAAAATCCCCCTTTTATTAACCCTACCCCCTCCCCCTAGTGTCTAACCTAGACACTAAAGCTACTCTATAATCTCGTACTCGTCGCGATTAAAGCCCTCTAGACGTATAATCTCAACGATAGGTTCTTATTCTAATACGTAACGAAGTACTACTATATACACTTACTCCTTATCTACCGATAAGTACTTCTTTAATCTCCGACGTATATATATACTACGAACCTCGACGCTATCTAGCTCGGTAATCTCGTATAAACCTAAATCGTAAACTTTAATAATGCGATACGGGCCCCGCTACCTATTCTTAAGCTTATCTTGTCGAATCTTCTTATAATAAGTATTATAGACTAGGACGATATCGTCAACTTTAAGCTTATTATATTAAATCCGGCGACGTAGATCCTATACCTCTTTATATTCTTACCGAAGACGATATATACGATCCTACGTCTCCTAAAGATCCTCGTCTCTCTATTTAAGTTATCGAGTACGAGCGGTAATAAGCTCTTCTATAGTGCGAACCTACGACTAATCCTATATTCGCTAACTATAAATATCGAATTCTACTAGAAGGATAGTGTCGGTCCTAAACATAAGTAACGAAGGTATTTAACTAGTGATCCTATTAACGGTTAATCGTTCGGCCTATAGGATGTAAGTAAGATATTAGACCTATTAGCTATTGTCCTTACCTATAATCTTCGAAAGACTATCTATAATATTCGGATACCCTCGTTTAGCCTTATTAGATTATAGATTATAGGCTAAAGTAACGATATAGTCTATACTAAACTACTTAGCGAGAGAGTAGACTAACCCTTTAAACTCGGAACCCCTATCTACTACTAGTGTCTTAATAGTACTAAACCTATATATAACCTCCTCGTATAGGAATTTCGTAGCGGACTTACTATCGGAATTGTATAGTACCTTAGCCTCTAGCTATAAACTAATCGACTCTCGAGCAATAATAAGATATTAATATCCTTCCGATATAGGTATATAAACGACATCGACGTACTACTTCGTATAAAGAGTAGAGACGCCGCTCGGATATAGTTCCTCTATTTCTCGTAAAAGCGCTCTTCTTTAACATTTATCGCACGTAGCTACGTAGTGACGAACATCGGCATATAGTGTCTTCTACTAGTACCGATCGGTAATCTTCCTCTAAGTACCCTTACGACCCTTATAACTACTTCCGTTATAAAGCTCCCTAATAATCTTATCTCTATAGTCCTCTATATCGACGACGCGGCGTAACGGCATTAACCTCTAACCGCGTCTAAAAAGGTAACTATTATTAATAAGGAACATCGACGTATTCCTCTTAAATTTAATAAATTCGGATATGTCTAAATATAGTAGTCGTCGTAACGTTATAAGATAGTCGGTAATGTCTTACGATTCTACTAAATATTCCTCGCGGACTAGAGTAGTTCGCTTATTACTCCTATCTACCTAGAGAGGACGAATAGATACGTAAAATAGCTCGGAATCGATTAAGTTGTCTACGTCTATATTATGTACCTTATTATTATTGTCTAATAGACCTCGTAGGCGGCGAGAAAGCCTATTAGTAGCTCTATTCTTCTTACTAGGAACATGTCGAACGTCGAAGGCGAATAAGCGTATCTACGTAATCTACTAAGCGGTAACTAAACTAGGAAGATTAGTAGCGGATCGATTAAGTTATACTACTAAGGTGTTAGCGTTAGTCTCGATAATAAATAGGACTCTATAAAGATACGAACGGACCTTCTATAGCGCCTTAAGTACACCGCGGCACTCTCTCTTACTAGTATTATACTTCTTTTTAGCTTTAGACTATATACTAGATTCGAAACGAATAATATAACGTTTCTTCTTAGCCTCCGAGCTCTCCTATATAAGGATTACACCCTAACCTATTAAACTAGCGTCTATAGCTAAGATAATCGATCCGGCTTATTTACTATAATTAATCGACGTAAGTACGGGTATAGAAGTTAGTGCTTATTTAAGTACGTTTATAGAGGATTATGCCTCCTTAGTCTATTCGAAAACGATACTAGCCCGAAGTAGCTAATATAACGGCCGGGCGACGATAGTAAAATCCTTAACCTATATACGGTAATATATATAGATACTAAGGAAAGCGCGTACCTCCGTACTGTTCTTATATAGTAGCTATTCTATAATCTTAACGATCTTAGACTAGTCTAGATAACGGCCTCTAGAATTATAGATAAACCCTACTACCTTAAGACCTAACTATAAAAACTAGGACTTTCTACTAGAAATAGTAACTCTAGCTCTCTCTATATCGGTAAGCGTGTAGTCTAACGTCTATATATATTCGAGTATAAAACGTCTAACACTAGGAAAAGACTCCTCTCTACTATAATCCGTACGAGGTCCCTTAATCCTATTATCGTCTACGAAAGGTTATACATTATAAGGTATCTAATCCCGTAGAATAGGCTAGTCGTTAGGTAGGTATTAACCTAACTTAGGTAGGGGTTAGGTTCTAGGTCGTATAGGCTTAGGGTTAGGGGGGTATTAGGTTCTAGGTAGGTTATACTAGTCTATACCTAACCTAATATAACCTAATATAACCTAAACGGGTTATATTAGGTTATACCCCGCATTATGAACCTTAATTACAACATATTTATCTATATATACATTAGAACATTAGTATTATTATTAAAAACCAAAAGTTAGAAGTATATTTAAGTATTATTATAGTAAATAATTACAGGTCTAGGAGGATAGGTTAAATTCGAGCTAACTCTTATTATAAACGCGATGCCGCTTTAGATACCTTCTACTAACTTTATTATTACTATTATAGTCCTTATCTTCTTCTAAAGTATCCTCGCTTATATTAGAGATATATACTATTATAGGGAGGTTAAATAAGTCGTCTACTTCGTTAAAGGGCTCTTCTTCGTCTTACGATAAGTCTAAAGCCTATAAGCTAGTATTATCTAAGCCTCTACTATTTAATATAGTATACTTTATAATAACGATCTGCCTAATTACTTATATACGAAGATTATGCCGACGGTCTCTAATTACATCCTTTATAGTGTTAAAGACACGCTTAATACCTATACTAGTAATTAGAATTACTAGAATATCCTTAGCTACCTATACTAGACGAGGATAAGTCTTCTCGTTTATATACTACTATAGAAGGATGTCGAAGTTATTAAGCTCGCAGAGTATAGGTGTACTAAGGTAGTCTTCGCCTTTACTTCTCGTAGTATAAGGAACTTCTTCGTATAATATTAAACTATAGCTAGAGAGTATACTAGGTCGAGGAGATAACGAAGGAAAAGTAACTATTAAGACTAGCTTTAAAGCTAGCCTTCGAAACTATAGCTAATTAGTGCTTACTACTAGAGAGCTTATATACTCGCGTTATATAGTAGGACCTATTACTTACTTATCGTATCGCTCTAGATATTATAAGAATTACTTATAGTATATAATCTTATCGGAGTACTCCTAAGTACTATCCTAGGTAAATTATTAGTATAGAACTGTAATAATTATCTATAATAAAAACCTTATAAGCCGTAAGCTTTTATATTAGATCGAGAATTATAGTATAGTTAAATAAAAAGCCTCGGTCTTTATCCGTACGTTAATAGTACTTTAAAAGCTTAGTTCTGCCCTAATTAGTAGCTATAATAACAATATTAGGCCACGAAGAATTGTTATTAGTGTCGTCGCTATCTTTCTAGTCTACTATTATATTATTAAGAAAGTCGAATAGGCGGTTATACATCTACTAGATATATTAAATAGTTAGCTAATTTAACTCGCTAAGAGCGTTTATTACTGTCTTAAAATTCTCTAGTATCTTCGTAAGTAGAGAGAGGTATAACTACTTTATATAGCTTATTCGGAGTCGCCGAAGGTCCCGCTAATCGATATCTTCGTAATCCTTATTAGTAGTTAAAGCCTTTAGGCCCTACTAAGTAATTTCCTAATCTAGCTATATATTAATATATTATTATAGCTTAAGAGCTCGCTTATATATATCGAATATTAAGTTCTATCTTGTCTTTATATTATAAATAACGTTTAGTCGTTACCTTAGTAGTAGCTCTTTTTAAAGTGCCTAAAATCGTTTAAATCGCTATAGAGATCGGTTAATCGTAATATAGATCGCTCGGAGCTATTCGATGTCTTAGTCTATAATAATATACTATAATTATATACTATAATTATATTAACGTACCTTTCGTAATAAGTTTAGTATAGAAATTATTAACTAGATTACTCTTATATAGCGCTTCTATAGCTTTAGAGCTAGCTCGTTATTCTCTATTATAGTAAGTCGGAGGTGCTTAATAATGTCCTACACTATAAGGTTAATAATATATATAAGATATAGAACTACGTTTTCGTGTGCTTTCTAGGATATCTTCTTATCCTATAGTCCTCTTTATATAGCACTACGAAGCGTATTATTGTTAGTAGCATTATTAGTAGTAATAGCAAGTAATTGTACTTTAAGCTTTCTTTCTTATAATATACGTAGTAACTTAGTACCTAGTGCTTCTCTAGTATACTAACCTCTAACTAGTATAAAGTTAAGTAGAATCTCCCGTAGTTACTATTAGTTATTAATATAGTATACCTTAATCCTAATAAAGCTAAGGTAGTTATTTACTATCTAACTATTAAGAGCTATTAAAACCTTTATACTACGAGGGAGATCTTCGTATAGATTCCGCTAGATAGCATTAAATTACTCTTAGAAGATCTATAAAAACATCGTTCGACTAGGAATAGATATACCTTAATAGAGGAAGTATAGAAACCTTTAAAAAGACTTACGTTTAACTATATAGAAGGACTAATTACAATTAATAAACACCCTAATAAGCTTAGCCTTAAAGCGACTACTTAAGTAGGTAGGAGTAATTACATCTTAAGTAGTATAAGACTTAAGTTACGCGAGTAAGGTTTAAGTAATTAAGCGTTAGTACTTAAAAGCTATTATATTCTTATATCGCCTCGAGGCATAGTAATTTAATAGATGCTTATTACTAATACTACTAGGAGTAGGATAAGTAAGAGTATCGCTATAGCGTAGGTAGTATATAAATAGCTAACTAGTAGAAAGCCGAGTAGCTTCTCTAAACTATAACTAGACAATACTAGTTCGAGCTTCGGAATTCTAGCTTAGAGCATTATAAGCTTTATTAAAGCTAGAGGTAGTTACCTATAAGGTTTTAGTCTACTAATTATACTATACTTAAGCTATAGGTTAGTCCTTAGTTCTTTACTTAGAGTTAAACGGTAGATATTTAACTAAGTAGAGTACTTCGCGGGACTTTATTAATATTATATAAGTAGCTATAAATTAGAAAGGTTCGAGTAGAGGAGGAAGGCGGCCTAAAGTTATCTTAGGGGTCGGAGTAGGTCGTAGCTCTAAATTAAGTAAGTCTTCGTTAAAGTCTAATATTTTAAATAAAGTAGTAGGTTACACGCTATAATTATACGCTATAATTATATAACGTAAAGATAGTAGAATTTTCGTTATATATAGAATCTAGCGATTACCTATTGTCTTTTTAAAATCTCTACTACTCTTAGTTACCTTAGCTACTTTTAATTAGTAGGATAGGCACTAGCGTTTAATCGTTAATGTTATTAGTTAATTTAGTAACGAATTAGAATCTAAAATATAGTATAGTAAAAATTTTTACCTCTACTTAGTATCGTCTATTTCCTTATCCTCGTCCTTATCCTCTATTTCCTCGTCCTTATCCTCTATTTCCTTATTATTATTATTATTATTATTATTATTATTATTATCCTTAATAACCTTACTAATATCCTCTTTAGAGTTACTATCTAACTCTTCCTACTTATCGCCCTTAGCTTTAACCTTATATTTATCGACCCCTACTATATCCTATACTTCCTTAACTTTATTATTATTAAATTCGACCTCCTCCTTATACTCGTTATCGTTATCGCCTTTAATATAAGGGACGTATCCTTTAACTTTAAGATCGACGTTCCCTAAATACTCTAGTAGAGGCGTTAGATTACGTTATCTAGTATTTATTAGTAGAGGTCTATAATTATATACTATAATTAATATACTACTATACTAGATCTTAGACTATTACTAGCTCCTTAGGAGTTATTCCCTAGACGAAATCGACCTATTCCTTCTTAGCTATCTCGCTATTTCCCTCGTCTACTATAAGCTTAGTATAGCCTTACTTATAAATATCGCGCTAGAGCTTCTTAATAACGCCTCCTTTACTATAGAGCTATTTAGTAGATCTTATAGGGAAGTAAAATCCCTCGTCTTTCTTAGTAGCTTCTTTACGTATTTTACTAATAGTATCTTAATACTACTATCTATTATTAGCCTTACGGATCCTTTACTACTTTTTATAGACTTCTATAAGTTTAGATTTAAGCTATTTACCTAGTCCCTATTAGTATTATATAATAATACTCTATAATAATATATACTACTCTACTAGCCTTTAAAGCGCTTCTATATTATCTCCTCTATTCTCTCCTACTTTATTATCTCTTCGGCTATTCCCTCTATAGCTAGCTTCTTAAGTAGAGTTAATTTCGCTTTATAATCTATATTTCTAGTAGCTATAATAGCCTTCTCTTTAGCGGATTACTAAGCTACTATATCTCTCTACTAAATAGTATAGCGGCTATTACTAAGCCTACTAGAGAATCTAGCTTAAAATCTAGTAGGGCGGCCTCTATAAGTTTATCCTTATCCGCGCTATAAAATCTAGAAAGTGACTTCTTATAGCTTAGTCTTAAATCCCTAGCCTTATTAGATAATGTCTATAATAATACACTATAATAAATACCTCTCTAGGATCTAAAGAATTATTAATATTAAGATCTAACTCGACCTTAATAATTAGAGAAGAACTTAATACTATAGTAGGAACTAAATTTAGATATTACTAAGTAATATCTAACTTAGTAGAGTAAAAGAGGTTAGATAGAATAAAGGAGTAGGAGGATATAAGGTAAAGTAAATTCTACGAGGTTATAAGTATAGAATATAAAATATAAATTTGTTATTATTATTATTATAAATAACTTCTATTATTATTAATAGTTACTTATACTATAAATATATATTATCGTTATAAAGTATTAGTAATTATTATATTATTAACAATAATAATAACAATTTTATATTTTATATTTTATATATTACTTTAGCTCCTAATTAATATTTATATCTATCTACTTACCTCTTTTATAATTATACCTTTACTAATTAATAACACTACTATATTACTAATATAGCTCGTACTAAGCTAGCTAACCCTTACTAGAATAAGCCTAGAGGGAAAGGTAAGACTAAGCCTAGATTAAAAGGCCCTAGAAAGATAGTTAGTCCTAAAGATATTATAAAGAGAAGATATAAGCTAGGTAGTATATTATTATAGTCTATTATTATAGTATATAGCTAATAGTTATTAGCTATCGCTCTCTATAAGATCTATTACTACTAGAAAAGTACTAACCTCCTTATCCGTAAGCTTCTATTCTCTCGTCTTATTCGTAAGATTATAGAAGACATCCTACCGTTTAGAAGTCTTAGCCGTAGTAAGCTACGCTTCTAGGCATCTACTATAGGTGTAATTTAGGAGGTAGCTAAGGTATACCTTATAGGCATTTTAGAAGGTAGTAAGAAAACTTAATATATATTTAACTCTATACTAATATACTATATAGATTATAATCTAAATACTATTTATACTAAGAGGGTTACTATCTAGAATAAGGATATATACCTAGTAAAGTATTACTATACTAAATTTATAGCTAGTAATATTAATAGATCTAGGACGTACGATATAGGTATATAGAAAGAGTCTCTAGGTTAATATAACCTCTCTTCTATAATAATAATCTATAATAATACTATATAAAATTATAGGCTAATAAAAAAATATGTGACAATATAATAATATAATAATGTAATAATATAATAATAGGACAATAGGACAATAGGACAATAGGACAATAGGATAATAGGACAATATAGTAGCCTCTAATATATCTAGATTATATCTAATTCTCTACTCTAATCTAGTTCTATACCTTATAACATCTCGCTATTACTATGTTATCTTTAACTAGTAATACTACCTTTAGAATTAACCTAAGTATCGATATAACGCTAAATAGTCGTACACGTAATCTTAATAGTATACGTAGTAGCTAGGTTAGTACGACTAATATACCTACCTTATATAATTCGAATAGCTAGCTTCTAGTATAAGGATATAATTAGGATATATATAAGCGCTATATAGACCTTATACGCCGCTATGCTCTTAGCGACTAGCCTAATATAATATAGGACCCTTACTATATTCGCTATCTTAAGGTCTATATAGACTACTAGGTCTATACTCGTATTAGAGAGAAATACGATTATATACGTATTATGCCTATACTAATAATAAGTACTAATAAGTCTAGTATCTAGTTAGACTAGTCGTTAGGTAGGTATTAGGTCGTCCCTAGTCGATACTAGACCTAACACCGACACCCCCCCGGAGCCTACCTAACATAATCGCTTAGTATATTAGGTTATAGGGGTATTACCCCGCATTAGGTAGAGGTTAGTATCGAGGTAGTGTCGTAGGTACTCGCTAGGTTATAATTAGGTCTTAGTTAGTATAAATCTTCCCTATATAAATAGAATAAGTGTCCTCTCTACGTATTATTATTATAGCGTATAATTATAGAGTAATTTTGCAAAATAGATTAATATTTAGTTTATATATCGTAAGGTCATAGTAGCTATCTAAGGCTTTTATTGCCTATTTAAGCTAAATTTAGCTAATAATAGTAGTCTCCTTAATTAGAAGAGGTATAGAACTCCCTCTATCGGTATCCTCCGTTATCTCCTAAACCTCTAGATTATAAGGAATCTCTATATTTAGTAGAGCGTAAGCAATTATTATATCCCTCTTTACCTCCTTTATATCTAGATAGTCTTCTAGGAAGAAGGAGTCGCGTAGGCTATAAACCTTATAGCAGGCGTTATTTATAGCTAGGATTAGGTGTTCCTTCTTAGGAGGATACTAGACTTATTAGTACTTATTATTAGTATAGGCATAATACGTATATAATCGTATTTCTCTCTAATACGAGTATAGACCTAGTAGTCTATATAGACCTTAAGATAGCGAATATAGTAAGGGTCCTATATTGTATTAGGCTAGTCGCTAAGAGTATAGCGGCGTATAAGGTCTATATAGCGCTTATATATATCCTAATTATATCCTTATACTAGAAGCTAGCTATTCGAATTATATAAGGTAGGTATATTAGTCGTGCTAACCTAGCTACTACGTACACTATTAAGATTACGTGTATAACTATTTAGCGTTATATTAATACTTAGGTTAATTCTAAAGGTAGTATTACTAGTTAAAGATAACATAGTAATAGCGAGATATTATAAGGTATAGAACTAGATTAGAGTAGAGGATTAGACATAATATAGATATATTAGAGGCTACTATATTGTCCTATTATCTTATTATCCTATTGTCCTATTTTCCTATTGTCCTATTATCCTATTATCCTAGGGTTATATTGTTATATTATTACATTATTATATTATTATATATTTTTTTATCTACCTAAAATTTCATATAGTATTATTATAGATTATTATTATAGAAGAGAGGTTATATTAACCTAGAGACTCTATCTATATGCCTACATTATACGTCCTAGATCTATTAACATTACTAGCTATAAATTTAGTATAGTAATACTTTACTAGGTATATATCCTTATTCTAGATAGTAACCCTCTTAGTATAAATAGCATTTAGATTATAATCTATATAGTATATTAGTATAGAGTTAAATATATATTAAGTTTTCTTACTACCTTCTAAAATGCCTATAAGGTATACCTTAGCTATCTCCTAAATTACACCTATAGTAGATGCCTAGAAGCGTAGCTTACTACGGCTAAGACTTCTAAATAGTAGGATATCTTCTATAATCTTACGAATAAGACGAGAGAATAGAAGCTTACGGATAAGAAGGTTAGTACTTTTCTAGTAGTAGTAGATCTTACGGAGAGCGATAGCTAATAACTATTAGCTATATACTATAATAATAGACTATAATAATATACTACCTAGCTTATATCTTCTCTTTATAATATCTTTAGGACTAACTATCTTTCTAGGGCCTTTTAACCTAGGCTTAGTCTTACCTTTCTCCCTAGGCTTATTCTAGCGAGGGTTAGCTAGCTTAGTACGAGCTATATTAGTAATATAGTAGTATTATTAATTAGTAAAGGTATGATTATAAAAGAGGTAAGTAGATAGATATAAATATTAATTAGGAGCTAAAGTAATATATAAAATATAAAATATGAAATTGTTATTATTATTATTAATAATATTACAATTACTAATACTTTATAACGATAATATATATTTATAGCATAAGTAACTATTAATAATAATAGAAGTTATTTATAATAATAATAATAATAAATTCATATTTTATATTCTATACTTATAACCTCGTAGAATTTACTTTACCTTATATCCTCCTACTCCTTTATTCTATCTAACCTCTTTTACTCTACTAAGTTAGATATTACTTAGTAATATCTAAATTTAGTTCCTACTATAGTATTAAGTTCTTCTCTAATTATTAAGGTCGAGTTAGATCTTAATATTAATAATTCTTTAGATCCTAGAGAGGTATTTATTATAGTATATTATTATAGACATTATCTAACAAGGCTAGGGATTTAAGACTAAGCTATAAGAAGTCACTTTCTAGATTTTATAGCGTAGATAAGGACAAACTTATAGAGGCCGCCCTACTAGATTTTAAGCTAGATTCTCTAGTAGGCTTAGTAATAGCCGCTATACTATTTAGTAGAGAGATATAGTAGCTTAGTAATCCGCTAAAGAGAAGGCTATTATAGCTACTAGAAATGTAGATCGTAAAGCGAAATTAACTCTACTTAAGAAGCTAGCTATAGAGGGAATAGCCGAAGAGGTAATAAAGTAGGAGAGAATAGAGGAGATAATATAGAAGCGCTTTAAAGGCTAGTAGAGTAGTATATATTATTATAGAGTATTATTATATAACACTAATAGGGACTAGGTAAATAGCTTAAATCTAAACTTATAGAAGTCTATAAAAAGTAGTAAAGGATCTATAAGGCTAATAATAGATAGTAGTATTAAGATACTATTAGTAAAATACGTAAAGAAGCTACTAAGAAAGACGAGGGATTTTACTTCCCTATAAGATCTACTAAATAGCTCTATAGTAAAGGAGGCGTTATTAAGAAGCTCTAGCGCGATATTTATAAGTAAGGCTATACTAAGCTTATAGTAGACGAGGGAAATAGCGAGATAGCTAAGAAGGAATAGGTCGATTTCGTCTAGGGAATAACTCCTAAGGAGCTAGTAATAGTCTAAGATCTAGTATAGTAGTATATTAATTATAGTATATAATTATAGACCTCTACTAATAAATACTAGACAACGCGATCCGACGCCTCTACTAGAGTATTTAGGGAATATCGATCTTAAAGTTAAAGGATACGTTCCCTATATTAAAGGCGACAACGATAACGAGTATAAGGAGGAGGTCGAATTCGATAATAATAAAGTTAAGGAAGTATAGGATATAGTAGGGGTCGATAAATATAAGGTTAAAGCTAAGGGCGATAAGTAGGAAGAGTTAGATAGTAACTCTAAAGAGGATATTAGTGAGGTTATTAAGGATAATAATAATAATAATAATAATAATAATAATAATAAGGAAATAGAGAATAAGGACGAGGAAATAGAGGATAAGGACGAGGATAAGGAAATAGACGATACTAAGTAGAGGTAGAAATTTTCACTACACTATATTTTAGATTCTAATTCGTTACTAAATTAACTAATAACATTAACGATTAAACGCTAGTGCCTATCCTACTAATTAAAAGTAGCTAAGGTAACTAAGAGTAGTAGAGATTTTAAAAAGACAATAGGTAATCGCTAGATTCTATATATAACGAAAATTCTACTATCTTTACGTTATATAATTATAGCGTATAATTATAGCGTATAACCTACTACTTTATTTAAAATATTAGACTTTAACGAAGACTTGCTTAATTTAGAGCTACGATCTACTCCGACCCCTAAGATAACTTTAGGCCGCCTTCCTTCTCTACTCGAACCTTTCTAATTTATAGCTACTTATATAATATTAATAAAGTCCCGCGAAGTACTCTACTTAGTTAAATATCCACTATTTAACTCTAAGTAAAGAACTAAGGACTAACCTATAGCTTAAGTATAGTATAATTAGTAGACTAAAACCTTATAGGTAACTACCTCTAGCTTTAATAAAGCTTATAATGCTCTAAGCTAGAATTCCGAAGCTCGAACTAGTATTGTCTAGTTATAGTTTAGAGAAGCTACTCGGCTTTCTACTAGTTAGCTATTTATATACTACCTACGCTATAGCGATACTCTTACTTATCCTACTCCTAGTAGTATTAGTAATAAGTATCTATTAAATTACTATACCTCGAGGCGATATAAGAATATAATAGCTTTTAAGTACTAACGCTTAATTGCTTAAACCTTACTCGCGTAACTTAAGTCTTATACTACTTAAGATATAATTACTCCTACCTACTTAAGTAGTCGCTTTAAGGCTAAGCTTATTAGGGTGTTTATTAATTGTAATTAGTCCTTCTATATAGTTAAACGTAAGTCTTTTTAAAGGTTTCTATACTTCCTCCGTTAAGGTATATCTATTCCTAGTCGAACGATGTTTTTATAGATCTTCTAAGAGTAATTTAATACTATCTAGCGGAATCTATACGAAGATCTCTCTCGTAGTATAAAGGTGTTAATAGCTCTTAATAGTTAGATAGTAAATAACTACCTTAGCTTTATTAGGATTAAGGTATACTATGTTAATAACTAATAGTAACTACGGGAGATTCTACTTAACTTTATACTAGTTAGAGGTTAGTATACTAGAGAAGCACTAGGTACTAAGTTACTATATATATTATAAGAAAGAAAGCTTAAAGCATAATTACTTACTATTACTACCGATAATACTACTAATAATAACACGCTTCGTAGTGCTATATAAAGAGGACTATAGGATAAGAAGATATCCTAGAAAGCACACGAAAACGTAGTTCTATATCTTATATATATTATTAACCTTATAGTGTAGGACATTATTAAGTACCTCCGACTTACTATAATAGAGAATAACGAGCTAGCTCTAAAGCTATAGAAGCGCTATATAAGAGTAATCTAGTTAACAATTTCTATACTAAACTTATTACGAAAGGTACGTTAATATAATTATAGTATATAATTATAGTATATTATTATAGACTAAGACATCGAATAGCTCCGAGCGATCTATATTACGATTAACCGATCTCTATAGTAATTTAAACGATTTTAGGCACTTTAAAAAGAGCTACTACTAAGGTAATAACTAAACGTTATTCGTAATATAAAGACAAGATAGAACTTAATATTCGATATATATAAGCGAGCTCTTAAGCTATAACAATATATTAATACGTAGCTAGATTAGGAAATTACTTAGTAGGGCCCGAAGGCTTTAACTACTAATAAGGATTACGAAGATGTCGATTAGCGGGACCTTCGGCGACTCCGAATAAGCTATATAGAGTAGTTATACCTCTCTCTACTTACGAAGATACTAGAGAATTTTAAGATAGCAATAAACGCTCTTAGCGAGTTAAATTAGCTAACTATTTAATACATCTAGTAGATGTATAACCGCCTATTCGACTTTCTTAATAATATAATAGTAGACTAGAAAGATAGCGACGACACTAATAACAATTCTTCGTAGCCTAATATTGTTATTATAGCTACTAATTAGGGCAGAACTAAGCTTTTAAAGTACTATTAACGTATAGATAAAGACCGAGGCTTTTTATTTAACTATACTACAATTCTCGATCTAATATAAAAGCTTACGGCTTATAAGGTTTTTATCACGGATAATTATTATAGTTCTATACTAATAATTTACCTAGGATAGTACTTAGGAGCACTCCGATAAGATTATATACTATAAGTAATTCTTATAATATCTAGAGCGATACGATAAGTAAGCAATAGGTCCTACTATATAACGCGAGTATATAAGCTCTCTAGTAGTAAGCACTAATTAGCTATAGTTTCGAAGGCTAGCTTTAAAGCTAGTCTTAATAGTTACTTTTCCTTCGTTATCTCCTCGACCTAGTATACTCTCTAGCTATAGTTTAATATTATACGAAGAAGTTCCTTATACTACGAGAAGTAAAGGCGAAGACTACCTTAGTACACCTATACTCCGCGAGCTTAATAACTTCGACATCCTTCTATAGTAGTATATAAACGAGAAGACTTATCCTCGTCTAGTATAGGTAGCTAAGGATATTCTAGTAATTCTAATTACTAGTGTAGGTGTTAAGCGTATCTTTAACACTATAAAGGATATAATTAGAGACTGTCGGCATAATCTTCGTATATAAGCAATTAGGTAGATCGTTATTATAAAGTATACTATATTAAATAGTAGAGGCTTAGATAATACTAGCTTATAGGCTTTAGACTTGTCGTAAGACGAAGAAGAGCCCTTTAACGAAGTAGACGACTTATTTAATCTCCCTATAATAGTATATATCTCTAACATAAGCGAGGATACTTTAGAAGAAGATAAGGACTACAATAGTAATAATAAAGTTAGTAGAAGGTATCTAAAGCGGCGTCGCGTTTATAATGAGAGTTAGCTCGAATTTAACCTATCCTCCTAGACCTATAATTATTTACTATAATAATACGTAAATATACTTCTAACTTTTAGTTTTTAATAATAATACTAATGTTCTAATATATATATAGATAAATATGTTATAATTAAGGTTTATAATGCGGGGTATAACCTAATATAACCCGTTTAGGTTGTAATAGGTTATATTAGGTTAGGTATAGGCTAGTATAACCTACCTAGAACCTAATACTCCCCTAACCTAGGGTCCGTACGACCTAATACCCCCCTAACCCTAAGCCTATACGACCTAGAACCTAACCCCTACCTAAGTTAGGTTAATACCTACCTAACGACTAGCCTAAGTATCCTCCTAAGAAGGAACACCTAATCCTAGCTATAAATAACGCCCGCTATAAGGTTTATAGCCTACGCGACTCCTTCTTCCTAGAAGACTATCCGGATATAAAGGAGACAAAGAGGGATATAATAATTACTTACGCTCTACTAAATATAGAGATTCCTTATAATCTAGAGGTTTAGGAGATAATAGAGGATACCGATAGAGGGAGTTCTATACCTCTTCTAATTAAGGAGACTACTATTATTAGCTAAATTTAGCTTAAATAGGCAATAAAAGCCTTAGATAGCTACTATAACCTTACAATATATAAACTAAATATTAATCTATTTTATAAAATTACTCTATAATTATACGCTATAATAATAATACGTAGGGAGGACACTTATTCTATTTATGTAGGGAAGATTTATACTAACTAAGACCTAATTATAACCTAGCGAGTACCTACGATACTACCTCGACACTAACCTCTACCTAATACGGGGTAATACTCCTATAACCTAATATACTAAGCGATTATATTAGGTAGGCTCCGGGGGGGTGTCGGTGTTAGGTCTAGTATCGACTAGGGACGACCTAATACCTACCTAACGACTAGTCTACCGTAGAATCGTGTCGTTAATCCTATAGAACTACGTAACTAAATTCGTAGCTCTCTAAGGAAGTCTTATCTATCGGACGAGCCTAATAGGTGTTATAAATAAGGTAATATTACGGCTTTCCTCCGTAAGGGGAACTTAGTCGTATCTAGAAAAGTAATCTACGAGTAAGGCGATATATATGCCGGTAAAAGACTCCGAGAATTTATCTATAGAAGGAGGGAGGTTAGTATCTCTAATCGTTACGCGATTAATACTTATCGCCGCATTAACTAACCGATACTTATTCGTATCCTTCTTCTTAACTAGGAAATAGGGATTCCTATATAGTACGTAACTTAGTTTAAGGAGCCTATTCGCGATCCTCTCTTTTACTATGTCTACTACGATACCTATTAAAGATCGCGGAATAGGGAAACTAGGTTCCTACTACGGCGTGTAGTCTATAGTCCTAATAGACTACGCTAGCGTAACGTTACTTCTTACTATACTAATCTTAGAGAAGTCCTAAGCTAGAATAGCTTCTCGGTTTAGGAGTACTTATATTAATACCTCCCGTTTAGCTAGAGTAACTTCGTAACTAATAATAAGCTTACGCTCTCTCTCGGGTATAAGTCGTAATTGCTCCTTAATATCGGAAAACTTAGCAATAAGTAGGTAACTATATAGCGCTAACCGGAAAGGTCGTAATGCTTTACGAGCTAAGTACTATTCTCGCTACGTATTTACCCCTCTAGGTATAGAACTGTCTAAGATCGAAGTATCTACTAGCCGAACCTTCTTATCCTTCCTTTTATATAAGGTATTTACCTCTACCCTTAGTACTCTACGGGAGGCTCGATGTATTCTAAGCTGTATAGCCGTAAGCATTAATTAGATATTATTCTTTCGAGAGATCCGAGGTATACTATCGTCCTCTAATAATAGTATAAACTAAAAATATCCGCGTAGTAGGTTAGCTAGCCGTTCCCCTTTTAAGGATAGAACATTAGCTATATAGCGAATTTAGTAAATCTCCGGCAATGCTAGTTCTAAGCCCGGCTTAGATCTAGGAATTTTTACGCTATTCCTAAAAAGGAAACCCTCCCGTTCTCCTATACCTTCCTCGAATATACGAACCCTTTTATCCTAAGTAACCTATAAAAGTAGAGAATTGTTTTTGTCGTTTTCTAGTAGTTTATAAAGAATTAAATCCGTATATACATTATTAATATAAGAAATAGGGAGATCCGATCTATAAGTAACCTATAAAGAAGAAATAGAAACCGAAACTCCTAGTCGATATCCCGGCTCTCCTCGCGCGATATTATAGCCGGGACCGATGCCGCCTAATCGTTTAAAGACCTCGATAACCTCGTTAACTTATAGAAAGATCTATTCTTTAGTCCGCTCGATTTCGCACCCTAAAAGGTGACCTTTTACGAACTATTAGCCGACTAGATCGTCCTATACTAGGAACTATTATCTATATTTTAAGAAATAAGACGAGACTTACGTTCGAAAGGCCTTCCTAGAATAACGTATTCTAACCTCTTCCTAGTTAATAAGAAATACGTGTAGATTACGACACCTCTAATATTAATAGGTATATTAATATAAGCCCTAGAGAAAGAGCCTATACCTATTACACTATCTATAATAATCTTAACATCTCGCTAGATCGGCAAACCTAGTTCCTTAGCTAACCTTAACGATATAAGGTTACATTTAGTACCGCTATCGAGAAGCGTATAAACTATAGTCGTATTATACCTAAGACTAGCTATTAACCTCGGACTAGCGATAGTTATTAAATTAGCGGAAGCTCCCTTCTAATCTATATCCGTATTAGGATTAAGATTCACGAATTCCTCTAGTTATTAGACTAGATTCACCTTAGTACGAGAGCGGAAGAGCTCGGGAATATTATTACTAGGAAGATTAGGGTTATCGAACCTTCGATAAAAGATCTTAGATAATAGTTATAAGATTCCGAGGAGAGACCCTATCCTTATTATAATATTAGAGTTTAATAAGGATTATATAGCTTACTACGGATTAGTGACCTATTATAGAACCTTATCGAAGCGTTTAGTACGAGGAATACGCTTTATAGGTCGAGGAGCCTCCTTAGCGACTAGATCCTCTATATCGGCGTCTTCCTCCTTAGTCTTAGCGACGGCTTTAACGGTAGCTAAACGAGACCTAGTAATAGTTATACCTTCCGGAACATTAGTAATAGCTACCGGACGATAAGTACTAGTACGAAGGGACTTAGTAACGCTATAGGACGGTTTAGAAGGACCTACCTTAGTGACTCTATTAGTAGGACCCTTACCTTTGTCCGTTTAAGCATCGCGAGGTATAGTACTTAGCTAAGTAGTAGCTATAACCGGAACTTCCTTAACGAAGTCGTTATTATCGTTATTATCCCTCCTAACTAGATCCTCTAGGTAGAAATCCTTACACTAAATAGACTTAGACGCTTTATCCTTAGAATTATCGTCGATAGTTAGTATCTTATAGTCTAGGTTATTAACCGCTAACTTCCCTATAGCTCGGAGTCTAGCCTTAACCTATTCTTATTATAACTAAGTAGCTCCCTTATTACGTCTTACTAGACGACTAACTAGACGCTATAGGTTCTCCGTAGTTCCCTAAACTAAGCTATTACTCTCTAAATATAGGAGACTAAGATTAATAAGCTTTTAAAGCTCTAGGTAATTAGGTCGAGAGTAACCTTCCTTTTTATAGTACTAGTACCTACGAGGACTAAGAGGAATAGTATTCGAACTAGTAGCTAGTATAAATCTAGACGGTTAATACGAAACTAGAGCTAGACGAGGTAGTCCTATAGGAAGAGACTAGCTATTTATTACTTATACGACTTAGACTAATAGCTTATCTATTCTCTTATAAAGAGCCTATATACTCGAATCTAAAGAAGAGGTAGCTATAGGAGTATTCGTTTAAGCCTTAACGGAAACATCGGGGATACGAGGCTAAGTAGTGCCTTCCTTAGTAATAACCGAGGTAACCTTCTTACGCTCCTTACGAACCGACTAGAAGGATTTAAGTCGTTATATCTTAGAGATCTTCTCCTTAGCTAAATAGTAGATCCTCGGAAAATCCTTAAAGGTGTCGGGGTACTTTATATCTATACTACTCTTTACTCTAATATAACTACGAATATTAACTAGAAGACCTTCGGTGAACTACGTACCCCTTATAATAATATCGAGCCGAGTTTCACTAAGAGCGTTAGCGGTCTTCCTAAACATCCTATAGTACTAGAGTATATTAGAGAAAGTCTCCCTCGGTGTATCCCTTAGTTATTCGAGATAAGTACGAGACGTTATTAGGTAATCCGAGTCCTTATCCTCGAAACTAAGCTTTATCTCCTTCTTAAGACTAACCTAGTCTCTCGAAGCCTAACTAAGATAGGATTTTACCTATCTACGGATCTTAGCGCTATAGTACTAAGGTAACCTTCGAATAGTAACCTCTTTAGAAAGATTATAGGATCGAATAAAGGTCTCCTATTCTTCTATAAACTCTATAACGTTATAGCTATCGAAGTAAGGAGTACCTTATTGCCTAGGGCTAGGAGCTAGTAGTATTATCTATACTATAAAAGGCTACCCTCCCTATTGTATCGATACTAAACCTTTAGCTATTAGAGGAGTCCGTTCCTCGTCCTTTAGTAGGTTCGAAGGAGTCGTATACTCCTCTATAGAAGGAGGTATTAGCTAAGGAGAAGGGATACTTTCTAGATTAAGGCCGATATTTATTATAACGTTTCCTTTGTCCTCGGACTCGTTACTTACTACTAAATACGTAGCTTTACGGAATTTAGAAAATCTTTATCTAGTACCGAACTCTTCTAGTAACATCGATATCCTCTTAGAATAAAGAACTAGTGCTACTAAGATATTTTCGAATAGTAGTAGGATTAACCTTAGTATTTAAATAAACTATTAGTGAACTCTATACTACTATATAGTACCTAGACTAAATCTAGATAGCCCTTATACGCTATATCGTATACTTTTAGCCCTTTTATCTATAAAGGCTTAGTCCTTCCGTATTAGTCGTCGTCTCCGTTTACTTCTACGGCTTCTAAACCTAGGTCTATTCCGGGTCTAGGGTTACTATATTCTCCGTCTATATAGATAACTCTTACGAGTTAGAAACTCCTAATTAATACTCGTATCGAACATCGTTTAAATCGAGTAGCTATAGCCGCTCCTATCGGAGTCTTCTAGATGCCTAACTAATTCTCTATTACGAAACTCGTCGTGCTCTATATATACTAGAAATCGTCCTCGGAGGTATAAAAAACTTTAAATCCTAAGAGATAGCGGCGGTCTTATCCTAGTGTCCTCGTATAGTGCTATAATAACGGCTATAGAACACTAAAGAAACCTAATAAACCTAATAAGCCTAATAAACCTAATATAACTAATAACGAGCTACTCGTTCGATAGCTACTATAACACTACTCGATAACAATAGTAAGGCACTACCCCTAGCACTAAATCACTATTGTTATAGTGTAGGTGTCTTCCTAGTCGAGGTAGTTAGTAAATAGTATACGCTCGTCGACGACACTCGTTAGTTAGTTACTACCCTCGGAAACCTCGTAGTCGTAGAAACCTTATATATATAACTAAACACTACCTTTCTACCTAAGCCCTTTAATGGACTATATATCGTAACCTGTGACTGTAGCCATAACTATAACGACTAAGCCTACTATAGTAGGTTCGAAGGGGTCGTACGCTTCTCTATAGAAGGGAGTATTAGCTAGACTAGTCGTTAGGTAGGTGTTAGGTCGTCCCTAGTCGACACTAGACCTAACACCGACACCCCCCCGGAGCCTACCTAACACAATCGCTTAGCATATTAGGTTGTGGGGGTGTTACCCCGCATTAGGTAGAGGTTAGTGTCGAGGTAGTGTCGTAGGTACTCGCTAGGTTGTGATTAGGTCTTAGTTAGCATAAATCTTCCCTACATAAATAGAATAAGTGTCCTCCCTACGTATTATTATTACAGCGTATAATCACAGAGTAATTTTGCAAAATAGATCAATATTTAGTTTATATGTCGTAAGGTTATAGTAGCTATCTAAGGCTTTTATTGCCTATTTAAGCTAAATTTAGCTAATAACAGTAGTCTCCTTAATTAGAAGAGGTGTAGAACTCCCTCTATCGGTATCCTCCGTTATCTCCTAAACCTCTAGATTATAAGGAATCTCTATATTTAGTAGAGCGTAAGCAATTGTTATATCCCTCTTTGCCTCCTTTATATCCGGATAGTCTTCTAGGAAGAAGGAGTCGCGTAGGCCGTAAACCTTATAGCGGGCGTTATTTATAGCTAGGATTAGGTGTTCCTTCTTAGGAGGATACTAGACTTATTAGTACTTATTATTAGTATAGGCATAATACGTACATAATCGCATTTCTCCCTAATACGAGTATAGACCTAGTAGTCTATATAGACCTTAAGATAGCGAATATAGTAAGGGTCCTATATTGTATTAGGCTAGTCGCTAAGAGCATAGCGGCGTACAAGGTCTATATAGCGCTTATATATATCCTAATTATGTCCTTATACTAGAAGCTAGCTATTCGAATTATATAAGGTAGGTATATTAGTCGTGCTAACCTAGCCGCTACGTACACTATTAAGATTACGTGTACGACTATTTAGCGTTGTATCGATACTTAGGTTAATTCTAAAGGTAGTATTGCTAGTTAAAGATAACATAGTAATAGCGAGATGTTGTAAGGTGTAGAACTAGATTAGAGTAGAGGATTAGATATAATATAGATATATTAGAGGCTACTATATTGTCCTATTGTCCTATTGTCCTATTGTCCTATTTTCCTATTGTCCTATTATCCTATTGTCCTAGGGTTATATTGTTACATTGTTACATTGTTACATTATTATATATTTTTTTATCTACCTAAAATTTCATATAGCATTATTATAGATTATTATTATAGAAGAGAGGTTATATTGACCTAGAGACTCTATCTATATACCTACATCGTACGTCCTAGATCTGTTAACATTACTAGCTATAAATTTAGCATAGTAATACTTTACTAGGTATATATCCTTATTCTAGATAGTAACCCTCTTAGTATAAATAGTATTTAGATTACAATCTATATAGTATATTAGCATAGAGTTAAATGTATATTAAGTTTTCTTACTACCTTCTAAAATGCCTATAAGGTATGCCTTAGCTACCTCCTAAATTATACCTATAGTAGATACCTAGAAGCGTAGCTTACTACGGCTAAGACTTCTAAACGGCAGGATGTCTTCTATAATCTTACGAATAAGACAAGAGAATAGAAGCTTACGGATAAGGAGGTCGGCACTTTTCTAGTAGCGGCGGATCTCACGGAGAGCGACAGCTAACAACTATTAGCTATATACTATAATAATAGACTATAATAATATACTACCTAGCTTATATCTTCTCTTTATAATGTCTTTAGGACTAACTATCTTTCTAGGGCCTTTTAACCTAGGCTTAGTCTTACCTTTCCCCCTAGGCTTATTCTAGCGAGGGTTAGCTAGCTTAGTGCGAGCTATATTAGTGATATAGCAGTGTTATTAATTAGTGAAGGTATAATTATAAAAGAGGTAAGTAGATAGATATAAATATTAATTAGGAGCTAAAGTAATATATGAAATGTAAAATGTGAAATTGTTATTATTATTGTTAATAATATGACAATTACTAATACTTTATAACGATAATATGTATTTATGGCATAAGTAACTATTAATAACAATAGAAGTTATTTATGACAATAATAATAACAAATTTATATTTCACATTCTATACTTATAACCTCGTGGAATTTACTTTACCTTATATCCTCCTACTCCTTTATTCTATCTAACCTCTTTTACTCTACTAAGTTAGATATTACTTAGTAATATCTAAATTTAGTTCCTACTATAGCATTAAGTTCTTCTCTAATTATTAAGGTCGAGTTAGATCTTAACATTAACAATTCTTTAGATCCTAGAGAGGTATTTATTATAGTATATTATTATAGATATTATCTAATAAGGCTAGGGATTTAAGACTAAGCTATAAGAAGTCACTTTCTAGATTTCATAGCGCGGATAAGGACAAACTTATAGAGGCCGCCCTACTAGATTTTAAGCTAGATTCTCTAGTAGGCTTAGTAATAGCCGCTGTGCTATTTAGTAGAGAGATATAGCAGCTTAGCAATCCGCTAAAGAGAAGGCTATTATAGCTACTAGAAATGTAGATCGTAAAGCGAAATTAACTCTACTTAAGAAGCTAGCTATAGAGGGAATAGCCGAAGAGGCAATAAAGTAGGAGAGAATAGAGGAGATAATATAGAAGCGCTTTAAAGGCTAGTAGAGTAGTATATATTATTATAGAGTATTATTATATAACACTAATAGGGACTAGGTAAATAGCTTAAATCTAAACTTATAGAAGTCTATAAAAAGTAGTAAAGGATCTATAAGGCTAACAACAGATAGCAGCATTAAGATGCTATTAGCAAAATGCGTAAAGAAGCTACTAAGAAAGATAAGGGATTTCACTTCCCTATAAGATCTACTAAATAGCTCTATAGTGAAGGAGGCGTTGTTAAGAAGCTCTAGCGCGATATTTATAAGCAAGGCTATACTAAGCTTATAGTAGACAAGGGAAACAGCGAGATAGCTAAGAAGGAATAGGTCGATTTCGTCTAGGGAATAACTCCTAAGGAGCTAGTAATAGTCTAAGATCTAGCATAGTAGTATATTAATTATAGTATATAATTATAGACCTCTACTAACAAATGCTAGATAACGCGATCCGACGCCTCTACCGGAGTATTTAGGGAACGTCGATCTTAAAGTTAAAGGATACGTCCCCTACATTAAAGGCGACAACGATAACGAGTATAAGGAGGAGGTCGAATTCGATAATAATAAAGTTAAGGAAGTATAGGATACAGTAGGGGTCGATAAATATAAGGTTAAAGCTAAGGGCGATAAGTAGGAAGAGTTAGATAGTGACTCTAAAGAGGATATTAGTAAGGTTATTAAGGATAATAATAATAATAATAATAATGATAATAATAATAAGGAAATAGAGGATAAGGACGAGGAAATAGAGGATAAGGACGAGGATAAGGAAATAGACGATGCTAAGTAGAGGTAGAAATTTTCACTACACTATATTTTAGATTCTAATTCGTCACTAAATTAACTAATAACATTAACGATTAAACGCTAGTGCCTATCCTACTAATTAAAAGTAGCTAAGGTAACTAAGAGTAGTAGAGATTTTAAAAAGACAATAGGCAATCGCTAGATTCTACACATAACGAAAATTCTGCTATCTTTACGTTATATAATTATAGCGTATAATTACAGCGTGTAACCTACTACTTTATTTAAAATGTTAGACTTTAACGAAGACTTGCTTAATTTAGAGCTACGACCTACTCCGACCCCTAAGATAACTTTAGGCCGCCTTCCTCCTCTACTCGAACCTTTCTAATTCATAGCTACTTATATAATATTAATAAAGTCCCGCGAAGTACTCTACTTAGTTAAATGTCCACCGTTTAACTCTAAGTAAAGAACTAAGGACTAACCTATAGCTTAAGTATAGTACAATTAGTGGACTAAAACCTTGTAGGTAACTACCTCTAGCTTTAATAAAGCTTATAATACTCTAAGCTAGAATTCCGAAGCTCGAACTAGTATTGTCTAGTCACAGTTTAGAGAAGCTACTCAGCTTTCTACTAGTTAGCTATTTATATACTACCTACGCTATAGCGATACTCTTACTTATCCTACTCCTAGTAGTATTAGTAATAAGCATCTATTAAATCACTATACCTCGAGGCGATGTAAGAATATAATAGCTTTTAAGCACTAACGCTTAATTGCTTAAACCTCACTCGCGTAACTTAAGTCTTATACTAGTTAAGATGCAATTGCTCCTACCTACTTAAGTAGTCGCTTTAAGGCTAAGCTTATTAGGGTGTTTATTAATTACAATTAGTCCTTCTGTATAGTTAAACGTAAGTCTTTTTAAAGGTTTCTACACTTCCTCCGTTAAGGTATATCTATTCCTAGTCGAACGATGTTTTTATAGATCTTCTAAGAGCAATTTAATGCTATCTAGCGGAATCTACACGAAGATCTCCCTCGTAGTATAAAGGTTTTAATAGCTCTTAATAGTTAGACAGCAAACAACCACCTTAGCTTTATTAGGATTAAGGTATACTATGTTAATGACTAATAGTAACTACGGGAGATTCTACTTAACTTTGTACTAGTTAGAGGTTAGTATACTAGAGAAGCACTAGGTACTAAGTTACTACGTGTATTACAAGAAAGAAAGCTTAAAGCACAATTACTTACTATTACTACCGACAATACTACTAACAACAACACGCTTCGTAGTGCTATATAAAGAGGACTATAGGATAAGAAGATATCCTAGAAAGCACACGAAAACGCAGTTCTATGTCTTATACATATTATTAACCTTATAGTGTAGGACATTATTAAGCACCTCCGACTTACTATAATAGAGAATAACGAGCTAGCTCTAAAGCTATAGAAGCGCTATATAAGAGTAATCTAGTTAACAATTTCTATACTAAACTCATTACGAAAGGTACGTTAATATAATCACAGTATATAATTATAGTATATTATTATAGACTAAGACATCGAATAGCTCCGAGCGATCTATATTACGATTGACCGATCTCTATAGCGATTTAAACGATTTTAGGCACTTCAAAAAGAGCTACTACTAAGGCAACGACTAAACGTCATTCGTGATGTAAAGACAAGATAGAACTTAACATTCGATATGTGTAAGCGAGCTCTTAAGCTATAACAATATATTAATACGTAGCTAGATCAGGAAATTGCTTAGTAGGGCCCGAAGGCTTTAACTACTAATAAGGATTACGAAGATGTCGATTAGCGGGACCTTCGGCGACTCCGAATAAGCTACATAGAGTAGTTACACCTCTCTCTACTTACGAAGATACTAGAGAATTTCAAGACAGCAATAAACGCTCTTAGCGAGTTAAATTAGCTAACTATTTAATACATCTAGCAGATGTATAACCGCCTATTCGACTTTCTTAATAATATAATAGTAGACTAGAAAGATAGCGACGACACTAATAACAATTCTTCGTGGCCTAATATTGTTATTATAGCTACTAATTAGGGCAGAACTAAGCTTTTAAAGTACTATCAACGTATAGATAAAGACCGAGGCTTTTTATTTAACTATGCTACAATTCTCGATCTAACATAAAAGCTTACGGCTTATGAGGTTTTTATCACGGATAATTATTACAGTTCTATACTAATAATTTGCCTAGGATAGTACTTAGGAGCACTCCGATAAGATTACATACCGTGAGCAATTCTTATAATATCTAGAGCGATACGATAAGCAAGCAACAGGTCCTACTATATAACGCGAGTATATAAGCTCTCTAGTAGTAAGCACTAATTAGCTATAGTTTCGAAGGCTAGCTTTAAAGCTAGTCTTAATAGTTGCTTTTCCTTCGTTATCTCCTCGACCTAGTGTACTCTCTAGCCGTAGTTTAACATTACACGAAGAAGTTCCTTACACTACGAGAAGTGAAGGCGAAGACTACCTTAGTACACCTATACTCCGCGAGCTTAATAACTTCGACATCCTTCTATAGTGGCATATAAACGAGAAGACCTATCCTTGTCTAGTATAGGTAGCTAAGGATATTCTAGCAATTCTAATTGCTAGTGTAGGTGTTAAGCGTGTCTTTAACACTATAAAGGATGTAATTAGAGACCGTCGGCACAATCTTCGTGTATAAGTAATTAGGCAGATCGTCATTATAAAGCATGCTATATTAAATAGTAGAGGCTTAGATGATACTAGCTTATAGGCTTTAGACTTGTCGTAAGACGAAGAAGAGCCCTTTAACGAAGTAGACGACTTATTTAACCTCCCTATAATAGTATATGTCTCTAACATAAGCGAGGATACTTTAGAAGAAGATAAGGACTATAATAGTAATAATGAAGTTAGCAGAAGGTATCTAAAGCGGCGTCGCGTTTATAATGAGAGTTAGCTCGAATTTAACCTATCCTCCTAGACCTGTAATTATTTACTATAATAATACGTAAATATACTTCTAACTTTTGGTTTTTAATAATAATACTAATGTTCTAATGCATACATAGATAAATATGTTGTAATTAAGGTTCATAATGCGGGGTATAACCTAATATAACCCGTTTAGGTTGTAATGGGTTATATTAGGTTAGGTATAGGCTAGTACAACCCACCTAGAACCTAACACCCCCCTAACCTAGGGTCCGTGCGACCTAACACCCCCCTAACCCTAAGCCTATACGACCTAGAACCCAACCCCTACCTAAGTTAGGTTAATACCTACCTAACGACTAGTCTAGTATTAGCTAAGGGGAAGGGGTACTCTCTAGATTAAGGCCGGCATTTATTATAACGTTTCCTTTGTCCTCGGACTCGTTACTTACTACTAAATAAGTAGCTTCACGGAATTTAGAAAATCTTTATCTAGTACCGAACTCTTCCGGCAATATCGATATCCTCTTAGAATAAAGAACTAGTACTACTAAGATGTTTTCGAATAGTAGTAGGATTAACCTTAGTATTTAAATAAACTATTAGTAAACTCTATACTACTACGTAGTACCTAGGCTAAATCTAGATAGCCCTTATACGCTATATCGTATACTTTTAGCCCTTTTATCTATAAAGGCTTAGTCCTTCCGTATTAGTCGTCGTCTCCGTTCACTTCCGCGGCTTCTAAACCTAGGTCTATTCCGGGTCTAGGGTTACTATATTCTCCGTCTATATAGATAACTCTTACGAGTTAGAAACTCCTAATTAATACTCGTGTCGAACATCGTTTAAATCGAGTAGCTATAGCCGCTCCTATCGGGGTCTTCTAGATGCCTAACTAATTCTCTATTACGAAACTCGTCGTGCTCTATATATACTAGAAATCGTCCTCGGAGGTATAAAAAACTTTAAATCCTAAGAGATAGTAGCGGTCTTGTCCTAGTGTCCTCGTATAGTACTATAATAACGGCTATAGAACACTAAAGAAACCTAATAAACCTAATAAGCCTAATAAACCTAATATAACTAATAACGAGCTACTCGTTCGATAGCTACTATAACACTACTCGATAACAATAGTAAGGCACTACCCCTAGCACTAAATTACTATTATTATAGTATAGGTGTCTTCCTAGTCGAGGTGTTTAGTGAATAGTATACGCTCGTCGATAACACTCGTTAGTTAGTTACTACCCTCGGAAACCTTATAGTCGTAGAAACCTTATATATATAACTAAACGCTACCTTTCTACCTAAGCCCTTTAATAGACTATATATCGTAACCTATAACTATAGCTATAACTATAACGACTAAGCCTACTACACTATAATTAGTATTTAACTAGATAAGTTTAGGCTCTCTCTATATTATATTAAGACTATATTTATTATAAGAATAGAGACTACTAAATAGTTAAGGAGCTAGAGAGTAGACCTTAACTATAGTAAAAGTCTTAAAGAGATAATAGGCTCTCTTAGAATATAGAAGTCCCTATATAATAGAAGAACTAATCTAAATCCTATCTATAGAATAGCTAGTTATATTAAGAATTAATATACTTAGTATACTTATTATATCTACTCTAATATAGATTACTTTAAGTAGTACTCTAAGAAAGCCCTAAAGAGTTAAAGTAAAAGGGATAATAAAGATAGATTAAGTTATAGAGATACTAAGGCTAAGAGTAAAAGTAATAAGTTAAAGACTAAGAAAGTTAGAGGTTAAGTAGCTACTAAAGAATCTAGAGAACCTACTAAGGTAGGTAAATTAGATAAGTACTCTAATAGTAAGATTAATATAATTACTCTAATCTATAGAAGAGTAGTAGTATCTATATTATTATTATCTTTAACCTATAATAAGAATAGAGTAATCTATAACTCTAGTATATTAAGGTACTTTATTAAAAATAGATTATAGTTCTTAATAATTAAGATATATAAAGGTGTCCTTAAATTTAAATAAGTAGTTAGTATAAAGAAGCTACTTAATATAGAAGTTAGTATAGTTAGACTTACCTTAACTAATAGTAAAGGTAAGAAGTTAACTATTAAGCTTTATAATTATATATATTTACTATTATTAACTAATACTCTTATATCTAATCTTTAGAATAAGAAAGAACTTAGGATCTCTATAATTAGTAAATCTCTAATAAGGAATAGAAAGGAAGTTAGCCTTATTAAGCACTTTAAAAGAGTAAAATAGCTTAAGAACTTTAAGGTTTATAAGCTTTAGAACTTAAGGTAGCTACCTATAAGGCTAAAACCTTAAAAGCTATAGGCTATAAGAGTAAATCCTACTATTATTACTATATAAAAGCTAATATCTAAGAGATAGTACTAGAGATTAAGCTATATTAGTAATACTATTCTTTCCTTTACTAAAAGCTAAGCTATTAGAATAAAGGAACTTTAAATATTAGACCTTAGCTACTATAAATTATATACTATATTAAAGGTATAAAGAGTAGTATTAAGAGAGCTAAGAGATCTCCTAAAGTACTTACTAGATAAGCTTTATCTAGACCTTATTAGTCTTATTACTCTATAATTAAGTAAAGGTTATAGATACTTTCTCTTTACTATATATAGTAAAAGTAAGTATAAGTTCTTTACTATCTTCTTTCTAAAGAGTAATACCCTTATAGCTATTAAGGCTATCTATACTAAGAACTATATAGCTTATAATAAGCTATTATTTATCTTTATCTCTAATAGAGGAAGTAAATTTAAGAACTATAAACTAGTAATTACTATTTATCTTAATAGATAGAGATAAGATATCTCTACTTTAGATACTTAATATTAGAATAGTAAGTCTAAAGCTACTAATAAAGCTATTATTCTTAGAATAAGATATATCTTTATTAACTATAGAATACCTCTTAAACTCTAGTACCTATTAGTAGAGTTTATAATTTATATTAGTAATAGAGTAGCCTATACTAAAACTAAGAAGATCCTTATATAAGAGCTAAGGAGAGATCTTCTTAATAATAATAGACCTATCTTATTAATATATATTAGGCGCTTTAGCTATAGAGTATATATCTATAATTAATATATTCCTAAATCCTATAAGTTTTAAGTAAGAGTATTACTTAGTTAGTATATTAATATATAACTTAACTCTTAGACTAATTACCTTATCTAGATACCTTATTAGTATTATACTAAATAAGTCTAGAAAGGAAAGATCCTTATATTACTCTATATTATATTTAATAAAGATATAGTCTATAAGGACTAGGTAATATAAACTATTAAGTAACTATATATCCTATAGGTATAACTACCTAAGGCTTTATAGCTTTAGAAGGAGTAGATATTTAGTAGTAATTATAACTATAAACTACTCTTTAGTTATAAGAATCTATAAACTACTTAGACTAAGTAGATATTTAGTAGTAACTATAGCTATAAACTACTCTCTAGTTATAAGAATCTATAAACTACTTAGACTAAATAAACTACTTAGACTAAATAACTAATATATAAATAACTCTCTATCTCTATTAAAGAATAGGAGGAGTATTTATAATACTATTACTCTTAATTAGATCTCTAACCTATTAATAAATAAAGGGAGTAACCTAATATTAAAGACTATAAAGGTAAAGACCTTATAATACTACTACCTAAAGTTACTAGTAAACCTTATTCTACCTTTAATTCTATAGTTAAGGTTAATTAACTACTAATATATATATAAAATAAAGATATTAACTTCCTTATTATATCTTTTAATATATAGCCTATAATAGGTAAGAGGAAGAGATCTCTCTTACTATAAGAAACTATTAGAAGGTCTCTTAGAATATACTACTAGATTAATTATAAGAAACTTAATACTAGTAAGATTATTATATCTATAGCTATTAACTTTAAGTCTAATCTATAAATAGTAAAGGAGGTACTCTTCTCTCCTAAAGGTTATTATTAGTAGACTATAATAAAAGAAGAATAGAAAGCTCTAACTAAGTCTAAAACCTTCTTAATTATTACGAAATTATAGGTACTAAAAGGTATTAGACTAATAATAGGTAAATAGGTCTTTAAGACTAAGAGGCTTACTAATAATAAAGTTAAAAGATATAAGGCTCGCTAGACTATAAGAGGCTTTACCTAAAGATAAGGTATTAACTTTATTAGAACCTTTATACTAATACTAAAAGCTAAAACTAGAAGAGTAATTCTTATATATACTCTTTACTATAGCTAGATTATTATAATAGTAGATACTATTATAGTATTCCTTAGACTAGATATTAATATTAAGAACTATATCTCCTACTCTAAAAGTATATTAATCTCTAATATAAAGAATAAACTTATTATTCTCTTAAAGGGCTTATATAGGCTTAAGTAAGCTATAGCTCTTTAGTATAACTCTATAGTTAAAGTACTTCTATTACTTAGCTTCGTTAAGTCCTATAGTAATACTTACTTCTTTATTAGTAAGTACTATATAGTTCTTATATATATTAATAACTTTAGGATTATTACTACTAAGTAGAAGTATACTAATAAGTTAGTTAAAGACCTCTATCTTAAATTCCTAATAAAGGTTATAAACTTAAACCTCTTCCTTAGTATTTAACTTTATAGAACTAAGAATATAATTAAGATTAAGTAATTATACTACTTAAAAGAGAAGCTTAAAGGCTATAATCTTTACTAAGTAAGAACCTTAAAGTATCTTATTAATTAACTCTATAAACTAACTAATAGCTAAGTTAATACTTAGTATTATAAGATATTTAATAGGATTATTAGTAAATTATAATATCTAGCTAATAATATAAGGCCTAATATTAGTTATACTACTAATTACTTAGCTAGGTTTCTTTAGAATCTAACTATAGCCTATATAGTTATTACTAAATAGATCTAGAGGTATATTAATAATACTATTATAAAGAGTCTTACCTTTAAGAAGACTAATAGACTATTAGTTAATATAATTAAAGTCTACTCTAACTCTAACTTTACTAGTAATAGATTAATAGTAAGATCTATATCTAGTACTATTATTTATATACTTAGTATACTAGTTATCTAGAAGTTAAGGCTATAAAAGATTATAGTATTATTAAGTACTAAGGCTAAATACCTTACCTTTACTAAGACCTATAGAGAGATTAACTAGTTAAGGAACCTTATTATTAAACTTAGACTACTTACTAATATCTACCTTAGTCTAATTATAGTCTTTATTAATAATAAGTTAGCTATTAAACTTATAAGAGATTATACTAATTTAAGAAGATTAAAGTATATTAATTTAAGGAATTATTACTATAGAGAGTAGTATAAACTTAGTATAATTAAGCTTAAGTATATTAATATAACTTAGTAATTAGCTAATATACTTATAAAACCTAAGTCTCCTAATAAAATCCTTAACTAACTAGTAAAAGGCTAGTTACTTAGTATAACTTTATACTATATACTTATTTAGATTTTATATATATTATTATTTTAAGTATACTATTTATACTATTACTACTTATTAAGCTATCTTATTTATCTAAAGCTTAAAGTAATAACTATTACTTTATTATTAAAAAGAGAGAAAAGAAAAGCTATTATAACTCTATTACTAGCTACTTATACCTAAGCTATATCCTCTACTTAATACTATTATTACTATCTTAATTAATTTCTACTACTCCTTAATCTAGTATTTAGTTAGAAGCTATAACGATTTAGGACTCTAATAGTAAGACTATTACTTATATTAATAGCCTAACGCCTATAGAATAGTATTATCTACTCTAGAATATTAGCCTAATTAGCTTAATTACTAGCCCTATTTAGCTTAAAAATAGAGACTATTAGAACTACTATAAACCTATTAGTACTAATTAGTAGACTAGTCTAACTACTACTAAGGATAAGACTAATAGTACTAGAGCTACTACTAAGATCGCTTCTAGGTCTAATAATATTAGTACTAATATATCTAGAACTACTAGAACTAATAAGACTAAAGGCTCTACTATTCCTTAAGAAGTTTATTAGTAGAAAGGTTAAAAGTATAAGGACTAGGATCTAAGCCCTAAAAGTAGATATAGGACGAGTAATACCTATTATTATACTTATAGTATAAGTCTAAGGAGCTTAACTTAGATAAGATAGATAAGGATTAGAGCTAGAGTAATAATTATACCTATTAGTATAATTAGTAAAGATATAGTTAGTATAAGTACTATCCTAGAAGTCTAGATAACTAAAGTACTAAGAGAATTTTCCTAATAGTCTAGACCCTCTATACTTATTATATAGAGTAGGATTAATAACCCTTCTATTACTTATTACTACCTAATAGGTAGGAAGATAGTTAATATTACTTATAGATATCTTTATATCTATTACTTAACCTTAATAAAGAGGAAGGTAATAAACGATAATATACCTATTCTAGGTAGTCCTAACGAGCTAGTTAAGACCCTTATTAAATAGAGCCCTAAGGTAGTATATTTAACTATTTTAATAAAGGAACTCTAGGATATTTATAATAGAAGTAATATAAAGAGTATTAATATATATAGTCTAGTTCGAGTAGCCTATTAAGTCTCTAATAAGCTAGTTAATTAAACTAGTAAGCTAAGGACTAGTTAGTATAAGATTAGGAAGGACCTAGGCTATTCTAGCTACTATAAGAGATAGGACCTAGGTAGGAAGCTACTATATAGCTAGTAGCTAAGCTACTAATATCTTTAGTAATAGTAGCTACTATAAGTATAATAAAGGAAAGAGAAATTATAAAGGAGCTAGGAGGCTACTTATATCTCCCTTATTAAGATTTATAAGCTAGTACTTTTATATAAATAATAGCTACCTAGCTATTATTAATAGTTACTATTATTACTAGTAATTACGAGCTAAACTAATAGTGAATCTTTACTAATAATTAGCTAGTACTAACAATTATAAGTAATTATAATAAGATAAAGTAATAACCTAATTACTTTACTTATATATAATAGGGTAGTTCTTTAGCTTTAGTAATCTATACTAGAGGGGGAGTATTATAATAGAAGGCTAGTATAGCTTCTCTAGTACTAAAGAACTAGTACTAATAAGTTAGTATACGTATAGTAGATAATCGGTTATTGTAACTCTCTGAATGAAACACACGTCTCTCGATCCGATTTGCCAGTTACAACACAATCGGCCGTCTTCCATCTCTGGCATTAGCCCCGAACACCAATGGTGTACCATCAAATTCTGCTGGCTCGGCGTGCAAGTCGTCCTGCTCTACATGTAGTCTCGTTCGCACAGATCTACTACCAGCCGACAAACCGCTCGAAAGCGCCAATCTTCTCCTCACGCGGTCAAAGTGCTACGACTGTCTCTTGACCGACCCCAGCAAACAGGACTTGGCGGAGTCGTACTGCACAAGAGCCTGTTGTCCAGCTTATCCTTGCCTTTATCTCTGCCTGGTGGAGCGTCGATGGCAGAAGAGCATGTAAATCGGATCATAAACATTCGCAGACCTCGTACAGATCTTGTACAAGGTCATGACTACTTCGAAATCGATTTTATTGGACTATCCTGGATGTGTACAGACAGTGCTTCTGGTGAACCTACAAGTGTGGTCGGCAGGACCGTGTTCCTTCCTCGCAGCAATCGCATCAGCAAGATGCACGCTTTCTTATCGTGTACAAGCGTGAAGCCGATCAGACGAGCACTTTACTCCAACACAGGATTCACAATCACAGCTGTTCCGCCTGCTATCTGCCGAAGGAGTCATGCACTACTCAGCGAACAATTATGCTCCAGATGCACTATCTTGGTTCGTACTTCATGCACCACCGGATTCAACATAGTCGATAGCATGCGTCATGATCAATTTCTACCGAGCTACATTTCACTACACCGTTGCCGCTAGATGGCCAGGTTACGTTTCATTGATAGCAATGATTCCCGTCGTTCGCTGACCAAATTTCAGATAGTAGGCCAAGAAGACCCGCTCTCTATCATGCCAGATAACCGCAAAAAGAAGGAGCGAGTCCATTGACTACTGTCCGACACCCGTCATCGCAGCCAGACATAGCTGGAATACCAACAGGTACGATAGTCGTGCTCAGGCGGTCTACAAAATCGATCGGATCATGTGCAGGCTGTTTTTTTCCTGTGAATTTATGAACGCGATCACCGGTGGATTACTAAGGTATGGTGTAAGAAGGCGCCACATCGTTGACGATGAATCTTTGACATTTCTCAGCTAGATGTTACTGTATCGGTGGGTTATCATTGCACCCTCCTAAGGGTCAATACTCTGTTCGCTGCCTCGTCGCGGCCTGGTAAGCTTAGTGCTGCAGCTCTCGCATCGGACTTCCGATTGACGTTCCTGGTGGCTCGAGTTTCAATGCTCCTTCCGACCCTCAGACAAGTTCCCGCCTTGAGTCACACGCTCGGCCGGGTTTGGTGACAGAGGTGTCGTAGGAGTCTCAGATCACGACGTAGCATATGGAGCGTCGTGCAGCGCTAGCAAAGCAGAAAGCATCTGTGGGACGACTTTGGAGTTGCTCTGGACAATCAGGTGAGTTTTGTCCATCCAGTCTAATGCCATGTCAGGATAATGTGGTTTAGCGGCTGAAAGCTGCCGAGATATCAATTTTCCCGAGACCAACGCAACATGGCTGTACATGAGGTGGACAAACAATGTGCGACTTCGCCCGGCTGATGATTCTGGGCGGTCTCATACATGTGCCCTTCATGACCCCCTCGGCGTCAAAGGTTATGATTGTCGTCAACACATGCCATTGTAAGAGCAGGAATTAGCAGGAAAGCAAGCACGATGCTGCTACTCGTTCACTGCCTTGAACCGGTAGGCAGTCATAAACGACTGCTGGAAACCAATGTGCTTGTGAATGTGTGCTGTTGCCTGGAACGAATATGTCGCATGTGAAAAGTGATTGCAAAGACCGACAGGCATGTGAATATCTTCTCATAAAACAGCTTCACCATCGCCCTTCACCATCCACCTCCCTTCCTCATTCACACACTTGACTTATCTTCCTCAATTATCACCACAATTTGACAGCACATCATGTCCAATCAACCACCAGAAAGCTGGTCTCTCGAGAATCGTTTTGAGCCCGTGAAAGGCACAGAAGCGAGGCACAATCGCTCTGTTTTCGACCACCAGCGCCTCTCATCCTTCAGCAGGAAATGCTCCCACATCAAAATCGGCGACGATGTCTTGCGCAGCTCAGAGACCGGCTATCACTTCCATTTCACCATGAACGTCTCACCTCTTGAGCACAAGTTCGAAATAGAGCTTCGCCTTTCACCCCCACCTCAATCTAACAAGGACAAGGCCGCTTTCAATCGATCCCTGGAAGCCAACCAGAAGAACCGCATGGCAGTCCACTTCTCGGCACACATTGGGCCCACCTCCAGCAGGGTGCCAACAGCATATTCCGGCCCAGGCGATTACTCGGCAGGTAACACCGGTACTACCACGTTTTCCGAGCAGCTGCAGGTCGTGGAGTGCATGAGCTTGACGGAATATCAGGCCATGTACAGTCAACTACCAGATCCTGAGGTAGCGGCGTCGCCAGGTACTACCAGCTCCAATGCTCGCGGTGGTCGGCAGATAGGCAGCTCGCGTGGAGGTACTTCCACGTCCAATACCCTACAGCCGGAGTACCTGGTAGTCACCTGGAAGGCCAAGAGCGCCCAGGCGTTCGCCTTCAGCCGGGACATCCAGCAACTACCAGCAACTACTCAGCAGGCCGCTGCTTCCTTCAAGAATATCACGGAAGAGATTGCAAAGGGGAGAAGAATTACCGTTGTTATGCCGAATCTGAAGGGACTCCTCACCCAGACTTGGCCGCGTTTCAAATCTCCCCCCTCTCCTCCGCCTCCCACGTATTGGCCCTGGTTGAGTCACCCTTTCCCTGGAGAGGAGCACACCAAGATGTTGGCTCTGAAGGGTCCGTTCAGAGTTGAGCACGATGAAAACTGGATCCACACAGCGCTCGCCAACAACCAGTCTGCCTCAGGTACTACCAGTGTTGCAAGCACTACCAGTGTTGCAAGCACTACCAGTGTTGCAAGCACTACTGCCGGCACCGGTATCACCAGTCGGACCCCGGGACAGGTCTCTTCCAGCCATGGTCGCCAAACATCTGGTAGTATTAGTGGCTCGGGTACCCCCGGCCGCCAATCGTCTGGTAGTCTCAGTGGCCTGGGCCTACCACAACAGCGACGTGGTAGCGTGCGAAATCGGACTGTCTGGTAGATGGAATGGTGCCATCGGTGAGACTTGTATACTTGAGTGTCCTGTCTGGAGTCCGGATTTATGGGAGGGTTGATGCCATCAGCTTGGGAGGCGATCTAGACCATACCAGTAAGCTATTCACCAGGAAGATATTCACCAAAACTAGCGTTTATACTACCAGACAATAAGCATTATGATATTTCTATCCAAGATACTGTTTCACACCCTCAGCCGTGAGTCATCGTCAGTCATGTCTGTCTCCATCGATACACCTTCACCCCGACCTGGACCCCAAGCCACCCAAAGGCGACGACAACATCTACACCACTCGTGCCCTCTTCTCTATATTCCCTACAAATCCATCGTCGTCGGATCATCTATCGCCCAAACCTGTAAAGGAAGTAGTTCTTGTACATCTTCAAATGCTGACCAAAAGTGAACTGGGTCATGCACGCATCGAAGCTATAGTCCATATAGTTCGTGATGCTGTCAATTCCCTCTGACTGGGGGCAACTGTCCTGACCCACGGGACAGCCAAAGGTGGCCACGCGTTGGATGGGAGTGTCAAAGACGTAGTCGCCACGACCCTCGCAGCTCTGGTTCTGGAAGACGTGGAAGACGCCGAACCAATGGCCCGTCTCGTGGACGGCGGTCAGGCCGAGATCGTAGTTGGTGGCGTCGCCGCCGGGCAGGGATCCGGCGAGGTTCACGCACCCGTCGAGCGTCAGGACGGTCGAGTTGACTTGCTTCTCCGGGAAGTAGCAGAAGCCCAGCAGTCCGCCGCCGAGGTCGGAGAGGAAGTACAGGTTGAGGGTGTCGTAGGTTCCCTTGCGCAGGGCGAGCTTCATCTCCGTCTCGGTGGCGCTGTCGGGGAGACCGCCGGTGGCCCAGGCGTCGTTGACGGTGAAGCTGGTGCCGAGGTTCTTGAAGCTGATGCCGGCCGGGCCGTAGGCGTCGTTCATGACGTCGATTTGGCGGTCGACTTGCGTCTGGGTGTAGAGAGGTTGCGACTCGGCGGTCGTGACAACGTGGACGTAGGTCTCGACCTCGAAGCCGACACGGCGGGCTCCGGTGTCGGGGGAAGGCTCGTTGGCGGCTTCCTCGATGAGCTCACGGCTGGGGGCGGGAGCACCGCAGCGGGAGGTGATCTGGCGAGGGGAGAGGGAGTGGGCGAAGGTAGTGGCGGCAAGGCCGAGGAGGGTAGCGGTGAACTTCATTATGGCGGATGGAGAGAGAGACGGATTGAGAGCAGCAGGGGTGGAGGAAAAGGCAAGGAAGAAGGGAGCGAGGAGATATATCTACCTTGGTCACTGGCTACTCGGCTGAACTACCAGCCCATGTTCCGATATTGAGTCGCAAGTATCATATGGATACGGCGCGAGTCCAAGCACATGCTCGAATGATCAGCGACACCTATTGTACAGGATTTCTCCCGTGGCGTCGATATTCAGACCGCTAATCATGACAGACCCCGAACCGCTCGACCAGTGACGATAACGACGTTCTCCTCTCGAAGCAAAAGCTTGTGTCGCCCGCTGGATCCAGATACACGTTAGCTGCATTTCTACATTACCTTTTTGGCCGGTACGAGCGATCGAGCTCTACGGTATAGCCGCAACTACCACGTGAGAGGCGTCCCGGCTGTGTGACCGACCTGCCTGTTTCCCTCTGTCAAGGCAGGTCACTACCAGGAGAAGCAAAAACACCAAGAAAGATGGTCGGCGCGGATGGTCTTGGCAGCTGCAATGCGCAATCTGCACGGCGAGAATGAAGCGAGCGATATGGTCTGGTAGTGTAATGTCGGCGGCGGACGTCGTCCAAGCTTCCGCCACTGTCGAAAGTGGTGCAGATTCCTCCGCGACTAGCAGGAGAAGTGATAGGCTCAGATATTTGTCGCCGCACAAACTTTAGATCCCGTGGTTTGGTAGGCTGGTCTATCTGACCACTCTCGAGCCAGAGTTGAATTCCTGCCACCGTAGATCCTCGCTGAGGCGCATTTGGCGCTAGATCAGGACAGGCAATTCGCAAATCACCAGGTCTTGGCTGTTCCGAGGTCTGGAGGTTCTGGAATCCTTCGATGCAGCGTGTGAATCGCCCGACAGCTGCAGTAGGCACGCGACTATCGACAGAGCACTAGTAATGTTGCACAGCTGGTAGTCGTATGCAAGTGGACACGAGACGTGAGGAGGGACAAAGTTATTGATGGCCGAGTGCGGGCCGATGTCGCAGTGTCATTGTCAAGAGCTGATGATCAAGCATCAATATCGGTCCGCTGGCGGTGAAAGACCGGCGTCAGTCGAAGTCGTTGAGGTAATGCACGAGGTCCGTATCTCTTGAGCACATGCGCAGGGCAAGTAGTATCCACGCGATTCCCATTCATAAACAATAGTCATCTGCATAGCATTTCCTGACTTATCCCTGCACATCCCAATCTACTCAGGTATCAACACGCCCAATATTCTCCTACTTCTTATTCTTATGCACCGTGTCAATTATCGTATTCACAACACTCGGATCGCTCAACGTCGTGGTATCACCCAACTGGTCCTCCTCACCTGCCAAAATCTTCCTCAAAATCCTCCTCATGATCTTGCCCGATCGTGTCTTGGGCAGATCTGGCACAGTGTACACCATCTTCGGCGCCGCAAAGGGTCCAATACTCTTGCGCACCTGCAGGATCAGGTCCTTTCTCAGCTGATCGGTAGGCTCGTTGCCGTCCTTGAGCGAGACGAAAGCGTTGACGGCTTGCCCTGTGAGTTCATCGTGGACGCCCACAACAGCCGCTTCGGCGACGGCGTGATGCTCGATGAGGGCGGCTTCGATCTCGGCGGTGGAGAGGCGGTGACCGGAGACGTTGACGACATCGTCGACGCGGCCACGGATCCAGTAGTAGCCTTCGTGGTCGCGGGCGGCGCCGTCACCGGTGAACTGGGTATGTTAGCTTGGCCAGGACAGGGTCAGGGCGGGTGCTTACGTAGTATCCCTTGTATACGTTGAGGTAGGTGTCCATGTATCTCTTGTGTGCGCCCCAAACTGTGCGTGCCATGCTGGGCCATGCTTGCTTGAATGCCAACACGCCCTCCACGTCGTTGCCGTGGATCTCTTGTCCTGACACAGGGTCGATGATGGCGGGCTCGATGCCGAAGAAGGGGAGGGAGGCGCTGCCTGGCTTGGTCGGGGTCACACCACCGAGAGGTGTGATGACGTGTGAACCGGTCTCTGTTTGCCAGTATGTCTGGGTGCATGTCAGTAATATCTCGTTGTTTCAGAAGCAGACCACGTACGTCTACAATGTGCGCCTCCTGCTTGCCAACAATCTCGTGGTACCACTTCCAGACCTCTGCCGCAATTGGCTCACCGACACTGCCCAAGACCCTCAAGTTCTTCATCTCGTGCTTGACGTGGTGGTCGCCTGCACGCTTCAGCAGTCGCAGAGCTGTTGGCGCGACGTAGAATTGTGAAACGTTGTGCCTCTCGACCACCTCCCAGTACCGCGAAAAGTCGGGATAAGCTGGAGTACCCTCGAAGACTACCGTCGCGACACCAAGGAGAAGAGGAGCGTATACGACGTAGGTGTGTCCTGTGATCCAACCTACGTCACCGCCGCAGAAAAAGATGTCCTGGTCGTGAATGTCGAAAACATACTTGCCGGTCATGGCAGCTCCGAGCAGGTATCCAGCAGTCGTGTGCATGACACCCTTTGGCTTGCCGGTCGAACCAGAAGTGTACAGAAGGAAGAGAGGGTCCTCAGAGCTCATGCTCTCAGGGGCAATGTAGGAGGGATACTTCTCAAGCTCGTCGTGCCACCAAAGATCTCTATCCTTGGTCCATGGGATCTCGGCGCCTGTCCGCTTGTAGACTAGACAGTGTTTGATGTCTGGGCACTGCTTCAGCGCCTCGTCGACAATCTTCTTTGTGCCGATAACCTTGCCACCACGCTTGCCCTCGTCGGTGGTGATGACGACCTTTGACTGAGCATCAATAATACGGTCGCGAAGAGAGTCCGAGGAGAAACCAGCAAAGACGACCGAGTGGACAGCTCCAATACGTGTGCAAGCCAGGAAAGCGACCAGAGCTTCGGGAATCATGGGCATGTAAAGAGCAACTGTGTCACCCTTCTTGACGCCCATCTGTTTGAGGGTGTAGGCCAGCTTGCTGACCTCTCGCAGGAGCTCACCGTATGTGATGGTCCTGCCCTCGCCGGATTCGTCTGCCTCGTAGATGATGGCTGGCTTGTCTGGGTTCTTGATAGCGTGTCGGTCAACGCAGTTGTACGAGGCGTTCAGTCGTCCCTCTAGGAACCATGCATTGTCGCCGCCAGCGAGGGAGCCAGTGTGGACGGTCTGGAAGTCGCGTTCCCATGAGAGTGTTTCGCGAGCCATGCGACCCCAGAACTTGTCTGGCTGCTCAATTGACTCTTTGTAGAGCTTCTGGTACTCTTCGACGCTGGCAATGTGGGGTTTCGAGTGGTGTTTCCTGACAGCGCGTTAGTGAATACAGCGCGGCTCGCTACCTCCATTAAGAGACGCACTTGTAGAATGCTTCTGGTACATGATAAGTGCCGACTTCGTGCGCCTCTGGCACAACAGGGCCCTTGGGCGGATCGGTTTGTCCTTCAGACATTGTGGGCGTAGTAGAGTGGAGGGTGTTTGGAGAGAAAGAACTATAGTTCACGGGAACGCTGCGATACTAATACTGGGCTGGCACCAGTCCCGTCGGAAGCTCTACTGCTCTTGTCCGAGGGTCGCGACTCGGATCAATGGGCAGCGGGTCTGGATCGGGTGAAGCTGTCTCGTGCGCTTAGGCTATTCCAAATGGCAATGACTGTCGAGGAAGTTGTTTGGCAGCAACTGTTTGTCGCGAAGCTGTTGACGATTATTCCAAAGATACTCGACACGCGACTGACTTGGTTCTGCTTTTGTATAGCTCTCACTTCCTCCAAATGCGGGCAGATGGCAGCTGGGCATTTCAAAAAATGACGCCAGGGTGGGATTGCTTTTCGCCGTCTGACGGGTTGCCCCGCTGCTCTGGTCCACACCTTGAATTTCGGCTAACCTCAAATCGCTTCCTTCGACCCGGATGGATCACATCAGACAGACAATCATGCTCAGAAACGCTTAGCCTAGAAATGATATTTGTGTTGCAGGTCTACCAGACAACGTCGACCAGCTCTGGACATCCTCACTACCCCATGGGACCCCAGCTTCCCACACGTTCACATCATCCCGCTCACACGGCATCGGCGGAGATGCTTCTAGCCAGGAGCTCTCCCCACAACGCCTGGGCCACGCATCGAGGGGTCGTCTCCAGGGAGCTCCTCAGGAACAGGAGGGTTGACGCGAACGACCAGACAGAACGGCAAACAATTGAAACAGGTTGAGTCATGTTCACGTCGATCACCAACCCCGGGGATCTGCTAGACACCTGGTCATCAAAAATGATCCATTATTGTTCGAACGAGCTTGTGGCTATGTTTCTTCTTTAATAAGCTTGGCACCCGTCATTTTGGTTCCCCGAGGTCATTGTGTGCGGCTCAAAGGATCAAGCCCATGCGTGGTTCCGCTCATCCTGTCACGCGGTATCGCAAATAAGATGTACACCAAGTGTTTTCTACTATGAAATACAAAAGTCCCTAGGAATCAATTGTAGCAGGCCAGTCCAAAGTAGGACTAGGTCAGCGGTAGTATGTATTCTCGTTGGTGTACGCCTTCTCTTCGATATCGCATGCCCTCGGGTAGTCATTTAGTTGGGCAGGCATGACAGAATCGGTGCGAGCTTCCTGAGAACCGTCGCCTGGTTGGCAGCAGTTGTATCCTGCTTGTTGTTACCGCCGACGGAGATACTGACAAAGCAGCCATCGTCGCGTCCAACAACTGAGCTCTCGGTCGGGAGACGAGTGCCGCCACAAGTCTGGACATCAGGAGGAGTGATGAGAGGAACAGCCGTGTTGATGCGGGTCAAGATGAACTTGAACTGGTTGGCGTTGCCACAGCTGCTGGACGAACTCTCCGGGAAGTTGACATTGAGGTAGGTCAATCCTGGGAGGAGAGGTGCGCCAGAGCGGAGAACAGTCTGAGTGACGTTGGTGGCCAAGTCAGCGTAGACGCTGGCATAAACTGGGGTGGCCGCAGTGAAGCTAGTTGCATCGCCGCTGGCGCCCGAGAAGGCGATAGCAGGGAAGCCTTGCGTCGAGGCCTCAGTAGCAGCTCCAACAGTGCCGGAGACGAGGGTGACGATGCCCAAGTTTGCTATGCCATGGTCAGCGATGAGGAGATATATGAAGGACGTAGCTGACTTACACCCTACGTTGGGTCCAGTGACGACCAGGTCAGGGCGACCACCCAGGAGTCTAGGGGCAATGTTGATGCCATTCCTCACAGCGTCAACTGGGAAAGAATTCACATAGTTCAAGCGAGGGTTGCTGGGGTCGGAGCCAATGGCAGGGCTGTTGGCAGGGCAGGAGTTGAACTGGCAAGGTTGTGTCCTTGGTGTCGGTGTGGCAGATCTCGAGCCTATGTTTTAGTCAGTACCATGGCATCCGCGATTTGAATGATCATGGTACCTGTACCGGACTGGTCCTCAGCAGGACCAGACAGCACGACATTCTCGCCAGCTGCAGTCAGAGCACTGTAGAAGGTCCTGATGTTCTTCTCGGCCCAACCCTGTGCATGTTATCAGCTAGCTCCAGAGAATATCGCCACAGAGAGGACTCACGTCGTCGTTGGACAGGACCAAGTTGGCAGCACTAGCGGCAAGTGGCAGAGCCGCAACGAGAGTAGCGGAAAAGTGCATCTTGAGGTGGAAAAGGTAATGATCTGGTTAATGGCTTAGGATAGGGAATGTCCGAATGCCACAAGGTATTTCCATGGACTGCTCAAGGTCCGAATGAGGATCCTCATGATTATTTATACACTACTACAGAAGCAGAAATACCTCGATAGCTTCAGATCGTCCATCACAGTTCATTGCGGATGTCCAATCATCGACCCACTCAGGACTACATCGAGTGATGATTCCAAGGCGACGAAGAGACGCTTAAGCAGGAACAGACTATGCTTTGCCTGTGCTTTGGGGAGCTTAATTACATGACGACTGCTCAGATGGACCACAATCTGGGTAGGCGGAGCGAGGCGTGTTCGAGGGACCGCTCATGAGTGGAGGAGGCCTTCTCGCTTGCAATTTTAATGGAAGCCCTGGTCCGAGACGGAACGACGGCAGCGAAAGGCCATCTTGACACCAGCGACACACCATCCAAAGTTTGGAGGTGAGATGAAGATGGTTTGGCATTTCACGTGTCTGGACATTTGAGATTTCTGGCATGATTGGGCGCTTAAAACCCCTCACGCTTGATGGAAGTTAGACACTACTACCTGCCAGCACGTAAGCGATGTTTAGCCAAGCAGCCATCTTGGGACCATCGATATTCTGAAATGTCCAATTGACCTTTGCTATACTTGCACGTCGTCCTCTCACATGCTTATATGACATTGTCTCGCAAAGGGCATGCAAATTCCTCCCGATTCGTCGCTCATAGTCTTCGTAAGCTTGTTCAGATCTGTGGTCATCGTGCAGCTAAACACATCATACTCTTAGGTACATCACTGTCCGCCGGTGCCACAACGGAACAATATAATCAAATGGAACAAACACGATCATGTCTTGAAAAGTGGTAGATTCATTCGCTGGCCGAAGACAATGCACATCTGTGATTGAAGTCTCCTTAGCCCTAAGATCGCTTTGACTCCATTTTGATGAATCCCGTCCGGTACCTCATGAACTTCCTCTACTTCCTCATGGACGATGCTCTCCTCTTCCTCGCCTCGGTCTGCTTGGCCTTCTCCTCTGCGACACGCTTGTGGAGGATCTGAGCGTACTCGTTCTGCATATATGTTAGACCAGAAGTCCATTGTGATAGTGAGATGACATACGGCAGCATCCTTGGCGGATTCGGCGCGACGGCGCTTGATGGCGATCCTGTGGCGCTTGTGCTGGATACGCTGAGGAGTGACAAGTCTCTGAATGCGAGGAGCCTTGGTGTATGGCTTTGCACCCTCCTTCTTGGGGGTGACTTCACGGCGAATGACGAACTTGCGGACCTATAACCTCTTAGCTCAGACTCGATCCAAAATAAGGATCGGCGAAGATGGGAAGGGGAAACCCACATCATCTTCCTTGCTGAGACCGAAAAACTTCCTGATCTTGGTGGCACGCTTGGGACCGAGACGCTTGGGGTGGACGGTGTCGGTGATGCCAGGGATCTCGCCCTCACCACGCTTGACGATAGACAGAGCCAGGACAGACAGGTCCATTCCGACGATGCAACCACGGACAGACTTCCTCTTGCGCTCTCCGGTGCGGCGTGGGCGGTAGCAGGAATGACCGTCGGCAAGGAGAAGTCGGACACGGGTTGGGTGCATGACACCCTGCTTCATTGGGAAACCTGGGCCGGAGTCAGTATTGATCCTTTTCTTTGGTCGCCTTGTATAATCCGCGTCGAATGTAGGTCTGGATATACTACTGACCCTGCTTGTCGTTGCCGCCGGTGATCTTGAGGACATATCCTGCCATCCACGTCAGATATCATTCTTGCATCGGCGACGAGGTAGGCCAACCGTTCCACTCTTCTCCAAGCGATTCGGCAGGTACCTCCTGACCCATGCGGCGCTCCATGAAGACACGAAGCTTGCGGTCATCGTCGATATCGAACAGCTTCTGCGAGCCATTGGCCGGGTATGAGATGTTCAACTTCATCTTGACGACTTCGAGATAGCTGCGATTTGTGAGTCAAAGACAGTCCAGAAAGTGAGCGCAAATGTCGATGGATCGATTCTCGTACCAATGTCTCGAATGTTGTCGTTGTGCTCGTCAATTGAAGATGTCGTGGTGGACTCAAGTTGTGCGCGAAGCGTCGTGGGAGACAGTCTCGAAAACAGGGCTTGGCGCATGAAAATTTTCGGCGAAACTGATATTCCGGGCTGATATCTCCGACTTTGCGCTCCACCACTCTCAAGCTTACCAGAGCAGTTTTGTTACGACAGCGACTTCACTATCACTCAAACCACAACCAAAGGGGCCGAAAATGTCGCACAGGAAGTTCGAAGCACCCCGCCATGGCTCCCTGGCATTCTTGCCGCGTAAGAGGGCCGCCAGACACCGAGGAAAGGTCAAGAGGTGGGCAAATAAAGTCCTCCCAAAGGACTAAAGACTGACAAATGCTACAGCTTCCCCAAGGACGACCCGAAGAAGCCCGTCCACTTGACTGCTGCGCTCGGCTACAAGGCTGGCATGACCACCATCGTCAGAGATTTGGACAGGCCTGGTGCGAAGTTGCACAAGAAGGAGATTGTGGAGGCATGCACAGTCATTGAGACTCCTCCCGTACGAATATTCAACCAATTGCGCTGAATGCAGGTACTAACATACTACAGATGATCGTTGTCGGTCTCGTCGGCTACATCGAGACTCCCCGTGGTCTCCGCTCCCTCACAACCGTCTGGGCCGAGCACTTGAGCGACGAAGTCAAGCGCCGATTCTACAAGAACTGGTACAAGAGCAAGAAGAAGGCCTTCACCAAGTACGCTAAGAAGCACTCCGAGAGCACCGGATCCTCCATCACCCGCGACCTCGAGCGCATCAAGAAGTACTGCACTGTCGTCCGTGTCCTCGCCCACTCTCAGATCAGCAAGACTCCTCTCAAGCAGAAGAAGGCTCACCTTATGGAGATCCAGATCAACGGTGGCTCCATCCCCGACAAGGTCGACTTCGGTCACGGTCTTTTCGAGAAGCCGGTAGAGATCAGCTCCATCTTTGAGCAGAACGAGATGATTGACTGCATTGCGGTCACAAAGGGTCACGGTTTCCAGGGTGTCACATCACGATGGGGTACCAAGAAGCTGCCGAGAAAGACGCACAAGGGTCTCAGGAAGGTCGCCTGTATCGGTGCATGGCATCCGTCACACGTTCAGTGGACTGTTGCCCGTGCTGGTCAAATGGGTTACCACCACCGTACCTCCGTCAACCACAAGGTCTACCGCATTGGCAAGGGTGACGATGAGGGCAACGCATCGACTGATTTCGATGTCTCCAAGAAGAAGATCACTCCGTATGTTCACTCCTGGCCGCGGCAGGAAATTGGCACTAACAATTCCCAGTATGGGTGGCTTCGTCCGCTACGGCATTGTCAACAACGACTACGTCCTCCTCAAGGGCTCAGTTCCAGGTGTCAAGAAGCGAGTCATGACCCTCCGCAAGACCATGTTCACACAAACCAGCCGTCGTGCCATCGAGAAGGTCGACCTCAAATGGATCGATACCTCGTCCAAGTTTGGTCACGGTGCGTACCAGACCCCTGCGGAGAAGCACCAGGTGCTCGGTACCCTCAAGAAGGACCTTGCTCCTGCTTCGTAGATGGTTGGCAGTTGATGCATGGTTTTCTGAAGGCGTTTTATAATGTTGCAGCGCTACACAAAAGGTACCCAGGTAGCATGCAGCGACACGAATGAGAAGAGGTTCATACCCAAATTTTCTGCCACATGTGCACGTCCTCCATGATCTATGTACAATTGTTGACACGAGATGCGGTTCTGTTAGTATTGCATCATGTCTGATGTCTTGCCCTAATTTACGCTTCATGCTGTTCCCAGCACCTTGAAATCGCTAACAACGCCTTCCTCTCCAGCCCGGCTCCTGATTAACTTGGCAGTCGCCTCCGGCTGGCTCAAATACGGGGAGTGACTGGCCTCCGCCTCCTCAGCGTAGACCGCTATCCCCCTCTCCCGGATGAGTGCGACAAACTTCTGCTGCGCAGCCAGCGGTAAGACTACATCCTGCTTGGTGAACAGATACGTCACCGCCACATCCTTGCACGGGCCCATCTGATCTGGCCACGGCTTTTCCGAAGCATGCAAGCTCTGCCCGACAAGCATGTCTACATACGATTTCGATTCCTCCTCCGACATATCGCCATAGAAAAGCTGATGCGGACCGGGCTCGTTGATTGGGTGCGTCAGGCCATCTTTCACAGCAATGAAAGGAGGGAATGACCCCCCTATCTGCTCCAGTCGAGTGAGGCCTGGCTTGAGCACGATACCGGACATGATGACGATGCCGATCACCGCGTTGGAGTGTCCGGCTGCTTTGCGCGCGGCGGGATCGAGGGAGGTGAGCGATGCCATGCCTGGGACGGCACCGTAGGAGTGAACTACTTCCAGGACATTATCGCCGCGGGAGAGGACGGAGAGGATGAGGTTGCGGACGGCAGCGATGTCGTCGTCTACGGTTTTGGCGATATTGTTGGCATCATGCATGGTCGGGAGGAGAAGGGTTTCGAGCTCGTACCCCGCCTTCTCGAGGAGCCTGGACGTGGGGCCGAAGTGCTCGGGGCGATGCCAGGCGCCATGAACTAGGACGAGGGTGGGCTTGGTAGTAGGCATGGTGGGATGGACAGTAAGTGGCTTGGATGACTGACTTTCTCGACGATGATCGAGTGCAAGGAGATGGCAGTAGGGAATATACTGCGCTCGAGATATTCAAGGGAACGACCGTATTTCAGCCTTGAATGTACCTTTTGTTGGCAATGACATCAGCAGTTTGAGTAAAGCATCTTCGCACACGAGATACCCTTGCGGTCTTTGAAGGGCGACAACAAGAACGAACGTTTGATCATGCATGGTATGAGATCAGTGATCAGAAGACTGACCAGACTGTAGCTCTAGTAGTATACCGGCGACTGGTACACTCCCTCGACTGGTAGTATACCCTCACTAGTAATCTGTCCTGATACTCTGGGTGTTCCAGCCAGTGTTGATGAGCTGAAGTTCCAGTGTTCGTTTCGCCGCCCACCAAGTGCCGTAGGTAAGGAATGATCCAGGGAGTCATACGCGTGAAAATCCCCCCCAAAAAAAGACCGAGGAACGACACCAAACTGCAGAAAACAAATGTACGAAAGCAGGAAACAGAACAGGAAATAAGAACTTTACCTTGTTGTGACGAGACAAGTCGATGACACAGCGTTGCAGGTACAGCTGTATTGAGACTGGTAATATCCGGAATGTGCATTGCTCTCGTCTGGCTGCCAATAGGCCAGTCAGAGGAAGTACAGGATGCTATGAAGGCTTCGCCAGCCCCCTGCCCTTGACCGATACATGCTTGGGCGACGGACCATCCAGCTTGCCATATTACGAGTACCTCTGCGCACTCCATGCTGACTGCTTGATGTTCCATAGACCCGCATGTCTCTAGTGATCATGTGACTTGTCCAGTCAACAAGTGCTGTGTTTGCTTTGTCGAGTTTTTTGATCCTGATTGTTGTCATGGCCTGAAGGATTTGATGGGGAAAGATTGGTTGAAGCTGAACTGTAAGAAATTGAAGATTCTGCACACATCGCGCCTCCGTCTCGTCACATTCGAAGAAGAAAATGATAGACACCTACAAATGTATACCTACCAGACTGCAGCACAATTGAGGACAACCAAAATTACTGGATAATCCTGTTTGTGCGGTCGCAATCGACGGAGATTTGCAAAGGCGTTCTGCCCATGAGCAAAGTCTTCGGTGTTATGGGAGCGAACAAGACAGGTATTCCCGAAGTGCCGTGACGGTACCTTGCACGCGGAGGCAAGACGGTCTGGAGCGGTTCCGGGTGGCGGCACGATTGGTCAGAAGGGGTGAGATGGATGGGAAGATCATGCATGTAAGCCACAGCTGAACAAGGACTTGCCGGAATGGGAGGGATCAGGGTCGATATCTGCGGGGGGGACTGGGCCTGATGTTCGGCAGAGCGAGTAGGGACAGATTGGTAATGCCATGTCATGACGAAACAACATTGGCGGCAAGACAGGATAGATGAGGCGAAACACGCCTGGATCGAATCGTGGTTGCGGCGGCGACCAAGGCGGAGGAGGTGGGGATGGAAAACACGACAGTTTGTGATCAAGCACAGAGACGTCCCGCTCATGACAAGACTTGTAGAGAAGAAAAAAACCACTGCGACTCGTTGGCATACGCAATCGAGACTGCACCTTCGACTTGGCGAGCGGCATCTCTCAAAGGACGACGGGATCCCAAGCGCGGCGCATCCGCACCCACCTCTCTCCATCTGCACCCACCTCTCTCCATCTGCACCCGCCGCTACAATCCCTGCCGCTGTCATACTCGTACCTGCGACTTTCGATTCTCCGTTTAGCGCCTGTCTTTTCTCCTAATTTACCACCGACTCTCGCTCCAGTCTGTTCATTCCTGCTGCATACACGACATCTTTGGACCTTCTCTAACCCTCCTCACTGCCTCCGTCCGCCCGTCCCGGAACTTCTGCCAACTTCACGCTTGGCATACCCGCGCCACCACTTTCCCGTCCTCGCGGTGCGCCCGGCGCGATCATGCGCTTGACTGGCTACAATGTCCTCGCCTCGGTCACTGTAATACTCGGCACGTTCACAGCATGCGCGTATGCGGACTCGACGACTAGAAATCCTCTAAAGGCTCTCTACACGATCCAGAATGCCACGATCCACACGGCGAGTAAGCGCATTACCGCCCTCTCTCATTTCGACCTCTCCTTCATCTTGAACCAAGATGACCACGTGAAGTTGAATTTGGAGCCCAACCACGACATTCTTCCCGACAATGGGCTGTTCATGACATACCTGGGAGAAGATGGCGAGATCACAAGATCAGAGGAGATTGACAGGTTAAAACACAAGGTCTTCAAGGGCACTGCATGGACTAGGGCTTCAGGTCAAGAGCAGTGGATACCCGCCGGATGGGCAAGAATTTCCGTAAAAGAGGATGGGCCACGACCATTGTTCGACGGCTCGTTCTCAGTTGACCACATCAACCACCACATTCACTCAGCCAAGAACTATCTCCGCATAAGACACTTGCACGACCCTGAAGTAGAGGATAGTAAGGATGAGTACATGGTTCTGTACCGTGACTCTGATATTGCCAGCAACGAAGAGGAAGTTCTCGACACCAATTTCCGCAGGTCACTCAATCTTGGTGCCATCGATGGGTTTGGCACTTGCATCTCCGACAACCTCAGCTTCAACAATCGGCCCGATCATCCTGTACATCAAGAGATCCTGAAACGATCACAATGGAAGGTTGGTCATGTCTCGATGAGATCACTCTTTGGCAAACGCCAGGACTCTACTCCTGCAGGTGGCAACTCTGCAGGTGTCAATCTCGTCACTACCATTGGTCAGACCGCAGGTTGCCCAACCACTCGTAGAGTTGCTCTCGTCGGTGCAGCCGTCGACTGTGCGTACCGTGCCTCTTTCGACAGCGAGGAGGCCATGAGACAGAATTTGATCTCCGTTGTCAATCAAGCATCAAACTTGTACGAGAGGACCTTTAATATCTCGCTCGGTCTACAGAACATCACGACCTCGGCACCCGAGTGTCCAGCTTCGCCACCGGCCTCTACGCCATGGAACAGAGGATGCAGTGACGATTTTGACATCCAAGATCGTCTCAACGCTTTCTCCCAGTGGCGTGGATCACAAGCCGATAACAATGCTTACTGGACTCTCTTCTCCACTTGCCCGACCTCGTCCGCTGTAGGCCTTGCCTGGCTCGGTCAAGCTTGTGTCAACGAGGCTCAGACTGCCAACTCCTCAGTCACCGGTAATGGTGCGACTGGTGGTGGTGCCGAGACCGTGGCAGGTGCTAATGTCGTCGTTCGCACTGCTGGTGCCACTGAATGGCAAGTCTTTGCCCATGAAAGTGGTCACACTTTCGGAGCTGTCCACGACTGCAACTCCCAGCTTTGCAGTAACCAGCAGGCCGTCAGCACCAGTCAATGCTGTCCACTCTCCGCAGACACCTGCGATGCCGGCAGTCGTTACATGATGAATCCCTCCACATCTCAAGGCATCACCGATTTCTCCCCCTGCTCTATTGGCAACATCTGCTCTGCTCTCGGCCGCAGCTCCGTCCGGTCCTCCTGTCTCAGCGACAACCGGGGGGTTACAACCATCACAGGCCAGCAATGCGGCAACGGCATCGTTGAGCCTGGCGAAGACTGCGACTGCGGCGGCGAGTCAGGCTGCGGGGACAACTCATGCTGCGACGGAGCGACCTGCCGCTTCCGCAGCGGTGCTGTTTGTGACGACTCGAACGAAGACTGCTGCAAGCAGTGCCAATTTGCCGGCTCAGGCACCGTTTGCCGCGCTAGTTCCGGCGTATGCGATCCTCAGGAAACCTGCACAGGTAACAGCTCCACCTGTCCTGCAGACGTCCGCGCTCCGAATGGCCAGGAATGCGGTAGCGGTCTCCGCTGTGCAAGTGGTCAGTGCACTTCTCGCGACCAGCAATGCCGTACTGTCATGGGCAGCTTCACCCAGAATAACGATACGCGAAGCTGCGATAGCAGTGGGTGCCAAATCAGCTGTGCAAGTCCCGAGTTTGGTCGCGGGGTATGCTATGGTCTCCAGCAGAATTTCCTCGACGGGACGACCTGTGGTGGCGGCGGAACGTGTCAGAACGTGAGTCCCCTGTTCCCCATCCTTTTCCCCCTCGTCCCCTCCCTCCCACTCTTTCATGTGCAAGTACTGACATACCCAGGGTCGTTGCCGCGGCACCTCAGCAGGTGGCACCATCCGCTCCTGGATCGATGACAACCGCAACATCGTCATCGGCGTTGCCGTCGGCGTCGGCTCGCTGATCATCCTCGTTCTCCTCTCCTGCATCTGGTCCTGCTGTCGCCGTCGTCGCGGCAAGGGTATCAAGTCCGTCCCGTCACCCCCTCCAGGCGGATGGCAGGGCTGGCGCGGCGGTCCGACTAACGGGCCCCCTCCGCCGCCTCCAGAGTACTATGGCTCTGGCGCCGGAAGTGGGCGAAGGAGCAGGCGGCCGGTCCCTCCCCCGCCGCCACCGGCTTATGCGCCGTCAGGGAACGGTAGCGAGATGAGCATGTCTGGTGGACAAGGCATGCCATCTCCGCCCTTGCCGGCGAGGAGGGGGACAAGTGTACGGTATGCTTAGACATTTTCGTGTAGATACTTTTGTTTGGACAGGGCAGGATTGCATAGATTGCATCTTTCTTTAATGAGGTCATGATCACGGATGGTGAGGGCTGCTGAGGGTACTGTTCGTTATCTTTGGGTATATAGGAAAGAACATGGGGGAGGCAAAGGGGAAGTAAGCAAAGGGGGATGGGGAAAAGGGGCGTGTATATAGTGTGTATATGGAATGTGACACATGATCTGCCATTATCATTACTGGCAATCCACATGTGACCCGCATAACCACCCCTCACACTCGATCAGAGGTGATATAGCGAATTGGCTGATCCTTCTACGTAACCCTGTTTGCCTGCCACTACCCATTACAGCTGTCGAAACCAGTATTCCAGTAGTCATACCCACGTGCTCGAGACGAAATACAGACTGTTGATCTACGCCATCCGTTACGACCGTGTCCAGGATACAAGCAAGGGACTATTCCGTACGATCGCTCCTCTTCGAGACATGAAACATGAGTATGATTATCGGACGCTCAAGGAGATAGAGTCACTGCCGTCCTGTCAACCACAGCTGTCTTCGCTTACCCACTGCTGTTGTGGCCGAGCGAGCACTTGGAGCAGGTGGTCTGGCAGTACCATTCTTGACACGCAAGATCTGCGTCCACTGGATTTGCGGTTACAGTGATGCCTGCACCACCGGAGTCCACGAGCAGCTCACGAGCGTGTCGACATCGCCCGGGACCGACTCCAAGACGAGTATTAGCAAATGACATGGTAGACAGAGGCGCAGTGGTACCTGCGTTGACAGATGGCTTCACAATCGACAACGGGTCGTGCATCTTGTTGCGGTAGCTCTGCATGGATGGAGAGCATGCACGCCTGCTCGTTTGATACCGTGGTATATCATACATCTCTTTCCCCCATATAGTCCTCGAACGCCTAGCTCTTGTAGAAACCTCGTTGCCCGAGCAGCCGTGCCTGACCATCCTTCTCATACCCCCAAGAACAACCTCAATAGCATACCCTCCCCGCCTTCCTTTCCATCTTCAGGCTTCTTGTCCTCGACAGGTGCCTTGTCCTTGCTCACCGGACTCCCATGGGCGAAGAACAGAATCTTGATCGCAATCGCCAGCCCAGCATGCAGCGCCACCACCACGATCAGCAAAATCTTACTCGTCTTGACATCACTGACACTCAACACGGGATACCTGTCATCATCAGCCCTGCCTCTTCCCATACCACCCATGATACTCACAGATTCCTCACCAAAAACACCACCGACACGGCGAACCCGACCCCCACAAACGCATAATTCAGCGCCGTCAACGGACTCCAACTCACCAACGCAACCGGGATCCAGATCAAGTTCGCATACCCATATAGCGCCCAACACTCGAGCACGTTGGCGCTCTCGCTCCCGAACCACCTCAGTACCCCCCACAGACCCAGTGGTAGGACAAAGGTATACCCGTACACCAGCCCCGCGGCCCCGGACAGCAGGGCAAAGTCATAGGTATAGTGCTCCCGTCCCGTGCTCGCGAGATAGCTCGATATGGTGCCGGTCAAGAACAGAATGACCACGACCGTCGTGGCGATCCAGAAGGGCCCGTACAGGTCCGGGTTACCGTCCAGCACGTCCAGGAAATTGGACCGGGGGAACACGGCCGCCCAGCACCGTCGCAGCACCTCCGCCGTGTCGACGTCGAAGAATTGCGCGTAGAAACTGAGCGTCCAGAGGTAGTGCTTCCCGCTTCCCTGCGCGGGTCGGGCGGAGGACGAGGCGGTGGGGAGGAACGACGAGGAGGAGTTGGGGGGCAATTTGCCTCTCGTTGACTGCGCGGTGAAATCCGAATTGTGGAATTCGAGGTCGGGGGTGTGTAGGTCGGTGCGGCCTAGGTCTTCGCCCTGAGAAGAGGGGGGGGGTCAGGATGTTGTCAACTGGAGAGGCAGAGGAGTTGAAGGAGGTGGGAAGGGGGACTCACTTCTGCGTCGACGTCGACGACGACGTCATATCCGCGATTATTGGCCATTGTAGGTGTGAAAGAATCAATCGGAGAGATGGGAATTGAAGATGGAAATGTGCAAGGCCGCAAGCTGTCAGGTTGCGATGGAATGGCCGGAGCTTGGACCAATCAAGAGTGAGCAAGGGGCGGAGGTCTGATGCCTCCGGTAGGGAGGGTTCTCTTCTTCCAAACTTGTCCTTTGATGTCAAACAATGGTTCTGTTCCTCGAAATTCATTGACCTGCTTTCGCGTAAATTGCTGTGTGACCTCATAGAGGCGTCGCTGATCATGTGAGGGATCTGTGGCCCAGCCAGATAGTCACGAAGCTTCAATCGACAAGTCTCAAGAGCACTGGCATGACGAGACATCTATTTCATGTTCTCATGCTGTCTGCGATGATAGAAACTGAATATATACTGTCCACAGTGCTAGTATTCCATGATATCAGCACTGCTTCTAATGGCCCAAGTGGGCCTCTACCTGATCACTCCTTGAGAGCTGGTAAGTCATACTAACACCCTCCCTGAACTACCAGTTCGTACGACCGCCTCCATGCTCGGTTTCCTCAAAATTTCGTACTACCAGAAGTAGCACTACTTGAAAAGACTCCTCAATCCCTCCATCCTCTCCTTGATCCCACCCTTACCTCCCTCCCCAAACGCCTCCTTTGCCAACATCATCTTCTGCTCCTGCAACCTGATGATTCTACCCTCAAAGCTATCCCTCATGATGAACTTGACAATCTCCACCGGCCGAGTCTGACCAATCCTGTGCACCCTGTCGATGGCCTGATTCTCCACTCCAGGATTGAATTGTGGCTCCATCATGTAGACCTTGTTGGCAGCTGTAAAGTTGAGACCTTGACCGCCGGCACGGATACTGACCAACATGACGGTGTACCTAGGATCTTCGCGGAATTGTGTAATGACTTTGGCACGCTTGGTGGCATGCATGGAACCGTCGAGACGGAGAAAGGGGATGCCTACGTTGTCAAGGGCGATACCGATGAGGTCGAGATACTGAGTCCAACCGGAGAAAACGACGGAGCGTATAGGCGGAGCTCCTTCTGGAAGACGCTGGGATTCGGCGATGTTCTCCTGGAGACGAGCGATAAGTGCCTTGACCTTGGTGTGCGGCCCTCCATAGTTCTTTGCGTCTTTGCCCTTCTTGATATTGTCGACGAGCTCGCGCCTACGTTGCTCTTCGGCCTCGATACCTTGGCGAGTAATAGGAGCAAAGACGGCTCGAATATAGTTACCATCGACTGGGCAATCACAGTGGTTGTCGTTCGTGAGGGTCCTGGAGCAAGCCATCTTGAAATTTTCGATGCACTTCGGGCAGAAAAGATGGTAGTCCGGAGTCATGAACCCAAGGACGACACCGTGTTGCTCGACGGTTTCTACAGCAGAAACGTTGGTATTACTTGCGCGATCATGCTCAGAGTTCCTGGAGCTAGTACCGTTCTTCTGACTGACGGTAGCACCATCGGCGTTGCTGTCATTCTCATCGTCGTCAGTCTCTTCCGCTTCCGACTCCTCTTCATCAGATTCGTCTTCATCTGCAGCCTGAATAACGTCTTCGCGACCAATCTCGTTGCCACAACCCTCGCAAGCACTGACATTAGTCTCCCTCATCATGCGAAGTGTGCTGTAGATCTGGTGATCGGTCAATACGGGCTTCTCCATCTCATCTTCATCACCGAGATCAATAGCATCTTCCATAGTACGACCTTCAAGGACCTTCATGTCTTCATCACTAAGAAGCTCACGGCCATGACAGCAGATCAAGCGAAGACGAGTGATGAACGTTAGCATATGAGCGGTACCCTTGCCACGAAGACGATTGTCGCGGAGAATAGTGTCGACCTTGATGCCCGAGTCCCGCATGAAGGCTTCGTAGAGAGAACGCTCTGAACTTGAGAAATCGAGGTGGACGGTTTGCTTATCAATGTCCACCATGTTGAGCTTCTTCTTGGAGCGTCGGAGCATGACACTGCCGACCAGAGCCTTTAGATTGGGTAATGCGAGCTCGTTGCCAGACTTGAAGGTCGATAAGAAAAATTGCTCCCATGCTCCCTTTTCATGGAACGGAGCGAGCTTGATGAACTTGACAAGAGCACCCAAGTCGTCCAACCTGTTCTGGACCGGTGTACCAGTGACAGCCCAACGGCGTGGACTCGAGATCAGGCAGCACCCCTTGAACCATCCGGTCTGCATATTTTTGATAGAATGAGCTTCATCCAGTACCACCCTGAACCAGTTGAGCTTGGCCAAAGCGGAGAACTTGTTGCTGGATCGATTCATCTCGCCAGCAACAGTCCCATATGAGGTGATTACCACATCATATTGTGCTAGCTCATTGATATTTTGAGTACGGTTTGAGCCGTGGTATTTGTAGTACTTGACCTTGGATGTGTCGAGATGAGCTTTGATCTGTTCATCCCAATTGCTGAGTACACCAGTAGGGCAGACTACCAAAGTTGCACCAGTGTTGCGATCCAGACCCTGTTTCTTCAGCACCTTGGACAGTACGCTCTTGGCAAAGTCTCTCGATTCTCCCAGTGATGTTGCCACACGGGACAAGATACTCAGAGTCTTGCCCAAACCCATGTCGTCTGAGAACAATCCTCCCAAGCAATCTGGAAGCTTCTTCACCTCATGACCGGAGATGCTGTTGTACCAGCCGTCCTGTTTGTAGTCTCTCTTCCACAGTCCAACCTGGTTTGGATCTTCGGGATCGTAAGGGGTCTCCATCACGGTCATCCAGTACAGCGCCTGTTTCTGGTGCTCCATGATAGGTGTCTTGACAAAGCTCATGTCCGTGTCAATCATAGGAAGACCTTCGGAATTCGGCAAGTGATCGATGATGTTCTTGACGTCGCTCGCCACCTCTTCGGCAGTCCTTGAGATGAATGTCCCGCTGCCAGAGACGCCGGACAGAGTAGGCGCCGCAGTCGCCGTTCGCTTTGGCCCGTAGTCCTTCGGCTTGTGCGGATTGATGACCTCCTTCATCTCCCGGTTGCTCTTTGGATCTTGGAGCCAAAAGCCTTTCTGGCTGAGCATTCTTCCAATCTGTTCGACAGCTACCCTGGCGCAAAATATGGTGATGTGACAACTCATCAATTCGCTGGTAGCATCGCCAGGCTTACTCGGGGTTCCCTTCTTCAGCCTGGGAGGGAGCCACATGGTCATGCGAAATTTGGTAGCGATCGGGGCGCTCATCAGTGGCGCAAGAATTTCGGCGACTCTGAAATCCAGGTTGCCAAAGTGCTGAGTCTGTCTGTCACGAACCTCAATCGTCCTGAGTTGGCCGGGACTGCGCTGAAAGTTGATCTTCGACGGCCCCCACATGCTGCTGGAGTTGAGAACCTTGCCACTGACATGAGGTACACGATGGGCATTGATGTGTGCTTCGATTTGACCAATACAAATCTCCCGACGTGGATCTTCCTTGGAGAAATTGGCTGACTTGACGTCCGTGATCACAAGGTCATCGTCACCGCTTGTCAGGTCAATCATAGCTCCAGGTCCAGCAGCTTCCTGAGCCTTCTGACGCATCTCACGGACTGACTCTCCAATAATGCCGCCTTTGCCACCGCCAGTGAACTTGGCTTTCTTCTTTTCTCGATCCTGATCATCAATTTCATCTGCGACCGCACGGCGCTTGAGAGGTGCAGCTTCACGCTTCTCCACATTGTGAAAGCGCTCGAGAATGTTTCCGACATTATTAGTAGGTGCTCCTGCTTCATCGTCCTGGGGTGCCTGAATGTCTTTGTACTGCGGATCGTTCGAGTTGCGCATCTGTGCCACTTTTGGATTCAACAGCTGAGCAGGGTTGTACTTGGAAGGTGTGAGAGGCGAGGATGACAAGGCGGCATCGTTGGACGTCTTTCCGCGCGATGGAGTGGTAGGATTGTTTAATGGGAGGGTAGAGTATCCACTCTGGGTCGGAGGCGGCGTTGCAGGTCTTCCAGAAGCTTTTGGGTCATTGGCATTAGTGTTGACGGATTGCGGCGAATTTGCAGCTCGTGGCTGAGCGGAGCCTGCGGAGGTGTCGAGGTCAGCCATAAACTGTCCCTTAAACCGAGAACTAGAAGTGAAAGGGAGGAGATCGTGAGGAGGATCAACACTAAACATGAAGAGGATGCCTGAAGATGGAGATGTGACAATACAGGAAGATGTTGTGGTATATGTTGTTGTAGGAGAGGAGTTGCCTTAAATAGCGCTCGATGAAAGGCGCATCACATGCTGGCATGTGGCAAGGTCCGAGGCAGCAATGACCTTGATGTGAAGTGAAGTGAAGGAAACGATGGAGTGATAGGGATGCATGTGCAGTAAAATATCAAAGTGATGAAACATCATGCTTGAAGTGACGTTGCGTACCTCGTGATTTCTTCGCCGCACTTTTTGCAAAGGTTTTCGGATTCAACAATTGTGCAGGGTTCATGACTTCCGATGGCGCCTAATATGAGCTCCTCGTCGATGATTTCGTCCTACTGCCGGCTCTCAAGGCATTCTGTTTGATGGTCGCGTGCAGGTCGTGGCAACGCGCGGTACAACGAGTGGATACGCGGGCGAGACAGCGGTCTATCTAGCAGAACAAGTACTAGCGATGAATCTGAAATCCAGCGAGCCAAGATGAAATATCAGAAGATGTGGAACCTGTGAATCTTAGCATGTCAAGATACTCGTAAACGTGATCAGCGCAATGCAATGCCCAGAGATATGTCGCGGAAAGCTTCATGACGCAAACAGCCAGCGTGGGATGATCGACAGACGGCGCAAGCCTTACCCGTTGAGCCGCACATCATGAGGATCTATCCATCTATACTGTAGATGAAATGAGCCAATTCACAACTTCAAACACACGGGGCATGCAGAGACAGGTACAGCGTTCTTCTCCATGGAAAACGGCACCAAGTCCAAGTCTATCGAGGTGGTAAGATCATGTACAGATCTATTCGTACAACTACCACAAGCCCGCTGCTGTAGACCTGTTCAGCACCAAGTAAACACTGGATTCCTGCTTTTGACCGTCTCCAATCGCTCAACAATGACCTTGCGCCGATTGTGATCCTGGTCCTCAGCTGCGGCATACCCAAGATCACCTTCCAAGTCATCCTGGTTGTCTGACATGATGGTGCCCCGCCGTTGTCCAATCCCTATCGAGAATCTACGACGTCTCTCTCCCAACCCGTCGAACAAACGTCTAGTATCGTCCATGCTTATTCGTGTCTTTGATCTCGTAAAGTCAGGTCGCTTGCTGCGCTCCTTGTTGTTAGTGTCGAATGTAAACTCATTTATACTGCTCGGTGACAGAGGTCCATCTTCTTCCATGCTCTGCCTGTGGTAACTATTTTGCCTAGAAATGTTGAAGGGATTCGCAGGAACAGGTGGCAGATTGCTGGTCGAGAGGCTGAGAAGATCAGGTTGCTTGGACGATTCTGATTCCAAGGCTGACGAGATATCCATCTCCTCGTGCTCGATGTTATTTCGCTTTTTGGTCGGTGTGCTGTACTTCTGACGTATCTCTATGGATGTTGGACGCATAGGGGTCGCCACTGGTATCTCAACAATATCGTCCCAGACACAAACTCTTTGCCGTCTCGTAAGCTCAAGTGGGCCATGATCAGGTGTCTTGAGTGTCTCCACCACATTCCATGCTTGACCCTTCATGACCGCCACCTGCTTGGCGAACATCTTCTCGGAGAAGTCGGAGTCTTTCTCGAAGCAGCCACGCAAGGCTATTTGTGTCTCGCTCCACCAATGCTTAGATGTGAGCAGAGGTAGAAAGTGTTGCTTGGTTGCTTCTGAGAATGGTCGACCAATTAACGATACTGGTAGGAAAAGCCATCCGAAAGGAAAGCTTCGCCACTGCATCTGGTCAGCAACAATATCGCAAGCAGATTCAGGATCAACATACAGCATCAGGATGTTTCCAGGGCCATGACAGACTATTATCAATGGCCCCGATTTTGATCGTCCTCCTGCTGGCACCACGTTTGCGATCCGAGTTACCACGCATAGTCATACTTTCATGTCGCTGATAAGGTTCGGCATGACCATTTGCACTTGGATCTGTTTGACCTTGACTGCGAGATCTATCCCTCTTTGGCGGTTCAACGATGATGCTCGCTTCTTGCTTTTCTTCATCGACCCTACACATCCAATTGTCCAGTCCTCTGTCGGTGTTCCGCATAATGTAATCCAGGATGACCAACTTCTCCAGTTGCTCCCGAAAGCTTTGTTGCAGATCGTCTGACCAAAAGACTCTCCGCCGTGACTCCTCTCTTGCGTCCGGCCCTTCCTCATCAGCATCTGCGTCAGGGTCGAAACCGATGTTAGATTGTGATCTAGGTCGGCAGTCTTCCGCCCAACGCCGCTTCTTCCTTTTAGCCGCCGAGTCTCGCCGTGAGTCTGAATTGTTCTGGTCCGGCCAAGGATGTTCCTTCAGAAACATGTTGGCGTCTCTGTAGCCTTTCAAAAAGACTTGGAAACTGCCAGGCTTCTCCGGTAAAGGCTTCTTGCTGCGATAGAATGCTCGTCGCTCCCAGAAGTCATAGAAGAATGACTTGGACGACAGAGAGACCACGTCTGTGTATGGAACGATATTCGTCCGTAGGCGACTGTCCAGTATGTATGCTGCGGCCTCTGACACGTAGCTTAAATTCGGAATCAAGCATGCCCGTCCAAAAGCAAAGGGAAACAGGTTGCGATGTATCCACTTCGTCCATTTCGGGTTCTTGTTTGCGTATGGCTCCTCATCTTTCGGCTTGAAGACGCCGACCACAGTACCGTCAGGTGTCCGTGCAAAGTAGCTACCAGAGCTACCTTGACTGATCAACTTGGGGTGAACACCTTGCTCGATAGCTACCCTAACCTTCTCCACGACGTCATCAAATTCGAGTTTCGATATTCGTTCGTCGGACGGCGTATCGGGATATGCTGACAGAGCTTCCTCAGTAGCTGGTCGTACCCAGTCAGGGGCTTGAAAGACAGAATGATGTATCTCCAAATGCTCCTCTTCAGTCGTCTTTCCTTGCGTCTTGCGTATCTTGAACTTGCCCGCAATCTCCTCCGCCCACCTCTCTAGCCTTGCATTTATCGCCTTGATATCCACACCAGAATTTGTCCTACGTCGTCTTCGGTGGAAAGGAGATCTGGGAGAATTCGGTGTATAGTTCCCAAATGCCTGCATTCGGTCCCGACGACCTGGTTGGATTGGAGCATACTGTCCTCCTGGGTTTGAAAGGACAGTTTGCTGTCCCTGTCCAAACTCATCATCTGACTCAATATACTGATCATCCTCCTCTTCCTCCTCTGCCTGTGCAAGTCGGGCGTACCCGGATTTTGCTGGTCTCGGCATATGGGATTAAGCACTATCTCTAGACCTCTGCCATTCTTTGGTTCAGAAAACGGTCGGATAGGCAAGCTTCTATCGTGCAAAATGGAACTCGGTCTATCGATGTTGTGTTGATATGATGATTCGAAAGTATCCGTTGCCGGTAAGTGAATGGGCAGGCTCCACGATCGAGCGAATGAAAGATCGCGATCGGACTTGTGACTCTTGCCAAGATGGAGTAGTGGTATGATATATATGACGGTAATTGGATGTCCCTCTGGTCCTGGATATGTCAGGTCGAATGGCCAGTTTCTGTGCTTGTCCCTACAAAGGTCTCCGTAAAGTCGTGTCTCGTGTCATCAATCACATTCAAAGGTCCTGCAGTTGACTCCGGATCTTCAGTGGGCTTCCCGAAAACGGGAGCTAACGGACCGCTTCCGCGGAACCGAAATGGCATATTCAACTGCTCGTCGCGTCCTCATGAATTTGCAAAGACAGTCAAGCATCACATGTTTGTTTGCCAAACGATGGGTATTCCTCGGAAGTTGACCTTCATGCTGTCGATGAGCTCGTCTGCTCATCAACGAAGACACGGCTCGACAGGCGTGCCGTGATCCCGCTCGCTGCCGTCTTGTATCTTCATTCATACAGATCGATATTCTAAAAGGCGGAGATGAAGATATTCTAGCACTCTTAACGTCTAATAGGGCAAATGTGGAAAGGATCTCTTGTGTATCGGCTATGTGGGCACATCTCGACGTGACTCCGGAGGACGGTAATGATAGCACTTTCAACCGGTAGAACATTTTCTCATCTAATCATCACCCCTTACCGGTCACTACTACGTCTCCAGTCGTTTATGTACTACGCCGCAGCCCACCATGTCTCACTGCATTATCAAACAGCCACTCTGCATGCCACGCTTCTAATACAGTATTTGCTCATAACCTTGTTTTGCTTGTATTGCATTCCACCCACACTCGTTTAATTATACTCACTTTTAGTCTTTCTTTACACTCTTTACTTTTACGATTCACAAAAGTAAAACTACGACTTGACGACTAATAGTAATCGACAAAACACCATCTCAATGCTTGGAAGACCTGCAGCTTTCGATCACATCAAGCCTCTTAATGGCTGGCCAATGCAGCATACAGGACAGCTAACGCCTCCAATCTATCTGGAAGACAGACCATTTCAGCTATCGCCATTGCCTGGCTACGACATATCACGACCAACTTCTGCGATTTCTACACTCTCCGGAAATGTGCCACCCTATATTCCGCAAAGGATTCCTAGTGGACCCAATGTACAGCTCCCAGCCTTGTCTACATTGGCATCACTCGCTGCTGCCAGTATGCCCGTTCATGCAAGGTAAGTCAACAAATATTGATCCCTCTGTCTGCAGTGGGTACCCGCGTGGTTGCATTTTTGGATCACCGTATTGCCAAGGCCTGTAATCAGTCAAGCGAACCTCAATTTATTTCACAACTAACTCGTATCTTGCTTGATAGACATCCTCATGTCCCAACGATGAATTATGCTACTGTAGCGCCGGCTGCAACAGCTGGAGGAAATCAAAGTGGTCCTGTACGTTGACACCTTGTCGCCGCTGCAACATCACCTCCGAAGCTCCTCCGCATGCTTATCGTTATCGATAATGGCGATAAGCCTCGGGGCTCTCTCCTCACCCCACCCTTGCTAACTCTCAACAGCCAGTCTGTCAGAACTGCGGAACTTCCACGACTCCACTCTGGCGACGTGATGAAGCCGGTAGCGTTCTCTGCAATGCTTGTGGTCTCTTCCTCAAGCTCCATGGGCGTCCGAGGCCAATCAGCCTCAAGACCGATGTGATCAAGAGCCGCAACAGGGTAAAGACGACTACCGGCCCCAAGAAGAGGGTATGTATCTCAGTTCTGGTACCGTTCTTCATACTGATCTGATACCAGCCGTCCCTCGAGAATGCACCAGGGCTTCCAGCATCTTACCCTGTCGATCCTACAGGTCGTCGCATCATCTCTGGCAGCACCGATCGCTCCGCGTCCCCACCCAGCGCCGGCGAATCCATTGGTCTCGGTACAAACATTGCTCCTCAGCACATCTTTGACCATGTAAGCCTCGCCGAATCGGCCTTCAACTCACCTGCACTTCCTGGCTTCCACCTTCGGCAACCTTCCCCTGCCATATCGATGAATGGCAACCTCGACCACACCAATGGCACATACGCAGACATGGGCGGCAACGGTGCACACCTCAAGACCCGCGTGTCTGAGCTGGAGGTCATCAACGACTTATTCCGCGGCAGAGTTGCGGAGCTGGAATCATCCGAGCAAGAAGCCAGGAGGGCGGAGAGCTTGGCACGAGAGGAAACAGCAAGGATGAAGCGTGACCTCGACTCGGCATTGGCACGCGAGGAGAGCCTCAAGAGACGCATCGAAGAGCTCGAAGCGGTAATGAACACGGATGGCGAAGGATCCCGCAAGCGTGCACGCAGGAGTGACGCATCCGAGCTTAGCGATGCTCCACAAGAGTAGACGATGAGATACCCAACGTCGTACGCAGAAGCAGGTTATGCTATTGGGCGTCAAGGAGAACACGGGCTTTACGATCAACATATATGATAATGCTGCTCCCTTCTTTATTAGGACAGCTCATGATAGAATTTTAATGGACTCTTCACTGAACGTGGCATGTTCAGAGATCGGTACGGCTTCTTCTCATTCCAGTGCTGATTTTGATGCTGTGTTCTCGCCATGCAAGCTGTGGTCTCGTAATATACGTACAACATCATCTGAAACGGTCAGGATTAAAGCCTCAATCCCAACACCTGCGCCAAACCATGCGTCACCCTCTGCTGCACCATGCCCGCCACCCTCCCCATCGAACCCGACTGCCCCGATCTCCCGAGCCAAACCGACACCACACCCACCAGCACAGCGAGCGCCACCGCCCCCGCCGGACGTCTATACACATACGCCGTCCTCCGCAACCTCTTCACCGCCGCCTTGCGCCTTTCGACCCTCTCAATCTCCTGCGCCTGCAACGCCAACCACTTCTCCGCATCCCCCAACGACTGGCTTCTGGTCTCCTCGACGCTCCTCGCCGTCTTCAGCACCGAGAACGTGCTTATCCCCCTCCATGCATGTCCAGGCAGTCTCTCGGGGGGGAACATCTCCCTCAGTCCCTCCGTGCGCCGTATGAGTGCCTCGAGATCCAGTGGATTCGGCAACTTGCTCAGCACAGCATAGAGCATTTCTGGCTCCTCCCTGTCGATTTCAAAGAGCTCGTCGCGACGGAGCGTCACGATGGCCGCAAACATGTAGATGAGCTGCAACGAGGGGTGAGAGAGGAGGTAGTCGAAGAGCCGCGAGATGGTGGTGTAGTCGTCGATGTCGTGGGCGAACATGGTCAGGACGGCGGCGAGGGCGAAGTAGGGACGGAGACCGGAGATGTGGTTGCAGAGATCTGGGTCACATGTGTGTAGAAGAGGGATCAGGAGGGAGAGTTGGCTGTTTGTGCCGGTTAGGGTGGGGAGGAGGAAGTCTCGGATTTTGAGAAGAGTAAGTCGTGGGAGAGCGGTGAGGGCGGAGGGGAGACCAAGGACGAGGAGGAGGACTTGTGCGATGTCGTGGTAGCCTTGGAAGTAGGAGAGTGTGGGGTGTTGGCGGAGAGTGGAGACGATGAGGGTTGTGAGGGCTTCGCGGCGGGTGGCGAGAGTGGTATCGGACTCGTTGCGAGGATAGTAGACAAAGGCACGATTCACATCGAGGGCGACTTGACTCTCATCCTTGTGTGGCGACAATTCTTTCCTGTCGTCAGTGGATTCAGGGGTTTTGTCTGAACCTAGCAGGATTGGCCCTAGGTGCAGTGAGTAAAGTAGGCACTAGAAGAGCAGATAGCTGGTGGGTAGCATACAGACTTGCCGCCGTATCTCATCTTCAACGAAACCGCCCTCAGTAGTGGCCAGGTCACCTAGCGTTTGAAGATCTCGTTCGCTGCATGCTCTAATGATCTGGGCGACCTTAGCTCGCTCTCTGGCAGTGAGAGGCTCCACCCTCCACGAGTCCGACAGAGGACGGCTAATATTGCTTGTGGTTGATGTTCCAAGACTCTCGTTCAATGTCGCATGATCAGTCTCAGTCTGGTTGTTGACCATATCTATATGGCCATTGCTGCTTGAGAGATCGGTTTCTTGGTTGGACATGACGACTACTACACTAACGCGGCTGGGCGGTAGGGTGATCGAGATGTGCGATAAACGACCATGGCAAAATAGTCCCTAGGACAGTATTAGTATTACTTTCGAAGTTTGCCGCGCCTAGCAGACACAGCAAACAGCTTGTAGCGATCGACAGCAGTGAACAGAGAGAGAGTGTGTGTGATATGGTGGTGAGAATACAGCTTGCGACGTGAAGCGAAAGGGTCCCGAAAGATGGAATAGATATCCTTGAATCGACCAATCACAATAAGTGTTTCAACTGAAACATCAATAATCGTCGGCCCGCCAGCTTGACTTTCACAGACACATCCACATTGATTGAGCAAGCAAATTTCGGTTGGCGACCATTTCTTTGCACAGGAGGAAACGAAATCTATTCCGAAATATTGTGCGAGAGTTTCGCACCTCCTCAAAGTCAGGTTTGGTCATTTACTGCCGACAACGAGGTAGTTGGTATTCATCCTCAGCACCACGGTCAAAGTTGATCGCCCAGCTGCGTGTCTACTATCCGCACTGTAACGACGACTCTGGTCACAGAATCTAACCCCCCAGCATGAGCTGATCATGGCAAAATCGTTCTTACCGTCCGATGACCGAAATGGCGTTGTCTATTCCGACAGTGGGCATACTCACCAGGACCCTCAGCCCAAGCCCGACACCAAGCAAGGTCCTGGCTCTTTGCTCAGATCATCCGGCCGACACTGGTACTCATGACCTTGTGTTATTGGTTTACGAACATGATTTCGAGATCTGTGTCGTCGAACCAGGGGGTTTCATTCGCCGAGGCGAGAGGGAGATGGTTGATGCAAAAATCCTGGCAGCGGAGACCATCAGCACAAAGTACTTGTCTGATCATGACGATGTCTCTGCGGTCAGCGATGCTCTTGTGCTGACCTTAGATACTGGTAACGTGGTACTATACACATTTGGCAGACACGGCATCAATCTAAAGGCAGAACTGCAATGTCACAAGCCCATTTTACGGCGAGCAGATCCCGTCGATGAGATTGGGTCGCTGCTAGTCACCGACGATACGACTGGGCTAGTGGCTGCTGCTGGAATAGATGGAGGTATCATGCTGTGGAAGGTGACTCGGCAGCAAACAGAGCATGATCAGAGCAGACAACTGGTGAAGCCAGCCCCTCGCACCTGGGCCTTCGAGAGCCTGGGCCCGATGCTGCGGCCCGAAGGGCACACCATACACATGACGTTCATGAAGACCGACAGCGATGTGGCAACAGGAGAACTTCTACTGCTGCAAGTCATGAATGCCAAGCTCTACATTCGGCAGCTATACATCGATCGCTCTGGCCTTGCAGTCGAGGAGCAAGATCCAAGAAGGATCCGATCAGGTAGGCTCTGGCACAAAAACGACCAGCGAATGTGCTAATGCGGGTAAGGTGGCACATTGGCCGATCTCCTAGTTCCTATAGATGTTCGTGGCTGTTTCGTTCTTGCATGCGACAGTGGCATGGTAGTCATTACCATCTCGAACAGTGCAGGAGACATCACAGAACGAACTTTGCTGCCTGACCCGCAAAGTATACATGCTGAAAAGTATGAGAACGTACATGGAGTCTGGACAGCGTGGACGAAAGACGACAGAACGTACCGACAGAACGGCGTCATCAACTACTACCTCTGCAGAAATGATGGGATGGTAGCGATGCTGACACTCGACCTGAATGCTTCTATAGAGTCAGGACGCTGTGAGATCAGACTCTCGGCGATTTCTCGCGTACCGCACCGGCTGGATCGCGGTGCTTGCTCCTTTAATGAACCAACTCATGGGGATCCCTCACTCGTACTACCAGGAAGCAACGTCGACGGAGGACTCTATGCAGTTCAGATTTTGGCAGACACAGAGACTTCAGATGGCGCAGAAGTCACACAATTGCTGCTCGAAAAGTATCAGAATCTTTCCGACTGGTCCCCGAACGTGGACATCATCTCTTCGACCTTGCCGAGATCGCATGATTCGAATCCTCGAGTTGGCGAAAGCTTGTTTGCCACGGCCGGCTCCAGCGATGCAAGTCGTTTGGTCGAGCTACGACCAGGACTAGAAGCTCATATGCTATTCTCGCTGGACTTTACGTCGGTGAATAATGCGAGACGGATATGGACAGCACGAATGAAAGAGACAGGAGTGTCTTTACTTCTGACCTCTGATTCAACAGCCACGAATGGTATTCACTCCGCAGCGCTTGTTCACGATGGTCAAAGCCTGATTAGTATGGACAATGAGACATCTCTCCATGGCGATCATACTCAAAGTCTTGGTTTGGCGTCCATCGATATGGCTCATCCGACAGTACACATCTCGACTTGGCCAGCCACTGGTAAGGTCTTGCATATCACATCCCGAGGAATCACTGTCTTGGCGAGCGATGCCAATACAGAGCTGTTCAATTGCTCGTCCGACGACCGCATCAGAAAAGCAGAAGTCACATATCACGACTCCGTCGCCTTGCTGACTTTGATCATCGGTCCTACAATGACCACAGATGCGAACTACGATATTTACTTTTTGGACATTTCTGAAGACTTGACGATACGTGCCGAAGCAAGAAATCACCGGACAGATTCTGCAGTGCCCTCGGTAGCCAGAAATATTCGCTTGCGCACCTTGGACTTCCTGGTAGCACTATATGACGACGGCCGAGTCTGTCTCCTGGATCGCAAAGGTTCCTTGCAGATGATTACAAATTGCTTATCTTCCACAGCGACCTGTGAAGAAGCAGTGGTAATTCAAACACAGCAAGATACAAAGGCTCTAATTGTATGCGCTATGAGGGATGGGACTGTGGACATTCTTTCGCTAGGGCTTCACGGTAGCAGACCTATGGTCGAAAATCGACAAACACTAACGCTGGGATTGACGCCAGTCAACGTCATACCATACCATTCCAGAGGCGGCACAATCACTCCTGGTGCGATCGCCACATGTGGCTCTCGGATATACCTTGTGTCGCTAACGTATGATGATTCCAATGATAGATTCTCTACAACGCCCATTTGGGTGACCGAAAAGGACGAGCTCGACTTTCAGATCAATGGCATCACAGCAGTATCACAGATACAGCATGATCTATATCTCGAGGACATGAATGTTGAGGGATGTCTTGCAATCCTCGCAGGCCCATCACTTCTAATTACAACTGTGAACGAGACAAGCGGAGTAGCAATACCACGATCAATTAGTACGAGGACTTCGCCGACCAGAGTCTTGTACTCGCGGCGGCTGGGCCACTTTGCTCTTGGTGGAACTTGGCGTAATCCAGACAGCGGTGGACTGGAAGCCTCCATCGAATTGACCCGATCAAACAGAAAGACCATTGCCAAATCCGAGAGCGATGCCCCAGCTGATACAACCACCCTCACAATTTCCGGAGAACAACTATACTGCATGACCGAATGGATCCATGAAAACAAGGACGGGAAACGCTTCGTCTTCCTCCTCGTTGGCACCGGTCTCTCCTATACGACAAACAACCCCACCTCCTCAGGTCGCGTCCACCTCCTCCAACCCAGACTCTCCCACAGCACCATCTCGTCCCTTTCCGTGGCCACAACCACAAAATTCGATCTCCCCGTCCGTGCAATCTCCCTCTACGGGTCAAACGGGTACATCGCCTCCCACGGCCCCACAATCTCATACTACACCTACTCCTCTGCGAACAAGAAATGGGTTGTGGTGTGCGGGTACCGTCTGCACTCCCCGGCGCAACACATCTCCTGTCTCCCGCCGTTCGTCCACCTGACCACAAGCAGCGATAGCTTCATGACGCTGCAGCTCCTCGGCCCGGGGATGGAGGCAGACGACACGAACCTGTCGCCCGGTGCATTCAGGCTGCATCTCTTTGCAGCGGACAGCGCGTCGGGGGTTGGACAGCACCATTTGTGTCTCCCTTCGCCGTTCGCAGGGGACGAGGGGACGCTGGCGGTAGTGAGCACCAAGACTAAAGGGCTGAAGGGACTGATGGTACCTACGTCCTCTACCACCTCCTCCCGCACCTCCGCCAGTAGCTCCTCCGGTATACCAGCGCCAGGGAGAGAGGGAGGGGACAGGGCAGCGGGGAAGCAAGGAGAGAAGGGTACCGCGCAGACCCTCTTCTCCGCTTCATTGCCGGCGTCGATAGTGAGATTGGTCAAGCATAATACTGCGCTCAATCCGATGGAGCAGAGGAATTCGATCATCGGGTTGACTACTATGGGCGCGTTGATCGGGGTGAAAGTCATGGGAGCAGAGGAGTGGGCTTTGTTGCGGTATGTTCAGTTGCTTTGCGAACGGTCGGGGAGGGTGTGCCCTAGTGCTTCGAGGCATCTGGTCCCCGGAGGGTTCAAGGGGGATGAGTTGGGTGAAGGGAGTGGGGTTGTGCTTGGATTCAAGGGGCTGAGGAGGTATGAAGGAGAACGAGAAGCGATTTATAAGAGCCGCGTTGGTCTTGGGTGGAAGGAGGTGGAGGATATGACAAGTGGTGGAGGAGGGGAACACATGGATATCGATGATGAGCCGGCGAGGGGGGTGCAAGAGGTCACAGGGGAGAAAGAGGAGGGTTGGGAGGTGCTGGGGCGACTGGGTAGGAGTGACAGGTGGAGGGAAGGAGATATGCATGTCGATGGGGATGTGGTCGGACGGTTGCTGAAAGGAGGTTGGAGGGAGCGACGAGAGCTACTCAAGGAAATACTGGAGGAAGAGAGGAATCGAGATGATAGGGTGGGGGAGTTTGTGAGGGAGCACTTTGAGGAGGAGATAGAACTTGTGGATGAGGCTTTGGAGCAAGTAAGAAGCAGCCTTCAATCGTGGGGGTTCTGGTAAAGAAGCAGACTTTCCCCAGAAGTGGTATTATCCCGGATGCTATGACGTTTGGCCTAATGATTTCCAATCCTGCTTCTTCGCACGTTCACATATTTCTTTCAACCACGTCCCTGCCTTGACCCAGTCTTCCTCGGTGAGATACACCTGTGCACTCAGTCTTACCCAAAACTTCTCACCATGCCAGAAGATAGCCACGAAAGTGCGGAACTCGTCGACAAGTATCTTCTCCATCCACCGTGCGACCTCAAGCACCTTACTGAAATCCATCTCCCCGCCTAGTAGGTCACCGTCGTCGAGTGGCAGGCGGACATTGCGGAAAGCACACCTCCCTAGCGTACCTTGTGGGTTCTCCATCACTTCTGTGCCCAGCGCTTGACTGACAATTTCTCCGGCCTTCTGTGCCAGATGCAAATTGTATCCCATCACAGCATGCTCACCGTTCTTTCCTTGCCAAGTAAGCTTCGATCGCCATTCCAGCGCTGCTGAAACACAGAGGTAAGGACTATTATCCAGTGTACCAGTAAAGCTGAAGTTGGCTTCGAAAGCACCCATCATATCAGCAGGTAAGGGGTTGTTGATCCCCCTCGCATCTTTGGGAACAAAACCATGGCTGGTAGGCAACGAGGAGCGCATAAGATGGTGGTTGCGCTCGGCTACATACATAATAGCACAAGGACGAGGCACATGTAGCCATTTGTGTAGATTGGACGTGATAAAGTCTGGGTCTAGTGAGGTAAGGTCCAACGGGATATGGCCTGCACCGTGGGCACCGTCGATCACAGAGAGAACGCCTTCTGCTCTGCACGAGGCGGTGAGCTCCGGGAAGGGACAACGAATGCCGGGAACGGAAGAGATGGTGTCGAAAACGGCGAGACGAGGATTCTTGCCGTTAGAACGGATGGTGGAAATAGCTTCTCGGAAGAGGTCGAGAACTTCTTGGTCCGGAAGTGGATGTACCAAGCCGATACGGTGCAGAGTGAGAGGCGTAGTCTCGGTCAAGTACAGCAGAGTCTTCTCAATGGCCGAGTAGATGGTCGAGAAGTAGATTGCTACGTCATTAGGGGCGAATACAAGGTTCCGAAGGACTGTGTTTAGGCCAGTAGTGGCGTTTGGCACATATACGATGGAGGATCTCGGGCAGTTGAGGTAGGCCGAAATGGCGGTCCGTGACTCCAAGAGTAGAGGTGGATACTCGTAGCGGATGAATACATCCGGCCGTGCCTGGGAGGCATCTTGATAGGTTCGCTGCGTATCTCGAACGACCCCTGGGATAGCGCCAAAGGAACCTCGGAATGATCAGCTGGAATCGAGATTGGGTATAAACGATGGACAAATGAAGAGATCACCGAGATGACGTTGGGAATTGGTGTGGTAGCACAACTCAAGGCCATTGAGCGATGAGCTGGCAGGGTGGCACAAACATACCGTGATTGAGATTGAGATAGTCGGCGTCGAAAGGGAAATGCTTCCGAACAGCTTCGCCGCAGTCGATGGCTTCCTCGGAGGCTGACGAATGCCGGATAACCATGACGGTCGATAAGCAAGGAGCAAACTTCGCAAGATATTCTAGAAAGGAGAGAGGAGTAAGGGATCTGCGGCGGTGGTATATGTACCGAATTGTTGGTACAGGGCGCGCGTGACAGGTGACTCCTCCCCGGAAACCTTGAAGCGAAAATCGGAGCAAGCAAACAATCATGCATGTCCATCCCGTGAATTGGTTCGATGCAACATGAAAGTCACTGCATGTACTGTGTACAAGGAAATTCGGCTACACACTCAAGAGGTTTGTTGGTGATCGTTGGCCATGTCGTGGACGACACCGCCTCATAGCCATACCTCCTTTCACGGAGTACTATAAAATCGATGCCCAAAGTCTGACAGACATTGATCCATGCCAATGGTATAGAGTCGCGCATCTCCAATCATGTCAAGCCCGGCAGGATCGTCGTCCTCGTTCGCATCGTGCTCGTCTTCAGCTGCAGCCAATGCCACACCGTCAGGTCCAGCACCCTCCGCCGTGTCCTATACCTCTGCCGCCATTCCCGCCACCTCCAGAGCCGCCGACAAGGCGCCGGTGATCAACAGAGCAGTTTCGAGTACCGCATATACGCAGCCGTCGACAGCATGTCCTCCAAAGCAAAGACCAGTGACAGTCTGGTACTATTCGTCGAGATATACGATGCCGGCATCAGAGTTGATGAAGCAGCATTTGGGATCATCCAAGCGTAAATGACACCAGTGCTACAAGTGTGAGAAGACTATCCGGAGCTCTGCTGTTGTCCTTTCGCTGATCATGTTGGCAGTTTCCCTGCGCGTTTCGTCCAATTAAGGCGTGATCTGTGTTTATAGCCAAGCTCACGATCGTTGGCCGGGATAGCGAGTGATTTGCTGGCTCGTCTGGTATTCTTCATGTTCATAGCAAAGATGAATCCGAATCCCTTCAGTATACCCTCCTTGCTCCCTTGACCAGTCCCTCCACCACTGTCTTCATGCCGTCCCTTTCTTTGGCAGCCCGCTTGCGATCCTCATCCACTTCTCGAAGCTCCTTGTCCAAATTTTCGATCCTTACATTCTGCTCGCTCGCGCTGTTCCCAATGCCTGGCAGCACTCCGATCAGATACTCGATTTGCTGCTCCTTTAGTACCAAATCGCGGGCCAATTCTCTCAAGCTGGCTTGAAAGACTGCTGGATCGTCTGGCACGATATCGTTTGCGGCATCTTGCATGACCGTCTGCGTGCCATCTTCGTTGTTCTGAGTTGTGGGAGCTTGATCGGGTTGGCCAGGAATCGACGCGAAGCTGTGGTGAGAGTTGATGTAGCGAAGTGAAGCGAACATCTGAGTAGCCAGCTGTGACGAGTCAGCGCCAATGAGGGAAACCTGACTTCTTTGGCACGTACGTCATCCAAGCAGTCTTGCAACTGCGTAAGACGATCTGCCATGATCGCGAATGTGCTTGGGAGAAGAAAGCAGAATGGTCGATTGCAGGAACCATGTATTATTTCACACCGAAGATATGGACATCTACTACGGTAGACACAATTCTCCACTGTGCACTACCTCTAACCTCTTCCAAGACTGCCCACTCCTTGCTATCAAACTCACACCGTCGTTGCGAAAGGGATGTTCATGACGAAGCATCGCAGCCTTGTCCCATAGCGAAAGGAATATCCATGACTTAGAAATTACTGAAACTATCTTGAGGCAATCACCAACAGCTATCCGGCGATCACGACACGCCATTAGCTGTTCCACCTGGCAGGAAAGAGTTTGTCCATTAATTTTTGATGTGTCAAACCTGTCGAGAATGGAACCCATTGTGAGATTTGCATGTTGCATTCGTTCTTCAAGCTTCAATCAATGGTAAAAGAGGAAGATGACCTGCAAATGTTAATTGATGGCCGTAGGGGTTGAAATGGACTACTTTACCCCCGAGCGGCTCGATATTGCTGGATCCTGGACTTATGGCTTCGTGGTGCATGGTCTGCAGCACCGACGTCGACAGCGCTGGCATTCATAGATGTACCAGTGCGGCCCAGAATGACACATCTGGCAGCGCCAGACGAGGAGAGTTGTGTCGGACTTCTTCATCAACCACTGGTGAGGGCAGCGTGGGGTGGGCATCTTGTTCGTGTCTGATGGTGAATTGCGCAAGACTCCTCTTCGGTATTCAGGAGATGGATGCGCAACGAAAGCGAGGCGAGTGGAGATGAGGAGTGTTCAATTGCTGTTGGTACTCATGGCTCATGGACTTCACGCTCGCTTTTATAGAGCGTACCATGCTGCTGTTTGTATGGCCTAAGCTCTTGTAATGTGCGGAATCGGAGTGGCCATTTCAATCATGGGCTGAACAAACGCAGCGTTAGAGCTATCGATTTTTTTGTACAAGGAATTCAGCGTCACATTGATTGCTTTAGGAATGAAGACACCATACAGAGATACTCAAAATCTTGAACCCAGCATGAATCAGTGAAAGACAGACTGCAAACAGTCGAAGCGTTCCAACCTTGTTGTTCTTGTGCTCCAAATGTAATGTATGCAGTCGTATGCGGATGTTGTTGAGATTGCCCGACCATAGTATCGTCAAATCGTGGCGATATGTGTTGCGCTGGTGTGTATTGTCCGCAGCACCGGGCACGGATCTACACAGGCCACCCATGCACCGTGTGATCAATGTGGTGAGCCACAGGAGCTGCATGCAAACGCCGAAGGCGATCTCGTTGTGTTCAAAGCTCGCGAAGGGTCGTCATCGAATGCAGGTAGGGTAAGCTGGATTCCCAGAACATGCCCGCGTGCTTCGATCATCGCCAATATTTGTCTCTGACCGTAGTCACGTATAGGGTGGGGGCGGATCCATGGCAAGGGAGAGCGGGCGCTGCTTCCGTTGAGAGTATACTGCATGAGCTCACCTCTGATAGGCCTTTGTAGATTGACCAGTGGGCACGACTAGATTGGGATTGCGGTAGGGTGATCACAGTCACTATCAAAGTCTGGTACACTATTTCCAAGAGGTCAATATGAGCAGGGACCAGACTCTTGCCTAAGCCAAGGACCATGGAGAATGCATTATGTGTCAAACCGGGTTGCTGGAATTGTGTCGTATACGGAATGTGCGCCACATGGAAGTGCCGCGGAAGGGATCTATACCCAGCCCGATCCTATTTCAATGTAGGAGAAATCGACTGGTCTGTTCGAAAGTGCAGAGAGGCCAAAGGTATGATAAAGCAGATTGGCGGAATGACCGGAGAACCGTCGTACGGTTGGAATGCATCATTTCGTAGGCCTGCATCAACCTATGGAGCCCTTTCAGCGTTTGTCTCACACACCATCATGGAGGGGAAACCATGTCCAATCGATCATTTCAATAGACTGCGCCGCGACACCTCGACAAGGCCCAGCTTAGCAACAAGCTCGTTGAGCATTGTGAATCGGTCCAAAGTCGTCGAAATGCAGCAAGACCAAACAAGTAGGGTATCCTGGCAGAAAATGCCTGGATATAGATCAAAGGGACGACCCGGCTCTACGAAAGGGACATGCCCTGTTGTCAGCTGCACGGGATTATTGCCCAACTACACCCGGCACTGAGCCACCTAGTCCAGTAGTGAGGGAGCTTCCAATTGACGTAAGCAAGACGGTAGAGAGGAGAAACGAAACGTCTCGCGCACCAACTCGAGAGGTTACATGGTAATAATATTCTTACAGGGCGAGGATCAGGGGTGGAGGACCGCCAAGCAGATCCGATGACTAAGCTCTGACAACGCACGGACCCCGCACTGCGATTTGTGCAGACTTCAAGTCTACGAGCGGCAAAAGTTCGCCATTGACGACCCCCTATTGACAACACAGAAGGTCCGGCAAAAAGTGAGTGCAATCACTGTATGTATTATATGAGATGTGCTAACATTTCGACAGTGCAGATGTAAGTCCGGTGGTCCAGCGCAAACATAGAAGGAAAGGGTACTAATCTTCAATGCAGCTTCGTCAAGACTCTCACGGGTAAGACCATCACCCTTGAGGTCGAGTCCAGCGACACCATCGACAATGTCAAGAGCAAGATTCAGGACAAGGAGGGTATTCCTCCGGATCAGCAGCGTTTGATTTTCGCCGGCAAGCAGTTGGAGGATGGCCGCACTTTGAGCGACTACAACATCCAGAAGGTCAGCAGAACCCAGGGAGAATGCAGCGCGACAGGAAAAGGATGACAAGAGGGACTGACAATACGCAGGAGTCAACTCTCCACCTGGTCCTCCGTCTCCGTGGTGGTATCATTGAGCCATCGCTCAAGGCCCTCGCCTCTAAGTACAACTGCGAGAAGATGATCTGCCGAAAGTGCTACGCCCGTCTCCCACCTCGAGCGACCAACTGCCGCAAGAAGAAGTGCGGCCACACCAACCAGCTTCGCCCAAAGAAGAAGCTGAAGTAGAAGATTCGATGGCACAGGGGAAGTGGCGTTGGGAGAGGTCATTATGCGGATGTTTCACATAGGACTTTTCCGAAATCGACTTTGAGCATTCTCCACCAGGTCCCCCGGTCTATGCGCTACGGAAAATGCTTGTGACGGTAATGAAGAGGTCAAAACTGTCTGGACGCTGCACGTCATATCTATCTGTTGACGGACGCGTGGTGCCCCTCTCCGTCACACCTGTCATGTGAAGATACCTTGCATGGCGACTCGGAGTTACAGCCGGAACATTAGTCGTGCTGGGTCTCTCATGGATGGCTTCTTGCAACTATGCACTACCGTGACCTTTCCTGGATGCACCGTGCGGCATTCATTAGGGACTTAGCATGGATGGTATACTCGTTCTGATTCATGTCCACCCCATCCACCGACCTGAGATTTCTTGATATCTGTAGCCTCCATTTGCTATGAGAAGTGCTACCACTGTGGTTTCGTGCACTTTCAAACACTCAAAGAAGACCATGTAAAACCATTGGTGTGCGTTCCGAGGTTCCTCCACTTCATCATGTCAATACAACAATCCTTATCGAACAGACAAATCAATCACACCGCTGTTCAATTGTCCAAATTGATTCGACCAGCCTCATGACGAGAATATGGCTCTCGGCACGCGAGCAAAGCGGGGCTTCGGAAGTGCCTGTGCTTTCGACCATGCAACAAGTGAGCAAGACAACCACGAAAGACTTGGTAAAGGAGGCAGTAATAAATATACTGCTTCAATATAACTTGAAGACTGAATGAGCATTTATAGATCCAATTGTGAAACAAAATAGCAATAAACATTCCCATGCAAGTCGTGTATCAGAATTAGAACTGGTCGTCAAGCCGCAACGACTCAAAAATCCTCCTTGAGTGTTCCGCTGCACGTCACGGACCACTGGCGCGTCGAGAAACGCCAGCCAGCGAAGTCCTGCACGACCTGACCACCTTCTTCCCATACAATTGGCGCTCAGTCTTCTCACACAATGGGCCATGCAGTTTAGGACTCGAGTCTAGTCTGCTGTGGTGGTTACAGTCCTTACTACCTCGCTCAAATCACTTCTTCTATTACCAATTGCCCAGAAATTCATTCGTAACTTTTGGCCTTGCTGTCTCGAGATCGAGTCCGTTGCTCGTGAGAGAGCAAGTGGGCAGCCGACACCACGTCTTGCTGACGGATTTTTCGTGTCTTTACGTGGAGGACAGGACACCTCTATATCCAAAGAGCTAGGAAATCATGGATACACAGAACATCCAGTCGTCACCGCCCAAGAAGCCGTCGTTATTACCCGCGTTCGAGCCATTATCCTCCTCCCCGAACGGACTACCGCGTTCAAGCAAGAGAAAATACGATGACCTTTTACGAGACGACAGGAAGTACTATCCTACGCCTGTACCGACTTCTTCGACTGGAATAATCCCATCCTCGTCACCAGATAGATCACGGACGCGTCCTGGCTTACAACGGACCGTGTCATCTCTTACTGAACGCGCTCCCCTTGGTGCAGTACCTTCGCTCGATGTTCCCGGAAATGGAGAGCCAATACACATGGGACGATCTTCCAACTCTTCGAATTACCAATTACCATCGAACCGACTGATATCTCGCGTACACGTCCGTGCAACCTACCATGCACCATCCGAGGAATATCCGGAGGGGAGGATCGTGGTGGGGTGTCTAGGTTGGAATGGTTGCAAGGTACACTATCAAGGATCAGTTACGGATCTTGCCAAGGGAGAGACATTCGTGTCGTCGAAGCCATTATCTCAGATCATGGTCGACGTTCAGGACACGCGTGTCATGCTGCGGTGGCCAAGAGGATTGTCTGCCAATTTGATACCCACATCGCCGCCTGCAGCATACCTCGAATCGCCGTCCAAGAGAAGGACTTTAGCCCAAGATACTCTCGCGTCAAGTCCGCCGTCCATGTGTCCGAAGATAAGGTCACCAGTGTCGATCAGTCCGAATCGCAATGTGGCACAGACATTCACGGAGACCTTCATCGCCAGCCAGAACTCCAACGAAGACCCGGTCCAAGTGTATGAAGACAACGAGTCTGCTGATGAATTCCCAAGAGATGCAACACCGACACCAGTCGCCAGACCTGCTCCTTTCGGACAAGATGTCGATTTCAATGTCGATGTCGATGTCGCTAACGCACCAGCAATGTCGTCGACTCAATCAAGCAGCCTCTCCGAACCGGAAGAGCTGTCAGAGCATGACGAAGAGAATGATCCTATCGTCCACTCTTTCGGTCCGTTTGGAGAGAACCTGCTGTCAAAGTTCTCGTCCTTCAAGTCCGTCGCCTCACCTGATCCAGCAGTCCGAAAACCAACCATCATTACCGATGATCCTCTCGGTATCCAAATGTCTTCCCAACCTTCCTCACCAGCTTTTAAACCTTTCCGCTCCTTTCGCGAATCACCTGTCAAGAACCACGTCATCAATCAGCTTGCTTTCTCCAGAGTGCACTCGATCCCCCTTACCACAATCTTCAGCAACGTCCCTGCTGCCATGAAGAGCCCACAAGTTGACGACACAAATTCGACGGCAAAGGATGCTCCGATGACCGCATATGAGCTAAGGGCAATGCTTGCCAAGATCCCCTGTATTGGTACTATCAGTAGAGAGGGCAAAGATGCTGCTGGAAAACCTCTTGAAGATGAATTCTACTACTTGCCTGACATGGATGAGGACTCTGCAAGACGAGACGCGGTCAGTGTTGGAAAACCGCCGCTGCGAAATGTGCGAAAACAGCACAAAGTATGATCACCCCCTCACCCTTCTCTGACCTCGACTGACATCGCATAGCAATACTACTGGAAGAAGCCGAAGTACTGAAGCGAATAAAGGAACGGCGTGACGGTGTCGCGTGATTGAGACGGAACGATTGAAGCAAGCAGCAAATATCAAGTGGCGGTGAGAAGACAAGCAAGTTAAATCTTGTTGATCAGGATGCACAAGCGCCTTCGTAGAGTAATTGGGCCTTGTCGAGTTGAGCGATCAGTACCACGAGTGGCAATGACATACACCCAAGCGAATGGATCAATTATATCGAGAGTAAAAATTGTCCTGGGCAAGATGTGAAATAGTGGTTGTCCAACGATGTGAAACGTAAAGACAAGTCGAGAGCAAGATCGCGGGGTTCGCGGGGTGCGCCACTCATGCTTAGTCAGTCTCATGAGCCGCACCCGTTTCTCCACGCTTGCCAAGCCTCCACCTGAGTGGCCGACACATCCGCGTCTCTCTCTCCGCACAACGCAGACTGCCGGCTAGATGGACAAGCTCCGTTGCTTTCAACAGCTTTGAATTCGACCTTTCGCGTCAACGAAAGCTCGCACGAGCGCCAGGATCCCAAACGCGCTCATGCGATTGCCAGCAAGGAAATTCGACTGAGGACAGTCTATCCGGCCATCCCAGATTCTGCAACGAGGGAGTCATGCGACACGCGCTACCAAATGGGTGACCAGTCACAGACCACGGCCTCGACAAAGGCCAATGGTAACTCACACCCCGAAATGCCTCCACCGACTGACCTCAAGTCTGGCAGCCCGGATGTGAAGAGGGAGACAAAGAATGGCACCCCTATGAAGACCGAGGACTCGGAGAAGAACAAGGACTCTGGGAAAAAGCCAGCAAAGCGACGGAAAGTCAACCATGCATGCGTCTACTGCCGGCGCAGCCATATGTCAGATCCTTGAGCTTCCAGTGCATAGATAGTACTGACCTATTGTAGGACATGCGATCTCCAGCGACCATGTGCCAGATGCATCAAGCGCGACATTGGCCATTTGTGCCATGACGAACCTCGAGAGCCGGGCAAGAGACAGAAATCGGAGCCCGAGCTTGCGCCAGCTGAGGAGAAGAAGCCAACTCAGCCGTTCAACAGCTTTGCGCAGAATGATGGATCACTTGGAATGGTGCCCGGCGGAGTGATAGCACCGAACATGGGACAAGCGACTCTTTCACAACCAAAACCGTTATCGCCTACTGTTATGCAACGACCGCAGAACCCAAACCAGAATCTCATGGGCCCTGGTATCAATCAGTGGGACTTTGGCGCGCAGAATCAATTCTCAGATCTGAGCAACCTTCACCCATATAACACTTTCGGCACGAGTGAGGTGAACAACGAGTACAACCTGTTGGGTGACTTTCTGAACTCCAGCCTTCTCGACGATGGCATGTATAACCAGGACGACGCGCAGACACTTTTCAACGATCCACTACTCACCGCAAATGCTATGAGAGAGTTCGCGGCGCTAGGAGCGCAAAATCAGAATCAAGCACAATCGTCCGCACAAGCGCAAGCCGGAAACGAAATCTCCAGACCTAACAGCACATTCCCTGTCGATCCGAAGGCTCGCGAGAAGTTCTTCCTCACTGCTGCCGATCCAGCCGGTAATGACTCTCCAGAAGAGCGCATGAATAGACTTCTCAAGGCCAAGTATGATGCTGGCATGTTGAAGCCCTTCAACTATGTCAAGGGTTACGCACGGCTGAATGGCTATATGGAGAAGAATCTACGACCACTTTCACGCCAAAAGATTCTACGACAGCTGAACCAGTTCCGACCGAAGTTTAGGGAGGCAATGCATAAGCTGACGGACATACAACTTGTCAAGGTGGAGATGTGGTTCGAGCGGTGTCTGATGGAGTATGATCGGGTGTTTGCGAGTATGGCTATACCGGCATGCTGCTGGCGAAGAACAGGAGAGATCTATCGTGGGAACAAAGAGATGGCAGAGCTCATACATGTGCCCATGGAGAACCTGAGAGATGTGAGTACAAGCAAGTCGCAAAATAGTACCTTGGCTAACATATTGTCTAGGCAAAGATCGCGCTGCATGAAATCATGGTGGAGGATTCACTGGTTAGCTATTGGGAAAAGTTTGGGGCGATTGCTTTCGACCAGTCTCAGAAAGCAATACTTACGACCTGTTCATTGAAGAATCCTGACCCGACATCCAAAGATCCATTTCTACGATGCTGTTTCTCCTTTACTATTCGTCGAGATACCCATAACATGTAAGTCCCACTCGCCAATCGAGAGACGTCGGCTAATGCGCTTGCAGTCCTGCGATGATTGTCGGCAATTTTCTGCCAATCCAACCCGAGGCCAGGGACTCGGTTTGATATGGGACGTGGTATTCAAAAGTCTTTGTTTGTACAAGTCATGACAGAAGCTGTTCATACGATGAAAATCGATCTGAAGGTGCAGCTGGTGTGTTCGCCATCTGCATTTACGAAACTTCTTCATACTCCGCCAACTCCACATCCTTCCAAATGTCACTTGTCTCGCAATATATACTACCAGGTCTCGTGATATCCCGACATGGGACCGCCGCTTCGCCACGATCGTTCTGGAAAGCATGCTACAGATGGTGGATTGCTTAGTAAGTCATATGCAGTCCAAGAATCTCACATGCTTACCATGAACAGCACTAGCAGCCGAGGTCAATCAGCAAATACACTCAGGCCTCATTGATCAGCCCCTCTGCGCCAAGATACGGAAAGCTCTCGGAAACCACAACTCAGGCCAGGCCCGTACTGGCACAAACGCGGCCGAGTACGACAAGAAAGGCACTGATCTCTGGAATGCCACCACGAGAATACAACGAGACGACTCATCAGAAACTGCCAACCCTACCAAGGTCCTACCACTTCTCCGAGCATTCGCCCTCATCTTGCTGCACATTGCGCATCAAGCTTCATCCAAAAAGTCTTTTTCAAGACCAGAGTCGTCGGTCCGCATTCTGCGCACCTCACTCAAAGCCGCAAGGACATGCATTGATAGCAGCGAGCTGGATATTGCATCCGAGGTACTCCAACGAGCAGCAGACTATGTTGAAGACCTGACCAGTGGTGACTGGCGACGATCGAATGAAGCTCGGAGTCCGGTGAATACAACAGCGGCGGAGCTTTCTGGCGAGTTCTGGGTGTTACGAGCGGCATTGTCATGGAAGCAGAATCGTCTGGACACAGCTGCAAGCTATCTAGCAAAGGTGAATACCAGATTACAGCCAACAGGCAGTGTTGCAGAGAAGATTGCGGATCTGGGCTATGAGATCGGGCAGGACCTGCTCAAGGCGAAAAGGTACGAGGAGGCGATCAGATGGCTGGACAAAGCTTCGGAAGCAATCGAGAGCATCGAGCACGATCAGCTGTCGCAAGAGGCTCTCGAGCTACGCACTGCTGTTCTGGCAGAATTAGTATGGGCCCTGCTGGCGCAGAAGACAGATGAGTCCATGAACCGGGCTGCAGATGTTCTGTCATACCTGGATGCCGAATCATCATCATCTGGTCCAAGGATGGGAATCTATTTGCTCAAGTTTCAGACACTCGAGGCGAGAGGCTCTCAAGAAGCAAGTGAATACCACGAGATTTTACGGCAGATGGTACGAAGGACAATCTTGTCGCCAAAGACTTTCCGAACGATCATGTTCTATGTCCAGAAGCTGCACAAGCTCAACCCGGCGCTAGCACGAGACTCACTAGATTTATTGATTGGCACACGGCTCTACGAACATGCTGAGATGGACTTGATCGAGAAGGCGACAGTAATGCGTGTTTGGAGCTCTGCTCAAGCGTCCTTGGATGCCAGCTGCGTAGACTCGACAGGGAAGCTGTTGGAAGACATCAGCAATACTGTTTCAGACACATTCAGCGAGGAGGCGACACATGCTGCACAAACGCTGCTGTGGAAGGCGACGGAGACGGCCGCAGAGGCCGGTCATCCTGACATCGCCCAAAAGTGGTGCCGATTATCAGCTCACCGAGTATTCGCAAAAGCCGGCGATACGAACAAGATCAAGATCTCTCGCAAAGCCATGATCATGGCGTTAGCAAACAACCAGCATACACATGCTCGAGAAGCTTTCTTTCAAATGCCTGAGATCGGACAAGAGGCTTCGGCTTCCCAGTACTTGCTCTATCGAGTCGCCCTTCGAGAAGGCGACGAGGACACCATGTCACAGTGCTTGTCGAAGCTGGTCATGGCGCCGGAAAATGATGCCCAGTATCTCTACGCCTGCGTCCAAGAAGCCCAGCGTATGGGCAGTAAGCAGCAAGCAATCGCAGTGCTGCAACATTTGCTGGAGAAGTTTGGGACGACCGTGCCTTCTGGAGTGCATTTGCCCGCACTATTACGATGTACTATTCAATTGATGCTGCAAGAGATCGAACAAGATGTAAGCAAGATTACCGCAGGCATTGGCGAGTGCTGCCAGATGATGACAGCCGCTGTCACACACTTCAAGAAGACCGAGGCTGGAAGTGTGGATGCGGCAACACGGACACTCGAGCTAGAGTGGTTTGCGAAGGGTAGCTACAACCTTGCCCTGAAGCACTTTGACAATCTGCAGCCCGACCTAGTCCTACGACTTCTCGACACCTGCACCTCCTTCACTGCTTTGCTCACCTCCGAGATTACAGACGACTCCAGCAAGGACAAGCTCACCAAGCGCGCCCTCCTCTGCCATTACCTCTCAGCCTCCATCCTCATGGTCCTAGCTCGCTCAGAAGACACCATTCTCGTCTCTGAGCAATATTACCTGCGTGTCCTCAAACACTGTACCTCCTTCACCACCCTCCTCCCATCGCTCCCTCTCCTTCCCAACCAGGAAACCAAGGTCTCTCACCTCCTTCACTACGAGATCGAAGTCCTCTTGAAAACCCATCAATGGACCTCTCTCTCTGCGGTCCTCGAGCGCTGTATCGGGAACACGCTGCACTCCAATCTCTCCACGCTCGCGGACCTGATCATCTCGGTCCACACCGTCATGATCCAACAAGACACCGATCCGAAGCACGCATCCCTGATCCCGAAAGTAATGCAGAGCATCATCAACGCCGCCTACGCCCAAGAAGGGGACATGGGGAAACTGGCAAAGTGGCTGCGCTGTGTGTTCCGCATGACCGTCGCGACAGATGGTGACACGGCGTTGCGCGTCGTGGAGCAAGCTGGACAGATTGCGGAAGGGACGGCGGGGAGTTTGGGGGAGAAAGAGAGGTTCCCGCCGGATGAGCTGGAGTGGCTGGCTTGTTCGGCATTTAATGTCGGAGTGGATCGGTACTGTGCTGCGGATGAGGAAGGGTGTAGGATCTGGGCTGAGGCGGCGTTGAATTTGGCGCAGAGGTCGGAGGAGGGGGGTTTGTATGCGAGGATGCAGGGGATGTGGGGGAGGTTGAGGAGGGAGGGGGGAATGTAGGTGTTGGTGATGTCGAGGAGACAGGGAAGTGGGCGGGCACATGGCAGAATGGTAGCCGAAGCATGACAAGCAGTGCAGCATCCGGCACATCATGAATTCATTTACCCCCCCCGCCCCCCAACTCCCACTGCCAAAGCAGCATTCATCTCAGTGGTAACAGCAGCAAGTAAACGCCAAGCCATGCTCATCGTCTCCCCACCTCGTCTTCAATTCCAACCCCAAACTTGTGCTCTGGCTCTACCAACAGCCATCCTGTATAATCTAAAGTATCGACCGGCCCCTGATCAAATCCACCTCCTCCTCACTGACGTCCGACCTCTTCCTGGGCGCCAACACGGACGCAACGTCGGCCTGTGCCGCCTCGACGCTTATGCCGAAGGTAGCCGCCAGGTAAGCCGCGTATCGCGATCTATACGAGGCGGCGATCTGTGTTGGGGATTGGGGTTTCACTGCCGTCATTATTAGTCCTGCATAGTCTTGCATAATGGGATAACAAAGTGGGTAGATGGGGATTAAGAGAAACAGGGGAAAGTTAAGAGGGGAGGGAATTGGTGGAAGATGAGTACCTTTTGTGATGCCATTGATGGCAATCTCGGGGATGGTGGGGAGGGAGGAGCTGGTGGATGAGCTGCGGGATAGGGGTGGTTTCGATATGGTGTTGTTCTTGGATATCGACTTCGCGGCGGTGGATGTGCGGGATGGTTGTGGGAGGGAGGCGAGCATGGTGTTTGTGCGAGGTAAGAGGTCTCAGGCGAATGGTAGAAAGACGAACAGACAGACGCAGGCGATGGCGAAGATCAGAGACTGTATGCGCGTGGAAGAAGCGCGGCGCTGAGGAGGAAGGATGAGATGCAGTATATAGTCACGAAATAGACGAGGAGAAGATGGCCTATGTGTACGGAGACGGTGTTGGGGAAAGAGACCATAGGGGTGCATATATACTTGGACCGTGGATATGCGGTTGCCAGATCTGGAGCAGAGGAGGCTTTTGGAGCGGTGAACTCGTGTGCATCAGCAGGGTCACGATTGCGTGACAGGTAAAATACCGCATGCAAAGTAACGCGAGCGAGCGAAGATTGAGGTTTCGAAACGTAAGGCCTGCATGATCTGATCTGGTGCAGATGGTTTGGACCGTTCTTTGTTTGGTGAACCGGAAGACGAAAGATCCGCAGGAGAAAGCGCTCGACGGGCCAGGATGAGGGATATGTGTTGACTGATTTCAAGGTTTGGGAGAGAGCCAGAAACGGTCAGATCCTGCGTGACCTGTACGAAGATCCGCTCGAGCATCGTCGGTAGGACGGAGGTACGTGTCGACAGGTACATCTGTCGGATCACGAGCTTGCGTTGGCATCAGTCAGAGTTTCGATGGTGAAAAATCGCGCAACACGTCTTGTCTGATTGTCCATTCCAGGGCATGGCATGGCAGGGCAGGTTGGTGAGGTTGGAGATGGATGTGGCGGTGTCTCTCGACTTTGTCACCCATCTCTTCCTCCAAGCTTGATGTCGACCACGTCGCATTTCCATCAAATCCGACGATGAGAAGAAGAATCCCATGTTGACGGAACGCTGGTGATCGAAGATGCATGTAGGACGGGACGGCGAATCAAGGAAGAGGTGTGGTCGCACATGGCTGAACGAGGTGCGGAGACATGGCCGCCAGCGAGTGAGCTTCTCTACACCTGACTTGGGCCTTTTTCTTTCTCCCTTTGTCACATCACGACAAGGCAAACCACTCGCTATCATCATGTCTGCTCGCACCCTCTTGTACTCTCGTCCCTTGTCCTACCAACCTGTAGGTCATGTTCGTCGATTCTGAACGCCGCGTCCTGCTGTATTCCGCATCCGAACACCAGCCCATTGGACAGGCTTATCAAAAGTCGTACAATGACGATCGATACTGCGTGTCACACCAAGCTCCTCTCGTCCTAGGTGTATTACCACATTCGTCCAAGATGGGGGACTGTTGGTACTTTGCCGGGCTGAATGCAAGTGCAGTCATTAGATCAGGAGACCAACGAACTGGTTTGCAGGACATTCGACGCCTCACCCCAATTCCCGACCTGACACCGAATCGAGATGAGGATGTGGATGTTATATTTGCGTGCTGGAGTCAAGTCGTGTGTAAGTAGGGTCCTCCATCCCATGTAGAGTGGCGCTTTCACTATCGCTTTGACCATTTTCTCATGCGGTATAGTCAGGGCCGGTGACCGCTTGATACTCCGCGGATTCAGAGCTGGTAGTGTGGATGATATCGATGCATCTATCGTCACGTCGCTGATTGGTGATCACAATGGGATCTCGGGTGCTCTTGACAGAGATGGTCATGTGTATCTCGCCGAAACCCACACCCTGCGTGATGCGGAGGCCCAGCTCAACCTCCCACTCGTGACCCATGAAGACAGTCCACGCCTAGCGAAAGTTTCAGTGGCTGGAAATTTCCGCGTGGCTGTCGCGTTCAAGCCAGCACCCGGAGCGACAACCACACATGTCGAAGAGTTTCGCGACCTAGCAAGCTTTCGGCAATGGTACAATGACCCCGCGGACCCCAAGAACTATCCCTCCAAGCACCATCAGATTGGTGGACGGATCAAGCAGCTCATCTCGAATAGTAAGACGTTCATTTGCTTGACCGAGGCTGGACAGGTCTTGACCTGGGGTGATCCCCGACATAATGGACTGGGGCGAACTATCAATCAACCCGGAGATAGTCCCGCCGCCCAACCAGGACTTCTGACCTCGCTGGATGGGATCAAGATCACCAAAGTCAGCGGAGGCGGGCTCATGTTCGCAGCACTCTCCGAGGACAAGGCAGTCTATCTCTGGAGTGGTCCAGAACCAGGGCGACAGAACTCGCTAGCAATTCTGAATGGGTTGCCTGTTGGCCAGATGGCACTTGTCGACATTCGCGACGCCGACGATGAGCCTTATGACTTTGACGACATCGCCGTCGGTCACGGCCACATCCTGCTGCGAACTATTGACGGTAAAGTCTTTGCTGCTGGTGACAACACGAATGGTCAGCTTGCCATCAACACCGACGAGACGTATCGATCCGACTTTGTGGAGATTGTTCCTGGAGGATGTTCTTCCATTAGAGCCGCATCAAAGTCTTCTATCATTAGAGCAAACCTCCCGGAGGACTGAATACTGCTATATCACGACTAGATGACTGGACGACGCATCATTGGATTGTGGGAAGATTGGCTACTCTACGTCAGAACGACCATCGCTTGGGTACATGACCTGTATCGCTACGGAACTGCATATATAGAATTCGGATCACTCCCTATTGACGTTGTCTGATCAATGGACTACCAGACCCATTTCCTGACTACCAGCAAGCCATAACCGAGGTCTACATGGTTCCTGACGATCGACAGCCAATTTCTCCAGATCGACCTCTTTTCTGGTTCAAGCTTCTGCGGCCCGCCTGCGTCCCATCAAAATTGTGGATATTGTGATGTCAATCTTTCGTTTCTTCACATGCCAAAATGAATGGTCCATGTCGTCCGTTGACAGCCGAAAAATGTCCAGGTTTGCTTGAAACATCTGTTTGTTCTTATCTGTCTAGTCTACAAGGGCTTGACCTGACCTTCTCTCCTACTTTCATCCTCTCTACTTTCTCATAAAACACCATGAACACCTACAACCCTATTCTGCTGATCTTTCAGGTCTGGCAGTGGATTATTGCAAAACTCCTTGCTCCAGATCCACCTCCACCAGGCAAAAAGCTTCACAGACCTCGCATTGCCGTTATAGGCGCAGGCCTTACTGGTGTAGCTGCAGCTTCACATTGTGTCGGTCATGGATTTGAGACAACTATCTTCGAGGCCGGTCCCCGAGAGAACCTGGGTGGCATATGGAGCGTGAGTTGAGAGGACCATGTACTTTGACTTCCAAACTGACCCTTCACAGCGAGTGAACAATACATCTGGCTTGCAGATCCATTCGGTCATGTACCGCTTCTTTCCCACCGTATTCTGGAACAAGGGCTACCCGAACCGCAAAGAGATTGTTGATGAAGTGACCAAGGTCTGGAAGCAGTATGACTTGGAGCGACGGACAGTCTTCGATACTCGCGTACAGCATGTCAAGTCTGCCGGCCACGTTCAATGGTACATCAACGACAAGACCCACGGCAAGTTCGACGGCATCGTTGCTGCAATTGGTTCTTGTGGAGACCCCAAGATGCCTACACTACCGGAACAGGACAAGTTTCGAGGTGAAGTATACCACTCATCGGATCTGGATGGCAAGAATATGGAAGGCAAGAGGGTCCTGATCGTTGGCGGTGGTGCCAGCGCCATCGAAGCCATGGAGTTTGTCGCCCAATCCAACTGCAAACACGCCTCCATCCTGTCGCGATCAGAAAAATGGATCATCCCCCGCAACGCCATCATTGATATGCTACTCGCTCTCAACATTTTCGGTCAGGAGACGATCTTCTCTTGGATACCTGAAAGCATCCTGCGCCTCTTCTTTTACCGAGATCTGTCTTACATCGCTCCACCGTCTGGTAGTAAAGGCCCAGGTCTGTTCACCGAAACCCCCATGGTCAACAACAAGATACTCTCGCAGATCCGCGATGGCACTGCCACGTGGTTGCGCGGCGACATTGTCCGCGTCGAGAAAGATGGCATCCGCTTCAATCGCCGTGCACAAGGCGTACCTAAGAACGGTCCGGGGCATGAGACACTCGAGAAGGGAGACGTGATCATCATGGCGACAGGGTATGGCAGGCCTTCCCTTGATTTCTTGCCAAAGGACTGCTTCGACGAACCCTATATGCCTCCAAACTGGTACCTGCAGACCTTCCCACCCACGCACATGACCATTTGCGCGAATAACTGCACTTACATCAACGCTATTGGTACAGTCGGCAACTTCCACATCGGAATCTACACCAGGATCTTGCTCATGTTCCTCGTCGACCCATTGACTAGACCGACCGAGTATTGGATGAAGAAGTGGATCGACATGACCCGCTTTATAAAGCAGACTAGTCCGACAGGCGCGTTCGAGTTCTTCACGTACAGCGAGCTGATTTGGTGGTTCGTCTTCTGCGTTGTCATAAATCCGTTTAGATGGAAGTGGGGACTGTGGGTGTTGACTGGCTTTGGCATTGGTCTGCCGCTGGCGGTGGTCGAGCAGGAGGACAAGTTGCGTAATGGAACGGGAAAGGATGACAAAGACACTGCTGTCTTCTGAGCGAGTAATGAATATTCATGAAGATCATAGAGTGTACCGGCACATGTAGAAAAGTAAGGCTTTGATACTACCACAAAGCTGCCTCCAGTGCACCACTTGTGACTACATTCTCGTCCCTGGTAGTCAGGCTTGACCAAGACATTGTCGCGCAGCTCTGATCAATTACTGCGACCACAATTTCAGATGTGATGTGAAGGTCAAGTGATCTCCCTACATCAAACGCATTTCAGTATCAAGTCTTGGCACTCCCGCCTACCACAACTTTCTCCTCCCTCCCACTACACTCCACCGCCCATCCACACAATGCCTTATCCGCCTCAATAACCTCCCACAACCCCACCCCCGGGCTCATCCACACCACGCACCGTCCCACCAGCCTTAAAGAAGCCACAATGCCCCCCCGCAAACGCCGCGGCCCGGCGCACAGCAGCGCATCCTCCCCTCCCCCCTCCGTCTCGGCCTCACACACGGCCAGTCGCGGACAATCCTCGATCCCGTCCCCGGCGCCCTCGTCCCCCGGTCCCGACAACAAGGACGCTATGGCCGCGCTCACCGACCCGTGGACCGACGCCGAGGAAACGGCGCTCTACCGGGCGCTCATCAAGTGCAAGCCGACGGGACTGCACAAGCATTTCCGCATGCTGAATCTGTTCCTGGGCATGGTGAGGGAGGGTTACGTCCCTGACATCACGCAGGTCGGTCGGGGGGAACGGAGACGCGTGGGGCAGCAAGAGGCGCAAGGGAAGGACGGGGGAGGGGACGAGGACGTGGACATGCTGCGTGCGGAGAATGAGCGGGGGGAGGTGCGGCATACTAGTGTCAAGGGCATTTGGCGGAAACTAGGGGAGCTCTACGATCTCGACGCGCTGGATGAGAGGGAGTTGGAGGGGGATTATGAGCGGGTTTTTGGTCAAGGGTCTGAGGAAGATATCGGGGAAGAGGAGACTGCACCGATACGCGGAGGGAAGACAGGGGAAGACGAGGAGGAGGAAGAAGAAGAAGAAGAAGAAGAAGACGAGGAGGCCCCGATTGGCAGGGAATTCACATTACCGGACGATGATGAAGAGGGCAGTTTCGCGCAACTAATGTGGATGAAGAGGTTCCCTTCTCCTTCGCCCTCCGCCGGATCGGGGCCGCCTAGTCCGTTGACGAACACGGCGAGGAAAGGCAAGGCAGGGAGACCGAAAGTCGAGAGGAGGGATAGTAGTCCTGCTGTTATGCCGGACTTGGTGGGGAGGAGGCTCGAAGCCCCAGTGCGATTCCAGCCGAGTTTCAGCGTGCCGTCGGATGGGGAGGAGGAGGGTGGAACCCCGTTGGGGACGACGGAGAAGGGCGCGAAGAGGGGGAGAGGCAGGCCCAGTAAAGCGTCAACGCAGGTAAAGGGAAGGGAGAGTAATGTCACCAGAAGAAGTAGCCGGGTTGGGACGAACACGAATGAGAGTGAGGAGGAGGCGGAAGAGGAAGCAGGTAGTGGCGATGAGGACGAAGGGGACGAGGAAGACGAAGAGGAGAGCAGCAGTAGTGAAGAGGAACGGGACAGCCCGCAGAAGAAACCTCGTGGAAGAGGCGCTGCGCGTGGAAGAGGCAGAGGAACAGTCCGAGGGAGACGGGGGAAGAAGTGATGGTATGGCGACACCAGCCGAAAAAGTAATGATACCCAATGATGTTGAGCTGCAACGGCAAAGCAGTGAAGATTATGATAGAATACATTCCAACACATCATTAGTCCTCTCGTAACTTTTCCCTTCGTGATAGTACAAGACACAGCAGCCGCCGTAACGCCAGGCTTCTCCGAAACCAATCCAAGCTGATTTGCGATACAGTCCTGATTGAGACTTGCTCACCTGCCCTCTATCCTACCCTCCCTCCGTGCTACAAAGTACACTATAAGATTCTTAGTACTCTCATTGAGCTCACTCTCGGTCTCCAATGCGGCCCAGAACCCTTCCTTCTCTCTGACAGCCTTGCTGACTATGCCCATGCTGCCTTCATCGCCATTCGTCTCTTCACCGGAGAGACCATTGGCGCCATTGACAGAAGCAGCAGGCCAAGCAACGTACAGTTCCGTCGCGCACTCGACAGCAGCCTTCCGTACTTCAGCGTCTCGTGCCCTCAAGAGCGTCGCCACCAGCTCAGCAATCTTCGCTCTCTGATCCTCACCCACCTCCGGCGCCTCACCACCCCTCACTCCAAGCGCAGTCATCACACATCTCAACCCCAACGCAGTCGCCTGCGCAGTCGCCTTGACCGGTTTCTCTTCTCCGTTCGTCTCAGGGTACGTGAATGTCCCCTCTCCCTCCCTGACTTGCTCCTCCAAGAATGCCACAACAACACCTACCGTTTCCCTTCCCCCTAGCACAGCACCAACATCCGCACACAAACTTTCGATATCTTTGACCACCATCCCTGTACCCTCGACATACTTCCTTCCCCTGAGACTCGCGCCTAAACACTTCGCATACCATCCACCCTCGACGTTCCAGGCACTGAACTTGTCCCCCCTGAGCAGCGCCCGCATGACACCAAACGCCTGACGCTTCACCTCCGAGCTCATCCTGCCTGGTCGGTCCAACGCCGGCGTAGTGCCAGGCGCGGCAGCGACGAAATCGCACAACGCGGAAAGCAAGTCGGTGTACAATCTTGGCACGCCCTCTTCGTCCACGTGGCCGAAAAGATCCGTCGCTTCGTTAGAGCGCGTCAGTTCCAGCACCTTGCGGAAGCCATGCGTGTCCAACGTGCGGGCGCGAATGCGACTTATTCCGCTTTGCAGGAGCTTACGGGAGCGGAGACGTTCGGATTTGCTTTGCGGCGATTGGGGCGGGGAGATGGGTGGTTCGGGGATGGCGGAGGCGAGGGAAGGGTCGGTGGTCGTTGGGGGCGAGGTGCCGTTCACGGGCAGCTCGGTGAGTATTTGTGGGTCAGGTTTGGGTTCGTGTTTGACTTGGGAGGTGGTGGAGGTGAAAGGGTCTTCCCAGATTTTGACGGGCGGTTCGTCTGGGGCAGAGGAGGTCTGCTTCAGTGGACTACCGTGGCGAGAAGGAGGTTTGGTCTCGGTGAGAGGAGTATCGCGGCGGGGTGATGGGTCGAGAGGCGATTTCGAGCGGTGTGAAGAGGGCGACGTTGTGGCCTGGGGTGAAGCCAGGCGAAGTGATGAGCGGGCGCTGCGTTGACCCGAAGCGGGACCCGGGATATCTGACTGTGTTCGCACTGGTGCTCTGTGCGAGGAACCTGGTCGCTCACGAACGCTATTTTGAGTGCTTGAGCTTGATATGGAAGGCATGATCAATGTGAAATTGTCCTCAATACCGAGGCCTTGCACGGAAGCATCATATGATCGTGCTGTCTCGAGGGCCGGCCGCTTCTTCGCTGCTGATGAAGCAGTCTCGCGAGTGATTGCACTGGGTAACACCATCGTAAGATCACCGGCAGCTAGTTGACCGGAGTCCTCGGAGTTGTCAAGAGCGTCACGAGTGCTGGGTCTTGGGCCTGTCGCAGGTCTTGCAGCATTGGTGCGAAGAGGACTGGCCGCAGGACTGCCCATTCGACCGACTCGATTCCTAGCGATGGTCGATTGAGTAGTGGATGGCTTAGTAGTTGTACTTTGCCTCGGACTACGAATCGGGCTCTTGTTAGAAGGCGTCTCGGGTCTGAGCATTCTTCGAGATGCGTAAGGATCAGCAGTCGCCGGACGGGCAATCTCTGGACGCTTGACTGGACGTCTAGCAGCACCTGACATGAGTGACATTGGTCGCAGAGTGGCCGTCGATGACGTAGAAGACACAGAGTCTACAGTCGCTGTAGAAGCCACCGATGCATTCGACACAACCCGTGAAGAAGGCGGACCCATGGCCTTAGCTCGAGCATTGAGATTTGCCATTGACTTTGACTTTGCAGGAGACATTGTCGCCATTGCCGTGTTGGGCCTACTTGGATGACCTTTCTCTCGCTTTGCAGCTGCAATCTTGTCTCGAAGCGCAGACCTGGCTCCGCTAGCTCGACTGCTGGTCGATGCTGAGAAACTTGACTGCATGCTTGAAGCATTTGGGTTGTGTGAATCTCTTTCCAAAGCACTTCTCACTTTGTCATCGAGTCCGTTGATCATGCTACAAATTGTTAGCTTGAACCATTTCGACGCTATTTATGATACTCACATCTCTGCCTTCTCCGGCCACAATTTTGCGTATGTCCAGTACGTGGCGCGCATACTCTCCTTGACTTTGGGGTCGGCGTCCGTGAGGCACTTTTGGATGGTCTTCTCTGCCAAATCGAGTCCACCAACGTGTTCGAAATGCGTTCTCGACCCTGCCTGTCTACTCAGTAGCGTACGAAGCCAGCCCGCTGCGCACACTCGGGGCTGTTTATTTTTGTCCTGAGCTGCAAGCCAGATATGTTGTGAGAGCCTAATGTTGTACGACACATATTGAAAAATGGTGTCGACGGTTTGATTCCCGCTCTGCGTCGCAATGGCTTTTGTGGCAGCACACATCTTGACAAAACTCTGCAGATAGTTCTCGACCATGGAGTCCATGGCCGGTCCTAGAGTTCTGGCTAATTCCTGGACCAGCTGACAAGCATTTGTCATCATCGTCGTTCTCAGAGAGTTTGCGGCCTTGAGTGTCCCTTCCTGCAGCTGTTTCATGCCCGCCATGTACACCCCATGGTACTCGCTAGGCGCGTTGCCTCTAGCAAGCTTTCGAAGCTTTGTGACGTCTTTGTCTCTTAATGACCAATTTTCTTCTGACTCTCGTCCTTCGAAATGTGGCATCATGTCGCGAAACATGTCTTCAAGCTCTTGCTTCGAGTGAACAAAGATCGGATCCATGTGGACTTCTTCAGGTGGCGGTGGCGGTCTCGCTTCTTCGCTATTGATGCTCTGCGCAAAGTGTGCAACGTGATCAAAGGCCGGCATTGATCGGGTCGAAGCTGCTAAATCGACCTCAGGCGCTGGGCGGTCCGAAAGTCCAAGTGCCGCTAGAACTTGCGCGGCGATTGATTGGCGCACAGCGTGTAGCTTTAGCTGCTTCTTGAGGTCATTCTTCGCTGGCGTTGATGCACCCCTAAACAGATCTACCAAGGCAGATTTTGCCGCGTCTCTGACCATTCCGTCGGCATCCTCAAGACACATGACTATCGATGGTACGAAGCTCTTAAAGGGGAGCGCGTGCTCGTCATGCATTTGGACTACCCATTGCATGCCCATTTCCTTTGCGCGTGTGTTTGCTCCGCTGATGGCCTCATCACGAATGATGTGCTCAACATCGGCCATGCAGAATGGATAAAGGTCGATAAGCGCTTGCGAAGCACCTGCACGATGGCTATCTCTAGTGTCGCCAAACCTTTCTTGTAGCGCAGGCCATAGTCGCGGCGCAAGATTTGTGATTGCTCTGCCATCTGGGTCCTGGATCTTCAGTCGTTTTATGAGATGTCCGAGGGTTGAGAGGGCTGCGGTGACGACGTTGATGCTAGATTGAGTGGTGATGGCGAGTTTCAGACATTCGAAGATCGTGGCTTGCGCATTCTCCGGCACGCGATAGTGCTTGATATCTGACTTGAGGTTGCTCAATAGCGTCAGCTTCTGCTCGGGAGGAGCAGATGTGCGCCGAAGTGTCGCCAGTAGGTTTGCCGCTTGCACGTCCATTGCGACTATGGGGAAAGTGTAGTTGGTCAGCTGGAGAACATCTGCATCAGTCGTTGCGTCGCAAAATGTGAAGACGTTGTGGTGGGGTGGAAAGGAGCTTTGGCAATAAGTTGGCTGTCAAATGGCTCGATCCAATGTTGTCTCCCAAACACGTCTCGGGCCCTCCCGCGTTTAGCCAGGTCCAACTCGCCGGACTGGAACCTTTTCAACCAAAGAGCGATCAGCCCCCGAAAGAAGGCCCCGCAGGAAGCGTTGCCGAGGCAAACTCATGCGCAGAAATGGCTCTCCGTCTTGCCGGGGACGGGCATCGTTGACACTATTGACCTGTCGAGTCTCGCGACCACGTGACAGGCAATTGTATGACAAAAGACGTCCTTGTCGTTCCGTCTACGATGCGACGCCCTGAACAATGGCATTCTTGGCCATTTAGATACTTCTCCTGTGACAGTTCTCGATGGTCTAAGGTCACGTTAGGGGTCAACGGCGCAGCAAGGGCAAACCCCACCTCTCACCCAGACATCTTGCCTTCTTTTCCTCATCTCAAAATCATCAAATTTGCACAATGACCATGTCGAGCGCTGCACAGTCATCGACTGTTCCTCAATACTTTCAGACAATGTCACCAGTCCCACCAGAGGCCACATCGTCCAGAGTACCCGAAGCTGAACGACGACCGGACACGTCCTCAAGCCGACCAGCTTCAGAATCATCCAACAAGGACAGTCACGGATTGCCACGACCTACGATCCGACTCGAGCTCCGAGACCTTCGTCATACAGCAACCAAAGTCTTCCTGGACAACGTCGATGCCGGAACCGACATCGCCAACATGGTCGACACGGTCAACCGACTACTCTACCACCCACCCAAAACCGGCACTTCCTCCCCTACACCCACCAGCACCGACCAAACCTCTCTCCGTCCCCATCCCTTCCATCCTCATCTTCCCCCAACCCGGTCCATAACCTTTGTCCTCCGCGACATGGACGGCGTAGCCTACACCACCGGCCTCGAGCTCGACGACGACCACAAAGAGATCCACTTCTCCCTCCCCTACATCTCCGGCGTAGCGCGGCGTTTCTCGTCCCCACACCGCCGTCTGTCCTCTGCTTCCTCTCAGACCTCCTCCTCCTCCTGCGCCACTTCATCTGCCGCCTCCTCCGCCCCCTCTGCCTCCCCCGTCCCTTCCTCGTCTTCTACAGCCCCAAACCATGATGTCCGCAAAGAGCTCCTCGGCGTAATCTGCCACGAGATAGTGCACTGCTACCAGTGGAACGCCCTCGGCAGCGCGCCGGGCGGGCTGATCGAGGGCATAGCGGACTTTGTGCGCTTGCGGGCCGGCTTCGTCCCGCCGCATTGGAAGCGCAAGGGGGGCAAGGACTGGGATGCTGGGTATCAGACGACAGGGTATTTCCTGGATTGGCTTGAGGGGAAGTGTGGGGAAGGAGCGGTGAGGAGGCTGAATGGGGCCTTGAGGGAGAGGGAGTATAAGGATTCGTTGTGGAAGGAAATGTTCGGTGAGGACGTCGAGGGGCTGTGGGCGGAGTATTGTGAGAGTTTGGAGGAGAAGTAGATGGGTTAGGTAGCGGAGGTTTTGGGGCGTTATGGTGGGTCTGGGTAGATGTAGCGATGGGATCGTGAAAGAAATGAGCAGACAGAGTATCCAGCATTAGCAATACACAAGTCCGTCAGCTTGAAATCTTGCAACTCGGCACAGCTTGACAAGTCAGCATCGTACAGCGGCATGAGTGAAGCGAACAAGTTATACGAGTACATCTCTCAATTATCTATGCCTTTGCCTTGTCTACGCTTTGACTCGATCTCATCTAGATATCTTGTATGTGGTTTCTTTATCGCGTTGTATAAGCGCCTTCTTCCAACGTCTACAATATGATACGCTGATCTTTCGCAAAATTCTTCTAGAAAGATACCGCCACTCCTGCAGACAGTCTGCATCGTGCTGACCACGACAGAGCAAGGGGCTCGGCGATCTTGGCAAAGGCGAGTTTCTAAGAGCTGAAGTCTTTATCGTTAACAATGCAGCATTCCTTATGGCGGGCTGATACAACGATCATGGTGGAAGAGACTCATATGGTTTGCACCCATGGTAGGTTAGGCGACTTATCGTCGTCATGGTTGTAGTGTGCCAAACATCTTGCTGTGTAGCTTGCTTATCGTCACGATCCTCGAATGCTGCTGAAGCAGTGCGTCAAAGCCGCCATTGATTGGCTTCATTTCGAACAGAGACGCTGGTCTACGAGCCCTTGAATAGCTCAGGAAAGATGGTGCGCAATTCCTCGAGTTCTCGTATTTCATGATGTCCTGTTGGTTCTGGAGGCGGGTCGGCGTCGTGCTCGACAAGATGTACAGATGTCCAACCAAACGCTTTGCCTCCTTTCACGTTCAATCCGGAGTCGTCTGCGCCATAGTCAGTACCTCTCCGTACTCTGATAAGGACAAATGATACTCACCAATATAGTAGCAACGTGACACATCGGCAGCACTCGCCTCTTTCATCGCCTTTTCGAACATGGCTTTGGCCGGCTTACAAAGAAGAGGTCGTGCGCCGTAGTCGCAGTATGTGATACCTTCAAACAAGTCCTCAATCCCTAGTAAACGTACTACTCGCTTTCCATGCGTCACGTAGGCGTTTGTAAATAGCCATGGCTTCACTTTGGTGGTATCAATGTCCTGAATCAGCTTCCGGAGCTGAGGATTTGGCTGTAGGATGTCTTCAAGCGGTAGAGCATCGTCAACCTTAGCGTTGTACTCGAGAGGATCGACCTTGTGGTGGCGAACGAGACCTTCAATCGCTAGTCCATAGTCTTTGTAGTAGCGCATGTGCAGCTCGTTGGCGTCCTTCTGTGAGAGTTCTAGATGGGTCTCGAAGTATCTGTCGATCAATCTGACAGAATGAGCATGGCTTTGCGTTCCAAGCGATCCTTCACTCACTCAGACATGATGTTGTGTACTCGCTTGCTTTTAGGATAGAGCTGAGGGTCTCAGTGACAACTTCTATGCATCGAGACGATGGAACTTACACAATTGTCGATGTCAAAGAAGAAGACGGCTCTGCCATCGGTCGCCATGGTGCCAGTGGTAAGGAATGCAATGGCTTAACGACGAGTCAGACTCGAAAAAAGCGCTCGAGGAGCAAGGAGTGGTTGAAAGACAATGTTGGCCAAAAGAGAATGAATGTCGGTACTCCAGACGAGACAGTAGTTTAGATCAATGATTCGAGAGAGCTGCTCGTTGAGATGAAGGCAGGACAAATGTACTGTCCGTGATGCAATGACTACCGCTTTCGGTGGGCGACACGCCAAGTGCCGTTGCTCCACGCACCGTCCACACACAAACCTTTCAGCTTCCAGCTCTTTTCTCAACTACCACAACCGCGACAAGTATCACAAATTCACTAAAGGAAGCTCTACTGAAGTTCAGCCATTGAAGAAATCATTCTTCAGCTTCACTACTGCGTTTTTGAAGACTGCTTCTTGCTTTATTCGCGCATGCAAAGACCATGTGAGCCGCGACGAACTGCACCAAGATCATTCATCACTTTAAGTGATTGCATCGATCTAGCATCGAATAAGTTAAGATACGACCCTTTTGTGTCTTCACCAACCGCCAGAGAGCTCTTAAAGAAGAGACAACAACAATCCAAAAGCATTGAGGTAACCCGCTTGGTCCCCCCATCGCCGGTGTTCGTGTACGATAGTTGGAAGACTGGAAGAGTACTCTTTGTACCATCATCTGTCCAAGAGAGTTTTTGAGGAGAAGGCTCCCCATCTCTGTACTGTTCTTGTTTCTGGCTTTCGAATCACCTCAACATGGAGACCTCGAATATTGACACGAGGCATGTAGGCCATAACGAGCAAGACCTCACCCAACTCACCTCCCTCTCCTTTGTTCAAGACGAGATCTTGCCATACTTTTTCAGCGCGATCTCCTTACTGAAGGATCGGATCCTTGAAGACCCGCCTCCGGACTTGACCCCGTCTCAAACCCTCAAAGAAGGACTTCAGTACCTCTCAACATCAGCACACGCTGTCAAACAACCAATCGACTCAGAGACCTTCGTCTTCTTTCAGAAATTCACAGAAATGGCCCAAGAGATGGGACTTCGCTTTGACCCCAAGGTATTTCTTGAAAAACAGCGCAAAGCAGGTCCACCGGTCGAAACATTCGAGCAAGCTTTCGGTATCAACCAGCCATTTCACAATCCCAATGAGCTTCAGAGGCTTCGTAGTCTTCAGTGGGAAGCCGGTGAGCTCGAGGACATGCCCAAGTATCTCGCGAAGAAGCACAAGAGGATCCCTTTGCCACCAGTGGTTCTTCGCGACTCCACGAGGGCTGAAATCAACAACACACCAGCCCCTCAGACGCTTCCAGCAGGAAAGGTGACCCAGATCGAAGACTGGCTCTGGAACCTCAACAAGAAGACCATGGCTGACCTCTTTTTCTCTGGTCGTCCATTCAACCCAGAAGACTACTACTCCAGCCAAGCTGGAGATGAGTCTCAGACAGAGTACGGAGGGGAGTTTTGGGATGATCCGGAGCATAGACCGGCGGGCGAGTCTTCGGACTACGAGCCCGAAGTGAGCAGAGGGGTCTCTCAGGTTTGTATCTCTATTCGTCATATGTACCCGTTACTGATCAGATGTGTAGAATGTAACAGGCAGAGGGTCTATCGTCCACGGGCAGGGGGCGGACGCGTCGTCGGCACGCAGGCTGGGCCGCTGGGAGAGCGCCGTGGTCGTTGACCAGTACGGTAATACGTACTTGGCCCGACCGCGGGCCTAGTGCCTAAGGCCAAACCCTCCCGGCGGGGCAGACGCAAGGGTGAAGGGCCTTCCACCCGTAATGGGCCGACAGGCGGGACAGGAGTTTGCTTGCTGTTTTGTACGACTAGATACCCAATGAACATGAAAGGGGTCCGCCCGTCAGCTTCTTAGCCAGATTCCCATATGTGTCAAACCGACTTCCACCCAAGGTATTGCTTTGTAGCGAATCGGAGCAGTGGGTCTCGGCAGAGGCAGTCTAGTGTTGTGGATGGCTCTTGTGCTTGGTAAGCTGTCTGCTCTGCTAATGGCGTATTGCTGAACTATACCTTGGACACACCGTCTTCTCAGGAGCGTACACAAGCACTCAGTCCGTGGATGACTGAATAGAAAGGCATCGCACATACCATCATACCTTGCCCATGCAAGAGTGCCATTAACCCTCATGCCAGTCGGACACGACTCTGCGCATCGAAGCAGTGAAGCATACCGCTACCGAAAGCCACCTGGGCTTGGTGAAGGACCTGTACTTCGTGGAGCCGCTTCATCTGCACCGATGACGGTCTGGCGACTACTGGCGTCGATTGATAGGCTCTCTGTATCCTGACTTGCGCGGAAACATCTTCGTTTGAAATAGTGGGTAGACCTGATGCCAAGGATAGGGCATAGATCTGCACCGTATCAACCCATCGAGAGCATCATGTATCGAGAGCAAACAATAGCAATTCTTTGACCGACGGCATGACGAGTTGCTCAACAGCACCGTGTGAGACAGGCTAGTGCTGAAGCAGTCGGCTGGCAGTAAATCACTTTTGCGGACATGTCCCAATATCGACCAGCATTCGTGTTTGATTTCTTTCCAGTTGTCATTGCTTCTCTCTGCCACACTCAAAATTTGCTTTGTGCCTGAAATCGTTCTGTGCCATTTTATTATGGCATGTCGTTCCGATATTAAGGATGAATGTGGAATTAAGGTTTCCCGGCAATCGAGGGACACGACCGGATTGTGGAGCATCACGTGACCTGGACGTTTCTGTCCCGATGCTCTCTCAGCAGCGCACTGAATCGTCACAATCAACCATCTACACCAAGACGGGTAATGCACCCATCCACACCTTTGTTTGTCTGTTTCACCTGAGGAAAGACTTGCAATCGATCTACTGCAGCTCTGCCGGAACGAGATTTCGGCAACACGGCTGCTAGATCAGTCAATCTGTCTCCTCGACTCCGCCTCACCCTCTCTCACCCTCGACGTCGCGTCAGAGGGGAGAGAGCCGACTCGACCTAACCATGCACAAAATAGGTCAGATCACTGGACAAGCCAGGCATGGATGGGATGCCATGCGGCCTTCTATGGGCTTCAGTCGTCCTCATCAACACGAAATGTCGGGTCCCCCCCCAGGGAAGCGAAACCACGGAGGCATGAACAACCTACCGCCAAACTCGGCGATGCATCCTTCTCCAACCAACCTGTCCTTCAACGTGCCATTCGCTTCGAACTTGGCCGGACTTGAAGCCGAAGAAATCATCTATGCCAGTCCTGGAGCCTTTAACCGCTGGACTCACCCTTCTGGGACACCCGAAGGCACACCGATCCATGAGCTGCCAGTACACAGAAGAGATGTGGAAAACTTGAGGACACTATGCAAGACAATGAGTGATGCAAGTGGAGGTGCTATCCAGGCGACTGTTACATCGGCAAAACCGAAACCTGTTCCTGGTATGCAAAGAGGACCCCTTACAGCTCTCGTGACCAATGTATGCATCTCCGGCGATACCGAAGTTGTGAAACAAATGAGGGCAAAGATTCTGAATGAGACGCCGATTACTCTGGTATGATAAGTCGAGCTTTTCTCAAGGTGCCAGATGCTGACTACATTATCAGCGATCGAGCAGTGTCGAGGTCTCCCCGAGGATCCTCATGGGTCCCGACAGCACAGATGTCAGGGCAGATGTCCTCAAGCACATGGACGAAATAGCAGACAAGACAAAGGCTGATGTCTTCCTGCTGCACCCGAAGCAAATCGACGAGTCTGCTAGTCTGCACGGCAATCTCGAACTCAGCACCGAGGGAAAGCTTCGAGTCGTCATCTACGGTGACATGGAATCCTGCGATCATGCAAAGACAAGACTTCTTATCATGATTGATCAGATTGTGGGTGACTATGCAAAGGACAGTGATATAACATACTGACATGGATAGCTCGGCCGTGTCGTAGATACCATCAAACTGGAACTTACTCTGCATAACCTGATTTGTGGACGCCACAGACGCAACATCAAGCTTATCGAGTCTGCAACCAACACTGCGATTTATTTCCCTCCTCTATTCCCCACCGTCTTTGGCTTTAGTCCCGCCGGTGCCTTCCCACGATCAAGAGATGAAATCATCATAACGGGCGAAAATCAGGACAACATACTGCAGGCCAAGAAGAGACTTTACGATCTCGTCCAGGCTACCAAGACATTTGTCAAGGACGTTGCTGTCACCACTACCAAGATCGACAGCATTCTTCTAGAGCGTCTGGACAAGATCAAGAAGATCATTGAGCAGAATGGTTCTTACGTTCTTCTCCCTCCACTCAGCAGCCAAAGCAGCATACTTCGTGTGCAGGCAACTGATATTCTCAATGTCGAGCGTACAGTGAGGGAGATTATGTCATTGGTATGCCTTTCCATACGCAATCATGAGAACATCGCTAATCCCAAGCCAGGCTGGTCAATTTTACAGTGCTACATGGTGGTTGACAGGGATGGAAGCCTCGCAACGTCAGCCGACTCCTGCTGATATCCGTGCTATGCTTCCAGACATTTGTATCAATTCAGGAGCCGAGATCACCTTTGACAAACTCAACTTCAACATCTGGGGTAGCGATGACGCCGTCAAGGCCGCCATGACCATCATCAACTCTCTGCCGTTCGTCAAGAAAGCCTCATCAACTCTTCGTGTAAAGGTCGAGCTTGCCAATGAGCACAAAGAGTTCGTCAGCGGTAAAAAGAATGGCAAGATCAACAAGATTATGAGTCAGAGCAATGTCCAGATTGTCTTCGATGGCTTCAACGAGTACAACTTCTATATCGACGTTCGTGGGTCCTCTTACGATGCAACGAGGAATGGATTGGAACTTGTCGAGCTTGAGATGCCAGCCTCCATCTCGTTCCACGTCCCTGACCAATACCACAAACGCATCATCGGCATTGGTGGACAGCATATCCAGCGTATCATGAAGAAGTATTCCGTCTTTGTCAAGTTCAGCAATGCCATGGATAGGGGTGTGCACGGCAAGGACGAGGATGATGTCAAGATCGACAATGTCATCTGTCGCACTCCAGCGAGAAATGCCGATAATTTGGAGCTCGTCAAGAATGAGATCATGGACATGGTCGCGCGGGCTGATGCCGAATACACTTCCGAGAATGTCCAGGTCGACCGTCTCTACCACCGCGAGCTCATGACCCGTATGTCTGAGATTGAGGAGCTCGAGAAGAAGTGGAACTGCAAGGTCACGTTCCCAGGTACCGAACAGGCCAGTGATATCATCACTGTCTCTGGACCTGAGCATCAGGTACCACAGGCCATCGATGATTTCTTGGTAGGTACGATCGCTATGTGTCTATAAGCGCTAACAAGTTCCCAGGGCATGGTTCCCGAAAGCCATGAGATTGCCTTTCCCAGTTCTCCTGAGCTTCGAGAGTACCTGACATCCGCTGACTTCCGTGACGACACCCTGCAGAAGCTACGCGAGCAGTACGTTGTCGAAGTCATTGTCGGCCAACCAAAGCCAGAACCTATCGCAAACCAACCAGCTCAATCTCGAGTCCTCGAAAATCTTCTCTTGACGTATACTCGCAACAATGCTGGTGGTCTCAAGGATGCGATTGATTTCTTGACGGTCAAACTAGTTGGCCATGGTCTGGACTCCAGCACAATCAGAGGAGCCATACCACGGCCCAAGTCTGACTCCTTTGAGGACTCCATGCCGTACTTCGACTCTAAGCTACTCCAACGTGCCGAGCCACCTCTCTCCACTGAATCTCCCACTCGTGCTCAATTCGAAGACAATGAGCACCGGTCCATCTTTGACAAACTGCGCAAACCCGGCAGCATTTCTTCTTTCTCTTCCTTCCTCGATCGTCGCAAGAACAATGGTGCCAGCACCCCTGGTTCCTTGTTCAAACACGCATCCAGCAATGCATCGAAGGCGTCCCTGGTCAGCATGGAGTCCCGCGAATCCGGATACAGAAATCCTTGGAATGACTCCGGTATCGATCTCGAGCATGACCAACTCAATCCCCATAACAGCTGGGGATCCTTCAACACCGGTGGAAGTAGACCAGCTACATCCTCGGCCTCTCTCACGACATATGAAAGTAAATTTCCTTTCGGCGCAGGCAATGCTTCCAGCACTTCCCTCAATACACCAATTATCCCCGGTCTTGGTGGCGACGTGACCCCCAAGTACGACGCTGCAGCTGACGGTAACGCAAAACTCAGTGCTTCGACAACCAACTTGACCGGTCTGAATGGTGTTTCTCGCCCGACTTCCAGTTCTACATCCACCGCACCTGCTAACTCTGGATACCCGGCCCCCATCGGGCCCCCGCGATGATACCAATATACCCAACAAAATCTGCTTTTTTCTGCTCGATACCACAAAAGACTCATGTACCTTTTTTCCGCTTATGCTTCAGAAACATAACGACCACACTCCTTTGCTTGACTTCGGATCGCAATGACCTTGAAGAGACCAACACTCCTTTCGCACGATACCACCAATGGTTATTATTCTGCATCTTGCCTTTTTTCACATCTAGAAGGGGGCGTCCTGGGCCATCACGACCTCTCTCGACCATCATTTCCGATTCAACGACCGAAGACACCCATCAACCTCAGTACATCATGCTACTCGCGCTCGATACCACCAGTGCAACTAAATGGCAGGATGGAGGCTCCAGGCAAGGAAGGTGTTTGATCGGGAAGCGCACGGGAATACCTTGACATGCTGGGCGAGCTGGCCATGCAGATAGATACCCCCCTTGACGCAATTCCAACTGCTTGAGGTCACTTGTTCACGTAGCTTGTAGTCGAGACATGAATGCAGTCTATGACACTAAATCTACACATTCTCGTTACTCGGGAGTACTGTACGATGCCTCTTAACTTGTATCGAAACACATCTATGCCGCTAGAACGCATCATCACGCATGGCGCAAGACATCCCAGATCTCCTTCCTCTCCCTCCTTGCTCTTTGCGCTCTCGTCTCCGTCTTCTCCTGTCCACGCATCCTCTCCTCCCCGCTCTGTCCCAGACCTCTAGGCACCTAAGCCGCGGCCCCAACATCCTCTTCCGCTCCCCTCACAGCCCTCTCCAACCCCTGCTCAACCCCTCTGTCCCTCTCGACCAACTCCAACGCCTCGGTCACACTCCCGACAAACTTGCTCTCCCCACCCACCAACTCGACGATCCCACTGACACTCATCAGCCGCCAGACCTCGCTCCTCTTACCCATGACTCGAGCAAAGTAGATTCTGACGCCGCGATCCCTGTAGCCCTCGACGATCTCGAGCAGGACCTGCGCCGCGGCCGGGTCCATGCTCGTCACGCCGTGGCAATCGATCACCAGCACCTTGTCCTGTTCGGGCCTCCTGATGCGCGGGAGGGCGGGGTGCGCGGCGCCGGTCCCGTGTTCTTCGATGCGGCGCAGACGGTCTTTCAGGGAGCCAGTGTTGGCGAAGGTCAACGGCTCGGGGATCTTGATGATCAGTGCGTTTTCGACGAATTCTAGTTCCTCGTTGCCGCCTGAGCGGAGGGCGTGAAGCTCGGCGTTCTCAAACGTCTTGGAGCCGGGGACTCGGCCTAGAATCTGGATCCTGGGCCGGGTGGAATGGCGCAGGAGACGGAGCAGGGAGAGGGCGATGCCCGCGAAGATGCCGATGCGGAGATTCCAGAGGAAGGTGGTCAGGAAGATGAGCAGCATGAGTAGCAGTTCGGAGTACCCGGAGATGCGCCAGAAGAAGGAGATGTCATGGGGTGCTTCTTCTATGAGGGAGTAGGCTACGACGGAGATCATGGCGGAGAGAACACCTTTCTGCTCCATGTCAGAGGAGAGGAGTATGGAGGAGGGCAGGAGGGGACTCACAGGGATGTAGTAGAAGTAAGGAAGCAGGAAGAGGATGCAGATGACGGTGATGACGGAGAGGAAGACGCTCGACATGGGCGTCTTGCCGCCCGTCGAGGCATTGACTTTGCTGCGACCATAGCCGCCAAAGGCAGGGAGGGCCATGAACAGGCCGCCGATGATGTTGGCGACGCCGAGGGCGACGAGTTCCCTGTTAGGGCTGACAATCACGCCTTCGATGCCGTCCGGCTCTTCTTCGCCAGCACTGTTTACCTTCCTTTGTTTCTTGCGCTTGGGAGCGGCGCCGAGACTCTTTGCTGCCACGCTGGACTCGAAGAAGCCGAGCAGGGCGACCAGGATGGATGTGCTGAATGCGTCGGTGGCGTGCTCGAGCATGGTTGGCTCAAAGGGGAAGTGAGCCTTGAAGGGACGACCTTCCGCTCTAATGTCGCCCAGAATATCGAGGCCTTTGGCTTGCCAGTCGAAGCGCCAAGCGAAGACAGCTGACAGAACGACCACAATGAATCGGTCTGGGATATAGGCAACCCATTCCATTCTTGGCTGCAATTGTTTCTTGACTTCTCGGCATACCATGACGATGGCAAAAGCACCGAAGCTGACCGCACAGGTCAAACCATGGGCATAATCGTAGTTGTTCAGTAGGAACATAATCTTGTCAAGACTGGACCCGTGAACCGCACCATGAGCGATTTTGTCCAATCCCATCTCTGGTATAAGCTGATCGACGAAGATGACTATGCCAATGGCGCAGATGAAACCTCGCAGGAACGGCCTGGAGAGCACACTGTCGAGGAAACCCAACCTACACAAACCTGCGACCAGAATCACAGCGCCCGAGAGTCCAGTGACCATACCAGCGATCTGTGTGCTCTTCGTAAAGTCGTCATCTCTGTGTTTGCCATTAGAGATATTTTCACGGACCACTTGACCGGTGAGGAGAGAGCCAGCAGCTTCTGGTCCCACAACCATTTGGGGACATGTTCCTAGCAGTGCATACACAAAAGGGTTAAAGGCGAAGGAGTAAAGTCCGTTGATCGGAGGAAGATGTCCAAGATTGGCGGCATAGGATAGTGACATTGGTAGGTAAAAAGAAGCCATTGTAAAGGCAGATATTAGGTCGCCTCGTACGTAAGTCCAGCGGTACTGTCGTATCCAATTCAAAAAGGGGAAATAGTAGAAGATGTACATTTTTCGTCGGTCCGTGATACCATGTCTCTGGGCGAGCAGCTTTGTCATGTCCATCTCTTGTTGCGTAAGGGGATCATCTGTCGAAGTCTCTCTTCGTGTCAGGGACTCGGGCAAGAAGCGACTTGCAAATCCAAAAGTGATCGAATCGATAGAACTGACTGTCCGATGTGTCTGTGGTCTTGGAGAATAGGTGCCATTTACTCGCTCATTCGTGCCGTAAGACTGCCCACTGTGCCGTTGATCCAGCAGTCTCGTCCTCACATCAGCATTATCTCTCGTGTATGATGAATCTCTTCCAAACTGGGTGTCCTCTTCGTCCGAATATGGCGTGGCCAAGTCCACAACTGGAGATCTATTACCATCCTCAGTCATATGTGGCAGACTCGAGGACCCGCTATCCATTCGCTCGGGTGATGTAGACAATGCGCCGAGATTGTCGCTGCTATTCGAGACGACTCGCGAATTTCGCAGACCAGAAGGATTTGCAGGGACATGTTGGGACCAAGTTGGAGTCGTGGAAGAACTTCTGGAATGACCAGGAGAGCCTCCTCCGGAAGGCCCAGAGGGATTAGGTGAGGGTTGGGCCATTTTCTATACTGCCCGCCAGTCGACCTGGATCATGGTCTGGCTGTGGGTCTGCTTTTAGGTGCTCAGTCCTGCTGAGTAGTTTGTCGCTTCGCGATGATCGTCCGGGACGTCGTTGTTGAGTTAAAGGTCAGCACAGGTGGTAGGTGTCGAGCTGTCGAAGATCACACCGCAGATATGCAAAAGTGAAAAAAGGAGTAAACATGCAGTATAGCGTCACATCCATGGAGAATGATGCGCCGCCCAAAGCTTATTTATTCCCCCGCAAATCACGCTGATATCGGGAAAGCGAAGTTGAAAGAAATGCTTGATTACTATGCAACAATGTACGATAACTACACTTGCTCGTTGACGAAAAGACCAGCCATACCCTGACCAGTACCAATGCACATACTGGTCAGCAGAATCTTCTTCTTTGTCCTCCTGCACTCGGAGAGACCTGTGACGACTTGCCGAGCACCGGTGGCACCAAGCGGGTGACCAAGGGCAATGGCACCACCACGTGGGTTCATCTTCTCCCATGGAATGTTGAGCTTGTCCTTACAGTACACTGCCATGGAAGCGAAAGCCTCGTTGATCTCGACGACATCAATGTCGTTAATAGTGAGGCCGTACTTGCCGAGAAGCTTTGGCACGGCGATCGAGGGACCGATACCCATGATTCTGGGTGCGAGACCGGCGACAGTGGCACCAACAAACTTGGCCATGATTGGCTGGCCGAGCTCGATAGCCTTGCTTCGCTTCATGAGAAGTACAGCAGCGGCACCGTCAGTGACCTGGGAGGAGTTACCAGCATGGCTGCGATCTCCGTGAGGAAGGAAAGCGGGCTTGATCTTCTGGAGGGACTCGAAGGTGGTGCCGTATCGTGGACCCTCATCCTTGGTGAGTGTGACTTCGGTGACCTCGCCTGTCTTGGGGTCCTTGACCTTTGTCTTAATAGGGACAATCTCATCGTCGAAGAGACCAGCCTTCTGTGCAACCTCTGCCCTTCGGTATGACTCTGCTGCGTATCTGTCCTGAGTTTCTCTTGAGATGTCAAAGTCCTTGCCAACATTCTCCGAGGTCTGACCCATGGGCTGCATGCAGTCTGCTGAATCCTGGTTGGCGTTGAGGATCTCGTCTACGAACGGGCGCTCGAGACGGTCACCGCCCTGGGTCATTGACTCGACACCCATGGCTACACCAACATCGATCGAGCCACATGAGATCTGGTTGGCAATGTCCTGAATGGCCTTCAAGCCTGACGAGCAGAATCGGTTGACAGAGGAGGCGGCAGTGGTATTGGGGAACCCGGCAGCGAGGACAGCAGCACGGGCATAGTAGGCGGCCTTCGCATCGGAAACCTGGTAGAATGAGCTTGGTTCTTCATTGCTACGACTTTTCTGCTCACGTTTCCAACACAGATATCCTCCACCATCTGAGGATCGAGGTTGGACTTGCGCACAACCTGCTCCAACATCTTGAGCATCAGGCCATCAAGGAGAGTATCCTTGAAACCACCCTTCTTACCCTTGGTGAGGGGGGTGCGGATGGCGAGAGTGACGACGATATCATCTGGGTGCTTCTCCTGACTGCCTTTAATTAGAATGCTGCTGCGCGAAGCTCGTGAGGGGCAAGGAGAGCTTACATGACATCGATGGGCCGCTTTGTGCCAGTGAGCTGGCGGACGACGGATTGCAGACGTTCAGTCATTTTGATGGTCGGGTGTGTCTAGAGGTAGTGAGGGACAATATTTTGGCAGTGTCGTCAGTAGGAGATGGCCTGGAGAAATATAGAGGATGATGTCTTTTGTAGATGAATAAACGCCGTCGGCACATGCTCCCAAGACCTCGGGGACGATTTGCAGGCCAAATCTGCCTGGGCCGAGGTCTCTGCCCACCTCGACTTTGGCTCTCCACAAACACGTTTTTAGCGCGAGTCAAGCCAAGAGCTCCCCAGATTTTGCATGGGCCGAGGGTATGTCAAACAAAAGTCTCATTACGAGGCAATATGCCTCTGGCCGACGCTTTTGATCAAGACATCTGCAGCAGAATAGAATGCTGACAACAAGGAGTGGACAGGGACTTGATTAAGGCGAAGGTGTTCTGAGAATCAATGCCTACAGGCGATTTCCGCTGAGCAATAACTACCAGGACTTACCCCTTCTCTACTGTGACCTCTACGTCTGTCGGCGGAGTCTCCTCCTTCTTGACTTCATTATCTGACGTCGAGCTGATGCTGAGGTTGCTCGTCCGCTTCGACAAAGTTCGTCCTGGAGCTGATAGCTCGGAACCAAGACCACCTTCAGGAGTCGTCGGGCGGGACGAGTCACTGGGCATGCGAGGAGACGGTCGTCCTCCAGCACCAGATAACGCACCGGGAGCTTTCTTCCTTCTTGCTGTGCTCTGGCTGCTGGTCCTACGAGTGGTTTCAGATCCTCTACGTGTTCTTCCATCCGGTTCAGGGGTAGGTGTTGAGCTGCGAGAGCTGGAGCGTGAATTGCCATCTGCAAGTAGGCCGTCTTTTCGCTTCTCTCGCTTGATATGTGTCGTGCTTGGCTTCTCGCGCACAGTTCTGCTTTTTGCGTCCTGAGTAGGTCGTGGTTTGCCGACCAGGTTCTGCCAACCTCTCCACCCAGTCCACCAGAGAAGTCCTCCCTCTTTTTTGGCGATCTCCCGATCTCGAATCTTGATCATCTTGCGCAAGCCGGCTCTGCGCTCGTTCTCTCGCTCCCAATATGACGTCCTGTACGTATCCCACTCTTCCCGAAAGTCTGGACTGAACGGCTTCGGCAGGAGTAGCAGCTTGATTGTGTCTCCACCCGGCGCGACATCCTCCTCAATCCATGCCTCGTTCTTCATCCCTCCTTCTAGCCTTTGTAGTTTCTGCTTATCGCCAGGTGTGCGCTCAATGTCCCGCGGAAGATACTCATATCGCATCCCCTTCGTCCCTGCCCAGTATCCGAAAGGTCCAAGTAATCCGAGGTATCCCACGACTTCTTTCCACCATGATCCTCGTATCACAACGACCTTCATGTTGAAACCGCGTAGGCCTCGGTTCGTGATCCCGACCCATCGCCTTGGCCATCGCATTCCCCTGTCCCAAAGACCTGTGCCCCAGACTAGACCCCATGTCACCATACCTCCCACAAATCCCATCTTCTCCATGACGTCGACAACCCAGTACACACTGCCTCCCGTGCCTTGCCCATCTTCTCTCGGCCGCAAGAATAATAGATATGTGAATGTCAGCGTCCACACTAGCAACGCGCCGAGCATGAGAACATGCAGTCGCAATCGTGCGCGAAGAGACAGGTATTGAGCACGCAGCGATGATTCGAGGATGAGCAAATTGAGGTAGATCTGTGGTGGAGAGGAAGGCAGATGCGCCACTGGGTCAAGGGCAGGAGGCTGGGGTGCTGTTACGCTGGACTGAAAGCTCGAGGCTTTGCGCGCTGCCGAGGCGACTTGGTCGGGAGACACATTCGGGGGAGGCGCGCCTTTGACAATGCGGTCGAGCGTGTTGGTGGACATGAGTGCGTGGCAAGCTTCGTCTGAAGCTGAAACGCTTGAGAGAACAATGACGCTACCGACGATGCGGTGGAAGTCGGACGTCAATTCGTTATACCATAATGTCGAAAAGGGTGAATTTCCAAGCAAGTATGTGAAGTCGTACTGGGCTGGACTGGAGGCAATTTCATGCAGGGCGCATGTGGCTGACCGTTGGTGAATTGGGGGAGTGGACAATGATAGATGGTGAGCACGGCAGAGGGAGCAAATAGCAACACGGCAGAGCCGCAAGAACGAAGTCCGGAGTCATCATTCTGCCCGCCGGACTTTGCGGCGAATCTGTCCGGCCCTTACCGCATTTCATCGTCATCTGATTTTGTGTTTTGTAAGGTAGATGCCTGAGATCTCCAAACAGTTGTATCCATTCCATGTCCGTTCCTTTCCTGAGCATAGATCCCATTCTCTCTCGACACCGTCACCATTCCCTCCTTCATCCTGCGCTCTCGCAGCGCCATCATCCGCAGCCTTCGAGCTCCACACTTTGCTTCCACCAGGCTCAGGCGCAAACCACCATATCTCGGGACGCCACGACTACCTCCCGTCCGACACGCCACCATGTCTGCTGCAGAGTCCGATGCGAACGTAGGTGAGCGCACACAGCAGCCTATGCTTGCCCGGCAGCGAGCGAAAGAAAATGGCAGTCAACCTCCTACTGCCCCAAATGGTGGAAATGCAGCGGCATTTCCTCTCTCCTACAAGGAAGGATGGTCGCAATGGTGGGCAGGCTTGTCTCCTGCAGTAACAGAGCACAAAGTGCTATCATTCATCCCATACCTCCAGGGTCCGCCAACTCATACACAGACTGGCACTCAGTCGCCAGCACCCAACAAGTCCTCCTCAGATGTAGACCGATCCCCGGAAAGAGAGGCTGCACCGGTGACCACATCATCATCCTCGGATCCATACGGTCCACGACAATGGCAGTCGAATCTGGTGCAACTTGCAGGTAAGAACCGATTCCTCAACGAGTTTTCTGTCGAGCGGTTGGGTGAGCAGACAGACAACAACCTCGTCATGCTTCACGGATATGGAGCTGGGCTAGGCTTCTTCTATCGCAACTTTGAGCCCCTTTCGCGGCTCGCAGGATGGAAGCTGTACGCTCTCGATCTTCTAGGAATGGGACGCTCTTCTCGTCCACCCTTCCGCATCGCAGCCAAAGACCATCAAGGCAAGATCTCAGAAGCAGAGTCGTGGTTCGTGGACTCATTGGAAGAGTGGCGGATCAAGCGTGGTATCGACCGCTTCACACTTCTCGGACACAGCTTGGGAGGATATATGGCAGTAGCTTATGCCCTGAAATATCCTGGAAGACTGAACAAGCTTATCCTAGCATCTCCCGTCGGCATACCCGAAGATCCATATGCCGTCCGGGCGGATATGCCGGAACCTGGTGAATCGACCCTGCAGAACGAGTTCACACAGTCCGCCGATGAGTCTGCTGCTCCATCGGCAGCATCCAACACAAGTGCTAACAAGGCTCCACCACGGAAACCTCTTCCCAAATGGCTCACCACTCTCTGGGATGCCAATATCTCTCCCTTCTCATTTGTCCGCCTTTCCGGCCCTCTCGGACCTCGCCTCGTCTCTGGCTGGACAAGCCGACGCTTCAGCCATCTCGAAGGAGAGCAAGCACAAGCTCTTCATGATTACAGCTACAGCTTGTTCAGGCAACGTGGTAGTGGAGAATATGCTTTGGCATATATCCTTGCCCCTGGCGCATTTGCACGTTCACCTTTGATTCGTCGCATTCAAGGTGTCGGTCGACAATGGGTTGGCGAGCACGATGCACCTGTCGCAGATGATGCCGCATCCGAGGCTAATAGCGTCAACGGACAGCTGAAGCGTGTCCGAGAGACTGGCGTCCCAGTCGTCCTTCTCTACGGTGAGAATGACTGGATGGACGTCAAGGGCGGCTATGCTGCGGCGGAAAAGATCAAAGCCGAGAAGCAAAAGGCATTGGCGAATGCATCTCAAGAGGAGAAGGACAAGGAGAATGGAGATGCGAAGGTGGTGGTGATTAGAAAGGCGGGACATCATGTCTACTTGGATTCGGCAGACCACTTCAATGAGGTAATCACTGATGAGATGAAGGACGTGCAAACCAGAGAAAAGAGGTTAGGCTTCCAGCGATAGACCGTAGATGACACGATAGACGAGCATTTGTTCATAGCGCGGAGTTGGGATGTAGATTCCTGATCGGTATTGACACGAGAGATGTTCTCTCTTCCACTGCACCCTTACTTGCCATCCTACTCAAGGACACTCTTTTACACATTCTCAAGGTTCATCCTCTCGCCAACGTCAACATCCGCGACTGGCTCGTCATGGACAGACTTCTTCGAATTGCCCAGCACAGGCCCGGTGATGCCATGCTCGGCCTTCCATTCATTGATCACCCTCTCGGTGACCTTGAAACCCTCGACACCAGCGGGCATACCACCTGACACCGTTAGCAATCTGCACTCCTGTCAACAGGACACACAAAGTCCTCACAATAACAAGCCGCCTGCAGGATCGTCTCCCTGATCTCCACCTCGCTGGCTCCATTGTTCAGTGCACCTCTTGTGTGCACACCAAGCTCCGTACTCCTGTTGAGCGCACACAACATGACCAAGTTGAGCAGACTTCTAGTCTTGAGTTCCAATCCAGGTCGCGACCAGACACTGCCCCAGCATGCCTCGGTCACATACTCCTGCATTGGTCGCGCATAGTCCGAGGAGCCGGCAGCCAGGGCCTTGTCGACGAACGCCTTGCCGGCGACTTTGTTGCGCATCTCCAGACCTTTGCTGAAGAGCGCTTGGTGCGCAGAGGTCAGGGCGTCGGAGGATTGAGACATGATTGCGTGGGGAATGCTGCTGCTGTCCGGTACTGGTGTGCTGTAGAGTGGGAAGAGGTCGCGTGAGGTCAATTGATAAGAAAGGAAAAGAGATGTCGGAAATAGAAATTCTATACAGATGTCATCTCACCTCCAAAAGCTTGATCTGCAAAACATCATGACTATATTGCCCTCACATCATCCTGCATTTTCCCTTCGAGACGCGGGGTCATGGATGTGCGGCTCTGCGACATCTCACGTGAGGGGCAACAAGTGGGGAAATCCGCACCATTCGCCCAGGAAAGAGCGACCTCGGCCTCCAAAAAAGGGAAGAGGGTTTGGGGTAAATCGTCCATGTTTCTCCAATTCACGCTTCTCGTATGTGTTTGGCTCCAAAACGTGTTTCTATATTCGAGGTAGGTCGTGACTTGTGACAGTCTCGACTGTAAGTACTGGTTTGCTTTCTCCTTGACGTGACGACTTTCTCGATCTGCGTACCGCCGACGACGAGCTGCAAACGACATCAAGCAAGATGTCGCCCCTCCTACCTCGTCCGCGTGAGGACCAGACCTATGTGACCGTCTCAGCTATGATCGGAGGACACATCACGCTGGCAGACCACTTCTTCGTCTACCCATCCGAGCCAGGTGCATCGCGTACTGTTCCTTCGCTCGTCTTCCTCATCACCCACCCAAACCCACCAGAAGGCGGCGTATTTGGCAAGAAGAGCAAGCCTTACAAACTCCTCTTTGATCTGGGTCTGCGAAAAGCGACGGAGCGCTACAAGCCCGTGATGCAGCAACATCTCCAGAATCGCCGTCCCTACAAGCTCGGTCCCGGCATCAAAGAGCAGCTAGAAGAGCAAAATATCTCAGCGGACTCGATAGATGGGGTGATGCTCAGCCATGTAGGTCCCCTTCTCCCTTGCACACTCCCCATTTCCTGTTCTCCCCCCCTTCCTCTCGATCTCCCACCCTCTACATCTCCTATAACCCGTCTGACCTTGACAGGTCCACTACGACCACCATGGCGACCCTTCCGACTTCCCCACCTCTACCTTCATAATCGGCCACGGCGCCATGTCCGTCCTCAAACACGGTCTCAGCGGCGCCGCGTCACACCAACACTTCGAATCGGATCTTCTAGACGCACACACGGTCGTCGAACTCCCCTCTCCCAGCTCGTCTCCCTGGGCACCCCTCGGCCCCTTCCCCGCGGCCCTAGACGTCTTCCAGGACGGGTCGGTCTACATTCTGGACGTCCCTGGCCATCTTCCGGGCCATTTGAATCTGCTCTGCCGCTTGGGACCAAAGAAGTGGCTGTGTCTCTGCGGTGACGCGTTCCATGACCCGCGTCTGTTAACGGGAGAGAAAGGGATAGGCACGTGGGAGGATAGGGGCGTGGTGCATTGCATTCATGTAGACAAGAAGACTGCGGAGGACAGTATCAAGATGTTGAGGGAGTTGCAGAAGGCTGGAGGGGAGGGGGTCGAGGTGGAATTGGTGGCTGCGCATGATGAGGTTTGGACGGAGGAGAAGAAGGCGGGGTTCTTGCCTGGGACGCTGAGCTAGAGGAGAGGGTAGGATGGAATCGAGGAGGTTTGGACAGGGGAGATGGGTAGAGGACGGGCGGACGAGGTTGAGAAGACCGGGGGGATGCTACTCTTGAAATCAAGTGGTGGGTGGGGTGTGCAGGCATTTACTGGTCAGGGATTAGACTGAAGGGAATTGGATGGCGATAAATGCGACATAGCAATGAGAATACCATTGAATGCCCCTGTCACTGTCTCGTTGTGTCGGATTGTCCTGGCGTTGTCGAAGGCGTACCATGACAGCTGCATGTGAACCCACACCCTAAATGTGTATCAGATGATTGATCTCTGTTCCGATTATCTTCAAGTCTGTCTGCTAGTCCCAGAAATGCACCGACATGCCGTCCATCAGCTACATCGTAACCACATCAAATAACAGCAAACATGTTCTATTCAGCCTTGATGCCAACCACGTCATGACTTTCCCTCTTCACTCGTCTGGCCCTCGTTGTCTCCAGCAGTCATCTCATCCTGTGCCTTATCCGGCGCCAGCACAACCACCGGCTCGCCGTCCTTCCTCTTCTCCTCGACAGGTGCAGTGACATCTATAGGTTGATCAGCACTCTTCGCCTCAACCTCCGGCTGCCCCATCGATGTATCTTGGCTGTTCACTCCGATCGCCGCCCCGGCCCCCGCCACGGCAGTGGGATCCTCCGCCCTGACCATGACAGGCTTCTCAGCAGCCACTTTTTCCACGCCCGTCCTGCCCTCCGTCCCCGTCGCAGCACTTTTCCCCCATCCCGTCTTCCTCTTCTCCGCCGCCCAAGAGCCCCAGCTACTTAGGTACGCCCCGGCTTTGGCTCCGGCGGCTTGCACCTGCGCCTGCGCCGCCGTCAAGTCCGGTTTCTGGAACTGGTACCCCTTGCCCTGTCCCGGTTGTCCGGCAGCAGCAGCAGCAGTAGTAGTAGCGTGACTGCCTGCATCACCGACAGAGGCATTGGCATGGGTGTTTTGCTCCTTTTCCTTCTCCAGCGCCTTTTTCCTCTGCGCCTCCCTCATCGCCCCTACATCGGCCCATACACCCCCAATGAACCCACCGATCCTCTTCTGTCCCTCTGCAAAATTCTTCGCCAACACTTCCTTCCCGCCCCGCCATCGTTCGTCGAGATGTAACTCTGCGACTTGCTGCGTCAACCTCCGCTGCACATCCTCGATCGTCAATCCGCCGGCACAGGGATGGCGGGGCTCGATGACGTCAAACAAATGCGAGTCCGTGATCCTGCTGAACAGCTTGTAATTCTCGGTGCCTGTCCACGCGTTGATAAAGTCTAGCGAAAACTCCAGTGCCGGGTCGCCTTCTACGTCTGTGAGCAAGGCCTTGGTATCGTAGCTATGCGTGAACGCGTAGTCGTGGTACTTGACACTGCTCAGCAGAGCGAGGAGGTACTCTTCGAATTGCAGGCGCAGGAACTCTTCGCTGCCCGCGTATCCCATTGTGCTAGGGCGGGAAGGATTCTCTGGGTCCCACGTGTCGGCCACGGATTGCGTGAGGAAGTCGATCCAGCGCCGATCTGCCACAGAGAGGGTCAATGCGCTCTTGAGCGACGTGGAGAAGATGGAGGTGGTGTGATCGTCGAGGTTGACGAGGACGTCGGCGTAGCGGTCTTTCTGTTGGAGGAGAAGCGAGTTGGTGCTACCAACCACATAGGATTTGGTGTTGGCGTCGGCGAGGGTATCGAGTTGTTGAAGAGGGGTGTAGGGGCCGAAGAGGGCGCCTTTGCCAAAGATTTGGAGGGGGAGTCCCATGTAGGATAGGAGGGATTGTCGGTCTGAGGTTTTGAGGGAGGAGGCTTTTTGGAGGTTCACCCCGTATGTGTCCATGCTAGGATCTGCGCAGTCTTGTAATGCTCTCATTAGGCCGGGGATGAGTGATAGTAGAGAGAATTGGATCATGCAGACATCTTCGCAATGGGTGCCGAAGAACAACATCTAGACATGTCAATGCTTATTCCAGTCGCAGAGAAGGAAGCATAGTACCTTTGGCTGTAGCAACAAGCACTTGAACAGCACTAATGTCTGCCATTTGTAGGTGTGCATAATCTCCCGCAAAGAGAATCCTAGGAGGTTGTCCGACTCGTCACTGTGGTCCTCAATCCCAGCCGCGAGACTTTGTTGGAAACTCTGCTTCACATCAGCCTCCCCTCATTGTTCTCTTGATCGAGGCACTGACCCACCTGAAGTATCTCGCAGTCGGTAAAGTCCCTAGACCTGGATCAGTCGTGCCCATGACCTGGTGGATGTCCTTGCTCACTTCTGGAGGAACCAGGCCTTTGTGATCATGCTGAGCTTCTCCCGTATAGCACTGAGGCTCGATGGACTGTCCGTGATCACTACCACCGCCTTTTGGACCGCACTACGCGTGACGTCGGCTGCTTTGTTGCGGATTTCCGAGGCATCGATCTGGCGAGTACAGCTGATACCGAATAGAGAGGTAGGAGGAGTCGACTTTTGTATCAGAGTGAAGTAGGAAAAGTCCTCGGTCGATCTGGGTATCTTATTAGTCGTGAGGTAGTGACGGCGGTCAGGGGGGTCACGTACAGATGAGCTCCATCTGACAGTGCGAGGAAGGGTAAGAGACCCCAGTCGTTCTCTTCTGCCGGATCAGAACCCTCTGGCACTCCGAACCACTTCTCTACCTCTGGACCTCTGGTGTAGTGTCAATTGACTTGTCCTGTGCGGAGTAGTGGGGCAGTCCATACCGCGCATGGTGAAAGTCGACTACGCTGACTATTGGCGTAAAGGGTGTGGACGCTGCCATACTGGATTTGTGGTAGGCTACATATGGGTAGCTGCAAGTATACTGTCGACTATGCCATGAAGCTGTGGGTGGTGGGCGCCAAATGTTCAGTGGTGCAGTAGGTGTCACATGCAAGGTTGCGCGGGAAAAGAAAGTCCCAGGGTCACGGATGCGCATCAGGGTTAAGGGGATGGGCAAATTTAAGCAGAACCAAATTTCCATCTGTAGAATTTAACGACGCGTTTTGTTGCTGTGCGTCTCTGTCGTCTATTCAAGCATGTCATTCGCAGGCTATCTAGAGCATAGTATGCAGCAGAAGCACAACGTCAACGGCTTATTCCCGTCACTGGGTGTCCATCTCGAGACCTCCATTCCCTGCCAGAGTGTTCCACTTATTCCTCGGAAAAGCTCATATATGTATCGTGATTCCCCTCCCAAAGAGAAGCCTACTGGGCTCATGTCGTTGTTGTTGTTGTTGTTGTTGTTGTTGTTGTAAGAACAGAGCATGCCCTGTCGTTTCTGACCGTGGCTGGTTATCGTGAAAAAAGAAACCCCTCATCTTTGATATGACTTGCGCCAGATCGCTCCATAGGATTACATAGACCTAGAATGCAATAGTCTGTCTGTTTGTCTGGTTGGTGTGTGCGCCTATTCGCCATTTGCAGGGGCTTCTTCGCCGTTCGCTTGGTCGACGTTGTGGTAGTCGAGAATCTCAGAGTACCTGATCGACGTAAGCATTCTCCTATAAACCTTAGGGAATTTGACATACATCATGATTTTCCATGTGTCGACTGGGAGATCGGCATCGTTGAACGACCAATCGAATTTCTCCTCAGCCACAGGCTCGTCTGACGGGTCGTGGTATGGGGAGAGGTAGGGGTCGGCGAGAGCTTCGCCAGCACGAACACGTTTCCGTGGGTCAAAGACCAACATTCGCTCCAGGAGCTCGATTGCTTGAGGATCGGCATTTGAGAAGCGCTGCTTTAATGGCTTGCGCTCCCTCTTTGGCAAAGATTGCACGAATCGGAGAGTCTGGGCATTTGTCAGTACCTCGGGATGTTTGGGTGATCTTTGGGCATTCTCACATTCTCACTGCAGATGGTCTGAATGACATCATCTGGAGGTGTACCGAGCAGCTCTGTGATGATGGAGAATTGGTTCACATGGTCCTTTCCAGGGAACAGTGGCTTCCCTTCGAGCATTTCTGCAAAGATGCAGCCGGCACTCCAAATGTCGACTTCCACATCATACTTTTGCCATGTGAGCATAATCTCTGGTGCGCGGTAATATCTTGTCGAGACGTAGCCAGTCATTTGAGGGTCCTGGATACGGGCGAGACCAAAGTCACAAATCTTGAGATCGCAGTTCTCATTGACCAGAATGTTGGAGGGCTTGAGATCACGGTGGACGACACCAGCGGAGTGGACATACTTGAGACCTCGCTATGGAAAGGTCAGGGCTGCGAGAAGTGATGCTGCGGGGTCGAACTCACCAGAATCTGGTAAAGGAAGTATTGAATGAATTGCTTCTCGAGGGGCCTAGAAGTAAGAAGACGGTGAAGATCGGTTCCAAGAAGTTCAGTGACAAAGTAGCTGGAAGCTTGTCAGGTCATTGTTCATCCTTCTGCGATCTCTTCACATACATGTCCTCGAGCGGGGAGATGAAAATGTCGCTCAGGGAAATGATCTGGACGCTGTCAGGGCCCGGAGCTGTTGGTTCTAGTATTCTGTCTCTTACATTTTCGTGTCGTAGATGTTTGAGGAGCTTCAACTCTCTGTATGTACGCTTGGAGAGGACAGGGGTGCTGAAAGGCTTCATGATCTTCTTGACTGCCACGGCTTGGTTGGTGAGCTGATCTCTCGCAGAACACACTAAATGAATCAGTAAATGGAGTCAGGTCATGTCTGAAGATCAGTACCGAGTCCAAAAGCCCCCATGCCACTGCGAAACATTAGCAAATCGTCCCAGACCTTCGATTGAAGCTCTCGTACACTGGCTGAAGGTCGGTATAGCGGGATGTGATCTCGAAAGTCGTCCCGAAGATCTGCGCACGCACAAACTCCGCCATTTTGATGTAGATTGGTCCAAGAGACGAGTTGTGGCTTTTGGAAGGATGCTTTAGAGATGATCAAGAACTGTTGTGTTCGGAGTGCGCGAAGACTGGTGATCGGTGAAGGTGGCCCGTGAGGATTTGCGGTTATGCGGTCACACTGGAGATGCAGAAACGTCGCCGCGCGGAGCTTCTAGAGCGCCTATTAAGCGAGCGATTGAAGGGGTTTTTAGTAATTGATGTCGTATGGTGGTTGCAAGAGTAAAGGGGAAAGCCAGGAAAAGACTGCTCTGATGGAGTTGGATTTGGGCTTGAAAATGGCGGCGCCAGTCGGGGTCTTTGGGTGCTGGCGATAGTTTCTGCTTGTCCGTCACTCGGAGCACAGCGCTGGGTTCTTCTCCAAAGATTGTGGCGGTCACTGCAGATCGCTGAGGCTTGTGAGGCCGGAAGCGGCTCAAACTTCCTGAGGAGCGTTACTCTTTTCGATTTGAGGGCCGTAGGTGGTGGTGTTGCGGCGCTGTCGCTGTAGCAGATGTGCCGGGCTCTACACAGCTCAGATGGAGATGAGGAGAGGGAAGAGGAGAATGTTGCTGGACAAGAATGAGCGCGTAAAGTCAAGACAAGCCAGCCCTTGGTCGTCTCGGTCAAGTTGGTCGGGTTCTAATCCACGCTTTTCACCATCGATCTCGATCTTGTCCAGCACGCACAAGCCACAACTGCCAATCACAGTAAGGTCCTTTTCCAAAATCAAGACACGAGGTCAAACACGGCAGGTACTACCAGCAAAATCTCTGACGGCTATCCGATGGAATTTCCATGATCTACCCACAAGCTGCTGGTGTGCCGCGGGTGAGATGGATGGTGGGATGATATTCAGGCACATGTTATGTCACTCCAGCTTGCACATGGGATATTCACAATCCCTTGACGGGTGTGCCCTTGCTCAAGCTTGCATAACATCCTTGTACAGATCCTGTTCACTTCTGACAGTGTATCACAATATCGCGGTCAACGCCTCATCACCAGTATCGAGTCGTTCATCTGGGAATACTGTACCTTCGGCCTAAAAACATGATGACGTACAGCCGATAGTAACGGATAAACGCTGACCGCCAAACTTTGACATGCCATGCGACGGGTTGGCGCCCAAACGCATTTGGCAATCGCACTGTGCCTTTCTGGCAGTCCTGGATGGGCAACAAGGTTGCGTATCTGTCCTGTGCTTTGATATGTTGTTGTCCAGCAGAAACCCGGAGATCTGGGAGGACCGCCGCACGCGCATGTCGGCGCTCCACTCGTTGCCAAATACGGACGAGGGGGATGTGTGTCGATCGGCATTGCTTAGCCTCATGTTTTGGCCGTGCTTTGATTTGATGATGGCATCTTGTTTCAATTACGTTGTTGCTTCTAGAAGAACTGGAATATTGCCGGGCTGCCTCGCCCGTCGCCTTCATTTTGCTTGTTGTCAAAATCGAATTGTGGGTGGGATTGCTGATCCTCCATGCGTTCCGTACCGTTGGCAACTCAAATCACATTGCCCTGACAATCTTTCTCCTCGGTACAATCGCCAAAACCTACTCCACCGGATCAAGTCATGATAATTCCACCATCTACGGCAAAAGGTCAGGTATCAACACGTACAAGCGATAACGACGCCACTTACCAACGACCATGGTTTGACCGGTAATATAGTCACTGTCACGGCTTGACAGGAAGCTGACCAATTTCGCAACGTCTTCTGGTACGCTCACTCTTCCGAGAGCAATGAGTTCTTGGCTGTACTTCTTGATCGATTCTCCTTTCTCAACACCTTTCTTCTTACCAAGACCCTCGTCGATCAGGTCCCACATGTTTGTTCCGACAATGCCAGGCGCATACGCGTTCACGGTAATGTTGTGCTCGGCCATTTCCATGGCATAGGCTTGAGTCAGACCTCGAACTGCCCATTTGGTGGCCGAGTAATGTGAAAGAAGAGCAAATGGCTTGAACGCCACAATGGATGCAGCCCCCAGAATCTTTGCCGGGTTGTCCTTCTTCGCATTGCCTTGAGAAATGATCTGCTTTGCTCCGGCTGAGTAGCAGTTCTGGACACCAAAAACCTGACGAACGTCAGTAGTGATATTTGCTCATTGAAAATGCACCAACGTTGATGCGGAACATCCTTTCAAAATCCTCAGTCGTCAGATCTAGCAATGGCTTGACTTGTGCGATACCGGCATTCGCGATCCTACACATGGTGAGCATCATGTCTGGATAGTACTTCTGCCTCTGGGGACGGACAAGGTGTCGAGAGGCCCGAGTTCTTTGACGCTGGTCTGAATCATGTTTTCCACCTGAGAGAGATCTGATACGTCAGCCATTGCTGTACAAGACTTGCGTCCCATCGATTGTATCTCTTTGGCCACTTCTTTTGCTCCGGATTCAAGGGCAGCAATGTCGTTGATGCAGACATCGTAGCCATCTTGTGCCAGACGAACGGCGATTGCTTTGCCACTGTGGCCAGTCAGGGATACCCTATCTAACACTACTTCCGTGAACGACTGACATGCCACGTGCTGAACCAGTAACGATTGCCGTCTTTCGAGATACTGCACTTGCTGAGAAGGCTCGAGTCCCACTCACTGCCAATCGTGACGAACGAAGAGACCGGGCGATGAGCGACATTCTGAGAGCAGATATCGGTCAATCCAGCTTCAATGTGTTGTGATCAACAGCAATACCAATTGAGGCTAGAGAGCAATGTTGTATCAGTACTGCGAGGGTAGCACCTATGTACCTACCGTTGCAGAGCGGCACGGAGCTAGGGCTCGACAGAGCAGCAATACCCTGTCAAACCAAAGCCCAGCATTGAGCGGCGTCGGGCAATCCACTACTATCCGATCGGCGTTACGGAAAGGCACCGGGTACATTCGAGTCAAGCTCAGAAGCAGCATTTCAAATGAGGGGTTGCAGGTGGAAGCCCTTGATAATGCGGGACAGTCCAATCCATGCGGGGAAATGGTCGCCAAGCGAGGAAGGTTCGCCGGAAAGACACCCGAAACAGAAACAGTGCCGAGCTAATTGACAGCAGCTCCAAACGCGTCCAGCCGCGTCGCTTGGGAATTATTCTTGCTCGTATAGATTGTTGTTGCACTCTTGATAGCTAATTAGAGCATGTCTCGAATGAGTATCGCGCCCAAGCGCAAGCCGAGTCTCGTAGAAGAGCTCGAGCAGCTGGAGCAGAGCATTACTTTGACACTTCAAGGTTGGTCTACATGATTTAGTATAGGTATCACGCTGACCCCGTCCAGAGATCGACCATAATTTTAGCAAGGCCCACCGTATAGTCACATCTAGCATCATACCTATTGTCGAGTCATATGGACAACACTCACAGAATGTATGGGAAGGATCAAAGGTCAGCATACCGTGCTCGATCGCAATACTAGTCTAAATGCTCCCAGTTCTGGAAGCAGTTCTTCGAAGCTTCTGCAAATGTGTCACTCTCTGGATATGAAGAGCCTGTGGTAGATGAAGACAATACGTATACAGCAGAGAGTGCTCAAGACTCGTCCCTGCAAACACCACCCACGCGTACATTCAACGATGACGAGGAGGATCTCACACCGGAACAGCTGGAGGCCACTGGCGAGCAAGACTCGTCCCTCATCGATTCGCCTTCCAATGCTACAGGAGTGCTGAGCACGCCAAAGATATTGAGTTCGACCAGCATATCCAAGAAGACCCCTCCTCACTCAACGTCCCGCGCGACTCGACTGCCAACTCGAAGCCGCCAGCCGTCAGAGGAACCAAGCACACCCCGGCCCCGGGCCTACAATGACGAGATACCTTCTTCATCGCCTTTCGAGCCTCCCTCTGCCTTACAACCTTCTACTGCGCAGCGCCAGAACCATGATCCTCTTCTCCATCGAGTACTTGATAAGACTTATCGCATTCAAGCCACACCTCATGGCACTGCTCGCAAGACCAAGTCCAGGCCGCCGCCCAAGTCTGAGACGCCTCTGACAGCCACACGCACTGCTACGTTCGAACCGTCCCCTGCTTCCTCACCAGCGATGCCCGCTCCACAACTCCGCTCTGAGCTCTTCTCTCCGGCTCCAAAATCTGCAAAGAAGCAATCAAGACTACCACGTACTCCAGGAGTCCCACTAGCCTCCCCAAGACCCCAATACACCAGCGCCGGCCGCCAAGTCCCCCGCCGGCCGAATGATCCACAAGACATCACCCAGCGCACCCCAGCCCTATGGGACAGTGACGAAGAAGATGACTCGGCCGGCTTCGACATGAGTCCACCCAAGACAATGCAATTCGTCGTGCCCAGCAGTCGCCTGATGCAGACGCCCGCCCGGGAAGCCAGTCGAAGGATCGTAGCAGATCTATTGTCCGAGGCCGGCGCGCAGGATACCGATGAGATCGAGTTCGACGAGGATGTGGAGCCGCCGAGTCCCACCGTCGTACGGGCGTTGGACGATGATAGCACGTTCTAGTAGCCAGACAGTGCAGTTAAGAATGGAAAACATGTCGTGATCTCCGCGAACCGCTCCCGGCATTCCTCTCAGCTAATCTCCGAATGTGATACCTGATTGAGCTGCTGTTGCTGCAATACTACCAAATCTTGTGAAGTACCAAATCATTGCTCCCATCATGTGTCATGGCTGGACCAAAATTCCAGACTCGCCAGCAAAAGTGAAGCTGACATGTGACAATACAATGACATCGAGGCTTACCCCAAAAAAGTGCAAAAAAGTATTCCGCTGTGCTTTTGGGCGGTCAACCGATACTCATCGCGACGGCGGTGGAGAAGTCAGGATTCGAACCTGAGCTCCGGATGTCTGCACCGACTTCTTTGCGATTGGTTTCATTGGAGAGTTGTAGTCATGTATGAAGTCACCAGAGGTCGAGCGCCGCTTTTGGACGTTGTCGACATGAGAAAGCACGCTTCTAGAGCTACCACCTGAGCTAGCCTTGCGACTGCCTTGTGATATTGTGTTGTATAATAAATATATATACTCGCTCGTCTCGCTTTGTTCTGTCGCGCTGCTTGGTCGTCTGAGGCATTCTTTCGTACGATCGCCATCCATTGTCACATATTACTTTGACACTTGCTATTCTTGGATACGATAAGAGATATTGGAGAGACACTTCCTGGTTTCATCAAAGATATCACAAACAAAGTCACGTCAATCGCAATAATGCAGGAAAATTTGTGGCGATTGAGAAGAGGCAGTCACGTTCGATATCGACCGCCATGATCATGACTGGTTCGGGTACACTCCAAACGATCTTCAAGACGAAGAGGTATAATTTGGAAATGAAGAATGAGAAAAACAGTTGTGTTGTGGTTCACGCAGAGAGGAGAGTCCATCCCATGCGCTCGACATGAGGTTGATGACCGGCACTTGGCACATGGGGTCCGCACGCTTCGCTGCTGTTGGTTGATAACCGCACTCCTGTGCATTCCCCGAGAGCAATCACTTTGGCTGTTTCTCTTTCATATCAAAAATTACATGATCGTTGAAGCGAGTAGCGCATGCGAAATTGTCGACTGCACGTGCTCGGTCTGTACTCGCGAGCAGAGAAGATGAGTGAAGGTCGAGACATGTGACCAAACGAAGCCCCAAATCTCTTTTACTTTCTGATGCCTCCCCACTCGCCCATCCTCTTCTTGCGCTTTTCCGCATCCTATGGACTGTTTAATTCCTTGCTGAGGTCTTTGGCGGTCCTCTTCCAGGCATAGTCGGGGAGAAGGACGTATGCGCAACGTATCTTGGTCTGCTCGTCGTTGGTAGTCAAGTCGGCTGAGGGGGCACGCGCATGGGATGGACTTTCTTGCTTCCGATATGGCTCTCCAGTAGCATTCCGCACAGTCAAGGACGGGCGACTGTCCGTCTCATGCTCATCTGATGCTGCGAAGGGACGCAGTGGAAATGAGACGGCAGGAACAGAATTGCTTGACTTGACGCGTGGGAAAGCTGTGAAGGCCTACGAGAGCAAAGCGTCAGCGGGACTAATGGCGACGGCTATCCACGAGTTCTCAGATTTCAACACTAGTATCTACCATTCGAACAAGAACACCACACAATAGGGCATTTGTAATCGAAGTCTGTTCTGAAAAGCTCTTTGATTGTGAAGGTCATTATCATATAGCATTTCGCACCGCATTCGAGGTGAAGCTTGATCACAAGAAGAAGGAATTGGTATCTTTCCTCTGTTTTGTTGACCACCAACAAACGCCTTTGATCCCATGACAAACACGCGTCATGATAATGACTACGCAAAGGTATCAAGAATCCATGATCATGATCGCCAAGCAGCAGATGTGGCGGAGTAGTCCCTGGCAGCGGCCATCTGCTCCCACATACTCGCCTTTGGCTTGGAAGGAGCCTTCGGTGTCGACTTGGCCGAGCTGGATTTCTTCGATGATGTGGAGCTCGCCTTCAGAGTTGCGGCAGCCCAGTCGCGCTGAGCCGCCAGCTTGTCCATCAGCGACGAGGACTTGGATGACGACGTGGATGTTGATGCCAGGGATGCGGGTCGAGTGGAGGTCTTCTCTGGGAGTGGAGCCATGGCGGCGCCAGAGTAGTCGCGCTTAGATGCAGCCTTATCCATTGTGAAGATTGATTTGATCTTGCTTAGATCTTTGCTGATCGATGTTCGTACTGGTTGTTTAGGTACTTCAGGTATGGAGATCAGGTGAACGTTTCGTGGTATGATGGTGCTGATTATGTGATGAATTGACTTGTACCGCTGTTCAGAGATGTGATTTTGGAGGGTTGAAATGCTTATATTGTTTGCTTCTTTTGATACGTTTCGATGACGATAAAGGGGAAAGCAACAAGGCAGAGATCTCTATACTTATAGCCGTCTTCACACGGATTCACGTCAGCTGCAGGGCGTGACTACAGGACTACTACGGTGACTCAACTACATGGAGCAACCGTAAGCATGATGGAGTCCATGTCCTCGGTGACATGACCAATGAGACGCGACCAGCAAGGCTGAAACTAGCTTGCTGGACCGCGTACGGGGTTCGCAGAAGCATTGCAGCGCAACTAGCTGCGCCCTGAAAGAGCTCCTTTGGGATGGTGGGAAGCATGACAGGAGGTAACGCGGGGCACAGCTTTGTCATCTCCCAGCCGAGTCACCGCCATCCCCAACGAATCACCGTCTCGAAATTGTCGCGTGCGGTGCCGTTTCCGTTTCCGACCAGTCAATATGTGGCCTTTCACCACGGCGATGGCTCATCAGCGAGGTACAAAGATCTGTCTCATGATCGACAAAGAATCGCTCAGGTCTGCAATCAATCAGGCAATGATCGTCGTCGATGCCTGCCTGGGACTTGGACGACGAGGCAGTGGGATATGCTTATGATGAGGGGAAGTAGATGTGCTTAGCTTTTAATCATCTCACGATCAGATGGTATGAGCTTGTAGATTGGCTTGGTGGTATGGGTGGCATCATGAGCACGAGCAGCACCCGAATATAGCGATAGAGCAATACTAGCAGTACCTTTCCAATAACACTGCACTGTATTGCTCCGGTTACCAAAACATCAAAACTTTGCATGTGTAACTCAAACGCTGCATTCAATCATAACCTCTCCCAAAATCCCATATCCTACACATCCAATCCCCCTACAAGCACCCCCAAATATGTTCAACATAAAACCCCCTTCCCACTCCCTCCTCGATATTCAAGACCCTCACATCCCCCTTCGACCCACTCCTCACCACCGCCCTCCTAAACTCTCCCTCTCCATCCGGCTCCACATCCACCCCCAACCCTCTATAAACCCTCAATCTCAAAACCGTCTCATCCTCCTCCCCATCCTCGTCCCTCTTGTCCCCGGTCTCCAACCCCTCCATCACCCTCCTCAATCCCCTCACCTCCCCTTCTCTACGCTCACACTCCCCGCGCACCTCACTGACCCTCTTCGCGATCCTGAATTTCTCCGTGTCCAATCGTAAAACCTCCTGCGCATGGCCAGAGGCATCGTGGTGCTCCAGGGCGTCCGAGTGCGTTTGTTCTGCACTGCGCAGTTGGCGGGACAAAGTGGCCAACTTTGACTTTTGCGTGTCGAGACGGAGCGAGCGGGCGCTGCGGAGGGTGGAGAGGGAGGTTCCGATGCGTGACAGGCAGGAGAGGTCCGAGTGGGTGTGGAAATTGAGCGTTGTTTGGCGGATCAGGGTGACGGGGTCTTCGTCGAAGAGGACCATGTTTTCGCGCTCTTGAGGGTTGGAGTGCGGAGACTGTTGAGATGATTTGGTCAATTTCCCGTGCAGGAGGAGATAGTCTTGGGCTGTCTCGTAGATTGGAAATATGGTTCGCGAGGTGGGTGTAGGTAGAAATGTCGTCGTCGCTGTCACTGTCGCCGAGAATTCGAAGTGTGTTTCGCCCGGTGTTGGCGGGGCAACGCCGACTCCAAGAAGTCCAGGACAGACCCTGATGACGTTTTGGGCAGAAGGCGCATGTGAGAAGCTGCACCATGGGGAAAGTTGTGATAGACGAACGAGATTATTTCCTGACGATATCTAAACTACTTGTTGTCTTCAAAATGGGTGATCATCTACCATGTGAGTCTTACACCTCTACTGCAGGCATAAGCCAGTGCTGATTATGCCGTTCCAGACGCTGCAGATGCGGAAAGGTGAGCTTTGCTGCCTGCTCGCACGACCACGACAAGAACTGCGACTGACATTGCGCCAACTAGTCCGCTCAAGCCTGCCGAGCTCCAAGTCTTGCGATCACAGTACGAGAAGGAAGGCGAATATGTGTCGTTACAAACCAAGTTCAACTTTGCATGGGTACGCGCCTTGAGGAAGAAGCAGGAGACCGGGACCTGACCAGGCGACAGGGATTAATCAAGTCCAACAATCGAGCAGAACAACAAGAGGGCGTTCGACTACTATCAGAGATCTTTCGCACTTCACCGGATCGAAGAAGGGAATGCTTGTACTATCTTGCACTAGGGAACTACAAGCTGGGGAACTACGCCGAGGCACGACGGTACAATGATCTGTTGTTGGAGCTCGAAGGAGGTAACTTGCAGGCGCAGAGCTTGAGGAACCTGATTGATGATAAGGTAGCCAAGGAAGGACTGCTGGGCGTTGCTATCGTCGGTGGCCTGGCGGTAGCGGCTGGTGTAATGGGAAGCATGCTTTTCAAAGGGGCACAGAGACAACGATGAGGAGCTGGTACACCGAGTAATGGAGTCAAAGCGGGCGTTGGACCTGTACATCGTATTCCACAGCGATGCCTTTCTGCTGCGACCTGAATGAATCCTCTTCTCCCATAATGGTGGATCCCAAAACGCCGCGCTATGTTTCGAAGAATGACCGCTACATCTACCGCAAATACTTCATCACGAGGTAGATGAAGACCACAAATATCACCACTCCTGTCCAGAAGATCCATTTATCCTGCTTGGCTCTCCTTTCCACCATTCTGATCGTGTCTCCACTTATGCCTAGGGTGTTCGCAACGCTATACAGCTTCCTTTGTGTTCCCTTCAACATCTCCCTCTGGTCACTAAGATCCCCTAGTACTGCTCGTCCTCGTTCAATGTATTCATCCAAGGTCGCGTTCGTATTACCGAAGAAACTCTGCTCCCGCATCGCATGCTGTTCCCTCTCGTCTCCACCATCTCCGGCATTGAGCGCATACGGACTTGAGTAGCTGCTGTACGGATTGGCCTCGCTGTGTTGAAAGTTCGGGTTGTTTACTCTGAACAGCCTATTCCCGTCGCCTGTACTCCGCGCTGTGCTCGCGACATTCGCATCACTGTAGGGATTCTCTGGTGTATGGTTCGCAGCATGCGGTCGCCGACCCAAGAGCTCTGATCGCGCAGTCGCAGCTTTGGCTTCTTCTGCTTCGTGCTTCAGCGATGCGAAGCGGGATTTGTAGTCAAGAAGCTCCGAGCGATAGTTGCCTAGTCGTTCTTCATCCCGGGTTTTCTTTTCGGGAACAAGCTCATTTGTGATTTGCTTTGCGTATGTGTCGAGCGTTCGTGAGAAGGCAGTCAAAGAGGTCGTGATCTGGCCTTGTAGTGAAGGAGAAGGCGAACCTGTTGTCACGGCTTGCTGAAAAGCATCAAGGTCATTGCGGAGGGCAGTCGATTGGCGAAGAGCCTGGTTGAAGATTGCGCTCTGGATATGGTTAGCATGGACGTATATGAAGCTTGATGAGAATTTGCACCATCTTGACCGCGTCCGCAGCATGTCAGAGCTTAAGATGCTCGTAGAGTTGATCGACCGAATGCAGCTTGGTTGTCGATGTTTCCCCACGTCCAAAAGTCCGAAGTTTTGTCGACAGCTGGCGTCGAGCTCCATGGAGAAAGCTTGGCACTCTTTTGACCGCACCACATCTCACCTCACCCATCGAAACCACATGCTTATACACGATCTCAGGTACCGCAATGGCGACTGAGCCGCATCTATCTCGTTCGCATGACACAAGATACTTTTGGCTGCCACGCGACCCCGGCATTTGGATCTAGGCTGCATACAGAAGGGTACCGTTCCAAGCACACGGCACCACGAACCCAGTCGGACGAATATCAGTGATCTGCCTATCCTAGTGTCTTATCAAAAGTCTGCAATTTACTCAAGGGTCGAAGGTGGGATCTTCGGCTCCGCCACGACACATCAACGCATCAATTTATGCTGGAAATCGTGCCGAAAGGCCCTTTCATCAATTCACGATCCAAGTGATGTGCAGTCTTGGGGTCCCTCACCTTCCAGAAGAGGCCAAGGCGCCGCCTTCGGCTCTTGGACAACCATGCACGCAATTCGTGAACTGACCCAGATTCTGTCATAGCCATGTGCCCCCTCACGAAAATCTTCAGATGTCGCCGCGATAGCCCTAGCTATCCAAATGAAAGAGGTTGCGCCAAGCGGAAACTTGCACTTTTTTGGCAGGTAAAGCTTTCCACTTGTCGAACACCACCCATCGTCATGAAGATACCGCGTAGAAGTATAGGTAAGTAGTTTTTGGTGGTTCAATAAAACTAGTCCTTCTGCACTCCTGTACTCTCTGCATCCTCCCTTGCCAATTCGATCGTCATGAGGTCCTTTTCACTGCTCGCAGCGGCAGCTGCTTTTACTACCGCCGTCGCCCAGGTCTCACCCTTCCCGGGTGCTGGACCTGGTACTTTCCCAGGCTTCGCTACGAATGACAGCTCCATAACGTCGTGCGGTGCAGCAGCATGGCCCGAGCAGGTCACTGGTGACACGCTTATCCCACAGCAGCCAGATGCGGAACTTCAAGAGATGCTCAGCGAGATCGATCCGGCCAGGATCGAGGCCATAATCAGGAAGCTGGCATCGTTCGGAACTCGCCACACGTTGTCACAGCAGAACAGCACGACTCGTGGTATTGGTGCGTCCCGTGACTGGTTGCTTCAGGAGTTCAAGAAGCTGGCGGAGCCATCCAACGGACGTATGACAGTCGAGTTGCAATCTTACATTCAGAATACACAGCCACCTCGTATTCTGTTTCCTGTCAATATCTCCAATATCGTTGCGACTATGCGAGGTTCCGAAGCCCCAAGCCGATTTTACGTAGTATCCGGGCACTATGATTCCCGCAACACCGACCCCAACGACTACACAGGAGACGCTCCAGGTGCTGACGATGATGCTTCTGGCGTTGCTGTCGCTATGGAGCTTGCTCGCATCGTCGCGACACGTGACCCCAAAGCCACCATGGTCTTTACCGCGGTGGCGGGCGAGGAACAGTCACTTTACGGTTCCGGTTTCCAGGCTCAGACATACCGCAACAACTCTGTGGATGTCCAGGGCATGTACACGAACGACATCATCGGCGCTTCTCGCGGTGATCGTGGTCAAGACGACAAATTCACCATTCGACTTTTCGCCCAAGGTCCACCCACTACCGAAACCACAGCAGTTCGCAATTCACGCCTATCGATTGGCGGTGAGAATGACTCGCCTGCTCGCGAACTGGGACGTTTCATTGCAGAGGTTGGAGCAAATGAGTACACAGAAATGAACGTGGGCGTCATCTATCGTCTTGACCGCTATCTCAGGGGCGGCGACCACCGCTCCTATCTTGAAGCAGGCTATCCAGCAGTCAGGTTCACAGAGCCTAACGAGAATTTCGACCACCAGCACCAGGATGTAGAGCTCCCCTTCGCCGTCGCTGTGATCTGAAGCTGACACTGAATAGGTACGCGTCGAAAATGGGGTCCAAATCGGTGACCTACCCGAGTTTTGCGACTTTGAATACATCGCACGTGTCGGCAAGGTCAACTTGGCAGCCATGTGGAGTCAGGCCAACGCTCCTGGTACTCCTACTGGTGTTGTCGTCAATGCCACAGTCCTCAGCAACGACAGTGTCCTCAAGTGGAACCCAAGCAACGAGACCGGTGTGGCTAGCTACGAGGTCGTTTGGAGGCCCACGAACAACCCGTTCTGGACCAACTATGTCGATGTGGGCAAGGTCAGCACTGTCACTCTGCCTATCAGCAAGGACAACACCATCTTCGGTGTCAGAGCGGTCGGATCCAACGGTTACAAGAGTCCGGCTAACTTCCCCTTCCCTGCATAGAAGATTGACGAGATGAGTCATTGAGTCCGTGGGTGGCAATAGCGAGGAGTTGAGGAGAAGTATGAGCGCATGGTGTGTGTGGTTGCATGAAAAGCCGTAGAAATCCGTCCGTGCAGCGGCAGTAATGATCAAAGTATTTACTCTGTAGCTCCTTGTGCCTGTCCGGATCTCTCTGATTTCATCTGGGTGAGTTTGCTGGCGTCTATAGCTCGTACTCCAACTCGGCAACAGGTCTCTGCTTGGTGCTTCACCCCTGAGACGACCTGTCAAATGCCCCAGAGACGAGCCCACACATTAGCTCGCTGGGAATTTGGCTGTATCAGCCCGCGAATACCCATCTCATACTACAGTAGGCGAGCTGAAGATTCGCTTGCCGACAGTCGGCACGACGAGCGACGGTACTGGTACGCTCCTGTACATGGCACATGTGACCAGCGAGATGGGCCTCACAAGCATGTGGCGGCGAGTACTGCAAGAAGGTGAGACGCTCATTTGTGTCATGTGTCATGAATCATTATTCGCTATGCTATAATTCCATAGTAAGGTCTGTTCCCTTTCTTCCTCTAGAAGAAGAGCAGCTCGTCATCTCTCCATCCCATATTCAACAGCTCCTTGTGCGTTGCTTTCTCTAACGCTTCGGGCCCGCATACCAAGACCATGGCCTCACCCTCCTCTACTCCGTCTCTGAAGACGACGTCTCTCGCCGCGTACTTCAACAGTAACTCCTTTCCAATTCTGCCCCTTAGTCCCTTCCACTCCTCACTTCCCTTCGTGAGAGTATGCACGACCTCACACCGTTCTGTGTTCCCAAACTCCTCTAATTCCTCCTGGCAAAGAATATCCTCCTCAAGTCTGTTCCCATCGAGCACCGTCATCGTCGGCCCCTCATGCTCCCTCACCACAGCCCTCACAACCTGATAAATCGGCGTCACTCCACTCCCACCACAAACCCCGATAAACTTCTTCACTCCCCTCGGCTTCCCATTGACGCTCACCCTTCCGTTCCCCAGGTACTCGAACTTGCCTATCGGCCCCTTCATCTCAATGAAATGCCCCACAGGCAGGGATTCGAGCGCCATACTCATCTGTCCCCCCTTCTTCCCTTCTCCATCGAAATACACCTTGATGAGAATATCCACCTTGCCCTCATCGCTCTGCTCGCTGATCGGGGTGTACGACCTGATAATCGCTTCCCGCGTGACGGGGTCGCGCAGACGCAGCATCAAGTGCTGGCCGGTAGGTAAGCCGAGGTTCTGCCCTGGATGCGACAAGGTGAAGGTGAAGACGCGCGTGTCCCAGCTCACCGTCTTCTTGGCGGAAAGGATGGCCCGTTTCCATGTCTTGGGGGAGAGGAAGATGGGGGATGTGTCCGGGGCGTCCGGGGCGACGGTGTCGCCGCGGAGAGAGGCGAGGCCTTCCGCGGAGAGGGAGCCGATGTGGTAGGATGGCATCATGGCTTTGGCTGTTTCCGAATCTGTGGGAGCGGGTTAAGGAGAAGATTGGTCAGGGAAGTGGGAGGGGACCTACGGATTGCCATGAACTCATCTGTGGAGTCGAGACCGGCGGCGGATATGATGCTCTGTGCGCCGCCGGGGTGACCCTCGAGGAAGGCGGTTCCGTCGTAGACTTCGCCGTTGACGACGAACCAGGGGTCAGCTTCGGTGTCGTGTTTTCGTAATTCGTCGATCGCGATGGTTGTGTCTACGCCGTCTTTTGTCATTTTCACTTCTTGGGCGCTTTCTTGCACTGGCGCAGGGGCAGTGGAGCCTGTGAGGGACTCGCCCCAGTAGCCGTTGGTGAGGTCGCCGCCCGCCTTCTTCACTCGCTCCATCCAGCCGCCTGGCATAAGAGCTGGTTGTGTAGGATGCTCGAACCGAAGATAGTCGTTCTCATGGCTGATGGTCACTCGATACCATGGGTTGTTCATCATGCCTAGTACTGACCAGTACCTGCGCGATGTTAGTCACATCCTGTTTGAACAGGTCTGATAACTGACATGTCTCGGGGCTGAATGTTCATTGCCTCGTCCATACACCGAATAAAGATATCCTTTGCCTCTTTCAGTTCTGCTACGGGGATATCGATATCCCAGAAGCACCAGCAGAAGCAGCTTTCTCGCCATTCCATATCTAGCTTGCCACCAAAGAGCATCCTCTCGCCCGCCTCTCTATACCGATCTTCAGCGTAGTCGATATTTGCTAACCGCCATGTCTTGCCCTGATCTAATGTGACCTCGCATCTTGTGATTCTCCTGCCGCCTCCTCCGTAAGCATATCCTTTGACTCGGTACTTCTCCGGTGCGCCGACTAGACAAAGCTGCTCCTCGTGTGCGGGGAATGCTGTGGCACTGTTCGGCCCCAAGTCGTAAATGGCATATCGCTCGTCCATCCACCACTTGGGATTATTCGCTGACTCCTCGGGACTGACCATAGTCGGTAAGACTCTGTTGTCGTAGATGTGGTACCAATTGTCGCTCGGTTCCTTCGTGACGATGAGCCTCGTCAGCCATTTGACACTTCTGCCTCCGATCTGACCGGGTATCACCGCTCGCAGAGGTTTGCCATGATCTGGGGTGAGCATCTCACCATTCTGCTTGTAAGCTAACAGCATCCCACGGTTCGGATCCATGACCCAGTTGAGTTTCACTGATGTACCGTAGTAGCCATTTGGGAGCTTGTCGGCGCCTTCCATACAGACATACCGGGCGCCGCGGAGTGGTTTGCATCGCTTCAGCACGTCAAGCATTTGTACTCCAGTCCATAGGGAGGTTGAGACGCCAGCCGGTCCCCATGAGAAACCTTTCGTCTTCCGGACCACGTTCTGTTCTTTTCGCCTGTTGCCAGCACAGACAAAGGTCACAGGGTATGTCACCTGTGGGTATTGCGTGACGAGGTCGCGGAACTTGATGGTCACCGGATGCTCGACCATACCTTCTACTGTAAATTCCCAGTCTGGAATATCCTCGTCCCGGACCTGTGGTACATGGCCGTGGTTGCGCACATAAAAAAGCTCCGGAGAGGTAAGAAAACCTTCGTTGAAGAGTTCTGTGAGCGGCGCCTCGACGTTGAAGGGGTGTACGCCGGTCAATCTGATCAAGCGTGGGTCTCGTGGCAGCCAGCCATCGGGAGTCTTCTTGTCGACTTCAATCACCTCGTTGGGAGGGTTTCGAGGGGCGGGCATTGGAAAGTCCGCGGGCGACGACTTTTCGCCATCATTGTGGATAGACTCTGGGGGTGTGGGTGGTAGATCTGCTGAGTTTCTTCGCAATTGCACGGCTTCCTCCGTCGTCATCTGTGTAGTGGTGGTCGTTGTTGAAGCCATTCCAGCTATGTCGTCTGCACACCGTGCAGATCCAAGGAGCAAACTCTCGAATTATGAATTCAACATAGGAATAGCACAAAGTAGCTGAGGATTTGGGCAATTGGGATGTGGAGAAGCGAATCACCCAAAGAAGACAGTATGAAGTGAAGTCAGTACCTACGCCAAACAGTGGTCACGGTGAGCATGTCAGTCGCCAAACTTCGTCATGCCAGAGTCGATCAGCCAATAATGGAGGTCCAGATTGCCAGGAAAAGCATTTCCGCGCACGTCACAGTAAACCGCGGAGGTGCAGGGACGATGTGCAGGGCTGTGGGGTCGGATCAAGGGCAGCTTGTTGAGATCCAGGGGGCCAAGCAGAGACGGTAAGACAGCCCAGAGATGCTGTAGATAAGGGATGGCAGAGACAATGGAAGATGTCAGACCTTCCCGTAGATCTCGGCGTGTTCAAGCTGCTTCTTCACCCTCTCATTCTCATGGCGTCTGCTCATGTCGTGCTCGCGGAATCTGTCGACTTGTCTATGCCCTACAACCTGTCCGGACCAGGTTATGCCAAAGATCTGGTTTCACTGTGGACCTATGCACATGTTCGTGTTGAGCAAAAGAGGTCTGGTGGGCGCGGCTGCTCCCGAGCGAGAAAGATGCGGATCTTCTTATCAGGGAAAGTCCCTGCCAAGTCTTCTCTTGATTGGCTGAGTTAGACTCCAATGTATGGGACTCTTATCGGCGGCAGCTCAACCCTCACGGTTACTCTGCAAATCCGAGGAGATGGTTGACGCATCCTTTGTTCCTTGTACATCCGTCATTATCGAGGCTACCATTCGTCCATTTACGATAAGCCTGCTCCATGGAGATGCTCTTCTCCGCGCCCATGGGACACTTCCCGACTCCGTGCGTGGGTGGCTGCCCAGGGTGTGCTATAGCTATGTCACATGTTGAGGTCAAGTATTAGGTTGGTGCTGATAGCTGAGGTTGCTACCCGTCCATTGTTCTCTTCTTCCAGATTCAAAGCCAGAATTCTTGGATCACAACTTCCAAACCTGACACTCTCTATTATCTAGCCTCAAGCAGTCAGCGGAAGCTTTACTGAGAACACACGCATGTCTGCAGAGTGAATACACTACACTCATCATGAGCAACAGCGAGTGGAACGATCCAGAGGCTAATGTCCTTCCGGACAAGGTCGCCGAGCTGCAGAGGAATGGCGAGATGCCTCGAACCAGCGATCGGAAGCGGATTGTCGTGGTCGGGCTGGGTATGGTTGGCATTGCGTTCATGTGAGCCTTGTTGAGGTTGTCGTAGAGATTGGTACTGACCACGAGCAGCGAAAAGCTTCTCAAGCTTGATGTCAAGCGACGAGAGTATGACATAACGGTAATTGGAGAGGAACCACATCTTGCGTACAATAGAGTCGGCCTCACTAGCTTCTTCCAGCATAGAGCTGTCGAGAACTTGTATCTGAACCCAAGAGAATGGTATGGTTCCATGCCAGAAGGTTCACTCAGCTACCACCTGAACACACTCGTCACGTCTATAGATTCGGAGCGGAAGACAGTACAAACCGCTCAGGGATCCATTGTACCATACGACACACTAGTACTCGCTACTGGATCCGACGCTCTCCTTCCTCGACACACACCGGGCCACGATGCAAAGGGCGTCTTCGTCTACCGCACAATCGACGACCTCGAAAGACTCATCGAGTTCTCAGCAACCAAGAGAGGGAAGACTGGTGCTGTGGTTGGTGGAGGTTTACTCGGTCTGGAAGCTGCTAAAGCCATGATGGACCTCGAGGACTTTGGCAAGGTCAAGTTGATCGAGCGCAACCGCTGGGTACTTAGCAGACAACTCGACGGAGATGCTGGTGGAATGGTTGTAGAACAAGTCCGCCAGCTCGGCCTAGACGTCCTGCTCAGCAAAAGAGTCGGAAAGATTGAGACAGATTCGGATAACAACGTGGTGGGCGTAGAGTTCGAGGACGGTGAACGTATGGACTGCAGCTGCATCTGCTTCGCTATTGGTATTCGTGCAAGAGACGAGCTTGCACGACAGGCTGGTATCAAGTGTGCCGAACGTGGCGGCGGTATCATCGTCAAGCCCGATCTCTCCACATCCACAAAGGACATCTACGCTATCGGCGAGTGCGCCAGCTGGGAGAACCAGACCTTCGGCCTCATTGCTCCAGGTGTAGAAATGGCTGACGTCCTTGCCTTCAACCTCACCCAGGCAAAAGCTCACTCTCCTCGCTCCTTCAAGCGACCCGATCTCAGCACCAAACTCAAGCTGCTTGGCGTCGAGGTCGCCAGCTTCGGCGACTTTTTCGCAGACCGCGATGGACCCAAGGATCTCCCTCGCCGTACTCGAGGAGCATCAAAGGACACAGCCAAAGCCTTTACCGAAGTTCCCGCACCTCCTCCCGTCAAGGCCCTCACGTACAAGGATCCCTTCAATCAAGTCTACAAGAAATACCTCTTCACCCCAGATGGCAAATACCTGCTTGGCGGTATGATGATCGGCGACACAAAAGACTACATCAAACTCGTCCCGCTGGTTAAGAACCAGAAAGCTCTTGAGGTACCTCCCGCCGAACTCATCCTAGGGGCCGCCAAATCCGACGACGACGGCGCAGACATCACAGACGACACGCAAATCTGCTCATGCCACAACGTCACAAAGGGCGACGTGGTCAACTCCATCAAAGACGGCACCTGCAAGTCCATTGGCGACGTAAAGTCATGCACCAAAGCCGGCACAGGCTGCGGTGGCTGCATGCCTTTGGTCCAGACAATCTTCAACAAGACAATGTCAGGCATGGGCCAGGAGGTCAAGAACCATCTGTGTCCGCATTTCGAGTATAGCCGCGCGGACCTGTTCAATATCGTCTACGTCAAGAAGCTGGAGAACTTTGAGCAGGTCATGGCCGCCGCGGGCAAGGAGGCGGGGAGTGCAGGTTGTGAGGCGTGCAAGCCTGCTATTGGAAATATACTGGCGACACTGTGGAATAAGCACATCATCGACGTGGAGCATAGGGGATTGCAGGATACGAATGATCGCTTTTTGGCGAACATTCAGCGCAATGGCACGTTCAGTGTCGTGCCTAGGGTCAGTGGTGGGGAGATTACCGCGGATAAGTTGATTGTGATCGGGACGGTGGCGAAGAAGTATGGTCTGTACTGCAAGATCACAGGCGGACAGAGGATTGACATGTTTGGTGCGAGGAAGCAGGACTTGCTCAGTATCTGGCAGGAGTTGATCGATGGTGGTATGGAGTCGGGACACGCTTATGCCAAGTCATTGAGAACGGTGAAGAGCTGTGTGGGTACTACATGGTGCCGTTTCGGTATTGGCGACAGTGTCGGCATGGCTGTCAGATTGGAGGAGAGATACAAATCCATCCGTGGTCCTCACAAGATCAAGGGTGGAGTCTCTGGTTGTGTCCGAGAGTGTGCTGAGGCACAAAACAAGGACTTCGGTCTTATCGCCACAGAGAAGGGCTTCAATATCTTCGTCGGTGGAAACGGTGGCGCCAAACCCAGACACTCGGAGCTATTGGCTAAGGACGTACCACCTGACGATGTCATTCCCATCCTGGACCGCTACCTCGCTTTCTACGTTCGCACAGCAGACAAGCTTCAACGAACGGCACGATGGATTGAGAATCTGCCTGGAGGGATCAAGTACCTGCGAGAAGTCGTTCTCGAAGATAAGCTTGGTATCTGTGCCGATCTGGAGAAGCAGATGCAAGACCTGATCGGCTCGTTCTTCTGCGAGTGGACCGAGACGATCAAGAACCCGGCCAAACGAGCACTCTTCAGCCAATTCGCCAACACCGATGAAGGAATGGAGTCAATGGACAAGGTCGAGGAGCGTGGTCAGCAGCGACCGACTTACTGGGCCAATGAAAGCGTCAAGGAAGACTTCAAAGGCACAAAGTGGAGTACACTCAGCTGGCAACCTCTGGCAAAGAAGGATCAGTTCAGCGATGCAAAGACTGGCAGCAGTATCGCCGTCAAGCGTGGGGACACTCAGCTCGCTCTGTTCAAGGTTCGCGGCCAGTACTATGCTAGCCAGCAGATGTGTCCACACAAGCGAGCCTTTGTGCTCTCTGACGGCTTGATCGGAGACGACCTTGCCAAGGGTAAGCTCTGGGTGTCATGTCCTCTGCACAAGCGGAACTACGAGCTGTCTGGGAAAGAAGCAGGCAAGTGTGCCAACGACGAAAGTGTCAACATTGCCGTCTTCGAGGCCGAAGAAAGGGAGGATGGCATGGTCTATGTCAAGCTTCCACCAGTGGAGGAGCTGGACAATGTGCTCAGCACGGAGAAGTTCAAGGTCAAGAAGAATGAGTCGACCGATCCGTTTGAGAAGCTAGATCAAAAGATGAAGCTCAAGGGACGAAAGGTTGAAGGTGCTTCGCATTTGCCTAATGGTTTGGGCGAAGAGAAGAAGGCGCAGGCAATTCTGGCTGGCGGAGAACGGGGATCTGCTGGCTTGGATTGGTAGACGATACACATATCTGCATTGGTAGCCATATGACATTCATGAATTATGCAAAAACTCTGATGAGTGATCCGCATGCTCATGCCCAGTAGTCGATGGATTGTGCCGGAGTCGGAGGAAGCTTCTCGAACGCCAGGCACTCATGCATGGCTCATACATGATCGGAGTCAGCAGGAGCTGTATATCAGCCGCACTGACCGCCGTTCTTCTATCACACATTAACACCAACTTTTTGGTCACATTTTGGGTCACGATAGGAGAGAAAAAGACGAGCTAGCGTGGCTTGTGCCTAAGTTGTGGCGTCCCATTTTCCTCAGCCACGATTCTATGACGTAGCATTCGTCTCTTTGAGCTGCCTCCACTTCCGATAGGGCCAGAGGTCACGCAACTGACCGGCGGGATCATTTGCCTGGCAATTTCACCTCAGGATCAAGTCTAGACACTACCTGAACGACCTAGAAGTCCCCTCAGAATGATACACGATCTGTCACGAGAGCCATCAGTACATTCAAATAACGATTAGCGATTATCCTCTTTGTTCCGACCAATCCACAGCCATCGCGGCAGTGCTGCGTTTCCCCTGTCCTTCAAATAGAGCTGCCTATCAGCTAGCATACGCAATCATTCCTCCAGGTCTTGGAAGAGGCGACTACTACAGCCACTGCCCCGCGCTCAAGCGGCTCAGGGCTGCTGAATTTCTACACACATCATGGATCCTTCGAGCCAGCAACGAGATATCGTCTTCTGTCATCAGTGCGAGAACGAATGGTACAGAGACGAGCATGGGTTATCCTGTCCGCGCTGTAATTCAGACTTCTGCGAGGTGGTGAGTTGATCTGTGTATCTATCTAGCCAAGTATATGCTCACGTTACTTAGGTTGAGGCCGGCCACGATCCGCGCGAAGATCACGCTCCCGACCTTCCACCACGACCAGATGATGCGCCAGATCCAGATGAGGATGACATAGCACGGTATGGCTGGCGACCGACGCCTAGCGGATCCTCGTTCACGTACACAAGCCCGGGAGCTCCTCGAGGACCACAGCAGGGTCAGCAGGGCGGACCAGGGCTACCACCGATCATAGGAAGCTTCGCATCCATGCTGGGCAGCATCCTTGGCGGTAGACCACTACCTACAGGCGCCCAACCACAGCAGGGCTATCCGATACCTGGCGAGAACTTTCATGGCAGTGAAAGAACGATACCAGAGGAGCAAGGATACAGACCGCAGTCCACGCCGGGGTCACCAGAGTTCGGTGGTACTCACACGACAGGCAACACAACGATCCGTATGGGAGGCGGTCCGGGTTTCCAATGGAGGATAACAACGACATCTGGAGCACCTCCGTTTCCACGCAATGCTCATGGTCCACAGCCTTTCCAGGATCCACATCAAGATCTCCAGCCATTTCTTCAGATGATGTTTGGTGGACCTCCAGGGCAGATTGGAGGCAGACCAGGCGATCCGTTCCATCGAGGAGATCCTTTCGGTCAAGCTAATGATCCGATGACCATGGGTCCTTTCGGACCACTCTTTGCCGGCCTTCTCAATCCAGCTATGATGAGAAGTGGCGATGGTGTCTACAGCCAGGAGGCGCTCGATCGTATCATCTCACAATTGATGGAACAGAACGCGTCGGGTAATGCGCCTGGCCCAGCTCCTGCCGAGGCAATCGCATCTCTGCCAAAGCGCGAAATCAACGACAAGGATCTCGGCAGTGAAGGGAAAGCGGAATGCTCGATATGCATGGATGAAGTCAAGCTCGGAGATCAGGTGACCGAGCTGCCTTGCCATCACTGGTTCCATGGTGACTGCGTCAAGGCCTGGTTAGGAGAGCACGACACCTGTCCACATTGCCGACAGGGTATCATGCCCAAGGAGGGATCAGAAGACGCGGGCCGAGCTCGTAATCCCAACGAGGCACCCCGGCATGATCCAATGTGGGGACAGGGTGATGGGTCACAGACAAATCCATTTGTCGTGCCCCAATCGCCGAACCGACCTGGAAGCAGAAGAAGGCATAGTAGCAACGCCGGTCCAAGTCGGAACAACAGTAACGAAGGGCTTTTCAGCCGTATGAGGAATGCATTCGGCGGAGGAGGCTCGTAAACGAGCAGGGACACGACATCGCATCCCAGGATACCCGGACTTTGGTCCTTACAACTTACCATATTTGACGAGGACATTAGCTGGCGTTTTGAGCATTGCATTCATTATGGTAGTTGGGGACGCTATGGCAGAGCCAGTGATAGACATGGAACTCAGATAGCTGAATGGTATCAATCAAACCTCCTTCTGAGCTTATCTTATCTTGGTATGTGAGGCTCTGTGGTGGCATTGCTTGAATTGGCCAATGCAAGATGATGTCGATCATGGATCTTTCACTTCCCCCGCATGTTCCCACTTTGGCACGTCCATCGAGCAGGCTCTGCCAGCAGCCACATCCAACTTTGACGAGTTGTCACAGCCTACAACTTCAAATTTACCGGCTTTTGACAATTGATCTTGTCATTGGTGTCGCATGTCTTCTGAAGCTCAGTAGCTTTCTCTCGAGCTCCTTTGGCCACTATCCGCTAGACAAACGCGTTTGCGATCTACCTTCTCCAATCGTTTCTCCAACATGGTCAAGTGGGCGAGGCTCTTTGGCTTCGACGATAATGCTCGCAACAGACTCTACGACGAATCTCGTTCCCGTACAGACTCCCCCATCTACCTGTCTCTCAGTCACTGACCCCACCAGTCCTCCCCTACTCCCAAAACCACCACATCCCCTCCGCCATACCCGCCAAAGAAGTCACCAAAATCGCCCTTCGCCTGAAACACCAGCTCGAGGCCGTGATTCCCTGCGAAATCGAAGAGGACCGCATCACTACCGCCCACAGTGCCATCATCACCCCAGCTGTAATCAAGACTGCCAAATCCGCCGGCAAATTCGGCTCCGACAGCCACGATTACTCGGCCTGCGTCGTCTTCTGCCTGCTCATATGCAAGAAATGGTTCAAGCGACAGGCTATCCTAGAGCTGTGGGACAGCGACATGCACGATGTCCGCGCCGTCGCGTGCGAGGTGATCGCTAAGCGCATCATCGAGGCCGAAGAGGATATCGGGTACCTGTTTCAGGAGATATTGCTCAAGCGGTACAGCATCATCGTAGATGGTGAGGAGACACCTGCGGCCAATGTGGTGGAGAAGGCGGTGGACCTGCACGCGCTGAGAGTGATTGGGAGCAGTGGATACCAAAAGTGTAATGACTACTTGTGGAGAGGATGGCTGGTGCAGGACGACGAAGACCCGAGCAGGTTCGTGGAGTACAAGGAGAAAGCCAGCACAGATTACTGGGTGCATTTCGATCCAGACAGGATGAGAGTACCGCTGTATCAGAATGTTCTGCAGATCATCATTAGTTTGGCTTTCCTCGGCCTGTACACAGGTGCGATCACGACGATCAACAGGGAGGGAGATCTAGATATCGTCGAAGGGCTGCTCTATATCTTCGCCGCGGGCTTCTTGCTGGATGAGCTCGCAAAGTTCTGGAAGGTCGGATACTGGCATCTTTCATTCTGGACGGCGTTCAATCTCACTCTATACGCGCTGCTGACGACAAGCTTTATCACTCGCATGATCGCGCTGGGTTATGCACCGGATACGGACGTGCGCATCAAGTTCAACAAGCTGAGCTACAATTTCCTGGCCTTCTCCGCACCAATGTTCTGGGGCCGTCTCCTTCTCTACCTGGACACATTCCGCTTCTTCGGCGCCATGCTTGTCGTCCTGAAAACCATGATGCGAGAATCCCTCATCTTCTTTGCTCTCCTGATCGTGGTCCTCATCGGTTTCGCTCAAGCTTTCCTCGGTATGGACCAAGCCGACGACAACGATCTCACAGCAGTCTCCTTCATCTTTCAATCCCTCGTCAACGCCATCATGGGCTCACCCGAGTTTGATGGCTTCGATCGCTTCGCCCCTCCATTCGGTCTCATCCTCTACTACATCTACAACTTCATCATTGCCGTCATCTTGCTCAACATCCTCATCGCCCTCTTCAACTCGGCCTATGAAGACATCTACGAGAACGCTATCGACGAGTACATGGCGCTCTTCTCCTCCAAAACCATGCAATTCGTCCGCGCCCCTGACGAGAACGTCTTCATCGCTCCCTTCAACCTCATCGAACTCACTGTCCTCGTCCTGCCGTGCGAGTGGTGGATGTCCAAAGAGCTCTACGAGAAGGTGAACGACTACGTCATGTTCGCCATTTACAGCCCGCTGCTACTCCTCACTGCAGCGTGGGAGACTCGAGTGGCGCGCAAGGTGAAATTCAACAGGAAGCGAGGTGAGGACGACGAGGACGTGACGAACGAGTGGGAGCAGATGGATGGGGAGTGTGACTTTGAGGGCGAGGGCTGGACGAAGGCGGTGGATAGTACGAGGCCGAATGTCGAGGTTGACGGGACGCTACTAGAGGTCAGAGAGCTGAAAAAGGAGTTGAAGGAATTAAGAGAGTTGGTGGGAAGGATGAGTAGGGAGAACACGCCGGCCAGAGATGGGGAGAGGTCTTGAGCTGGAGGTGCGAGCTGCTTGATGTATTTCGGTTCCGGCGAGCTTTGCGCTGTGGTTTCAAAGCTACTTCCCAAGTGATTTCCCCGTTTCAAGCGGATCTTGTGTGGCTTTGTTCGTCTGATGTTGTCTTCCACGACAGAGAGACATGGCTGATCGAAGCGTATGTGCTATCGCTTTCTACCAAGATGTTGGTGCACACATCTACTTTCTAGACGAGAGAGCAGGAAGAAGCAGAGGGAAATTACCTAAATGCAGTCATTAGAACAACAAGCGTTACGACAAATCCACAACCTGTCATACCACGATCACCCCACACCCATTCTTGGGATGTCTGAGGTCGTAGAATGGTCTGATCACCACCTCGTCGTCAAGGCTGTAGTGTTTATACCAGATAGCAACGAGTATTGACTAATGTAACATACCTATAAAGTCCTGTTATCCCTCCAAGTCTCCACCACCTATCCTTTTAGAAAATGAATCCCTCCGATTCCATCGTTCCACACAGGCGGGTCTTCCTTCCGCTTAAACTCCCTCTGCCTCGTCTCCTCCCACCACGTCACCGGCTCGAAGAGATAGCTGCACAGCACGCACACCCAGGTCGCAATCAGCTGCCACAACTCCATCACCCACGCCAGCTGCGGCACCACGAACCGCATGAACTGATCCGTCTGGTAGAGGTCGTTCTGCGAGGAGATGTACCACTTTGGCTTCGTCTCCGCGCCGGAGTCCAGGGAGAGGTGCACCATGCTGCCTTCCCCGTCTGCGTCGCTCCCTCCTCGTCCCTGAGCCGAAGTGATGGTAGAAGCCAGCTTCTCCCCCTCCCGCCGCTCCAGATGGAGGACCGTCACTAGACTGACCTTGGATCGGTGGAAGGGTATCAGCCAGATAGCGAAGACTTGCGTGATGCCGGCGTAGAGAACGCGGTTGGGTTCGTCGAACGCCACGCTATGCACTTTGATGGAAATCTGGGGTGACATGATTTTGTACCATCTGTAAATTCTGCCGAGGTGCCATCGGGAGTCGGGAGAGATGGGTGTCCGGCAGAAGGGGTGCACGAAGGCGGCTGATGTGGTGAAGTATTTGTTGATCGTTGCTTGTTGGATCGAGGGAGGCGTGGTAGTCAGGAGGGAGATGATGGTGGGGATTTCTTTCACTGGATAGCTGGTCAGAGATTCGAACGCGAAGGAGCAAAGTCGGTAATGGGTAATGGGTACCTGGGTCCTCCATGGCTGGTGTTGGGTTCGGACGCCACTTGACGAGCCTTGTTCAAATGACCGGCAGATTGAGTTCAAGACCGCAATCGTCTTCACCACGTATCTCTGGAATCAATACCGGGGTTTCTATTCAAGGAGCGATTAGCAATTCTGATAATTGGTGGTAGCAAATGTCTTTGCGGCCATTAATCAGATGGAAGCTTTCAATTGTTTTTGACATGTGACGATGACGTCGCCGCAGTCCATCTCCGAGTCCCTTGCTATGCAGCTTCGAGCATCCACCCGAAACAGTCGGTAATTCAATCAAGAACTAGAGGGATAAGGGAAGAGGACAAAAGAGCGTGACGACATATAGTAAAAAATTGCACACTCATCACCAATCTAGCCTGACATGTGGAATCCTGAAGGGTCTTCATAGTCAATCATTTATCATGGGTATCTAGCAACTCCAATATCACTTCGTTTTCCCACTAGGCTTCTTTCCCTTGGACAATGCATCTGCTCTCTGCACCACACTCTTCCGCCAATCATTCCAAGCCTCATAGTCCTCCTTTCTCTTCCCAGCGATCCACGCACTGGTCTCTCTGGCAGGCCGCCACTTCAACCTGTCCCCTTGCCTCCTCAGATCTGACACTTGTGCAGACGCAGACATCTCGACCAATTGCAGCATCACATCCTTCCCCTCCCTCTCCAGCAGCGCCAACTTCTCCACCTCGTCATCTTTCCGCCGTCCCAAGTCCTGAGTCAACCACTCCAGATCCTCCTTCTCCCCGCCTCTCCTTGCAAGATGCCTCACCACTCCTCTGAGTCCCTCAACCTGCACTCTGCGTCTCTCCAACTCAACCTTCGCTCTCTTACCCAAGACTTCCTCCTCGCCATCCTTCTGCCTCCCAACACCCTCCTGCACCTTCTTCAAAGCCTCATCCCTCTCCTCCCTAAGTCTCCTCCCTTCCTTCTCCCACTTCTCCACTTCTGCGCGCCAACGTTTTCTCTCCCCTTCCACGTCCCGCATCTTCCCCTCCAACTCCTCCACCCTGCCCGCACGCTTCTTCGCCTCCTCCATCCTGGCTTCCAACATCTCGATACGAACCCCTTGCTCATCTAGCTCCTTCTCCTTGTCTCGAACCATCAGGTTACGTTCGGTCAGGATCTCAGTCAGACGGATGATTTCCTTCTCAGCTTCCCCTGAGGCGGAGGCTGTGGCTTTGAGGGTCTTGGCGCGGGACACCCATGGTGGATGGGGGAGAGAGAATTCGACTGTGTCGGAGAGGTCGGTGGAGAGGGAGAGGAGGGAGGAAAGCTGCTCGGATAGAGAGCCGAGGCGGGCATATAGGGTTGAGAGGGGAGAGTTTTCGGGCTGGGATAGGGAGAAGACTTTGGTCGCTGTTTGGGTGAGGATGGGAACGACAGTGCGGGGAGTCATTGGTGTGGGATCTGAGAGGGTGGTGAGGGAGGTGAGTCCTTGTCCAGCTGAATGGGAGAAGGTGGCGATCATGGAGGCGACGGAAGCGGCGGCCTGCAAGGTTGGGCCCGATGTGGCAGAGAGAGTGAGATTGCGAGTGGCAAGATCTGAGAGTTCTCGGTGGATCTTGGAGGCGAGCACTTTCGCGCTGCGAGATTGGGAGATGAGAGAGTCGATGCGGTCAAAGAAGGGCGCGAAGCTGGGTTGAGGTGAGTCTTCGTCCTCGGAGGCGGAGTCGTCGTGATCAACACCACTCGTGATCGCAGGACTGCCCGCATGGGCTTCCACGAATGACTTGCAGAGTCCAAGCGCTGACGCGGTGTTCTCCAGGTGGCTCTGTAGCAACGTGGTCTGCATAAGAATGTCATCCGAGACTGCTGCTGGCGAGTCGTTCAAGAGAGTAGATGCCAAGTGTGTCATAACTGCGATGGACCGCTCGACCTCCTCGTCAATCCTCTTCAGCTGGAGATCCTCATTCTTGAACATTTCGATATAATTGTTCAAACTTCTCTCCACAGGTTCAAGCTCGTACAATGCCCCCTCGAACTTGTTGAACGCATCCGCCGAACAAGCATTGATAGCCTTGACGAAGCGTATGCTCATGGCTTGCACCCAAGCAAGTCGATCTAGAGCACTACATCCCGAGAATAGGTCATCGCCTACTTGCTCGGACACCCTCTCTTTGATCAGCGAATGTAGCAAATCGGCTTTGAATGCAATTCGCTTGAATTGCAGCAAAGCGAGAACAGAATCTCGATCTGCTTGGTACGATTCAGGCAGGAACAGTCTGACGATTGCGAGATGTTGTGCTGCTTCTTCTGCCTCAAGTCGCTGCAATTCTAGATCTAGAGTCTTGATTTGCGTCTTCGCCGCCGACGACTGAAGTTTCATGTTCAGGTCCAAGAGTGCTTTGGATTTGCTATTGAGCTCCTCAGCTTCTGTGTCCGTAATCTGCTTCGATGCTCGCATGTCCTCGAGATCTGCCTGTAAATTCCGGAACGCTTCTCTGAATCTCGAGACTGTCATCTCATAGTCGCCAATGGCCTTCTGCTGTTCTTGTGATCGTCGTACTTGCTCGCCGATGATAGAATCCTTGAAGTCGATCTCCTCCTGCAACTGCTTCTCCGCCTCAATATGATTGATCTCAAGCTCGTCATTCAGCTCCCTGAGGTTCTCCAAGTCCTCAACTGTGGCGTTCAGATTGTCGATGCGTTCTTGAAGAGTCATGTTCCGTTCAGACAGCTCTTCCAGCATCTCCTCTCCCCCTTGTGCGAGCTCCAATTGCTGTTTCAAATCACTGATGGCAGCTTCGCTTTCCAGCAACTTGGCTTTCAGATTGTCTGCTTCCTCGTTGACACCAGAAAATTGCTCCAGGTCCTTTTCAAGCGCTGCGACCTGGTCCTTCAACTCTGCTTCTTGCTCCTGGGTGATATCTCGCAACCTGATGAGTGCCTCACGATACCTCTCGTTCGACCTCTCGAGCTGCAGCCAGCCTTGACTCGTCCGCTCTTCAGGGCTCATCTCCTGTCCGAGCTCCTGGTTCTCCTCCCTCAGAACCTCGATCTCGAGTTCCATCTCCTCATACTTCTCCCGCAGCGCAGCGAGCTCAGTCTTGGCAGCCTCGTACTGCTCTTCTGCCATCTCACGGTCCAGAGTAGCATTCTCCAAGTCCGCGTCATGCTCAGCTTGGATGTTCTCGATGTCGGCAAAACGCTCTTCGGATTCTTTGATCTGCTTCTTGAGATCCGCAAGTTCTTGTTGCTGAGGCTGGTACTTCTGCTGTAGCTTCTGTATGATTGATTCGAAGCGGTCACGCTCTTGCTGTATTCGTTCCAGAGTCTTAAGCTTCTCCCTGTCCTCCAGTCTGCGCTTCTCCAGAACCCTGAGCTTGGTCTGTAGATCCTCAATCTCCCTGTTTGCCGTTGCGGCCGTCCTGTTAGGTCCTGGGCGGAGCGACGCGGCGCTCATTGTTGGCGAAAGACTCTGTAGAGAAGGTGTCCGGCTTGGACCAGCGCTCTGCGAAGGGGCAATACGGCTTGGCTTCGGTGTTGCATCTACGTCTTCCTTTCTTGACGCATCCTCAGCGGCGTCTTCGTCTTCCTCAGCTACCGGCTCTTCTGTTGGTGATCTCAGGTCTGATCCGGGACTGAGAAGAGGTGATCTCCCTTCACTGCTGACTTCTCTATCCTCTGTGCTCGCTCTGCTCGTGGTGGTAGCTTGCGAATGTGTGCTTAGCCTCTGACCTGGCACCGCTCGCGCTCCTCTTGATGTCGTTGTAGTACCTCGTGTTGTGGGAGCTCCTCGTAAACCTGTCCCACCTATTGATGGTCGCACGCCTGGTTTGGAAGATGCTGCCGGCGGCAGATTTGAAGTCCGTCTACCGGCCGCAGTTGCTGAGGGTGCAAGGCTTGTCCTAGACTTTGTTGCTGCTGAGCTGCCACCTCGCGCGATAGATGGAGTGCTAGTCCGCGAAGAGCCCGAACTACCAGCTGTGCTCAATTGCTTTGTAGGGCTCGTGAGCGGGGACTGACACGGTCAGCTATGTTTGAGAAGCTGCTGCAATTGTCCTACCTTCAGACTGTTCATCCTCCCGACCGATGCCCTTGCAGGTGTGGGACTAGCCACAGAGCTTTCCCTCGTTCTGCCATTCGGGACCGGAGCTCTCGCCTTCCCAGGTACTCCCACTGTGCTGGTCCTGCTCTTCGCTACCGCGCCATTGGTCGCGGCGGCCTTCGCGGCTGGTCTTGCTGCTTCCAGGACCTTTCCAATACCTGAGGATCGAAGGAACATGCCATGTTTGTCCTCGCAGTCAAAATACCGGTCACCCTGGACTGAGCCGTCATTCTTGCCCGAGGCTTCCTCCAATTCCACTCCAATCCAGTCACCAGGTGCGAATGCTGTTGCGCCCTTGAAGCGGACGATCGCAGTGCGGCCATCGTTGAGTTGGACTTTCTGGCCGACCGAGAGATTGAGGTTGCTCATTTCCTCATTGTTGATATGTTGATCGCACAAGCTCCAGACTGCCTCAGGCTCAAAGTCGGCGTTCAATTATTCTCCGTTATGTGTTGCGTTGCATGCGTGGTTTATGGTCATAAATTACAGTCCTTGGGATGCGGAGCGGTGTTTGGTCAAGAAGATCATCACGCGTCGCGTTGGAGCCCTCCTTAGCAAAGTCACATCTTGTGATTGATCGTTGGAAATATCATTGAATGTTATGTACAGAAAACAAATCCTTCTGGTCCTTTCAGTGCTCCTTGACTACTTGATCTGGCTTGGTCCTTCCCAGTCCGTCTTTGCCATAATAGTCCATGGGGTATCTAGCCTCCTTGCATCCATTTGCGCCTGAACATGCAGACCTTCCTTCAGCGGTACCTCCAGTGTTACTTTCACAACGACAAGCGTCCCAACTCTCACGAGCTCCAAGGGTCACAAGTGCTTCGTAAGGTGTCAATAGTGGCCGGGGAAACGCATAGCCCCAATCGATACTCAATCGGGGACACGCAACCTGCACCCAACACTCGACATCTGGCATCATGGCCAACTTGCCAGGAAAGACTTCGCTCAGGAGCATGTTGATCCACGGAATGCCTTTAGCCTTGAGTTGCGCTTCTATCAGTGCCATTGTGTGTGGGTTGCCTTGTCGTCCCAGTGATCCCAGAATCAGTCCCCATTTCTTCGCTTTTCGGGCAGTCTCGATAGCATCCTTTCGTAGCGACAACATCTCATCATGCTCGTAGGTCTCGTGTGTGAGTCGTTGAGAATACGGATCGTATCTGTATGCTGGTACTTCAGGGTTGTGAATCATGGCACTCTCGAGATGGAACCGACCATCGCCAAGGTACAGAATGAGATCAACCTTGTCCTTATCTGAAAGATGGGGGCTTGTGCATCCAAGAATTTCGCCTTTGCTCAAAGGCGTGATCTGCGGGATGACAATGTCATAGCCGGCTTCTCGGAGCTGTGGCGCTGTGCCATGTATGGTGGCGTTGAATTGGATAGTGCCCACTATGGCGATCCGAGATCCAGGTCGAAAGTTTCTCTCAATCGTGGCTACAAGATGTGGTACGTCTATGCTGATGTCTACGAAGACGTAGAGTGTTTGGATCTGTGTGACATTGACTGGTATCAGACAACTATGAGCGTAATGAATGAGTATATCACAGCCCAGTGCTCTGGCAGTGTAGTCGTCGATGCAACAGGCACCGTAAGTGACATCGCCCATGATAAGAGTGCTGATGCCATCGCAGAAGCGGCAGAGTATATCTGAAATGGTAGTTGAAAACAGTAGAAGACCCTCTGGAAACTGCAATGCGACCGTCTTTGAGCCGTTCGTCCTGATCCGGTGAATGGTTTTGTGGATCTCGAAGTTGTAGTTTGGTGGCAACAATGCTATGGCGTCGTTGATATCTTTGTCGTTGAGTATTTCGGGCGGTACTTGATTCAGAGCACGTGCTGTCCTTCGAGCTGGTGCCACTGATCAATTCATCAGCAATGAGATTTTCTTTCATTCTCGTTGATCGTACCCTGCACTGCTTTACTATCATCGACATCACCGTTCTGTCCAGCAGCTACGCCATCTGCTGCGGCTCCGCGCCTACCAACGAAACGCCGCTTAGGCTTCTTCGTGACAAACTGTGACAGATCAGTGCCGAGATTTGTTTCCGCCCGGTCTTCCTCCATTAGTCTGTATTGACAGACATGTCATTTTCTGTTCCTGGTGGGCAAGATTTCTTGGCCCCACCAGGTCTTGGCGGAGCGGACCGCCTCCACAGTGGGCCGAGTCAGGTGGGCAAAATTGTGGTTCCAAGGACGTGATGCCGGAGAGAAATATCGTTGGGGGTTTTCCATCGTCAGCGCTCGTTCAGACGAATGCATGTTTGACTTGACACTTGCCGGCCTGTCCGACAGCCACATACCGGTCAATTCAACCATATGGAGGCAAAAGTCAGCCGCGGGTCTGGACGGCAAGACAGCACGGTAAGGAAGCTCGAGACAACTCAGGCCTTGCAACAAACTTATCATACTGTAGACTCAGACAGATGCGGAGTACTTGATCACCTGTCGAGAGCTCATCCTCTTCAAGCACTCAGGGCTTCAGCCAGACTCTCCAACAGTAATACTCTATCTAGTTGATGACAGCAGCACAAGAAATCTCCAAGGACGTCCCCCCACTCGTCCGACTTCCATGCGAGGGGCCACCCCCACAAGAGCCGCAGCCCTGTTCTGTTACCTCCCCGATTCCAACGCTTCTCATGGACTTCTCCGCTAAACTTTGGCCACGTCGGCACCGGTGAGAGGCTCTGGATTCTCTCTCCCAGAGCTTCCTGCGACGGATAAACCCCCCACCATTTCGATCTGCTTGCGAACGATCCCCACGCAAAGATCCGTCCAAACTGCCACCCATTCTTTTGCGCTCTGCCCTTAAGCTTCTCGGTACAGCCATGTAAGTGGACTCGCCCGGTCACATGTTGATCGTTCTCGTAATTCTTCATTCTCTTCTATACCACTTGCAAGCATGTCTGCCGTGCCTAACATCCCGGATGGTGTTCACGCTGTCAAAGATCCAGCAACTCAAGCGATCAAGCAAGAGATGCAGAATGGTCACCCCACCACGAATGGCGACTTGCTCACGCATGGGGACACTCCGATGACAAACGGACACGCGTCAGATTTCAATCTACTAGATGTGGACGTTGAGAACTCTCGCCCTGTCAAGGTGATCGTGATTGGAGCAGGATACAGTGGTATTTACTGTGGTATACGGATACCCGAGAGACTGAAGAACTGCGAGCTTGTGATTTATGACAAGAACAACGGCATAGGCGGAACCTGGTATGAAAACAGATACCCTGGTTGCGCCTGCGACATTCCTTGTAAGCACTCTTACCCTGCACGAATTTCCCACTAGCTGACACTGGCTAGCACATTCATACCAATACTCCTTCAACCCGAACCCAACCTGGTCGGCCTTGTATGCGCCAGCTCGCGAGATCCAACAATACCTTGAGTCCACAGCGAAGAAGTTCTCGGTCGAGCGTTTCATCAAGCTTCAGCATGAGATCACATCTTGTCACTTTGACCAAGAGGAGGGGAAATGGCATGTACGGATACGCAAAGCCAACGGGGAAGAGTTTGAGGACACATCAGACGTATTGATCTCTGCACGAGGCGGGCTCAACCACATTGCCTGGCCACAAATTGACGGTTTACGCTCATTCAATGGCGAGATTATGCACTCGGCGGCGTGGAATGAGTCCTACGACTTTACCAACAAGCGGGTCGGAGTGATTGGGTCAGGAAGTTCAGCAATTCAGATCATCCCTAATCTGCGCAAAGTCGATGGTACACAATTATCATGCTTCATCCGTGGTCGGACTTGGATATCTCCTCCCTTTGGACAGGGCATTCAAGACGCGCTGGGCATGACTTCCTTCACGTTCACAGAAGAGCAAAAGGCAAAGTTCCGCGACGATCCAGAGTACTTCTTCAAGTTCCGCCACAGGATCGAGAACGATACCAACAGCATCCATGCTTTGACAATTCGAGGCACGGAAATGCAAAAGGGCGCCCAGGAAACATTTGAGCAGAGCATGAAAGACCGGCTAAGCAAGCGACCCGACATTTTCGAGAAGCTCAAGCCCAGCTTCGCCCCTGGCTGCCGAAGACTCACACCTGGTGAGGAGCAGACGACCACGTGTAGATGACAAGTCTTCTAACATTTCCCAGGCCCTGGCTTCCTCGAAGCTCTCCAAGAAGACAACGTTTCCTTCGTCCGCGACGAGATCACCCGTATCGAAGAGCGCGGCATCGTCACCAAAGACGGCACCCTCCACGAGATCGACGTCCTCGTCTGCGCCACAGGCTTCCACACCTCCTCCGCCCCTCCCTTCCCCGTGACCGGCACCTCCTCCACTCTTGCCAAACACTGGTCGCCCCGCGCCGAGACCTACCTGTCCCTCGCGACGGATTCCTTCCCCAACTTCTTCATCATGCTCGGCCCCAACGCCGCCATCGGCTCCGGGTCACTGACAATGATGATCGAGTCCGTGGGCGACTACATCATCAAATGCGTGCGCAAGCTGCAAAAGGAGAACATCAAGAGCATGTCCGTCAAGCGCGCCCGCGTCAAGGACTTTATCCGGTACTCGGACGCTTATTTCGAGAAGACGGTCTTCGCCGACGAGTGCAGGAGTTGGTACAAGACGGGCGGCAAGGTCACGGGTCTGTGGCCGGGGAGTACCCTGCATTGCATCGAGGCGTTGCGCAGTCCGCGTTGGGAGGACTATGAGTACGAGCACACAAAGGAGGCGCAAGGGAATGAGATGGCGTGGTTGGGGAATGGGTGGAGTTGGTGTCAGAGGGAAGAGGGCGCGGATATGGCGTGGTACTTGCTGGATGAGTTTAGAGAGGTGCCGAGGGATCCGTTGCCGGAGAAGAACGAGCTGTTGAGGCATAGACCTTTTTCGCACTAAAGGCCTGGGATCTTTGTGTTTGGGGGGGGGGATACTTTGGGTGCTCGGGTAGCGACCTGATTGTGTGGAGTAGAACCGGTACATAGTGTAACTTACGACTTGTTGATAATTTCGACTTGTACAATCTGTTTCGAGACATCGTCTGAGATTCATTACGTGCCCTGCATCTTGGTCAAAACAACAATCAGCAGAGTCATATCTGGTTGTTGGAATTGTTCACAGAATCAATTCTTCGCCTCTATGACAGTATCCCCACAGCCTTCCCTTTGTTTCTGCTGTTATCTACAAAGTATCCTTGAGCAGCTTGTTCATCTTGGCCATCTTGCTCGCTACGCTAAGATCAATCGTCCTGTCGCCAACCTCGACGATCAGACCACCTCGGATCTCAGGGTTGACCTATTACTCGTTAGCTCAATGCTCCGTATAGCCTACCCTCCACGGCATGATGGCCGCAATAGTGACCGGAACATGGACTCACCTTTGGCACGACCTTCAACTTCTTCCCCTGACCCACAAACTGACTCTTGCCCACCGCTGTCTCCAACTGCTTGATAACCTTTGCATCCAACGGCGCCGCAGAGGTGATAGTCAACTCGACCTCACCGCGGTGCGCGCTCATGAGGGTGCCGAACTTCTCCGCGACGCCCTCGAGGGTGCTCAACCTGTTGTTCTCGGCGAGAGTGGCCAGGAAGTTCTTGACCGTCTCGTTGCTGGAGGCACCGATCGTCTTGACGAGCTCAGCGATGATGCTGCTCTTATCCTGAGCGGAGAGGGAGGGAGCGGCAAGGATCTGCTGCAGCTTGGGGTCGGATTTCAGCGTCTGGTGCGCGGTTTCGAGGACTTTGCCGACGGCGTCGAGGTCGCCGGTTTTGGCGGAGGCAGTGTACTAGGTCTGTTGTTAGTTGGGGGAAGGCGCCAATGGTGCGAGAGGAAGCTAAACGGTAGGAGCGGAAGGGGAGAAGAGCCATTGGCGGTGGAGAGGACGTACCAGGGCGCTGGCGTAGGTGCCATCGATGCCGAAGAGAGGGACGGGAGGCTTGATGTTGGCCTGGCTGGCTGGCGCAGCGTAGAATCGGGTAGCGATTGATGGTGTGTATGCTGGTCTCGCGATGAAAGTGGAGCGAGCTGCGCGAGCAGCTACGCGGGTGGACAACATTGTGGCGGGCAATGGAGGTTTTGATTGCTGCTCTCCGATGTGCAAGATGATGTTGCCATGGGTTGAAGATTGAGATGTGGTCTGTGCACAGAAGTCACGTGCTGAGCTCGACCTCCGGTTTCTCCCTCTTGCTCCAAGCAATTAAATCACCGGACAGGGATAGAATGGTTCCGCTTGTGTCTGTCGAGGTGATTGGCAGTCGCCAGAGTGCAGGCTGCAGATAACATACCGTCCATAGAGTACCGGTTGTCAAACTCCAAGAGCTCTCCTCTGTTTACCAGAACTCAAGTTGCAAGGCTTGCCCCAGCAGTGGAGTTTTGATAGTCATACCGACGAAGCAGCCCCTGACTGCCATAAATCACAAGTCTGACCATGTAAACTCAGGAGATCTGTAGTAGTCATGCCTGAGAAGCTGGTTGGTAATTACCATATATCAAATGCAGATCGTGATGTGGTCGTGGAGATGTGGTACTTCTAACTGTGAAGAACGTACTTGACTAGGAAAGTACATTTCATAGCTCGAAGGAATCGTCGTAACCCTGGTAGTCTCTCCTGAAAAACGATAGGGTGATTATTAGAGACTAATAAGCCATTGATCAGCGAATAGGGTGACAATCCTGGCAGTTATACTTGGAGGTTTGACCATTGACTACCAAGCACTTGTCAGCAGCAGGCAGGCAGGGAAACGTATTCTGGCAGTCATGCCCGGGATCTGAACTTGGACTACCGGCTACTTGCCAGCCAGCAGCCATGACGGTGGCCTTTGATCTGCCATCGCAGGTAGCTTGGCCCGAAACATCACAGAGAAGCACACCCAAAGCCTGACAGCGAGCACAGCCGTTCATTCTGCTACTATACACGCGAATAGACCCGGCGGCCCCGCCCACCCAACCACGCCGCCGGGGTCTGCAAAGAAGCAAACGAGAACGAACGGGCCAAGCCCAGCAAGTTCCTCCCCCTATCCCCCTCCCCTCCCCCTTCCCTCGACCCCGTCCTCTACTCCTCCGGGGACGGCCCGGAGAAGTTGACAAACTCCTCCAGGCCGGCCCGCGACCCTTCCGCCACCTCCTCCCCGGCGCCGGTGGTGGCTATATCGATCGTTAGTGATGAGGTTCATGAACACGAGGAGAAGGAAGGGATGACTTACTGGGCGCAGAGGAGAGGTCCATGGCGACAAAATTGCCGCTGAGCGTCTCCTGCAAGGCAGCGAGACGGAGATGGTGGGTTGGACCATAGAGGCCTTGGTCGATGCCGGCCAGGTGAGTGAGGTTGCCGTCGTGACGGCCGTCCATGATGTCTTGGATGATTTGGTGTGCGTACCCAGCCATGCCTGTGTCAACCTCGGTGTAGGGCGGAGGAGCTTCGTCTTCATCTTCACCATCGACGAGGGTGGTCGCTTGGCTTGGGAAGCGGCGGTTGTGATACTCCTCGATCAGGTGAAGAGCAGCCTGTGAGATTTCGAAGTCATGGTCTCTGGAGTGGGGAGAATCGAAGGGAGTGTTGTTGGGCACAGCCGGGTAGATGGTGCAAGACACCTCTGAAGAGGCGCGAGAACGTGAAGTGAGGTGTGGTAGGCCAGCAAACTCCTCAAGGGTGGGAGTGGAAGGACGGGATGGGGTACGAGGCCTGTCAGGCAAGTCCTCATCGATGTCTTGAGCGTGCGCTTGGGTGAGGAGTCTTTCGACATGTGACGCAGTGATGACACCCATCTCCTCGTTGCTGAGACCGGCGCGAAGACCCTGATGCTGGATGGTCTGAAGCGCATCGGAATAAGCGATCCTCTGGGTGCGATTCGCGTGGTATCTGGTGACGGCGTCCTCAAAACTCTCATCAGCATGCTGCACGGCACTGTGACAATGTTAGATAGATCAAGGTTGAAGATTGGAACAAACTTACGGAGCAGTGTCATGGACACGAGCTGGGATCAAGTTGACGCTGTGGTTAGGCAGATCATCAGGATCGATGCCGATATGCCTGAGGCGAAGGCGTAAATTGGCAAGCTCATCTGCGGCATTGCCCGGTGTGACTGGGAGAACGGCGTTGGAAAGCCTTGGTGTATTGGGTGGGGATGCGGTGAAGAAGGTGGCAAAGCGAGCACTGTAGATCTGAACTGGCTCGGGCTGAGGAATGTTGACCAAGTTTGTGATGGAGGCATTTTGGGATGCTGGGTGGGAGACGCACATATTGTCATCCTGAGTGTCGACTGGTGCAGCTGGAGGGGCGGACGAAATGAAGTCGCTCGAACTACCAGCATCATCCTTGTTGTCATCTTCAGTGACAGGTACAGCTGGGGTGGCGTAGGAGATGAAGTCGCTTGAACTACCAGCATCGTCTTCGTCGTCCTCATTGTCATCATCCGTGGTATTGTCGAAGTCTTGGGAGACCTCACTCTCAGGAGTGTCTGCCCTCTTCATGCGACGGGCACGTTTGGTCGGGGACTCATCCAGCTTGGTGGGTGAGCTGCGCTTGCGAGAGGTCCTGGCAGTGCTACGAGATGTGGTTGGTGTCATGCGCGAGGTGGTGGTCGCCCCGCGAGACGCAGTCGCCCTCTTGCGAGGGGTGCTCGCTGCCTTACGAGCGGTCGTCACCCCCGAGGGAGGTGCGGTGGTCGCCACATCGCTCTCCTCAGGGATGGTCTCGAGGTCATTCTCGAGCTGAAAGTCTGCGTCAGCTGCATTGTCTGCCTGCGCGGGATTGCCTGCACTTACCCTTGGGGTGCCGCTCTGGCCGGCGGTGAGGGCTCCTGAGGGAGGCTGCCTCCTGTGGTACAGTCAGCGATGGTCTTCAGGAATGAGAAGCAGACATACCATTTTTCTGACACCTCGAAAAATGCAGTACTATTGCGGTGCTTGCAAGTACGGACATGTCGGCGCAGAAACCATGCGTACGGCCAACTCTTGGGTTCGGCGCCTGCCTCGAGGCAAAAGAAGCAGATACGCTCACATCTCTCAATGTATAGGATACCCTCTCTGACCCATCTATGGGTGTGACCTGGAATATCACAAGGCATTCTCTTGGTAATGCTCTCGGTCAGTTGTGGTCTGTCTTGTGAAGTTTGACCCGAGCTGTGCGGGTAGTTGTGTCGTCCTTGTCCGGTAAGTCCCAGATTTGTCCAGAAATCTTGTGAAGATTGATAGTGGCAATGGCAGGCTTGTAGGCAACGGCAACGGCGCGGCTTGAGGCAGTAGGAGATAGAAGTAAGAGAGGTATACCTTTGTGAAGTTGACTCTTCACGGTTGACTTGACCCTTTTCCTGAGCTTTATCGCTCTTCCCTGGTGCTTTCAAAGCGCCGATGAGTGTTCTTTGCTGCAGAGCAGCTCGGCAGGATGTTTGCGTGTGTTATGATGGAAGAAGTGTGTACGAGATGTGTGAAGTGAGAAGGTTTGTGGTGAGGAGTAGACGGTGAAGCTGAAGCTTTGATGTAGCGATATTGTGCTGTGCGCGCACGGCCCTTGCGGTGAGTGCTATTGACAGCTGGCACATGACGTCTAGAACAGCATAGACCTCGTCGTTGCCCTGCCATTTTGATGCCAAGACCAATTTGGACAAATGTTGAGCCAATCAGCATGCGCCAACTGGCCGCGATGCTACTGAAAGTTGGCAAGCGGCTCATAGAGGTAATTAAATGCCTCATTGTCAAGTCATAAGGATGGAACAGGCGGCGAAGGTGGCGGGCGGTTGGGGCGATGATCGGCGACGAGGTCGTCTTCGAGGGCATGTGAAGGTGGCTTGAATCGTGTCATGGAGGACGATCTCGAAGCAGTCGCAAAGGTAGATGTCGAGGTCATCGTCATTCGGAAGCATCGAAAGTAAATACTGTTTCGAACAACCCGTAACATGCTTGAAGACAACGAGGCGATATGCCATCTCCTCGAAAGATCGTCGTAGCTGACAGAGCACAAAGAGATACATACACATGGTGTACAGGGTAGCATACCATGGGCTTGCAATGGTTCAAAGGGATGCACATGTTATGTCCCATTCACAGCTGATCAGTCATTGAACCAATTCCTTCCTGCTCTTCATATATAAGAAAACATGGGAAATATACTCTACCTCTGGTCATCGTTGATCTCACATCACTGTCATACTCTACGAAGCGTTGTTGGATGTCGGAGACACAATTGCAACGACGTTCACAATGTTCATTCTGGGCATGTGAAGAGGTGAAGTCTAGTTGAAAGCTTCCGGGGAGCTGCCGGGACTTTATATCATTGTCGGGGCTTTCGGTAATAAGGCGCAAGGCCCCCGCACCCGCCGGGAGGGAAACGCAGGGACATTGGCAGGGGCCTTCGCAGGGGCCTTCGCAGGGACCACGGATCTCCAAGGTTGGCCTTGATTGCCTGGCATTGATTAATCCAAGCGCCCGACCTTGTGTCTACAAAACCACGTCGTGTCATCTTCAACTTTCACAACAGGATGTGCAACAACCTCACCACCACAAGCTGCCTTGTTTACCAGCTATAAAGTCACCACCATCTCACAGCTCCTCGCTGCTTTCCCAGCCCACTGTCTCACTACCGACCCCAACAAGGCCACAACCATGACGCTCCCACAACCAGCCTTCCACGCCCTACCAACGACCTCATACACCCCTCGCATCCCCTCTCCACCACGAATCCATATCCCCGCTCCCCTCCCGGACTCACGCGTCACCACCGAATCGATCCCGTACAGCAATCCCCCGTCCACCTCCCCGATCGCGCACGTCTACACAAGCGCAAGCATAGACTGGACCTATCCCCAGCGCCGCTCGGCCCAACCCATCCTCCCACACCTGCTCCTCGGACCCATCCAAGCAGCCAAAGACCCCGCCTTCCTCCGTGAAGCGGGCATCACACTCCTGCTCGGGATCCGACAGGCCAACGCCTTCCAAGCGGCCGCTCACAAGAAAGTACAGCTCCTGTCATCATCCCTCTTCACCGCCTCGTCGACTCGCATCGTCTCAGAGACAGTAGTAGCAGACACTCTCCCGGCTCTGATCAACGCCTTTCCCAGAATCACGGCCACGATCAACTCGCACGTCTCCAGCACTCGGCAAGCCAAAGTGTTGCTGTTTTGCGAGTCAGGCAACGACAGATCGGCAGGGGCATGCGCGGCGTACCTGATGGGCGTGCTGGAGGGCGTGGATCACGTCAAGGCGATGCAATTGGTGCAGAGCCAGAGGTTTTGCTGCAACTTTGACGACGGGCTGAAGAGGTTGCTGCAGGGGTATTGGGATATCGTGAGGGCTGAGAGGGAGGTTGGATATCCTCACTGTTCCACTGGGACGGCGTGTGATGCTGGAGGTGCGAGTACTGGACCGACGGGGCATGATGGAGGGCAACAGCAGAACGGTGGACAGCTGAATGGGGGGTTTCACTACAATGGCGGGCCGAATCACGGTGGAGGCGTGTGGCTTTCAGGCGGCGCAGTGCAGCATGGTATCTTCGGCAGGGACGGAGGAGAGCGCAGAGCTAAGCGAAGCAGGGAGCGGGACGTGGATGAAGGCGCCATGGACATCGAGACGCTGGGCGACGAAGAAAGGTTCGAGGGGAGAGCGAGTTGGGTGCCGTTTGTGGATTCTCCGAGGTAGTATGCCGGGCTGGACGCGGGCTTCTTGACTGGCCTGGTGGATGCCATGAGCTTCCGCGGAAGGCTGAGGTTGGAGCAGCGTCGAGGTGCAGCAGTTGGCTTATGGACCGGTGGATTTGCTGGTCCGGACACGGCCGATGACAGTCTTTGAACAAAAGAAAGGTTGGAGGAGAGATTATATGATTCAATGGCTTTTAGCAAGGCGTTATGGTAGTCTCTTTCACGACAGGAGCAGGTTGCTAGATACCCAGTAGGATCTTTTCGAGTTTTATCACATGCATTATTCGACCACTCATGCCACAACTTCAAGTCATGCAAGTCACAAACTGCACAGTGCCTCCTCAACAAGACAAGTCCACTGCCATTGCACCGGGCAGTCATGAAAATCAAGTCAGAAAACAATCGGAAGACAAGGTTGATAAATCTCTCATTTCAGCCTGATCAACAGAGAGGTATCAGAAGAGAAGACTATGGTCAAGAAAATACGTAATTCTCGTTTCCCGGCATGAAGTATACCATGTCCTTCTCGCGCTCCTCCACGAGCATGTTCTCATGAGAGCAAACTAACCGCAAATCGGGTCATCAGGCATCAGTCAATTTCCACCCACGCTGCTCATGAACCGTAAAGTACCACCCTTTTCCTCGAGGTCAATTGCCCCAGAGACTGCTTTTACATCGGACACTCCACGTCCTTCTACGTTTCTGCAGCAGCAGCAGCGGGCGCAGCTGGCAGTGGTGCCGGCGCAGCAGAAGTCACGCCGTTTTGGCCGTTCACAATGGCGCCGGGACTGCCTCTCTTGCTTCCGCCCTTGATACTACCGGTCTTCTCGTCGCCGCTATCGTCGTAGTTCTCGTCCATGTCGATTTTTCGAGCGGCAGACTCGTACTGCTGGGGTGGAGGAGGTTGTGGTGCTTGTACCGGCGTTTGCTGCTGAGATGGAGGAGCCGGGATAGCTTGCGCGGGAGTGGGCGTGGGTTGGTCTCGACGCTCAAATTCCTTGGTTGCTGACGGCGGGCCAGCTGAGCGTGGAGATGGCTCGTTGGAGTGGTTCATGGGTGGCAGGGGCTGGTGGTGCGCCGCTTCCGATGGGTGGTAGCCCTCGTTCATAGGAGGCTGATGATGTTGAGGTGGCGGCGGTGGTGGTGGATCTGTCGGTCCTCCCCTGTGCAGTGGCGATGATGGGATCTTGTCAGGCGGGGATGGCCTGCGGCTTGAAGCATCTGCAAGGCGTTCGCGAGAGTCATCGCTTGCATGCTTCTTCGACGCACTGTCTTCTTCCCATTCACGGTGTCGTTTTGGTGGCGCAGTTGGCGGGCGGTCTTCACGCTCGCGGGCAGCAGCTTCAGCAGCTTGGATGGCGGCAGGTGGTGGAGGAGCACCACCAGTAATGCTTGGTGGACCAGAATGCGGGTGCTGCTGGTATGGCTGTCGCGGGTAGCCATTCGGCGACGGAGCAGCACTATCACCGAGGATAGGTCGGACTTCAGGGGCCGGGCTAGCCACTCTACCTGCAGAGAATTGTGGACCTTGCGCAGCATGTGGCGCTCCCATTGGACCCGGCATACCAGAAGGTGGCGGAGGACCGTAGTTGGGATTGGCAACCCGGCTTGGTGGTGGTGGAGGTGCTTGATGTTGATGTTGTGGTAGACCAGGTGGAGGAGGTGGTTGAGAAGCTGGCTGGTATGGTGCGGGAGCATTGTACGGTACCTTGGGCGAAGGCGAGAGACCGCGATGCGACGGTGGCGCGGGTCGCTGAAGATCCGCATATGATTGTCGTGGCGGCTCATGTCTGGGAGGAGATGGCTGTCGGGGCACATTCCCAGCGAGTCGATCTCGACTATCGTATGGGTTGAGCTGCTGTGGTGGCTGACTCGGTGTCTGAATGTCGGCCAATCTGCGATTCCAATCCCCGCCTGGAGTGTTGAGAGCTGGAGGGGGTGGACCTGGAGGAGGAGCTTGGTTCGGTGCTGCTCCTGGCCATTGCGGTCCCGGAGGAGCACCAAGGGCGCCAGGCTGGTATGCTTGCGGGTGGACGTCCTGCGGATGGGGGGCACTCGCCGCAGCCGGTACACCGTCAGATGGTCGTTCGCCCTTGAGCAGAGCGAGACGAGCTTTGATGTGGACATTACTTGGATCCAGCTCAGCGGCACGACTGTAGGCGTCCAGCGCGTCATTGGTCTGATTGTTGCAAGACTCGTAGAGCGTACCCAGGTCATACCAGACTTCGGAGATGTTCGGATTCAGACGAATTGCACGAGAGTAGGCATCAAGCGCATCGCGGTACTGGTTGATCTGGTAGTATAGAACGCCAATGGAGCACCAGAATGTTGGGTTGCGACCGTCACGGTACACAGCCTGTTGGTAGGCTTCGTAAGCCTTGGGGTACTTTTGCTGTGACATGTAGCATCGGCCGAGTAGGTACCAGCTCTGCGCATCTGTCTGGTCTGTGTAGTGGTCAGCATCATCCCAGGATCCTATGAGTGACGGCCACGCACCTGCATTGACAGACTTCTCCAGATAGTGGATAGCTTGCTCTTGACTGCTGAAGCTCGTGCTCTGTTGGTGGTGCAGCCAGCCGAGTTGCTGGAGAACCTTTGCATGATCGGGATCGCGGTCGAGTACGCGCATGTAAGCGGATTTGGCAGCATCGTACTGTTAATTGTCAGCCATATGCACCATCCCAGCAAGGTATCGCAACACTCACATCCTTCTGTTGCTCATGGACATGACCTATCTGGAACCAGATGTCTTCTTCGCTAAGTGGACGGGGAGGATCCGAGACAATATACTTGAAGCACTGCAGAGCTATCAATATGAAACCGAGTGTTCGAGAGCTGTGCAACGTACTTCGAGTGACTGCTGGTACTTTTGCTGCTGCTTGTAGATTATGCCCAGACGGAAATATATCTCGTTTGCCTTTTCAAAGTTTGGCTCCATGCGCATGACCTGCGAGAAAGCTTCTTCGGCATGCTCAAGGGATCCATATCTGTCATATAGTATTCCGATACCATACCACAGCTTTGGCTCCTGCTAGTTGTCAGTCAGATTGATAAGGTCACGAAGCGCAGATCGTACCTTTGGATTCGGCAAATGATATAAAGCTTGCTGGTAGGCAGAGTAAGCCTTTTGGAGGTCATCCATCATGAGATAACAGTGACCTGAATGTAAGCGTTAGTCATGACCATGTATGCTTCCTCGCTGTTGCTCACCAAGACTGCTCCATGTTTCGCCGTTTGTATGATCTATCCTCAAAATGTTTTGCAAGTACTCGACAGCGGCGGGGAACTGATCCTTTGATCGCAATATGCACGAGATGGCAATCATGGCTGGGACAGAGTTGGGGTTGAAGCTCAAGGCGCGCTCGTATGACTGAGTCGCGCTTTCAAGCTCGCCCATGAGTTCGGAAACACTTCCTGAGGCAGTATTAGCGATTGCGCGAAGACGGTGATGATCAGGTCGACAACGTACCAAGCTGAAGCCATATGCTTTCATTTTGCTGCACGAGGAATTGCGACGGCGTCTTGCTTGCTGCAGGTCCCGGGGGCTGCAAAGGGAGGTGACCGTTCGGTTGTGGTGGTCGACCTTGTGACAGATGGTGTGGATGTAGAGCCGCCGTGGGCGAACCCTGCGCGGCCATCATCGCGCCTCGACGTTCGGAGAGCGAAGAGTACGATGCGACACAAGGGATTGACGAGGTAGAGCTACGACGTCAGAAGAGGATGTTGTACGAGATGTAGGATCTGGATCTCGTCTGCAGCAGGCGGACGCTCGAGCGCAAGAGGACGCTGGGGCGGTGCCAAGGTGTGGTGCCGTGAACAAAGTGGTGACGAAATGTGATTGGCTGAAGGAATGGATGGCGGAGCAAGAAAGGGAAAGGCACGTGAAGGGCCGTGTCGATATCAGGTGTCGATGTCGGCGTGTATCAAAAAGTCGAATGCTCGAGGAGAGAGAGGGGGAGCGACGAGATGGAGGAATCAGAGCAACCGAGTGGGAAGAAGCAAAAGAACCCTTGGGAGAGCGCGCAGGCCGTGGACGTGCTGGGGTTCCTCATCAATCTGCTCCACCGCGGTACGACGCATCGAAACGGGATCACAAGAACCCTTACCCAGATTCCCGGCTACTAGAAAGCCAGTTGGCAAGCACTGACTTGGTCCCTTCCCGAGGGTTATCGTACAATAGGGAGGGAGGAAGCTCGAGGTCGTCATTTGTGTTGGAGTCGATGCGTACTGACTCCACCCGCCGGGGCCCGCCGCCGGCCACAGGCGCCGCCAAAGGGCAGCCACAAAAAGTCTGTCTCTGCCAGAGAAGCTGCTGTATACAGGATGGTGGTCCACAACGTCTATTCTCGCATGTCTTGTCGGGTGACGGGTGAGGCCCTGTTGGAACGTGCCACATCGGTGGTACTCCCCGTCTTATCATCGGTCGAGGAACGCACGCTTGTCATTACCGAGGATCTTCTGGCCTGGTTCCATATTTGTGTCAATTTACCTAGCCGTTGGATTGGCGTTCATCGGACGTCCGTATGGTATGCTTGTTTGACTCTACGTTCTCTGTTCGGACTGGCGGTGGGTTTGATCAAACGTCCAAGACAGGACTGTCCTCTTACCACACTTCGGCGATTCCGCAAGTAATGTGAAAGCTGCTGCATACGGTATCAGACAAGGCGGCAGATCTCGATGTGTGGATCCTGGTCAGACATCCCCTCGACCCTTGGTTTGACACGAGTGTCCAAGCAGCGATCTACGGTACAACCTCTTGACAAGCAGTCCGTCAAGCGTCCAGCCGGGCCAAGAAGGGCACACTATCAGCAGCCCTCCTCAGGCACTCAGAATGGTGTATCCGAAGGGTTCCCCCGGTGGAGACGGATCTGGCGAACCTTGTCGTCAATGGCTGGGGAGAATTTGAATGCCCAAGGCCCGGCATGGGAGTGGAGACTTCAGTACGCCATAACAAGGAGCCACCAATCAATCGGGACTTGGCACGGTTTGCAGAAGCTTAGGCTCAGTAGGCAGAGGCTGCATGGTTGATTGGGTTCTCGGAAGCGGCCAAGCGGAATGTGGTGGCCTCTGTTGCGGCGCCAGATCTTTGTCGATCGACCGGGATGAAGGACGCCTTGTTCCAAAGGAACCACCACACCCTTTGCCATGCACCTCGGGAGTCAACCCACCCATCACGCATGTCAGCCCTTTATTCATCCTGTCGTTGCGAGTCTGGCTGTACACGTGATTGTTCTTATAAGCGAAAGGCGGAGACCAGGTACAGACACGCTTACCAAGCGGCTGCAGTGGACCCCCGTCATCTTGGCGTTCGCCCACTCTTCTCTGGCGGTTGGAGACCGCACTCACCTACAGGCGAATGTGGTGACTTTTCAGAACATACCCTCGTGGATATCGCCACTCGGGGGCTGTCACACTGGATGCGCGAGCTAAGACGTACCTCTTCTCACTGGACTCCCCCTCTTTTGGTGGCGGTCTGAGCGATCTTAGCTGCGATCCTCAGCTTTCAAGGCACGGGCTATCCACGCAAGGCACATTGCTTCTTCTGCACAAGACATGAGACGCAAGCCTTGCACATTCAACGGTTTTTGAGCCTGTTAACCGGTTCATGGAATCGCACAATTCATCCATGCGCAATCTCTCCATCTCGGCCCGTTGCGCTGGTTTGCAACGGTGGTCATGTCATTCCTTAACGCCCCCACACTGACGGCTGTGGAGTACGTGGTGGCACTCGAGATAGGCGGCAAGATTCTGCTTCCCAAATAGTGTATCCTCCACTGTTACTATCAGAGTCTCCGTGACCAGCCGAATCGCTACTACGACCTCATCATCTCCATCATCCCTGGTAAGTCTGTATATCTTGGTCTACGAAAAAAGGTGCATAGCCATCATTCCTGTCATCAAGTACGGCAACTGACCACCAAGCAACTGCGGCAGTGGCAACGTCACCGCCATGGTCGTTGTCGCCACTGTATAGTCTATATCCAGAACAGGACAACAACCAAAGGCCCAGCTAGCCTAAACCCCTGATACCGTTACAACTCCTGGATCATGACAAAACGTCATCACAAAGCACGGCGGTTGCATAACGCAGACGAAAAGACTGCCACAAACCGGTAGAATCGCAACCGCCCGGATGTCAAAGGCTGCCATGACCATCAGACAAGCATTGAGCCGCAAACGTTCTGAACGACCAAAACACCAGATGGGAATCCCAGTGTCTCAGTGTGGATATCGACAAATCATCCAACCCTCGATTGTCCAATTTTGACAGTCGATGATGACATCCATACCTGGAATGGACGCACTCTAGCTTGACCGGGGCAAAAGTACTATCATCTCATCACAACATGATTGTGTGTAGTCCATTGTATGTCATCTTCATCAACTCCGATCGAAGATATATGATACATCTCCAACCGTTCCACGAATCTTCGTTGACAGCCACGAACAACGGCTCTCCTCTTCAGGCCACCTTTTGATTAGAACACCGCTGAGACTGCCACCGTCTCAAAACGACGACGGTAAGAGAACGCTCGGCTGGAGTTGCTTCGCCACTCATGCGGACAGGAGAGCGTGGTCAATGGTCGGGCCGATCTCATACACCATATCGAGCGGCAATGCGTCGAGCACGTCAATGCAAGCATCAGATGGTACATGCTTGGTGCAATCATACTCTAAGATGGTGTATATCTAAGCCGCGCCTTGTCCGCCGGCGACGTGCTGAGCTCCGTCGCTGTACCACACTGCTTTCCTTGAAGCAGTAGGTCATGCATCACTCTCCCTACCAGAGGGCTTCTTCTCTGTATATCTGTGTGTCTCTTGGAAATTCCGACCTTCTCAAGCTCTGCTTTCTTCCCCTCCCTCCCTCTCCTCTCCTGGCTCTTCCCCCTTCTTCACCACCACAGCCCCCATCCCCACCGCCACCAGAGCATACAGCCCCCCCTGCACCCAGAACGGCATCCCCATCCAAACCTGCTCCCCGCGCGTAACACCCCACTCCCACAGCCCGGCCATGGCCGGCCCGCCACCCATCAACGCCACGGTATCCACGACGGAAATACAAGTATACAGTTTCGCGACATGGTCTCTCCGCACGATGCCCGTGACGAACGATCTCGCGAGACTGGTCCCGCCATAACTCAGCGTCACCAGCACCTCCGCCGCGATGAACGTGCCTATACTCGTCGTGAACCCGGTCAGTGTCCAGCCCGCACAGGCCAGCACCATTGCCCACCGCGCCAACACCAGATCTTTCCTCAGGCCGGAGAAACCCAGTCGCTTCGTCATGAGGGTGCCGAGGGTGGGGTATAACAGCAGGAGCACCAGGACCTTGATCCCCGCCGTGATGGAGATGTAGAACGTAGCTGCCGCGTAGGAGATGGAGAAGCGGGTCGATGCGTATTGCAGGAGGACTTCGGCCGAGTCCTGGGAGATCATAATCGCGATAAAGGGGAGGATGCAGAGGGCGATGCGCCCGTCGGTGCGGAGGAAGCTGGTGGAGGAGAGGAAGGAGCGGGAGAGCGTGGCCATGCGGGCGGGGAAGGAGGTGGTGATGGGGGCCGGGTTGGGTTCCGGGACTGTGGCCGAGGCGATGGCGTCCGGGGAGAGGTTGGGGAGGTCGCGGGCGGAGAGCTTGAGGGTCGGGTGGGAGTAGTTGAGGGTTTCGGGGCAGAAGGAGAAGAGAAGGAGGGTGAGTGCTAGGATCAGCGAGGCCAGGAAGAAGGGGATCCAGGGGTTGATGGTCATGAGCCACGCGCCGAGTGGTGGGCCGACGAAGTACATGATCATGTTGGAGGCGGAGACGCAGAGGAAGACGAGGCTGCGGGTGGAGTCGTCGGTCACGTCGGAGACGATGGTAATGGCGATGGCGGAGACGACCGGTGACGATCCTGAGATGAGACCGTGGAGGGAGGAGAGCCAGATGAGGTTGAGAGGAAAGGTCTGCCAGAACCAACAGATGAACTGCATCCATGTCGTTCGCAGCAGGAACGAGAAAATGCCGAGCCAGACGATGGGTTTGCGACCGATGCGGTCGGCTAGGATGCCAAAGGGGATTGCTACGAGGAGGGCCGGGATGCCGTCAAAGAAGATCTGCCAGCCTCGAAGGCTAGCGACTCGGCCTTGGATGGTGGCGACCTTGCACCACTTCTCCTCTACGCCACCAATAGCACCGGGTCCGATGTCTGCTCTACTTAGCAGCAGCTTGCTTGGGTCGTGCACCTCCCAGTACTGGTAGCAATAGATGCTTTCGAAGACTCGCTTTTGTGGAGTGTCCTGTATGGTGTCACCGAGTGTAAAGACCATGACGACTACCATGATCAGGGCGATAATGGTTCTTGGGTGGAGCGATGATCTCGTCGGTCGTTGTATATCTACGACCTCTCCAATATCTTGGGACGCTCTTTTGCCGAGTAGAGGCGTCCGCTCATCTTGTTTGCGCGGTACTGACACTTCCGAAACAACAGAGTCTACTGAACGTGATCGACTGCGTGATGCAAATCCAGGGTATGGGTCGTGCTCGACTGCCATTGTCGAGGATGAAGAAGAATATCGCCGAATGGGTATCATAAAAAGACGTCAAGAAGTGGTAAACAAAGGGCAATGGCCGACAGTCTAGATGGGCTGCTGGTAGTCCTCAGGCCACGACATGGTATTACATGGCGAAGGGAAAATGATCATATAAGAAACAGAATCATCGGAATAGAAGTGATGCAGGCTGCATGCTAAGAGTAAATTGGTAAAAGGAAAAGCAAACGTATCAAGGCATCAGCATAAACGCTGGAACGAGGTTGTGGTGTTGCAGAGGAGGATGCGACAAACGGTACAGCTGCATAGGGTACGGAGTTCGGATTACAAGAAGAAGACAGGGCAAACATCTATTTGTCCCATCAGAGTGGTTGGAGATAAGCATGGTCAGAACGCATGACGTGCGGAAGTGGTCAGATTTGTTTGGCCTGAAGTGAGGTGAACGGCTGGCCAACATGTAATTATAAAAGTAAGCTGAATAGTAGGTAGATTCCCCTTTCCCGGAGTGCAGCACAAGCGCCATCTCCTGCATCGAACTCCGCACTGCTAATCTCTGCAATTCTGTTGCCTGAGGCGGCCACAAAGCGGCACACACCACGCCAACTTGCAACATCAAAGACGTCAATTCGGAGCTCGCAGATATCGTGTCAAAGTCCAATGAGATGATCACAAAGAAAGAATGCTCAATGGAGCTGGTAGGCATGTACGTGTCAGCTTAGTGCTGAGTCTACATACACGTTTGTCCAGTGGAAGGGACAAGAAGTCTAGCTCTATGCCTTGTGATGACCAACGAGGTCACTCATGTTCACGAGTGGACCTGGGTAATTCTTCCGAGCATACACCACCCACCAGAGCAGAGAAAGTACGAAGCAGCCAACCAGAATGACGCTGTTGTAGTTCATGAGATCGGGAGTGACAGGCATCGCGTACGCTGTAACGGATTAGCGTATTTTCGACCATCTATGCACAAGAATAACTTACGGAAGCAGTACATGATGTCGAAAAAGATGGTGAAGACTACAGCCAGACCGTTGATGAGCATGCCCCACCTGCCCATCCAGAACCAGCCCTTGGGCACGTTCTTGCGGCCAGTCACCATATTGGGTATGATGGCAAAGAGGAAGCTGACAGACGTGAGGATGATGAACGATCCAACCAGGTCAGCGAAGGCGACCTTTGATCCGAGAGCGATGGCGCCGAAGCCGGATACCAGAATCGCGCAGAAGATAGTGGCTGGGATCGGGCACGACAAGCGCTCGTTGACCTTTGAGAAGAGGCCAGGCAGAGGTACAGCATTGTCGCGAGCCAGAGACCACCACATGCGACCACAGGTGAGAAAAGTGCCGATAACGCAGATCATGATGGACAGGAAGACGATGAAGAGAAGGCCGAACGTGCCACCAGGGCTGCCGGTAGCCTGAAGATAGACCTCAGAGAGAGGGAAAGCACCGGCAGAGCCAATAACAGCGTCCAGATCAGTGATGGCGTAGAGAATAGCGACTGCGTAGACGAAGCCAGTAAAGGTACCAAGGACCATCTGCGCGGCAATGGCCTTGGGGAGGTCGACGCGCGGATTTGGCAGCTCTTCAGCCAAGTGAGATACGCTGTCAACAGTGCCAATGGCAAAAGCACCATTCAAGACACCAGTCAAGAAAGCGACACCGTTCGGCCAGCCAGTCTGGTTCACAAAGTCCTTCCAGACGAATGAGCTCGAAGCATGAGTGTTGGGGACGGCAGCGACGACTGCGATGGTTGCAATACCACCACCGATCTGTTTGTATCAGTCTTGATTTTGCGTTACTTCACGTTCCATGATCCACTCACGATAAGGAAAAGACCAAACTTCTCAATAAAGGGGATAATCTTGTTGGCAAAGATGCAGATGGCGCATCCCAACCAGGTCACACCGAGAAAAGCGACGTATGTGTGCCATGCCTGGACCTCAAGCTCGGGGTTGTAGATGCGATAGAACTCGACCAAGACGTTTGCAGGGATGCTGACGATGGATGCAAGGTCAAAGATCCAGCCGAAAAAGTTTAGCCAACCTGCAAAGTACCCAACTGTCCGGCCCCATTTCTTTCCTGGTGTCACCGAGGCCCAGTGGTATACACCTCCTGAGGATGGAATCGAAGATGCAAGCTCGGCAATGGATGCGGCGATGAAGCAGTAGTAGAAGCATGCCGTCAAGAATTCGTACAGAATACCTGGTGGACCACCATTCACTGCGAACTATGTCAGCACTCCGCTTGACTTCTTGCGACATCTCGACGAAGCTTACAGATAGACACAGTGAGCGAGCCTCCCAAGGCAACCCAAGCATTGTCAATGGTCAAGGCGAGGCCACAGACACTCAGCAATCCATACTGCCTTTTCAATTGATCCTTGTGCCCAGAAGCATTGACGATCTCTCCTTCCCTTGTCACCGCAGATATGCTTTGCCGAGAGTTGTCATGGGCCTTGTTTTCCGGGGTACCGCCTCGCTCGGCCTTCTCCTCATATGAAGATGTCGACATACCGATAACACTGATAAGAGATGCTGGGAAAAACAAACGAAGGACAAGGATCTCTAGACAAGCCCTGATCTGAGAGAAAAAACTTCAAGAAAAGACTGAAGAATGTGCTCGGCAGATGTATAGTGATCAATTGCTATGTAAGTGCCTGAGCAAGACCTCAATCTGATCCCTGAGAAAAGCTTGTGTCAGCTACACTTCAATGAACCGAAAGTGCACTAAGATCACTACTAGGACTCCCCTCCAGCCATGGCATACCCGGATGAAATGCATGCCATGATTGTGTCTTCACAAAAGGGTCTGATAGGCAGTACCAGATAGCGTCGTCTCGCTTGAGATGAATGGCTGATACGCCGTCTGCTTATCTGTCGAGGAGCCGATACCAAAAGCTCGTTTGTCACACACTAGTACGCCTCGAGTGGCTGCACTGGAAATGAGGATCAGGTGGGACGAGAGCTCCAGCCCTGCTGGCATGCTCCACGAGGCACGGTGACTATACCGAAAGCGTACGATTCCACCTCAATAATGCGGCGTAATGTCGACCAAGGAGAGCCGTGGGCAAAAGTCTGTGTGCCATCTCGTGCATGTCTGGGCTGCATTTTGCTCGTTTCAAGCAGGTCCATGAGTCGCACGGGGTCTGTCCGGATCACGACGGAGAAAAGCTCTATCGCAGCTTTTCTTCCTGCAGGGTCGATGGCGGACGGATCAGCTACCAAACAGTGGAGTGGACTGCGAACGAGTTGACGTCTATCGCAGTGACACAGACGTCGTTCTTAACCAGACATTCCAACGGCGAAGAGACGATGGATTACCTGTTTGCATTGACTAAGATTCCGTCTCACGAGTTTCCCGGCACGACACATGAGTGGTTAGACTCTAGCGGCAGGACGTACTGTAGAAATTAGTCGCATCCTTTAGTCACTCGCCGGTCTGCCCTTGGTCAGGGCCAATCGATAAGCCACTTTTCTCGGCACTCTAAGGAACACCTTCCCGACCTCTAACCCTGCCGCCGGACAGCTAAATGCCATGTGTCTGTACCTGGCAAGGTTCTCACCCATGGATGCCGTTCTTTCTTTACGTTATGGTCGATCGGCACTATGGCCGTGTTACGTGATTTGGGTCTGGTCGCAATGGTAGTGGTCGTCTTGGTCCACAACGTCGACGTAGGTGCTCTACGCTATCTATGACTTCTCACCGTATTCATTTTTCAATACTTTCTCAGGGTCTACTTTGTTCAAATAGTGGCCGATCGTTGCTGGCAATCGTTTTCGTACGGCACTGTAGATATGGCTTGGTCATCATAATCAGCTTACCAGGACGACACCAGCTTTGAGCATACACATCCCAGACAATCATGCCTGGAGGTGTGCGGACTCCGAGCCAATCTGGCTCTGCGGAGCGCAGTCTCTCTGCTACTCCACCGAACGAGAGGACAAGGTTGCTCAGCAAGCCCGACGATGATGTCCAATCACCGGAGCACCAGGATGATGCTGACGACGAGGACAACTCAAGGACTCAACTAATCTTGTCCGAGTTCTGGATCTTATTCAAAGGGTCTATTCCGGTGGTATTGGCATATTCACTGCAGATGTCTCTACAAACAGTGTCGATCCTGGTGGTCGGACGCCTGTCGCCGGAGGCATTGGCAACGGCTGCATTCTCCTACATGTTCGCAATGGCAACAGCATGGCTCATTGCACTTGGGGGCACGACCGCTATCGATACAATTGCAAGCGCCAGTTTCACCGGTAGCAAAGACAAGCACGACCTTGGTATTATCTTGCAACGAGGCTTCCTGGTTATGACGCTCTTTTACGTCCCCGTGGTAGCTGTATGGCTCGCCGCTGAACCACTCTTCAATGCTCTCGGCCAAGAAAACTACATCGCGCGTGATTCTGCTCGATTCCTTTGGGCATTGATACCTGGCGGTCTCGGATACATTTACTTCGAATGCATGAAGAAGTATCTACAAGCACAAGAAATCATGAGACCAGGGACTTATGTTCTGCTCATCACCTCGCCACTCAATGCTGGGCTCAATTACCTCTTCGTCTACACCTTCAAAATCGGCCTTTTGGGAGCACCCATCGCCACCGGTATTTCCTACTGGTGCTCGTTCCTGCTTCTTGTGGCTTACGCCAAGTTTGTCAATGGCTCGCAATGCTGGGGCGGCTGGTCCAAGAAGTGTCTACAGAACTTGGGCGTCTTCAGCAAACTTGCATTTCTCGGCTTCGTTCACGTTGGCACCGAATGGTGGGCGTTTGAGATTGTTGCTCTTGCAGCTGGCAGACTCGGCACCATTCCTCTAGCAGCACAGAGTGTGATCATGACTACCGATCAGATCATGAATACGATCCCATTCGGCGTGGGTGTGGCAACCTCTTCTCGCGTTGGCAACCTGCTTGGAGCACAGAATGCAAAGGGTGCATCGAGAGCAGCGAATGTCTCCGCCTTTCTCGCCATGCTGTTGGGTGCGATCGTACTGGCAGTTCTCATGGGAGTCAAGGACTTTTACGCAAAGATCTTCAACGACGACCCGGATGTCGTCAGGCTCACGGCGGAAGTCATGCCGTACGTTGCTCTCTTCCAGATCGCGGATGGCCTGAATGGATCTTGTGGAGGTTCACTGAGAGGTGCTGGGAGACAGCACATTGGCGCCATTGTCAACATTGTCAGCTACTACTTTGGTGCTCTACCGCTGGGTATCTGGCTAGCATTCAATGGCTGGGGTCTGGCAGGTCTTTGGGTTGGACAGTGCATTGCCCTCTATCTGGTCGGCTTCGCAGAATGGGCAATAGTAGCATTTAGCAATTGGGAGTATCAAGCCCAGCAGGCATTAGCACGACTGGACTCGGGAGATAGACAGGAGGCTGGTTACGAAAACAGCAATACACATGAATAGACTACCCTACATAGATTGAAGACTGCATGAACGCTGTCACGATCACTGTGCCTTACACAATGCGGCTCTTCGGCATATCTGACAGAAACCGAGTGATTCGCCCACACCCAAGGAAATTTCAATCTGATGCTGGAGCTTATCAGTGACGACACTGTTCCCAAGCTGATCGAGGATGGTGAATAACACGCTTGACACGGTTTTGAGTACTAGCCCGTAACCTTGACTAAGAGATGACAGCGAATCGGTTTGCACTAACAAGCCAGAGCATGGAAAACCCACAGCAGCTCCTATCTATTGTCACGCTACTGTAGACATGATCCAGGAACCGATCCCAGAGCTCATCTCTGTCGGCCACAGCTCACAGCTCCCCTCTTCCCCACATCTCACCCGCCTCTTACGTTTCGCGCCTATCTCAACCTTCCCTCATCTTCCACCGCCTCCACCATGCGTCTCGCGTGCGAATGGGCCCTGGAATCTGCCCCGGCATTGGCTGCCATGACAAGTCGGTTACGAGATTTGCTGTTGTCCGGCCAGATTGGCTATGACGTGCCGGTGTTAGGTAAAGAGCTGTCTCAGCTGGGAAAAAGTTTCAAGCTAGAGCTCTGGGTCAGTATCGTGAGGAGGCATTTTTGATCTGGTCAGAGGGGATTTATTTCTTTGGTCATGTTCTCCTCTCCTTGTGCCTTTCACTACACATCCGCATACTACCACAGCCATGTACAAGGTCGTTGCTGCTGTTGCAGCTCTCGCTGCGGCTGCGAATGCCCACGGCGATCACTTCCAGGAGCCATTGAACGGTCCTCACGAGGATCTTTGGTACAACACTCTTCCTGGTGATGGCGGTACTCAGGTAAGCTCAGTCGAGCTCGAAGTGCAGCAGTGCAGCAGCGACTGACAGCTCCAAGGCCGACTCTGTCTTCTCTGGCATCTCGACCTTTGGACGCCTCAACTACCACCCATGCTTGAAGAACGACCACGTCAAGTACGACATTGCCTTCATTGGTGAGTGAGATGGCCTCAATTAGTGGGATGCCAGGATTGACATTGCCAGGCGCTCCATTCGACACCGGTACCTCTTACCGTCCCGGAGCTCGTTTTGGTCCCAGTGGAATCAGACAAGGTTCTCGCCGTCTCAATCTATAGTACGTACAAGAAACAGGCTGATGCTTGACACGAACAAAGGCTCACGGAAGGTCCGATTCAGCGGCGGATACAATGTTCCCCTCGATGCGAACCCATTCAACAGCTGGGCCAAGGTGCTTGACTGCGGTGACATTCCAGTGACCTCGTAAGCACTCATTGCTCGCTCAGAATGTACCGCACTGACCCTTGCAGCTACGATAATGCCTGGGCTCTGAAGCAGATCGAAGAAGGCCACAACAGCATCCTTTCCCGTGCCCCAGCAACTTCCGCTGGCGAAGCCGGTATCTCCAAGGCCGGAAAAACGCTCCCCCGCGTCATCACCCTCGGCGGCGACCATACCATCACTCTCCCTCTCCTCCGCAGCATGAATCGCGCCTACGGTCCCATCACCGTCATCCACTTTGACTCCCATCTCGATACCTGGAAGCCCAAGGTATTCGGTGGCTCCCCCAGCAAACAAGCCTCGATCAACCACGGGACCTACTTCTACCACGCCTCCCACGAAGGTCTCCTCCGTAACGACACCAACATCCACGCCGGGATCCGCACGACCCTATCTGGACCCTCGGACTACGAGAATGATGGGTATTGCGGCTTCCACATCGTTGAGGCGAGGGAGATTGACACCATCGGCACCGAGGGCATCATCAAGCGCATCCACGAGCGGGTGGGCCACGAGAACCCTGTTTACCTGTCGATCGATATCGATACGCTTGATCCTGCGTTCGCACCTGCTACCGGTACACCAGAGACTGGTGGCTGGAGCACCAGGGAGCTGAGGACTATCATCAGGGGTCTGGAGGGTATCAAGCTCGTCGCTGCCGATATCGTCGAGGTGGCGCCTGCTTATGATACCAATGCCGAGTTGACCACCATGGCGGCCGCGGATACGCTGTACGAGGTCATGACGCTTATGGTGAAGAGCGGGCCCTTGACAAAGGAGGAGCAGGCGAAGAAGGAGATTGGGGCATAGACGACACATGGGTGTGCTGTGAGCGAGGCGTTGATGGCGGTCGGTGTGTAGAGTATTGATGAGTCATGAGCGAGGAGTCAGGAGTGTTGATAGTGTTGATAGTTGCGGATGTTATTGGAAGAGATGAATGATGAAGAGGAATGAGTCCTGGACATGTTTCATGTTTGTGGTATAAGTTGTGTTGTCATCGAGTGACGTTACTTACCTCAGCTTCATTTCCTGTCCTGGACATGATGCGGGATCTCCCTCCGACTACACACCATACATTTCTACCTATTGATGTCGGTAAGTACAGTTCGCTTCTGTGATTCCTTCCATTATCACGTACTCTTTTTCATCTATCGTGTAAATTTCTATTCTCAGGAGAAACCGCCGCAAGATTCCAGGAATGGACCCTGCCAGACCAATATCAAGGCCGCCCCTCAGAATAGCTCACATCCACAACTTTTGATCCTGATACGTCTGGAGGCTACAAAGACATTGGAAGCTAGGCGAAAGAACCAGGAGCCCCAGCTGAGACAATCTCCTTGTACCTACACGAGATTCCTGGCATAGGCAGAACATAACGACATCAAGGCACCACCCATTCGGTATACGATACAGACAGCACAGATTCTCAAAGTATCCGAGTGCTACATGGATGCCGAGATGCAGCAGAGAGCTTGGACGCCAAAAGACTCGTCGATTTGCTCGCACGGGCGCAAGTCCCTCTCAGCCCGGATACCCAGCTCCGACCCTCTCTGCACAACTCAGCCTTTTGGACTTACTAGATATTGATTTATTATCACCCGGTAATTCATCGGAAACACGCATCAGTGGTTTAGGTAAGATATCTTGCCTCTCGTTCTTCTTGTCATTGACTAACATCCTCTCAGTGGTAAAATCCATCGTTGCCAGTAACCTGAACGGTATCTAGAGATCGATGGGCCCCGCGTTCGATTCGCGGCTGATGCAGCCTTTTTGCTGCTTCTATCACGACGAGAAGGTCCAATCTTTTTGCCCAGGTCAAAATAGGGGTGCCGGTGGGTTGGTGGGGGCGTGTGTGCAAAGGGACGGACCCTGGGCGATTCCGAAGCCTTTCCCGCACAGCGAAGCTACAGGCTGACATGAGCGTGTAAAGCCGCTGGTACTGGCTTATTTTTCTACCTGGGAAGTCATCGTCGACGTCGAGATAAACTGAGTAGCATCGGGAAACCTCGGACCACCAAGACGAGTGTACCAGCAGCATACCCGCTGCGTGACGAGTTCTACGACGCGCACGAATGAGATACAGGACTGTTCGCTGCGTTTCTGACGTCGACGACGCCATTGCCTATGAGCAAAGTCTGTATGGGTACCTATAATACCCATCTCGACTGTGACAGCACGTGTTCTGTACCCATCTGATGCGTTCATGGGATTGCGCAAAGACAATTCACACGTCGTTCACTGTCACGATCTGTCGACGACTATCATTGACAGTTGTGGTGCTCTAAGGGTCGATGTCAGGTCAATGCATCCAAGTTGCCGTACCTATAGCTTCGGCAGCCGCCAACGGTAATATCTTCTAGGATGATACCGTACTACCGGCAACCTCATCCTATGTTTCGCTTGTGAAACGCGGAATCGATGCCATCCACGAAGATCTGTTGTCGAGCACCGACCCCGTCTCTCGTCGAACATGTTCGAGTCCTCGCTTGAGAGGTGGCACAACCACGTCGCGGTGATTGCGATCCGGACTACAGGATCTCGCCTGACGTTGCTGGAGACCCAGAAGATGACCAACCATTTGTGGTTCTGGTAGTCGATGCTGGGGGTCCCGCCCGGATCTATTATCGCAAGGACGACCGCATCCATGGAAGAATGCTGTACCGGATGCAACGAACAGTGGTCGATTGGTTCCGCATTGTACTACAGGACAATCCCGTTGATCCGATGCTATACCATTCTGCATCGTTACCAGGTGGTGACATGTGCGCATCATTGTCAAACAGGTAGGTATGCTATAGAGCTAGCAGGTTAGCTAGCCTGACAAGCATATCTGTCTCCTGGCATATGATCTTAAAGCCTTGCTTGTTCCCTTGACATACATCATCTCCTCTTCTCCTATCAGACCCTAGAGTGTCACATGCCTCACGTCTCTTTTGCCACGATCACTTCCGCCATCTCCGTCCAACAAGGCCAACAATGTCTGCAGTGCCCTTACAGCCCTTACTCTCAACGCCCGCCTCTCCCTCTCCAACTCCCAGCACAAATCCACCGACTTCTCATTCTTCGTCTTTCCCTCCGCTCTATGTTGCGTCATCGCTGACAAGCCCGTCACCTACTACATCCTCCAATACGGGGCACCGCCCGCGACCTCCCAGCAAAGCTCAAGACCCACCCTAAGGGCCTCGAGACCGTCAACATGGGCCAAGTCCGCATCGGCTCCCTGTCCTCCCTCACAACACGCATCCGCCCCACATCTTGCCTCTAGTCCATGAATCTCATCCCCTTCCTGCTCTACCGGCGCTCCATCTCCCCCCTTCCCCTGGATGAAACACGCCATGACCGCATGCAGGGACTCCATGGTCATATCTTACCTCTCCATTATTCTAGATTAGTTTCATGTAGGAGAGCAGTTCTGCGACAAAAGGTCCGCTTCGGCGCCCTCATCTCGTTGGGCTTGTTCTGTGTCATCGCCACGTGCCTGCGACTGGAATATTCCTTCATGCAAGGCAGTTTGCAGCGCACGAGATGATTCTGGGGATGCATTTCGCTGCTGGTGGCCACGGCGGTGGTGCATGCTCCTGTGCTGTACCGGGGCGTGAACGTGTCTAATAGGAAGAAGCAGACTAGTTACGGGTATGCTGCTACGGGACCGCAGACTGGAATCGCCAGGACTACGGCACAGCAGAGGACGGTGGTGGAGGATGAGAAGGGTGGAGCGACTGTCAAGCGGGCTGTGGTCACGCTTGAGACGGATAGGGTGTAGAGTGTGGAGATAGCTTGATGGAAGACTGTACATTGACTTGAGAGAATTGAGAGTACTATCAGACTGATCTTGAATCCTGTGTCGGCTTCCAAGAATACTACCGGCACTGGACAGCATGTCTAAAGATCTTGGTACTGCCAGGAATTTGCCCCGATAATTGACTGCACTACCAGATGTATCGACCACGATCCAGAATCGTATCAGGTAGACGTAAAGAAAGCTTAGTACGACTGGGAGGACTACCAGCCCGTCGCGGCCCTTATGATCACAGATCGTGGTTAATCCGGCTTGTCCTGATCACTGTGCTGGCTCGAAGTCTGGTGGTTCACCTGGCCCACTTAGGCCACTCGACGTACCACGGCACCGGAACGTTCTCGAGGGCTGCAATATGTCAGTGACTGCTGCAAATTTCCTGGTAGTACCCTTAATTCACCTTTAATACGGCTCTCTATTTCTGTCTTCACGGCCTCGCGCTCTTCTGCACGATAATCAAGCCAGGGTTGATTAAAGTCATTGAATGACCGGTAGTTCATAACATCACCAGTGGCCACGCCAGGGTGAACTTTGACCTGGATCTGAAGCTTGTTCATAGCTTCTGAGAAGCGCCGCTTGACTTTCTCTGGACATGGCGGTACTTCATCTGTGCCTTGAGCAAGAGTTCGTCCACTACGCACGGGATCAACCTCATCGCAGGCGCGGTCTGCGACTAAGAAGCACGTCGCATAGAATGGCGTATAGGCGGTCGAAAGACGACATTTATGACTGACATGCGTATCGAAAACGTAGTCTAGGGAAGATTGGCCATGCTTATAGTTGTGGATCGCACAAGAGAGGCCGAAATGATCTCGGAGCGCCTGCACTTTGTCAATATGTTTCCAACAGTTCTATTGATGTTGCCTTACAGATTTGAAGAACGAGAGTGGTCCCTTCCCACTAAGAGTAGGATAGTCATTAACCAGGTCTTTGAAAATGTGTTTGTCCATCAGATGCTCACTCCAGCAAAGCTTTTCTTGCAGATGGTTGCTTGAGGAGCGTGGAACATCATCCAAGAGCTCTGCGAAGTACACATCGGTCTGTGGGTGTAGTCCCACATTTCTTGGGCCTTTCAGATGATCCTTGAGGCAGCAGAAACCCTCATAACAAGCGGCCAGTCTTTTCCAATATGCATAACAGTAATCTGCCTGGGTGAGAAACAGCGCCTCTTTGATCATCTCGACGATCTCTCGAGGCAGACTGTTATGGTAATATTTCGAGAGACACAAATCGACAGTGGTAGCTTGACGTCGAGTGTACATGTAGGCAGAGACATGCCCAAGAAGCTGCACAAGATCGACAGGTGCTATCCAGGTACTGCACACCGGAGTCATGTCTGTGTCGGGTTAATATCGGACTCGTGCTCGCTACGCGTACTGTACGCACCAAAGGCTGCTCGTTGTACGCTCTTGATCGTGGCAGAGATTGCTTCGTGATATATGAAGGGATGTAAGAAGATGGTGTAGGAGGTGTTGAAGGAGTTGGTGTGTGTGTGAGGGAAGGCGATGGTGATCTGATGTGCGAAATCCTGTCACTTGTGTGTTTCGCCAAGCTTTGATAGTCCTGTCATGGCGACGCAGTATCTGCCTCAGCGGCTCACTATGCACGCAAAATCCTAATACAAGCTCCATCAAAAGACTTCCAGGTACATGAGCGAGTACCTCATAAGGTTAGGACTACTTGACCTGCTCATCTGGCGCGGGAGCGCTTGGTCAGAGCATGTCTGAGGGTATCACCTTACGACCATCCCATGCCCTCGGCCAACATCAAAGTGTGCCGCGCAAATAATCTATCGAGTGTGTTGGGATAATAACAAATGCTGATTGTACCCCTCAGGATCGTCTGGTCGCGTCTCTTTTGTCGAATGACAGAACGATAGGCCTACATGGCTGTGGGCCGAGCTGCGAGAAAGTGAGCATGGCGTCGTCTTTCCCAGTCCGATCCGAACAGTCCTTCTGAAAAGGTACGTAGAGCTCTCGAGCTGGTCTCTCTCACGACCTGCTCCAGTTCTGATACCTTCAGCACGGCCGTCACCAGCAGTGGAGCATCGAACCAGTATGAAAGACCGACATCCTTCTCATTCTCGCCAGATAAAGCCCTTAATTCTTGTCAACTCACGCGTTCATCATTCCACCTCCTGGATATGCATTGTTCCATGGTACACCCACGAAAAGAACCTGGTTCTGCAGAAGAAGGCGTTGGCTCTGGCAGCGAGCAATGGCTGTATGGCTATCGAGACTACTGCAGGCATTCGTCGGGACCGTGATGAAGACTGGAGATACAGTTCGGGCAGGCTGCTGTTCTTGCTGCCGGCCCCGCGTGGTAGCCACATTAGTAGAAGCGCAAGTGGAGGCATTGCCATTTGACGCGTAAAAGCCGGATACGATGGCCACATGGAGCCAAATAATACAACTCAAGAGCTATGAAGGAGATAAGGAGGCATACAAAACCTTGGATTGAGGCATGCTTTGGAGAGGGACGGCATAGGATATGATCGATATCGAGCTGACGCAAGGGGCTGGGCAGGTACTTTCCTGCAGCTATCAAGCAAAGGGACGCCGATTTGACAAGCGGGAGTCAGTTTCTTTCCTCATTCCCCGATGCCCCATAGTTGGCCTTCATTTCGGGAACGAGTAGTACTCACCACCACGGATTCCATGGTTTGCGATGAAAGCAGCTACACTACAAACAGGGCCTGCCAACAGAATGGCTGCGTCAGCTCAAAGGCAGTCTCGGAGGAATTTTGACGACAAGAGGAGATCAGGGAAAGCTTACAGCAGAAATGTGGGTTTGAAGCTGCCATTCTCCAGAGGACCCTCCTCGTATATCCATCTCATCATGGGATCATGGAGAAGATCTATGTCAGTGGAGCAGGAGGTCGCAGGGCCGGTGATCCCGACTGGCCAGTATCTAGTCTCCTTTGAGGTCGACAACAGACATGTGGCAAACGAACAGTGTGCCTGTCCTTGCTCTCAGCCATCCTTGGCTGGCTGCGCATCATCTCCAAATCTCAACCCAACAAGTCTCACAAACTCAGCGACGTTTCCATTTTCGTCTTGCTCTCGTAGTGCTCTCAGCTTCTGCAATGCCTCGGCATCGCCCTTGGCTTGAGTCCATGGTCCGCTGAAGGACTGATGGGCAGATCTACCACCGACGCCTCTACCGCGACCACGAATAGTGGCACGCCCGCCTCGAGGTCCAGGTGGCGGTTCTAGAGTGTAACCGAAGATGCTTTGCAGTTTCAGACGAAGAGTCGGATCCTTTCTGAAGAGCTCGAGTAAAACAGCGTCATGTTCGAAACCAGTAAAGTCTATTGCTTGGGCTTGGCCAGGTAAGCGAGGACGAGTTCCAGGTAGCGGGTTTGGAGTGGCAAGATCTTGCTTGCCAGCATCGGCCGCGACGGAAGCATCATCGATGTCATGTTCGGTTTTGTGCTTCTTATAGCAAGGGATTGAGCAGCTGTCATGGTTGTCAGAATTAGGGTCTTAAGATAGCCGAGACGTGCGGACATACTATCGGAGGTCGCAGGACGGGCATCTATATTTTGAGGGCTGCTCAAGGCAAACACCACAGTGGAAGGTAGTCATGATGGACACAAGTACTGCAGTAATCCATGTCCGAGAGTCAGTATCAGACCATCATCGAATATCTGATCCGAGCAGCGCAAGAAAAAGGCAAGAATAATTGCTCTCCGACCTCGAAACCGAGATCTGCTTAGTCATCCAAATTTTCTCGACATCGATAACCCGCTCTGCTCCCTCTTCACATGTCAGCTCACATCTCAGCCATGAATACAGCACCACGAATACTAGGTCTAGCACGGCGAACATGGACCTGCTCATCATGCCGGACCTCCCTCCGCCGTCTCCAAACCACCTCCAAACCCCGCGCCCAAGCCATCCCGTCCATGCAGCAACTTAACCAAGTCTACTCCCGCCGGAACCAGAACATCCTCTACTACTCCCTCAGCGTGATCCTCGGTACCGTCGCGCTCTCCTATGGGTCCGTTCCCCTCTACAAGACCATCTGCCAGGTAAACCCCCTCCTCCCCCGTCTCCCATCCTCGCTGACCCCCCAAAGCAAACAGGCTGGGGCGGGCAACCCATCAACATCCACGACCTCTCGAACTCCACCCCAGAGGAACGTTCCGCCCGCCTCACCCCCGACACCACCGTGCCGCGCATCCGCATCACCTTCGCAGGGTCCACCTCGGACATCCTCCCCTGGAAATTCACCCCGCAGCAGCGCGAAGTGCGGGTCCTCCCCGGCGAGACGGCGTTGGCGTTCTACACGGCCACGAACCAGAGCGCCGACGAGGACATCATCGGCGTGGCGACCTACTCGGTGACGCCGGCGCAAGTGGCGCCCTATTTCAGCAAGATCCAGTGTTTCTGCTTCGAAGAACAGCGGTTGAATCGCGGCGAAACGGTGGATATGCCCGTCTTCTTCTACATTGATCCCGAGATCAAGGAGGATGTGAATTGCAAGGGGATCGGCGAGGTCACGTTGAATTACACTTTCTTCAGGGCAAAGTATGGCAAGGACGGGATGTTGAAGCCGATTCCGATGCCTTATTGAGGAGATTGGAAGATGGAATCGGAGGGGGGCCAAGATAGGCGAAGAGAGGAGGGCCGGGACTTGTGGATGAGCGTGGCGGGACTCAAAGGCAACAAGAAGGGTTATCTGCTGAATCGCATGCCCTGTAGGAGGAACCAGCAGGCTGTCTGCTGCTATACTGAAGAGTGCACGGAAGCTGCGAGGACGACATGGCAACGCCATCAACACGCTTGGACCCTGTGCACTATGGGTGGAGCACTGCACATATTGTACAATCATGAACTTTCACCGCTCCATTCGAGCCGGTTGTATATTTACATAGAGAGATCCCGGAGCACGAAACCTCTGCTCTTGATGAAATGGATGATACCCCACCGCCGTCTCATCATCCTGTTCTGCTCCGCTTTCTCTTTCGTATCCTCCATATGCATTATTTCTGCCTTTCGGATCTGGGAGAAAGCCAGTCGTCCCAGCCCTCGTCTCCCTCTCCTGAAAATCTCGGAAACATATCTGTGTATTCGTCCCTTGAAACGCCCGTTATGCAAACCCAGTCCCTATGCTATCCGCGATGCTCGCCGGGTCCTTGTGCCGAAAGTAATGCTCGAATGCTGAATCTAGTCTTCCATACAGCAGCCGTGAAAAAAAAGGTGGTTGATGATTCAAGTAATTATGATGCGTGTCTGTATTGTATGCTGGGTCATTCTCTTACATCGCTGGTCTCGTCAAGTTGTTTTCATGGTAGAAGTTATGGGTTGAACAATCAACCACTGCAGCGACCGTTCTTGCAGTTCCACAGACCACGTCGCTCGACGGACTTGTCTGGTTCTGCACTAGATTGACAGCCGTCGACCAAAGAGTTCTTTGGCCATGAGTAACCTCCATCAGCCCTGCAAGATGATTAGTACATGCACGTGAAGTGGAATATCTGAGCACTTACCATCTCGTAACGTTGGGGTTGTCGTATACCGCTCGGTGGTTTTCAATGTAGTTTGTGGTAGGATATCCTTTGGGGTCACAGGTCAACTCGCCGTCCTCATCCTGGTAGATGCGGATGTAGTCGAATCGCATCGTTGCGGGCAAGATGTCTGCGATACCGGTGTAGTTGATTGCCGAGAAACCAGGTGACATGCCGAAATTGCTTACGAGAGCCATTGGTTCTTCGGGGATAACACGCTGCCCAATGTTGCCATTTGGTCCAGTCGACTTGCCGTCAATGTAAAAGGTTGGCTCGTCACCGACAAAGAACGTGACATAGCCATCGGCACCTGGGACATACTCAAACGAGTACTTCTGGTATCCATTCCCATCGTACCATTTGTTGTTCAGTGTTGTCACGGCCGATATAGCCTGCTGGAACACACCACCTTGGTATGAATTGAGTGCCGTGACAGAAGTGTCGTAGATTTCCTGCCACTTGACGTCTGGTCTCCAGAATCGATCAAAGGGGGCGACTTGGAAAGATTGAGAGGCTGATCCAACACCATTGACGTTGCCAGGATCGAGGAAATGTACACTGGCTTCGATCGCATCGATCTCAGGAGCGCTTCGTGACTTTCCAGGGCTGGGGTGATCTTCACCGTCGCAAGTGCAAGCAGGAAGTCGAAGACCGGGTAAGTTGTTGAAACCATCTGGGTCACTCTGGTTGGCGGTGATTCCGGCATCGCACACATCATCATAGGAGTATGGCCAAGTGCCGTCCGTCGTTGCAGCATATCCAGGCCGGCCCAAATTACCCAGCGCCCAGAAACCGGGCCAGAAACCAACGGTGTCACCGCGACCTGGAAGAGAAATGCTGGCGTCCATGAATCCACCCTTGAAGCACAGTTGATTCCAAGATTGCAGCATACCAGATCGATAGTTGAGACCGTGATTCTTGAATGCCTCGAACTTGATGTTGAGAACGCCGTTGAAAGTTTCGAGAGCATCAGGGTCATACCATTCGATATCTTGAGTCACACCATACCAGAGATTGACACCGGTCCAGTAGGGATCGTCACCTGGATAGAAGGTCCTATTGTTCTCTTCGAATTCATCAGAGAAGACGAGCTTCAGGTCCTTTCCCTTGACAGACTTCTTGGTCATGGCAGACTTTGGCGTGTTGGGATCGATAGGGCCGCTGCGGATATTCTTGAGAAGGGCGTAATCGCTCCGAAGACACATTGGGTCGTTTGCACAAGCGTCCACGCCGGCAGGCTCAATGATCTTTCGCACAAAGGTGAGGATAGGATAGCCGATGAAGAGCATACCGACACCAAGGAAAATGAGCGCAAGACCTCCCAAGTTGACGACACCTCTCTTTGAGAAGAGCTCACCACACTTTGTGCCTTCCTTGTCATTTGGGTCCGGGTTGTGTAGATAGTCGTCCTTTTCGACGTCTTCCGGAAAGAGCAAAAGTCCAGCCGATGGCAGGATGTTGTACTTCTCCGAGACTGTCTGTGTGTTGACGCCTTCGTCATCGCTTCCTGCTCTTGATGGTGCTCTCGAGTCATCAAAGGGTGATGCGAAAGGTCCATATCTGCTGTCTCTACTTCCCGCTGATTCTGAACTCCAACTCGTTCTTCGCGAGTCCATTCCGTTTGCGCTCGGTGATCGCGATGGCGTCTCGTCTCGGGTTCTCCGTGGTCGTGACCGAGATGGTGGTAGAAGTAGTTCTGAAGAGTCTGCAGGTGCGAGCTGCCCGTACCATTGTGGCCGGGAGCCCGTGAGCGACCTTGATGTGGGTAGCCGTCCAGCCATTTCTCCCGAAGACGTTGAGTCAGTATCAATCAAGTCTCCACTGCCAGAATTGAGACGAATGTGAGGAGGAGCGGTTGTCCCCTGCCCTGGCGCTTGACCAGAAGGCAGAGACATGGTGGTGGTGGTGGTGGTGGTTTTCGGGATGTGATTTGGGATGTTTCGTTGGTACGTGTGTCCGGAAACAGTGATGTATTAGTGAGACAGCGGGAAATACGAGGTATTGGATGATGGAGTGTGAAATGCCTGCTTTCACAAGAAGGAAGCCCCGTGTTGGATGCTGGCCGGACCACTGCGCAGTAAATCTATTGATCCGAGAATACTGCTCTCGTGAACTGTCCGTAAATGCTGCAAATGTGTGATGGAAGCGAGTGATGTCTGGACGAGATGTGCAGATGAAACAGCAGATGTGGTGGGAAAGATTTGAGGAAAGTCGAACTGAGACACGGCCGTTTGATGATGGCAAAAGAGCAAGCAGAGCAAGCAGTGTTGGTGGCAGCAGCAGCAAAGACGCTGAAAGGGGAAGTGGCCCAGGACCAGCGGACCGGCAGACCAGCAGACCAACAAGATGCGGCAAGAACAGCAAGCACAGGAAGCACAGGCATTTTTTCCACGTTAGAAAGATGCACAGCCCAATGAGAAATGACAGATCTGCCCCCCCAAGAATCAATCTTCTTCCCGGACTCGCCCAGCTCACCATCTTTGGCTCTCTTCGTGGTTCCTGCGTCGTTCATCCGTGATCCGGCCCTGCTTGGTTTTTTACGTCGATTGTTTTCGCCGCCCTGTTTTTAGGAGGACGCGCGCGCAATGGCGTCTATCGTTGTTGCCTCTCGCACGACAGAGATCTCCCCTGCCCTTCTCAGCTCGTGTTGCTTTGGCGGCTTGTCTCTTTTCTTGTATGGATCCCCTGTCAGCCCCACCCACCGCAATCTGCAATCCACAGTGGACAAAGCTTGGCCCGTCCATCCTAATTTATTACACTTGACAATGTATCAGATCTGCCACAAAGTGTTGGGCCTTGTATTCCATATGCTCTTGTCATGCGCGAGTACGACACATGTCGCGATTGTGGCTGACGCGATTATTTTCTGGCAGATATTCAACATTCATTTGCCCGTTGCTCCTATCGATGTATCGGACATGCGGAACTGGCGCGAGTCAATCTTTCCATCCCCACTACTTTTACCGTGCATGCATAAAGGATGCACGACACAAACAAATCATCGTCAGGCCAACAATTGACCACCACCTCCTTGCACACCTACGTGTAGTGTCACGGAAGCAGTCTGTATAGTCCTGATGGATAAAGATCGTCGTGTTGTCCGCGAAAGGCTTTCCAAGGCTTCCTGACAGGTCGCCTGAGACATCAACATGCAAAGCGCACGAGGATAGGCCGGTTCTCACAATATGCGTTACGACAATTGGGTCTGCGCATGCATTGGACTCATGTATTGAACTCGTGCTCTGCGCAAATGTCCTCTGCCCGAATGTCCAGGTAGGTTGCAAGCCACAGACACTATTGCTACCATTCATGAGACTCCACTACAAAGAGGTACTGTCCATCTTGCATATCTCCAGGGTATCGTTGGACTCCTGCCTTTCTGCCCAGAATTGCATACATGGTTATTCCCCCCTGCCCCTCTTAGCTCTCCACCGCCTTTGCCTTCAATCCGACCACATTCCCGTCCTTGTCGATTGTCACCAAATAGTACTCTTTCCTGGTGCTGCCATGGGACACTTCAAACACCTTGACGGCATGTACACCATCCGAGCTCTTTGAGACCGCATCTACCACCTCCTTGTACTGTCCTTGAGGGTCAAAGTGTTTAGTGTCCGTTAGTGTCACGTCGCCGGAATCGACGCCGATGAGTTTCGCAAAGTTGGCTGGGAGAGATCAGCATGCAGTCAGCTTGACGGAGGAGCATCGCGGACTTTTGCTGAGGTCTTTGCCGTTGTGCTTCAGTGCGACTGGCTCAAAGGGCTCATCGCTGTCGCTCGTGTACGTCGCATCTACCTTCTGCAGGTGTGCTGGAACGTCTGTGTTGACCGACTTGACCTCAGCAAACTTGGTGTCTTTCCTCTCGCTGGCGCCGGTGTCCTGGTTGGCCTTGTCCAAGAAGGCAGAATAGTCCTCGTCTGTTGACATGTCTGTTCTTCTTCTGACTGAAGCGGGAGGAAATCGAGCTCGCACCAGTGGCCTATTGCAGTGACTGTTGAGAAGTGTTCGGGGGAGAAACCTGGTCGCGACTCGCATATATCTCAGTACTGTCGTCCTGAAGCTACAAAGACTACTGATCTAACTCTGCCTGCCTGCATCGACCTTGAAATGGAGCTCATCCCCCAAGCAGTGACGTAGGGGTTCACCCGCCTCCTCTTCTCCCAAAACCCAAAACCCAAGGAGCGGGCGTCGGGCCACCTTCGGGAGAGCTAACCACGATAAGAAAACTTTGCCGGTTATCGTACTGTCTCCTCAACTTGAAGTTCGACGAGGCGCTCAGATTGCTCTGCCCATTGGTCGGTGATAGCGAGAAGCCAAAAGCCCGGTGTCGCAGAGCTTCGAAGGGTCGCTGGATGGGTCATGCGAGATGCGCCGGGTATAGATACGTCTGGGTGGATATCTTGTCTTGTCCGAGCCTTTCGATCATGACTCCGGTTATAAGATACGCCTCTTCCACTCTTCTGCCCCGAAGATAGGTCCCTCGTCTTCCTTGTCGTTCTTGTTTTCTTGATTGTCGCTTGCTCTACTTGGTCAACATGGGCATGCTCAAGCGGCCAGGCTTTCTCTCAAATTCTGCAGATGAAGATGAAGGCGTTTTGGCCGAGCAGGGTTATAAGCAGGAATTGAACAGGAGTTGGGGCTGTAAATACCATCGAATATGATTGCATGATTTGGAGACTGATCAGTAAAGTGTTGCAAAACTTCGGAGTATCCTTCTCGATCATCGTACGTACACCAGTATTATCATTACCACATGGCAAGCTAACGCCAAACACAGAGTGTCATCACTGGTATTACCACCCTTTTCGAGTATGGCCTCACCACAGGTGGACCAGGAGTCATGGCCGGCGGCTGGCTGATTGTCTCCTCCTTCACTTTCATGGTGGGTCTGGGTATGGCAGAGGTCACCTCGGCACATCCCACGTCTGGAGGTCCCTATTTTTGGGCAGCTATGCTCGCACCTACTGCTCAACAGGCCGCCTTCTTCTCCTGGATTACCGGCTGGTTCAACTTTCTGGGTCAAGTCGCTGTGACCACAGGCATCACCTTTGGCTGCGCGAATCTTGTGGCCACGTTGGCAAGCGTCAAGGGCGGCTTCACTCCCACCCCTGGTAGTACCATTGGCATATATGCCGCGCTCCTGGTATCTCATGGTCTTGTCAATACATTCGGCGTCAGTATCCTCAAGTATCTCAACAACACCTCGATCGCATTGCACTCGCTCGGTGTCGCTGCCTTTGCCATATCAGTAGTGGCAGCAGCTCCTACTCACCGCTCTGCTCGCGAGGTCTTTGGTTTCTTCTATGATGGCACAGGTGATCCAGGCTGGTCTGTCCGTGCATCTCCAGCCTATGTCGCCTGCTGTGGATGCCTCATGTCTCAATATACCATTACCGGTTTCGACGCGAGCGCCCACTTGTCCGAAGAGACTCGGAAAGCTCAATGGTCAGCCCCTCTCGGTGTTTTGACCTCGATCTTCTGCTCTGCTCTGTTCGGCTTCTTCCTGCTCCTCTGCCTTCTCTTCTCCATCCAGGACTTCGAGGGCACCGTATCAAGTGAGATCGGGCAGCCTGTCCTGCAAATCCTGCTCGACATTTTCTCAGAAGACGGCGCCATCGTCCTCTTCACCCTCGTCATCATCTGCGTCTGGCACTGCGGTCTATTCTCCCTCACCTCAAACTCCCGCATGTACTTTGCTTTCGCTCGAGACAGGGGTATCCCGCGCTACTTTGCCCACGTCGACGAGCGCTTCCAGTCCCCGGTGCGCACCATCTGGCTCGGCGTATTCCTGTCTTTCTGTCTAGCGCTCCCCAGTCTGGGGAGCGCGGTCGCCTTTTCAGCTGCAACGTCCATCGCGACCATCGGTCTGTACATCAGCTACGGCGTACCTATCCTCATCGGATTGATCTACCCGCGCAACTTTCACAAGGGACCATTCAATCTGGGTATGGCATCTCGCCCGGTGGCAGCGATCGCTGTGCTCTGGATCTGCTTCATCACCATCGTCTTCTGCCTGCCACAACTCAACCCAGTAGACAGCCAGAGCTTGAATTACACGCCAGTAGCAGTGGGGATCGTGGCTGCCGGAGCGTTCGGTAGTTGGATCTGGGCGAGGAAATGGTTCACTGGACCGATTAGGCAGATCGAGGCCGAGGCGCATGGTGTCGACATCGAGGAGCCTGGGGCTTTGGAGAAGCTGGAGGAGGAGAAGACGAAAGGATCGCAATAGGGCGGGCGGCTATGGCCCTTTTTTCACTAGATACTACAGAGATGACATCTCATCAAAACCTATTTGCCTCAAATTGATCATTGGGGCTGAGGATGGCTAGCAGTGGACGAGCACCGAGTGAATCATGCCGTATCCTGTCAGCGCAATCTCCATTGATAGACGAATTGTTCGCGACATCTCACGTAACCCTGCTTTTTCTCCCTAGCGAAAACGCAAATTGGCTGATATATCCTCGGGCTCCATTACGTGTGGCTAGGCTTGTGACACGGCTATACAATCACCGCCTATCTCTATCTAGGACATTCCTAGCAGATCAGATCCCTATCGTCTAGCCGGACACGTATATACACTACCTAAGTAGAATGTCTATGCTCTAGTAGAAAAAGGATTCTACAGCTCGCTCAGGTTCGGACAGTTTGGTAGGCTGCACGGGAGCTGCTCCAAATGCCCTCTGAACGTGGTGGGCTTCCCCTCGAAAAAGCCTTCGCCTTGGGTATAGACCTCGATGATCGTTGGGCCCACGGGAGCGTTCTGTGGGAAGACCTCACCGGCTTTCGGTAGCTGAGGAATAGTGAAGCTGGCATTCTTGGAGGGAATGGAGAACTCGAATGTGGTGTAGTAGGAGTTGTTCCTCGGGCTGGTGTAGATGTCGGAACCCTCGTACTCGACGGCCAACGCCTCGTGGGTGCCGTCGGGGTGCCACAGCGTCGCGAAGCTGGGCACCACGCGCGATGGGTCGGCGGGGTAGGGGTAGCCCACCCAGCTGTGGATGAATTGGCCGTCTGGCAACCAGAGCCAGAACGCTGCGTAGCCTGCTGAAATGTCGAGGACGCCCCATTGGCGCTCGTAATACCCGAATGTCTCTGCAGGATCGAGTTCCATGGTCTCATTGCCTATTGTGATGGTACCGCTGTATCGCATGTTCGGGTTGCCCTGTCTGCGTCAGACATGTTTGAAAGTCATTGATGATGAGAAGAGTTGGCTTACCCAGTAGAACGAGAATCCTGCAGGCACTGTGGGATAATCGACAGATCCAGCAGGTGCTGGTAGTCCGACGCCGCCGGTACCGAGCACGTACAGATTCTTGCCAGTGGGCTGGACCATCATGTCTAGCTGGACGCCAGCGAAGTTGGAAGTGATGTGGATGTCAGTAAAGTTGTCCCCGGAGATAGGGGCGAAAACGGATTGGAAGGGAGTTGTGATGTTCCAAGACTCGGACAGGTAGACACCTGTTTCGTTGAAGGCCGTCCCACCAAATGCGGTAATGTTCTTTGGGTCATTGAGGTCGACCACTTCGTAGATGCCGGTCAACAGGCCGCTGACTATCGTGGGTGCGATCGTGTAGTGGTACTTGCGGCCGGATGTGGTTGTGATCCAGATCAAGAAGAAGTTGCTGTGCGTCCGCTGTCAATCACACATCGGGAGTGTCAAGGCCATTTCACGTACCCGTTCAAGTTTTGAAGATTGTCAGGAGCAATCCTGGCCACCGTCTTACGAACGTCGAATCGACCATCTCGAGTCTGGCAGCGGGAGCCTCAAGTCAGCCATACTGATATGATTGCTTGCGCGAAGGCATTGATATTTTGTAATGGATTACTCACTCCATCGTTCTCAATCTTGGTCGGCTCGTACAGTCCAAAGGGAGCAAAAGAGGGGATCTGGTCCACCTGCGCTCCGACAAGTGGTACTAGATTTGCTACGGTCGTACACAAGCCGTATAGGTAAAGCAGCGAGGGTAGCATCCTGTTCAAGATTGTGGAATGGAACGAGAGAATACTGCAGATTGTCTGGCCGCTCTGGAGACGGTCGTAGAGATTTGTTTATATAACCGATGCGCCTCTAACGTGAAGTACGAGGACTTCTGCACAAGGGGATGGCCTCGAGCATCACTACTGGATAATACAGTTTACGAGGATGGCGTAGTCCAGCTAGGCATCCTCTGTACCAATCTTGCCTCAGCTTGTGAACCATCATGCGTACGAATAGGAGATCAGCGGAGACTACACCCAATAAATGTGAGACATGACGTTCTGAGGTGACAGAAGTCCGGCACAAACCCATGAACATTACCAGTAGATCACGCCCGGGAGTCCAATACGAGGATAGGGCAGTAGGCAGAGAAGAAAAACAGCACCACGGATGTGCAAGCAAGAAGTGGAAGAAAATTGCAGGACCGTGGGACAAAGGAACTCGCTTGCGGGGTCCAGAGTGGAGGAGTGTTTTTGCAGCCTGGTAGGCTGATCCTGGTAGGCTGATCCTGGTAGGCTGATCCTGGTAGGGGCTGATCCTGGTTTTGTACTTGTACTCTCTATCCTCGTATAGATCAAGCTTTAGTACGAGCTCATGCCACACCCCTTTGGCAGAACATGTTGCTTTATGCTCTTCTATTCACCATCTACAAAACTCCCACCCCTGACACCGCCTGTGCCGGCCGTCATTGTGAGCTCAAAGAGGATGAGCTTATTTCTCTGATCCTTGTAGCGATATCTCGACTAAATCTAGAAGACGTTGCCCTTGGTCTGCGTCATTTTCCTCACATCCACATTCTTGATCATAGACACCCAGATGAAGCTTAGCGCCATAAAGGCAGTGCCAGCAGCCAGCATGATCGCCTGCGCATGTCCATACGCTGCCACAATGACATCTCTCTCCAAGCTTCCAACGGGGTAGCTCAGTTGCTGCACCAAACTACCATAAATCAGCGGTAGATTTGGCAGCGCATTCGCCGGCAGGTTCTTCTCCAGATAAGGTCGGAAGGTGTTAGTCCAGATGCCACCACAGATGGCTGCTCCGACGGAGCCTCCAATGCTGCCGACGACAAACAGCAGGGCCAGAACCGCAGCGACGTGCTGATGGTCTACACTCGCCAGCACAGCGAGCTGTACGCAGAGTACGAATACACTGCCTGCAATGGAGAAAAAGATCTCGCACATGACGATGTACCCGACGCTGTACCCGGGTTGACGGAAGTGAATCATCAGTCCCAATCCGAGGATGTACAGCGGTACGCACCCCCAGAGAATCCACTTGTACCGTCCGGTGACCCTGATCGCCCACCCAGCCAGGAACAGCGAGACAAAACTCACTGCCGAAAACGTATTCCCTACGTATCCTGCAGATGCCACATCAAGGTCGTACACGACCTGCAGGAACGAGGTAAAGTACGTGGCGTAGCACCCGTATGAGATCTGGTAGGTCATGTTGAGCAGGCATGCGCCGAGGACGGTGCGGTCGGTGAGGTGGCGGTGGTCGAGGAAGGGGACAGGAGCGAGGAAGATCTCGTACAACCCGAACAGGACGAGGACGACAAAGCCAACGACGATCATGGCGATGATGTAGGGTGTGCGCCAGCCTTCAGGGGCGAAGGCAACGAGAGTGAAGGGGAGAAGGAAGACGACCATCCCGCAGGCAAAGAGGAAGACGCCAAGAACTGGAAAGATATTAGCGGAGGACGCTCTGGCCACGATAACGAAGAACGATACTGTCAAATTCTTTCAGAACCCAGACGATGTTGTCCTTCGTGAATGCTGCTTTGCGCTTTTCGCGGACGATGATGCCAGTCTTCTCGGCACGACGAAGGTTCGTGGCGAGGAGTAGATAAATGGGAAAGGCGAAGAAGGGAAGGATGATCGCCCACATGCCGTAGCCCCAACGCCAGGTGGAGTTAGTGAGCGTCACAGCAGCGGCTTTGGATCCGGCGAAGGCAGAGATAAGCGCAGGAGAAGACGTGAAGGCGAACGCGAGGCCTCGATTCCGCAGGTTTGTCACATCGGTGGCCAGCACGACCCAGCTGTAGGAGAGGCCCCCAAACCCGACGTAGTAGAAAACCTGTCGAGGCCGACGTCAGTAATTTGGCTGCTGTATGTTCCCAGATTTCCTACCTCTCCTGCACAATATACCTCGATACTCTTGGATGATGCCAGCAAGACCAGTCCGAGCAAGCAAAGAGTAAGCATCAGAAGGAATCCTTCCGCGCGACCCCAGAGATCCAAAGCCTTCGCCATGGGAATATAGATGGCGCCTGCCAGTGCCCCAGCTACGACGCTGATCACAGTCAAGAGAGAATGTCCGAGGAAGGAGCTGGTGGCATAAGCGACCAAGCTGTACACCATGGAGGTTTTCATATTGTTGACAAGAGTAAGGAGCCAAATACTGAGGCTATGTGTTAGAGCGGCTTGACAATGGACCTGGAAAAGCGGGACATACAGGACCAACACAGTGAACATTGCTGCCTTTGACCAGGCCAATGTCACGGCCTCGATCTTCTGCACACCTGGCTGTGCATCTTCGGCCGGCTTGGAGGTATCGATATCATCTTTGGCAGCATTGCCTGAGCCAACAGAGACAGCGGCATCTTTGTCGTGGGGGTATGCCTGCGTGGTGTCAAGTTCGTTGACTGGAGCATCATGTGAAGTCTTTGAGCCAACAATGCTCTGCAGCTTCTCTTTGATCGCCATGACAGTTGGTAACACGAATGAGGGGCAAGATTGATATGAAACAAGACTTGAGAGCAGATCTTTCGACCTACATGTACATGCGGCCTTCTGGCCCTTGTGCATCCGATGCTCGGAGCGATCTTCAGACGCACATTTTTGCTAGCGAGATTCTCCTGAGTGGCACAGTAGTGAGAGGGTCTATTGAGGGTTCCAGCTAGTCATCTGATCGGCGCCCTGAAGGATCTATCCTGTCTGACAAGCGCTGGGACGCACGCGCCGACTACAGCTCAAGACTGCCATCAGATTACAATGATACGACACATGCACGCGTGGTTGTCGTTAGCGTGGGGGGAAAGTGAGTGAGAAGCACGAACGGCAGCTCGGAAGGAGGTGGAGAACGTGCCAAGTTTTCGCTTCGCGACCCACTCAAGGGCTACAGAAAAATCTAATCAGATCAAGACCGAGCCGAAAGCCAATCCTCTCTCTTGACGACATACCGCACCTCGCCCTCCTCAATTCCCGGTGGTGGGGTGTCGTACTTGTTGAAGAATGTCTCAACATACTTTAGACCGACTCCAGCCATTACGGCTCGTGATGCAGCATTGATGGCCATGGTCTCACCGACCACTTCTTCAAGTCCTAGATCCTCGAAAGCGTGGCGGACCATCTCGCGCGCACCCTCCTTCGCATATCCCTGACCCCAGAAGTTAGGGGAGACTCGGAAACCAAACTCGCCTCGACCCGCTTGGAATTTTTCGGGATCTTCCTTGGTCGGTATGGGTGCTAGAATCCACCATCCCACGAATTTGCCGTCCTTGAGACCTGCCCATGTCCCTAGACCAGGATGGGCAGCTGCGAGTCCGGCCAGCCACGAGTGCATTTGCGTGGCCTCTTCGTCTGTAAATGGTCGTCCGAATGCCACCATCTTCATGACTTCTGGATCCATGTCGAGCTTCTTGGTGTCTTGAAGGTGCTCGTTTGTGAGAGGGACAAGCTCTAATCGTGCAGTCCGCAGGACTGGCTGCGACTCGGCCATGTCGAAGTTGCTAATTGTTTGTTGATTTCTAGGGGGGTTCCCACGTAGAACGAGGTGTATCGAAGTTATGTGACTTCGAGAGGGTCGTTCAGCAGGAATTGACAAGCAAAGACAGCTAGTCAATGTGTCCTATGGGTAAATCCTTCAGCTGTGGGTCTTTCGAACTTCTCGAGGGTGCCGGACATTGTACATCGTCAAGCTTTCTAGCGTGGGTCAAATTAGGTCTTCCGATGCCGGTATGCGCCGCTTGCGTCCATGAATCAGGGACGTGTCGATCGCCTAATCCCACCACCAGCTGTCATGAGCTGCAGTACGACTAGAAGCTTAGGTCGAAGCACTCGTGTCTACACGCCACTGCCAGGAAAGATTCGAGAGTAAGAGGCTGGCTTTTCTACTTTCTGGAAGTTCAATTGGAAATAGATTCTGATACTACGATGTTGCTTCCCCAAACTATGCTGTCATGTTGCAACCTCTTCTGAATGGAACGGCCAGTCTTCAAAGAACATCGTCAGACTGCGACTTATGGAACAAGGCATTGCACTTGTATGTTCCTCGCCACTGTATTCATTCTCCAAAAGAGCATGGACCTTCTTCTTAGCACGCAGTACGCGGCACATTCGTCGGGCATTGTCGGCCATTTTCAAATCCGAGGCGATCTGCTTCCTGGCTTCCCAGTGATCTAACGGCTCGCCATCCCACTGCGGCGGATTCTGCTCGTACGAGCCCCAAAACATCATGAGCGAAGGTAAAGACTGCTCAGGTGCCTTTTCGCTTTCCACAACGGCGCCTACTTCCTTGTAGATGCAACCTTGATTCCACCAGATGGAGGGACTGCTAGCCATGCAGCAATCAAACGAGTTGGGCCTCGTCAATAGCGCATGTAATGAGAGCAAACCGCCATAAGAATGTCCATATAGCGCTTCCCTGGAGACTTGCACTTTTGGAAATCGCCTTCTGACCGCGGGCCGGACTTGGTGCTCTATGAAATCCAAGAATAGATCTCCGCCACCATATCCAGGTACTGCTGGCGTTGTTGGTGGAGTCAGGTCGAAGCTGCGTCGTTTCGCATCGTATAGCTTCCCATGTGGCAATGGATAGCCGACAGCGACAATGATGCCTCCGCCTGAGAAGTGTGAGGATGCTGCTCGCCGCCAAGCAGACTCGGTTGCTGTGAGGAATAACGCATTGCCATCGACGATGTATCTTTACAGTATTTCAGCTCACGAATTGGTGATGGACGTGGCATTTTACTCACATGATCGGCATGGATCTGTGGTCTGGAGCATGTTTGCTTTCCCAGTGCAGCGGCCAGGACACCTGAATCAGATAGTTGTCCAGGAGAAACTCTTCAGCGTTGGGCAGAGCCACAGCTCGTGACCTCGCGTCGTTGAAACGTTCCTCAGTCATATTGCTGGATGACACAGACTTGATGCTCACTTGTAATATGGATGGGTGATCTCACGACTGGGATAGTTAACACCGAGCCATGGTCGTCAGTATGTCACGCCTGCAAGAGAACTTTGTGAGACCCTATCAAGGGAACATCAACTCAAAATAACGCATCGTACGTTACACCACCGAATGCAAGTGCTACAGAGCATTGTCTCGAGAGGAAATTTACTCCGAGGCCGGCCCAGTGTGGAGTGGGACATATGCTTGGGCTTCGGAGGCAGGAGCTAGTATTTTAGAGTTATCTGATCCGCCCAACAGGATCCACTTGTCCCTGCTCGGGGTTAGGGCTTTGCCGCAAGCGATATCTGATCCGGCCGAATCCAAGCCGGGCCCACATGGCTAGATTATCTGATCCGCCTGATCAAAGCTTGTCACGCAGACTATGTGCTCCTTTTCCTTTCTAGGTCTTATCAGATTTTTCATCATTGTCGATCGTGTCATGCCGCAGATGGGACGGTGTGCAATGTTTCTCGGTGCCAGGGTCACGGTGTGCCGAGCTCGGCGCGGCAAGGCTCGTGCTATGTGCGATCGCACCTCATGTGTGCTTGGGAGTCCATGTCATTTCCCTGTAGTATGAAGCGTCTTGTTCTACTCAGTGAAGCGTTGCGCCTGTGACAGCAATACAAGATATGGGTTCGGCAAAAAAGTCTGAAGCAGGGGCAGATGCAAAGTCACATACCTCTGTAGGTATCTCAAGCTCCTCCAAGCGCCAGCTTGGTAGTTCTCTATAACCACGATACTAATTGCAGACCTCTAGCTATGGCGTCGTACAACATCTTTCGCCCGCCTGCTGGTCTACGCAGAGCCGACAAAAGCAGACCTTGCGATCCTAGTAGTCGCCCTTTCAGCTGCAATTGCATCCGGCGTACCCTTCCCGCTCATGGCTATAATCTGGGGACAACTTGTTAACGACCTCAACTCGGCCACCTGCGACGCTGATGCATCATCCGCAGAAGGATATCAAGGAGCCGTAAACGAGAAAGTCTTGCTCGTCGTCTATGTTGGGATCGCATACTTTGTCCTCATCTACATCTACATGTTCGCATGGAATCTTTCAAGTGAGAGACTTGCTCAGAGGTTACGTGAGAAGTATCTCTCTTCGATCTTTCGTCAAGATGCTGCCTTCTTCGATAAGATGAACGCTGGCGAAGTGTCTTCTCGTATCACCGAAGACATTGCTACTATACAGCAGGGCACGAATGAAAAGATCGGCATCGTCATCGGATGCCTTTCGTTCTTTATCGCGGCATACGTCGTCGCTTTCATCATGGATCCGAAGCTAGCAGGTATGCTGGTCTCGCTCTTACCAGCCTTCCTTGTCATGGCTGTGGGCGGTGGATACTTTGTCCAGAAATACTTCCAGCGATCGATTGAAAGCTTGACAAAGGCTTCATCTGTTGCCCTTCAGGCCTTCTCAAACACAACAATTGTCCATGCTTTCTCGGCGAATGCTCGATTAGAGGAGAAATTCCTTGCCGCTCTTGGTCCTGGTCTGGCAAGTGGTCTATGGAAGTCTGTGGCTACCGCGACACAAGCTGGCTTGCTGTATTTCATTGCCTTCTCCGCAAATGGTTTGGCATTTTGGCAAGGATCACAGAGGATTGCAGATGCACTAGACTCAGGTAACACAGAGATTACCGTCGGGAATACGTACACAGTCATCTTAGTCCTGGTGGATGGTATGCCTACATTACACCAACCCATGATTGTGAGAGTACACAGGCTGACTATGGACTAGCGTCACTCGTTCTTGCCACAGCGGCACCTTTCCTGCGCAGCTTCAGCGCAGCTTCTGCAGCATTCACTAAGCTTGAAGCAGACATCAATCAGAAATCAGCCATTGACGGCACTGACAAAGACAGCGGAGAGACGCTAGCCACTGTGGTAGGCGATGTTGATATGCATGATGTAGACTTTGCCTTCCCGTCCTCCCCGGACAAGTCAGTGCTGCAAGACATCTCGCTGAAATTTCCAGCTGGTCGACAAACGGCGCTTGTGGGATTGTCAGGGAGTGGTAAATCCACCATCACTCAGCTCATTACAAGAATGTATGATCCGACAAAGGGCTACATTACAATGGACGGACATGATATCAAGAACTTGAATGTCCGTGCGGTTCGTGGTCAGATCAGTTTGGTCCAGCAAGAAGCCTGTCTTTTGAGCCGATCCATCTTGGAGAATATTGCACTAGGGCTGGTCAATTCGCCGAAGCACGAGCATCTACAGGAAATCCTGCTCGGTGATGTCCTCGTCAAGACCGCACTTGCTGTTCGGAAGGGGCAGGATTTGAAGCAGGCTGCACAAGGTCATGACGCCAGGGTGCAGGAAATCGTTGGTCTCGTCGAGAATGCTGCCGCACTGGCTGATGCAGCAGAGTTTGTGCATGGCCTAGACGAGGGCTACGGCACACTTGTAGGCTCTAAAGGTGGCTTGATCAGCGGGGGCCAGAAGCAGCGTATATCTTTGGCTAGAGCGATTGTCAAAGATCCTAGGATTCTGATCTTGGACGAAGCAACTGCCTCTCTCGACTCCGCATCGGAGATACGGATCCAGAAGGCCTTGGAAAAGGTCGCGATAGGACGCACGGTCATCACGGTTGCTCATCGCCTGTCGACGATCAAGTCGTCTGACAACATCATTGTAATGCGTCAAGGCAGAATCGTGGAGCAAGGCTCACATGATAATCTTATCCAAGCCAATGGTGCTTACGCTGAGCTAGTGCGGCTACAGAATCTGAATGTCAAAGGTGGTGATGGTGGTACGGGCTCAACCGATATCAGCTCTCTTTCCACTGAATCTATCACCGATCTCGACGAGAAGAGCACTGCGCGCAATACAGCAGCAGTAGCAACATCGGAGAAGGGAAAGAAAGCAAAAAAGCAGGATGCGGAACCTAGCACTATTGATGAGGCCGACACGCCTTCGACCGCTCGATCATTAGCCTCACTCTTCCGTCCACACACGTTTTCGCTCATCATCGCTACTGCCGCAGCTGCGATAATTGGCGGTACATATTGTCTTTCCGCCATCATCTTCGGCAACGTGGTGGGTAAATTGAGCCCATGCGAGACAACAGCAGCGATCCGTCATGCTGGACATCTCTGGGGTCTACTCTTCTTCATGCTTGGTATCCTGGAATTCCTTGCCAACTTCATTGGCTGGTCGCTCTTTGGTTGGGTAGCCGAGCAGATCGTCCATAAAGTCAGAGTACTTTCTCTCCGATCCATTCTCGAACAAGATCTTGCCTGGCACGAGTCGAAAGAACGAAATCCGTCCCTTCTGCTCGCACTGATCACGAAAGACAGTGGTGCCCTCAACGGCCTGGCCGGATCGGTCATCTGTACAATTCTGTCCATCTTCGTCAGTCTGATAGCGACCATCACCTTGACACACATCGTTGCATGGAAGATCGCCGTCGTTTGTCTTGCAGTGGTACCGCTACTTCTAGGAGCTGGCTACATGAGGGTCACCACACTTGCCAAGTTCGAGGAAACACATCTCGAGTCCTTTGCAAATTCCAACGCAATCACCGTGGAGGCTGTGAATTCGATCAGAGCCGTCATGGCGCTCGGCTTGGAGCACGAGATCCTGCAAACCTATCGCCGTTCGCTGCAAGGACCAGTCCGACAGGCTGTCAAGCACAGTGCTTGGGCAAACCTATGGCTCGCAATCGGCTACGGACAGAGCAACTTCGTCTACGCCCTAGCCTACTGGTGGGGCTCAGTGCGGATTATCGCCGGCGACTATTCTCAAACACAATTCTTCATCGTCCTTTTGGCCTTGCTCGTAAGCTCCCAGCTCTGGGGCCAAGCATTCGCTCTTGCGCCCGACGTCTCCCGCGCAGTCCAAGCGACGCGCCGCCTCATGGCCCTCCTCAACCAAGGCTCCACCAAGCACCTCTCTGCCCCTCTCAAGCCACCTCACGATCCCGAGTCCTCCCCCGCCACATCTGAGAAGCCCTCCTCCACCAACGAAGGCGGCATCCCCATCTCCTTCCACAACGTCTCCTTCTCATACCCTGCCCGGCCCGACACGCAAATCCTCAACGATCTGTCCATCACCGTCCCAGCCAACACCTTCGCCGCGCTCGTCGGCCCGTCCGGCGCGGGCAAAAGCACAATCATATCCCTCATCGAGCGCCTCTACCCTGTCACCTCCGGCACGGTCCTGGTCAACGGGCACGACATATCCCGCTCCCCCGTCTCCTTCCGGGACGACATCGCTTACGTCCCCCAATCCTCCGTGCTGTTCGACGACACAGTGCGCTTCAATCTCCTCATTGGCGCGCGGCCGGGGACGACACCCACGCAAACGGAGCTGGAAGAAGCGTGCAAGGCAGCCAATATCCACGACGTGATCACGGCTCTGGACGGGGGATATGATGCGCAGGTCGGAGCGAACGGGGACCGGCTGTCGGGCGGGCAGAAGCAGCGTCTTGCCGTCGCGCGGGCGCTGGTGCGGAAACCCCGGTTGTTGTTGCTGGATGAGAGCACGAGTGCGTTGGACGCGGAGAGCGAGAGGTTATTGCAGGAGGGACTGGAGAGGGTGGCGAGGAACATGACGGTCGTGGCGATCGCGCATAGGCTGTATACGATTCGCAAGGCCGGGGTCATTTTCCTGGTCGAAGGCGGGAAGGTGGTGGATCAGGGGAGGCATGAGGAGTTGGTGGGGAGGAGCGAGCGGTATAGAGTCAACGTTGAGGCTCAGGCTGTTGTCTGAGCTGATCTAAGGCGAGGAGCAGGAGACGTCGGAGGAGAATAGTAGGATTGCAGTCAGGGCGTGAACATGGTAAGATAGATTGTGTCGATTGAAATTTGATTGTTCATGTTCGATCTTCCGCCAGTACCTTGGGATTGTAGAATGCTGGGGTGACCAAACTTCAATAGACGAACTACTATCGCAGGACCCTGGGCAGGACATGAAAACAAGGCTGTGGCGGATCGGTACCGTGTGTCGCGAATACAGCGAACCATGCCAGGGTCAAGACAATGACATGACAGTGGCAAGAGATAAACGTAAACGATGAAGAGGTAAGAGAAGCGAAAAGTGGTAGGTAGTATTGTACATTAGATTAATGATAGTCAGCTTTTGCTATAATACAGGTAGTAATGAGTGACATTTCAGTGAGAAGATCGTGAGCCAACATCAAAACGCCGCCCAATCAATCTGTATATCAGGCCAACCGCTCTACTGGGCACAAGCGACCAGAGTAAAGTTGCCGTTGCTGTTGCAAGTCCTGGTCCGGCCATCGTATCCAGTGATAGCGGCGCAGTTCTGGTCGGAGCTCTTGAGGCGGAATTTGGCGCCAGCGAAGGGGTCACCGTTGACCTGGCTGACAGAGTAGTAGAGAGTGGGAGGGGCGTTGGAGAAACCCCAGATCAACTTAGGGGTGTTGGGGCTGAAGTAATCTGCGTTGCGAGTGACGCCGAACGAGTTGCCCTGGTTGGATATGGTCTCGGAGTAGCGCTGGTTGGAAGCGATGGGTTGAGTTGTGGATTGCTGATTTGCGCGAGTGATGGTGAGGTAGATGGTATCGGTGCAGCGGTTCATGACGACTGCGTTGCCTGCTACGGCGGTGGAGGTGAGAGCGCCGAAGAGGACAGCGAGAGAGGTGGTGAGCTGCATGTTGTTTGATGGCAAGCTTGAGCTTGGTGATCAATTGTGTTTGTAGTATAGAGTCGTATTGAGTATTGTCTGCCGTGAATGGTTGAGCTGTGTGATGATGAGAGAGAACTACCAGGTGGGTTGAGGTGATTATATATCCCCTTTGGCATGTATTGCCTCTAGCACATGTTCAAATGACGCCCGGCTGTGCTCTTTGCAATGAGCTATGACGATAAGCGGACTTGACACCGATCCGGGTCCATTGACAACGGATATTTACGAGAGTTGTCTCAAACAAGCTCCAACCGTCAGTCTCCGTGCTCAAAGTTGACATGGGGAAGGGAAGAAACTGGGACAGGATCGGCACGTGCAGTAAATGACAAAGACGCTGCTGCAAAGCAAGGTACGCCTCTTTCAATAGACTGGAATGACCGCCAATTCCGCTCGATATTACCAGGATCCTGCGCAACTGGTGGTTGGACATCTCGCATTGTACTGCGGAAGTCGTGCACACCGTTGAAGAGCTTCGGAAGATCTTCGACGATCAGCCAGCAACGGGGACCTCATACAGTAAAAATAGATGAGACAGGGAAGGAGAAGATGGGAATGAATACTGCAAATCTCCAGATAGAAAGGACGCTGACCGTTTGTAGCGGTGAGATGATGACCTCTGAGCTATGGGCATTGTCGGACAAGAGCATTCCATCAGGAGAGATACATCCGCAAGACCTGGATCTGCAGAGGCAGTAAGCAGTGCTACACAACGATCTGCACTACAACCTCGTATTCCCGGAATTCTTTTTCAATTAAAATTACCTTGGAATGGTGATAGAATAGTCATTTGACCTCAAAGTGCCGCACAAGAGTAGAGTTTAGGATGAGGGGGAAGCGTCTGGAGAGAGGGGAGAAGTCAGTGCCAAGCCCACGGGATCTCCGTCCCGAGTGCTAGCGTTCTTTCAGGCATTCAAGATCAACTTGGGCCAAACTCGGCGATGATGCAGCGTTTCCAATAGTTTTTCAGATCTATGAACACAACGTTTAGTCTTCCATGGCACGCTTCGTATGCTCTTCAAGAGTGTTGGACACGATTGTACGACAAGCTGTTGGCAACGAAGGCTCCTGCTTGGTGACCACTCTGCCAATCCGGACAATATCCAGATCAGCGAGACCATTCAGCACACGAGCCCATCTGGCAAGCAGACACTCGACTGCAACAAAGGATGCGGTGACAAGTGCCACATCATTGCAGGCGGCTGACAGCCACGTGCCCATCGTTGACAATGTCATCTCGGACCACATTTCCAACTCAACTCAGCCAGAACCTCTGCCAGGATGGCCGTTTCCAAACTCAAGCTTCACCGACAAGCAAGATTTGGCAGATCCCGACTTCGTCGTCAATGAGAGCGTTCTGGATCAGCTACTGGTCGGAGGGCTCCCTCGAGAATGGCCGGCAAAGCAAGGCACGTCACAGGTGAATGACGGAACCAATCTGGCGGAGATCGCAGCGGTTCACAGCAATGATGTAGACGTGTCGCCGGCAATTGGAAATGCCGCTGGATCAAGAGCACAGAGTAGGAAGGCACGGAAAGTTCGACGATTGGAGGCGAAGCTCCAAGCCGCCAGATCGGAGCTGCTAGCGCAGAACAGCTCACCTTCGGGTTTGCCAGGACGCAATGTTAATAATGTCAAGCACCATCCTTCGACCGGAACCCAGGTAGCGCCAAATCACCTCGACGATGAAGTCGGCCATATCAATTCAATACTACAGAGCGACAGCCACAAAGATGCAAAGCCAAGAAAGCCGAAGCCAGCGGGGAGAGAGTCAAAAGTTCAGCAAGTGGTCAAGCAAAAACCGACAGGGAAGAGAAGCTCTCTACAGGCCAACAGAGACATGGGTGAAACTGCAGAGGCACCAGAAGCATGGAGGATACAAAAAGCTGCGCTCGAAAAAAAGTTTGGCGACAAAGGGTGGCAACCGCGAAAGCGGATTTCGCCTGATGCAGTCGCTGGCGTGCGGTCTCTCCACGCCAGCGATCCCGTCACATACAGTACTGACAGACTGGCGGACTACTTCCAGATCTCGCCCGAAGCAGTACGACGCATTCTGAAGAGCACATGGCAGCCCAACGAGAAGGAGGCGGAGGAGCGTAGAGCCCGTTGGGAGCGACGAGGCGAGAAGAAGTGGAGCGAAATGGTAGAGCAAGGTGTCCGCCCACCGAAGAAGTGGCGCGAAATGGGAATTGGTCGGACATTGAAGGGCGAGCCTCCTGCATGGAAGAAGAGCGGCCGTCCACGGCCAGGAGGAGAGCGGTGGATTGAACATAGATCTCCTGAAGAGCTCTTTGCACGCGCAGCGGAGCACACTGCTGCTGAGACCAGTACTCAGAGGCTCAATCTTACGGAAAGGATATTGTAGAACACGGTATACAAACCCTTACCGATACCATCCTGAGTCCCGCTTGCACCAACATGTGAAGCAAGTCCTCCGCAAGGCTTGGCAGCGAGGTCATTCCAGAGCTTCACAAAATCCGCCCAACTATCCTTTTCGCGATACCGACTGCCATTGTAGACAGTTGACAGGCTTTGCTGACTGGAGTTCGTCAGGTCATGAGCTTGCGACTCGCCTCACAACATGAAGACCCGACAAATACCATTACACGGAGCTGCTGAGCTCCAGCCCAATCGATCGCCGCAATGCCCTCCAACATCAGAACCTACGTCCAATGGAAGGACTCCAGCGTGTTTGCTGGAGAGGAAATCGAATGCATCATTACGTTCAAGAACGTAGCGCGAACAGCACAGCAACGAGAAAGAGACGTAGCAGATGGCAGAAATGGCTCTAGATTTGATCCCTTGCGGCCTATCCTGGAACGTCAGCGTACCGTCACGCAGTCGACTGCATTCGCAAAGCCTTCCCTTGCACGGCTTCCGTCTGTGACGAGCAATGCGACTGCTCCGGTCGGCCGAGGTCACAGGCCTTCTGCGTCCATGACGGTTGCGCCAAACACCCCACAGACAGGGTGGTCCAGTAATACATCAGTCGGGCAAGTCAGACCTGGCAAAGCGCATGGCAGGTCTCTCTCCATCCTATCGCTAGGCACAGATGTCGCCTCATCACCAGGGCGAGTCGGACCAGGTGTGGCACGAAGAGGAGGTCATGGAAGATCTGCGAGTCTGCAGATAGTGCCCCAGGCTCATGGACAAACAAGCCCCGGATCGAAAGCACCTAGCGTGGCGCAACATGCACTTGATGAGGAACTTGAGACACCCCCATTGGCAAGTGGAGCTATCCCCCGAATCAGCAGAAGGAGATCCGGTGTCAACACCGCGCCCACCACACCCGCTTCGGAACAGCCAGGTCGTAGCAGAGCAGGGACGATCTCATCAGAATTCAGATTTCCGAACATGCAACACTTGGAAGACGTGAACGAAGACGAAGAGGCAGGATACAAAATTCGGTCTACACGAAACCCGAGTGCACGCGATCGTAAGCTGTCACAGACGTCAGGACCGATTTCCCCAGGCGACACTTCCAACATTCCAGTAGTGATGCTTAATCCATTAGCAAAAATTCTTTCCGAGACAAGCGCAAACGGAACCCCTCGTACAAGTAGCGACTTTTACTCGCTAAGCAACAGGTCCGATGAAACTGTTAATTCAGAGATGCCATCGCAAGCATCCACAAAATTGATGCCGAGGCAGTCATTGTCTCGAAACAACTCAAGAAGGAGCAATCAGAGACCGGACGAACCAGAACATCTCATGATGGGGTATGCTCAAACGATGGGATCATTCAGCCTCGATGGATCATTGGTGAACCAGGCACCTTTTGAGGAAGTCAAGCGGAAAGGTATTATCGGCAGTCACGGTGGTGGCGGTGTGGTTGGCGTCGAGCAATCAAAGCGACAGAGCGGCATGTTTGGTGGCTTTGGCTGGAATAACATTGGCGAAAGCTTGACTGGACTGCTGGGCATGGACGAAATGAGCAGTATGCGAGAGATGAGGAGTTCAGCGAGCACAAAGACAGTACCCACCTTGTCGACACCGCAGTCCATCCTGTTTGTGGACCTCAGACTTGCTCCCGGTCAGAGCCGAAGTTATACATACAGGTTCACTGTTCCCAAAGGACTGCCACCTTCTCACAAAGGTCGGTCGATAAAGGTGGTCTATCACCTGCGAATAGCAGTCCAACGTTCAGGCTCGGTCGAAAGCCAGAAGATCAAAGACGTCGAGATCCCCTTCCGCGTGCTCGGCAGCGTCAATCGCGATGGCGATATTCTCGGTCATGATCTCATGTCACCTTACATTCTTCTCAACGACGTCGCCACTACCTCCCTCCTCCCCAACGAAGCCGATCTCACGACAGTCTTCACGTCCCGCTCCACTACGGATCGAAACACATCGCCATCAGCAGGACAAGACGATTTCCTGCGCTACACAACCCGGCTTCTCGCCGAACAACCCTCCGGCGCCCCCCTCGCCTCTCCCTCAGCGACAACAGAGCGACGCTTCTCCACCGACGTCCCCATTCCCAAAACAATGGAAGAGCGCATCGATCTCGCCATCCTGCGCGCGAACCAGAACTCCTCCTCCGGACCATCACAATCAAGCAACCGCTTCACCATCGCCCGAGCAGGGCAACACGTCGGCGTCTTGACCATTCTCCGCCCCGCTTTTCGTCTAGGCGAGACCGTGCTTGTGAAAATCGATTTCCGTCCCCCTGGGCCCTCTCAACAAGGTGGTCAGACGCAGCAGCCGCAGCCCCAATCTCAAGATAGTAGGCTGGGACTGAGTAGCTATCTAGTGACCATTTCGCTTGAGACAAGTGAGCGAGTTGACCCCTCTCTGGCGCTGAGGTCAGCGACGTCCATCGCGAGGGTGACGAGGAAGGTGTATGCTACTGCCACGGAGACGGTGATGTTCGCGGGACAAGCTTGTTTTGGACTCGAGATACCGACGACAGCGACGCCTAGCTTCGAGACGACGGGGGTACGGCTGGATTGGCGCGTAAGAGTGGAGTTTACGACTTCTGTTGTGCAGCAGGGTGCCGTGGGGAAAAAGGTCAGTGTTGATGTGGAGGAGGAGGGAGATGAGCAAGAGGATGGGGAGGGTGCGGAAGGGTTGGGGATTCTGGAAGCTGAGGATGGGCCCAAGGATGAGGCGGAAGGGGAGGAAGAGCCGGACATAAGTCGTGGAAAGAAGCGGCTGCATGCGGGGCAAGGTGCGAACAGGAATGATGCAAAAGACGACTACCCTGGGGAAACATGGCTCACAGCTGATGGCCTGCTGGAGAATGTCTCGAGCGATGATCGAGGGCGTATATTGGTTGCGAAAGAGAAGCTACAGGCCGAGACATTCGAGGTGGGTGTACCGATCAGGGTTTTTGGTGTAAATGGCATAGAAGGCGGAGGTGGAATGGGGATCAGTGATGTACTCGAGATATGAGCATTCATATATGACCATCTATGTGCAAATTGTAGTTGAGGTCAATAGCGACGTGCAAGGGCGCTGGCATTTAGAAATCTTGCGAGCCCAGATACTGTGTCGGAGACCACCAGTGTGCATTGTGATGTCTCATTGCACTATGAGGCTTGCTGTCCCGAATCACAGCAAGGCCCTTATTGAACTAAGATCTTTCCCGACCCAGGAGCTCGTTGAACAGCTTCTCATCCCCAGTCTCCAATCGTCTTAAGCGCTGTCCTTTCCTTCTTGGTCGTCATTCGTAGCATCAGTTCTAATCGGTGCATCGGATTCTATGCTAGGGTTATCGGCATCACCTTTATCGAGCTGCTTGTCAACCCCGTCCTCGGCTGTGCCTCAACGCATCCATTTCCAGAAATATAGGCCGACATCATCTCACGCGGCTTATGCAGCGGGCCAACGTCCTCGTGGCAACGCGTGCACAGCACAACGTATCCATTGCGGCACTGTTTGCAGTGGTTGAAGTCTCTGTTCGGGAACTGCAACACTTGTCAGTTCACAATCAACATGGATGGCGGGCTGCTGCCAGCACCAAGGCTGCTTTACGTTTGGGAGTCCGACCGTCCACATCAGCTCCTGCATCAATCAAATTCCGTGCGACCTCGGTCTTACCTGGTGAGCAGGCAAGGCACAGTGGTGTAGTCTTGTCCTCTGAAGCGGGAGGCCTTAGATTCCATGATTCGGGCAGCTCTAGTGGCCTCAAACGATGGCCTCGCCCGCCGAAAACGACCAGAACGTTGCGATCCGCCCCATATTCAAGGAGAAGGCTGACGAAGTCTGGATGTCTCCTCTGTGTAGCAAGTTCTAGTGGTAGTATCGTAGGAGAAGGCCTACCATTAATATCTGCATCCCTCTCCAATAGGGCCTTCATAATTGCATGGCTTCCCAAAGCGATGGCTCCAAGAAGTGGCTGACGTCCGTTCGGCATGCAGCGATTGACATCTGCGCCATTCTCGAGCAGATGCAGTACGACATCAATGTCAGTAGTCTGGGAAACCCAGTAGAGAGCTGCGCAGCCCGTGTCGCACACATTCGAGCCCGCGTCGTCTCCAAGAGCAGTCAGAATCTTCAGACTGGATTTTTGCCGTTGCCTTCGATGACAGCTGCTCTGACGAGATTAGCTTGGCCGCGACTGCAATACATGGCATCCACTTTGATATGTCGCTGCAGCCACTTTCTATAGCCCTCGTTTGGCCTGCGCTGGATTGCAGATGCAATGTGCTCCTTCAGGCCAGCGTCTTCTTCTTTTGTGACTGACATTGATACCATGTAGAATATTTGGTCGCTCGATCGCTAGGGGGATTCACGGCTCCAGTCCGGCCAAAGGCGCTTTCAGTTCTGCCGTGATCCAGACGCCACTGCCGACGCCGACCATCGATACGAGAGTCGGGTACTCAAAGCTGCAAGACATGTTAGTTGCCACCTATACGGCCTTTGGTTTTCCATAAGTGCCATCAGGCAGGCAGGCTATCATAACATGCACGCCTGCCACGGCCCCGTAGCGATATCTGTTCTGGTCCGCAGCAGGTGTCTGGAGCTGAGGATGTCGCTCATCTAGCATTGCTAGGACTACCACCTCCTCAGTACCCAGAGCGCAGATGATTCCGACCCCGTAGTCGTGGTGGTCATACCGCGTTGCCGCGATTGTTCTTCTGTCGTGTCAGGGCTGACGTCCGCGCGAGAAGTCATATTCTCTAGTCCTGTTCGATAGCAAACTCCGTGCCCCAGAAGTGCACGTCGGAGGTCAAAAAAGAATCACCCACAAGGATGCGTTTCCCCATTCTGCCTCCTCATACACTTACCGTGTCAGCAGAGGAACATTTGTGTACGTGTGTTTCCACTTGGAGTGCCACTCAGCCGTCGAGCTACTTCTGTTTCGATTGAACGCTGTATGCCACTTAGTGCAAAGCGCCAACGTAGCACGGCGGGCGGCCGAGCGATCACTCCCATACAGGGTCTAGGCCTCAATGACCACTCTGTCCCAGGCGAAGTATGCCATTGCCGAGAAGAGACGGTAATACATACCACATCTCAGGAAACAGGCTCGACTCTGCGTAACAAGGGTTAAAGGTGAACAATTTAGGAATGGTCAGCCCCACTTTAAGACGACTTGGATCCCAAGGCCGATCATGTGACCATGTGGGCCAGACGCTTTGCCATGCAGGATGGCCAAAGGCCCATACATCACACACGGGAAACGATCAATTGTGTTTTCAGACATGAATTTCCGACTATATACAAGGTGCGGCGCGGATAACGATTATTTTTTGGTCATCGTGTGATCTCATAATCATCTCATGATAGGCAAAGTCATCGACAATGAAAGATGTACAATCTCCAATTTCTTCCCCCCCCTTCCTCTTTACACAACGATATACTCTCCATCGACCCTGTCCATGGCCTTCCTCCACTTGAAGGCCTGCTGAGCGCATCCAAAGTCTGGGCTGTCTTCTGGCTCCCTCCACGCTCGCTCGAGGACCTCGAGGACGGAGAGGTTATTGTAAAAACCGCTCTCGCGTTGGATCTCGACGCAGCGGCTACGGACGGTGGCGCGATGGGATGAGTCGACACACTCGGTGCCGATGATGAAAAGTGGCCAGAGGAGGAACTTGTTCACGCAGCTGGTAATGCTGAGAGCGGTAATGTGGAAGAGCCCTTGAGCGACGAGCTGCTGGAAATTCGGGGCCGAAGAGGGGAGATGGGGGTTGGCGAGACGCTCGGTGTAGAGAAGAGCGGAGGAGCGGAAGGACTCGTTGATATGGACGAGGTCGCGCTGTTCGGGTCCGAGGGATGAAGAGCTGGAAGCGGCGCCGTTTGGCGATGATGGACCGGGAATACTGTTGTAATCCATACTCCAAGACTGCAGCCTGGAGCGGATGTCATGCCACTCGGTCCAGAACTCGGTGCGGCCATCGGGATACTGGTAGGTGGATGGCATAAAGGGATCAGACTCGTAGTCATCAAGCGGTGTGGTCCATCCATTGCCATCCATGCGGTAGTAGTCCTCGGGCTTGACAGCTCGCGGAGTCATGTTGCGGGCAGGGCGGCGCCACTGGTTCTGGTAGTGCTTGGTGGTAGGAGCATCGGCTGTGGGCTTCTTGTTGCGGACTGGTCGATCATGAGCAAGAAGGTTGAGACGACCTAGGCGCGCGATGAGCTTGAAGAGGCGACCATCACAGCCAGAGAACTGCTCGAGAGCCCCCAGATCGGTAGAGAAGTCCAGCATGTCGAGGCTTTCGTTCTCAATCTCAGTCTCGCGGTCATTGACGGTGGAGCTCATGACATCGAACCATGTGAAGAACATCTGAATCCAACCGATGAACCCGGATTGACCGGCGGGACCGCGCAACTGCAGCAGCTTCTGCACACCGGCAAGTTGAGTCTTGAATTTGGAGAAGCCTGAATCGCAGACGTGGAAGAGGCAAAGAATAAGAAGCGTTGCAAGAACAGAGTCGTCATCGACACTACCTGGATGCGCGAGCTGCATGTTCAACTGATCGATCGACATGGCCTTGTACATAGTCTCCTCAGGACTGGGTTCCGAGCGATCCTTCAAAGCGTCTGGACCCTCTTCGCTAAGTTCCTTGACGAAGCCAGAAGCCTGCAGATGCTTTTGACTCCGCATTCTGATGTTGTTTGTAGCCAACGCCGCGATGGCGTTCTGGAGTCCTTCGTTGTGAGTTGCCAGGCTAAGGACATGCGCACGATAAGGATTCGAAGGTCCATCAAATGCAACGAGTACGGAGCAGATGTGCTTGTCGTAGAAGTCCAGGAGAGACTGCATCCGCGATGACAGGTGATAGAACTGGTTGTTGTACACCGGGCGAGTCAATGTGATCTGCATGCCGTTGTTGTCAGACTTCTCCTCTTGCTCATTTTCATGTGACATCATGTCATCGATGGTCATCTCGAACTGCTGGAAGATCTCATCGTGGGCTGAAGGGGGGATAGGCCCGTGGAAGTCGTCGGGGACAACAGATGGCTGTGGAGTCCTGTCCAAATTGCTCATGGGATCATGGTAGCTGTGGTCAGAACTGTGGCCGGTGCTTTGAGGTGATCCGTTGTGGTAAAGCGGAGAGTTACTCTGATAAGAAGATTGCATATCGGCAGAGAGCACTGCCGAGTCGAGAGAGGGAGGAAGCGAATCGACTGCGCTATACGGGTATGGTGGCATTTGCTCGCTGAATGCGTAAGAAGCTGGGGTAGGTGGGAAATCGTGAGGCGTCATAAAACCAGATTCGCTGAATGTTGTTACAGAATGTGCTGATGAAGGAAAAGTAGAGTCGTGACCGGGTGAGAGGAATGGCTGTTGCATAGGTGGTACACCCAGATGCATGGGTGAGGGTGGAAATGAGCTGCGTGGAATTTCAGGTTGCATCGAGTGATGGGAGAAAGGAGCTCCAGGCCATGCTTGAGCCATTGGGGGAATATCAAGACGAAGAGCAGGAGGAGGCAAATGTTGCCGTGGATGCTCGATCTTGATGGGCCGGCTTTCTGGTAGAGTAGGTAGACTGGCGGCGAAGTTGAAGGAAGACTGTCCATTCGGTAGCGAGGAAGACATATTCGAGTCGTTACCGTTGCTAGTAGTGCTTGCTGAGGATGTCTTTCGTCGATGAGCTTGGAATTCGGTCTTGACCTCGGCCGAGGCTGCTACAGGACGACCAGCCACAGGACATGTAAGACCTCGAAGTTTACCGCGAGAGGCGACACCCACGCCCCAGGTCAAGGTCGTTCGGTAGCCAGAACATTCCTTTCCAGTCTCCAGACATTGGCTGCAGTAAGGTCGTTTCCTGTCACATTGGGTTGATCTTTTGCGGCAGGTGAAGCAGTCTTCTGCAGCTCCAGATGCGGCTGCTCTTCGTCTCCGTTTCCGTGGGGCAGGATTGTTTTTCGACTCCAGAGCTGGAGTCTGAACTTCTGCAGTAGCCATAACGGAGGGTCTAAAGATGGTGTAGACGCGCTCGCAGGGGTTCCGTCGAGGACGTCAATGAGAGAAAGGACGAGGATCGATGGATTTTTGTGGATCCAGCCAGGCCTCTGCTTCAAGGGCAGGGGACTGGATAAGTAGATGAATAGAGGCTGTCGATCAAACCCCAAGAAACAGAAAGTGGCGCGTTGTCGAGAATTGGCAAATTAGAAAGAAGTCTTGTGGTAGATCACGACGTCTCTACAGTACATTGCCTGTTGGGAGCGGTAGTTCGTACAAAATCGACTCTGTCAAAAGGGATCGCAACGATAGAAACGGGATGCGATCTAAACAGAAATCGTGGGGACCGACAAGTGCGAAGGTTCAGTGACGTGGGATATGAAGTGGTTAAGGGCCAAAAGCCACCCACGTCCCATGCACGACAAGCAGCAATCTCGCACTCCCCCGCTGGACGACAAGACAATTGGAAGCGGAGCAAAGGTTCGCCTGCATCTTCTCTGCAGGGTCGAGCGTGCCTTGGTGCCATTGGCGTACAGAAGCTTTGGCGACCAGTCTCGGCGGTTGATCTGCCAGACTATGAATGCACCAATCGGCTGACTCGATGCCTGAGCTGTACCGAACGGATTCCATTTCGTTATCTCGAGCACAGATGTCCCGCAGTTCCCGCTCCTCTTGCCCGCCGCTCCCACTGGATCTTGACTGGTCACTGCTGTGTATTGCAGGACCGTGAGCGCGGATCTCGACACAGTTTGGGCCTAGCGAACTGAAATGTGAATGAAACGTAACTTTTGCCCGCGCAGAGGCTGTTACCATGCTGCATGTGTGACCGTTCGAACCAAAGGAACCGTACAAAGCTACACACAGAGGGCTGTGCTGTCCAAAGTCTGGAGTGAGTTTACTACTTCGAGCCGGCGTTGTGCTTGGTCTAGCCTGTTATTCCTGGTAGCATTATTGATGTCTCTATTCCGACCGCTTATGCATCCGTTGAACTGACCCAGGCGGTCGTCGATCAAAGCAAGTCGTTGCGTGATGCCCTGTGTCATCTTGGACATTATTCGCGCAACCGGACTCTTCCTCGCAAAACAACAAAAAGCGTGGCAGCTTGCATTGATGAAGACCCTGTTCTTGGCTTACAAGTTCTGCAGGATGAGGAGAAGTTGGCTGTCGTCTCTCACCGCTTGCCAGCGGCATTTCGAACGCCTCGTCCTGCCTGTCATCCTGCATCGTGCCCTTCATTTCTCCAAATCCGACGATGCTCGCCTATCGAAGTCCCTGGTACGTCGATTTCTGTTCCTCATTCCAACGCGGTCGAGAAGTGACTACCCCTGTACGCGCTTTAGATTGACTGTGGAGATCCCCCGTGGTTTGCTATCGACCAAGCTCGTTCATCTGCAGTGCCGTGCGCACATCGCTACCTTCGCGTGCGCATCGAGAGCAGCGTCTGCAGAGTGGAGTGCAGCCCTGGGCGTTCCTGAAAGTTTCCGAGTGTCACTGACTCGATGTCATCGCCACAGAATGTCACCTTTCCCCACTGCCAATAATACGGCGCCCAAGAGTTGGATGCGTCACTCGCAGTTTGGCGCTGAGAGAGCCAACCTCACCATGGTGGTCCACTGATGACGGATGTGCATGTGCAGAAATCGAGCTTGATGTTGCAATACACATGCAAGCATGGCATCCTTGTCTGCTTGGGCCTCTTGAACTTCGCTGACCCCGACAGCACTGCTGGTGCAGGACTGAACTCTCCGGATCCTCAATCAAGCCTCGATATAGATGCGGGCAACCTATTCGTCAGATGCATCGACCGGTCTAATCACTAGACTTGTCCAGTTTTGAAGTAGGGCCGTGCGTGATATGGGCGTGACGAGTACCTGCAGGCGCCGACCGACGGCAGAAGCTTCCACACCTCCTTCTGTGTGTTATCCAGCTTCGCATCCCGGGCACGCAATCAGTTGCTCCAATGGAAATGCATATCATCGTATGGACCTCGTCGTCGACCAAGTTCGCTCCGCAGAATTGCCAACCTCGCTATATTGCCAGGGTCTTTCGTCCAAGCATGGACTATCTTTGACCACCCAATCACGGACATGACCTGGTTGCCACTACACGAGACCGCTGCAGATGTGCTGATCATTCGGCCATGTTCGGTACCCCTACGAGGATCGACTGTCATGAGGGTTAGCTCGTACATGTCCTTTTTGGATATCCAGGCGAGGGGATATTGAGTGATCTTCATCCACCCCCATGGTCATCCGTGATTATTGAATATGACTTTTCAGCAGTGACTTTCTAAGCCGCAATAACGCATGTGATGCTTGGCAAGTGCCCTGCATGGGGGTTCTTCTAACCGATGCAGCCAAAAAGAAAAAACCTTCATAACGGTACGGGTAGAATGATGACACGGAAGGGCTACACGAAAGGTATCAGAGGACCCGCGTGATCGAATGCTTGGTCCTCATGTCGCGACCTCAACAGGCTTTTGGGCTGTGATATGATTACTCACTACGAGATATGGCGAAGAGGGTGTGGCCGGTCAATTTCGGTACTCGCCTTCCAGACAGCCCAAACTCGACCATGTTCCAACTTAGTTTTGAAGGCGAAGAACCTTGAAATATTGCTTAGGGCTTCAAGAAGCTATCAAAATCAAGTTTTGTGACATGAATCGTATCAGTCTTCGAGGTGCTGGTTCTATAGCTGTCTAGCGATTCTAGAACCGTCCGATGGCGTTTCAAGAACAACTTGTGGAACCAGAGTCGCCGAGTGCGAGGAGGGTATCCGATCTCCGAAAGGTTTTCGCTTTTGCCGGAGGATTCAGGTGGAGTCTATGATCGAGCCGAGGTAAGTGTTGACAGCTTTTGAGATGTGGATCGGGGGATGGTCACGTGATGACATCTCTCCCCCAGCCTGTCATTTTCCCATGTTTCTCACTTTCCAATTCCACTGCAGTCCGGTTCGGAACAACGCTATCGCCATGAAAGAGCTCTAAGCAGTCTGAACAGTGCTTCATCTGTCTGCCCCATTTTGACTGACGTCTATGCTCTTTACAAGTGAGGCTTCGTGCACCCCTTTCGATGAGCTTCGATATCTGCGTTGTTCCGCCAATTGCGAAAGTAGGTCGTAATTGCAGCATGTGCGTCTCATGTTGACTAGTTGCTCATTGATCGAAAAGGTCAAAGACGGGTTGGACGTCGATAAAAACACTTGACTCGATTCCCGACAACCTCGATCATGAAAGCAGACATCAGAAGTCTCTCGGACCAACTCTGTCAGAGAGACTAACTCTGTCAGACGTGCCATATGAAGGATTATCCAGTACCAGATCTTGTGAGTTGGCTCATTGGCAGTGCCTACACTTTCAGCGGTCTTTGTGTTCTCTTTCATGCTGTCTCCACTTAGCCCCTTCGACCCATAGCTCTCTTCTCACAGGACTATACATCATTCACAGATGTTGTCTCAAGGGACACATGATTACTCAGAGGTTCAGCTTATCAGATTGACCAAAAGCGTATCGGATGTACTGCAGCTGCGACCACATTTCCGTCGGCACCAAAACATCACCTGACTAGCACAGCCTGCAGTCTAGTGGCACAGCTGTGTACATGCCGTGGTACATGGTTCAAGTCGCGGCAAACGCGGTACAATCGGACATTGAGCAGGCTCTTCCATTGGCTTTAATGTATGAGCTGAACACATAGTGTCATCTTGGAATTGCCTCAGGACACACAGGAGGGATCTTCCCACCAGCTAGATCCAGTCTCAACCCTCCATCCGATTTGCACTATTGAGAGTCTGACCGGTCGCTGTACAACGCAATGATCAGTGCGGGCTCTTGGTACCACCAGGGCTCGCAGAGAATGTATAAAAAGCTGTAGGAATGCTGGCAGACAGCTTCGAGCATTCACTTTCAATCCATCACTACACAGAAATACTTAGCGCACGCTTACAGCGACGCAAATCCACGACCGGAATGAGTCAACCATATGCCAGATTTCCAGGTGGCCAGCCCGGTGCTATGCAATGGGACTGCAAGTATAGGCCCTACCTCAGCACATTCGAGCACGCAAAGGTCGGCAGCAAAGATCAAATATGCCCAAGATGCTTTGTATGACAAGTCAACACACGTGCTCTATCTTTCTACTGACGAGGGACCAGAGCAATACAGACGAGCAGCAGCGACGTGTTCTAGAGGCCGCATGGAACCGCGCAAGAGGACGAGGATAAACTTAGGTAAACGAGCAGCAGATCTGCAGCCCGAATCGTGCACTTTGAAGGAAGAGGACAGTGGGTAGATAGTCCTCAAGGGAATACACTCACCACTCGTTGTACGCTCTTTCCAATCCTTGCCATGACGTTAGCGAACTGCAACCGTGGGACATTTTGAGACAGGATAATGAGTCAAGAAGCAATTATACTCTGTCGATGGACTTAGCTTGTGCAAAAAGAGCGAGGAAGTCACTCCATCCGATACTTGGTAGTGATTTGGCGCGCCTAGCGCGGCTCCGCCATGTTAGTGTAGAGCGTATGTGCGATCACAATTTTCACACTACACCAATGGCATCTCAGCGGACCGGCTCCCTTGCCCTCGCAATCGATTCATGTCGTCCTCAAAAGTGGGCAGATGGAGCGGCTACCGCGCCTCAATTACATACGCTGGGTACATGCCGCAGCTGAAACATGCTTTCCGAGTGTCAGAGCCAATCGCTCTATCAGATCCGCTGAGCTCGGTGGCACAGACGTTGATGAACCGAGCCGCTCACACAAAACTAGGCAATCATATGCGAGTCTCTCCGCCTATCGCATCACATCTCAGCTCAAGCATGCATTCATCAGAACTTCTCCTGCGCCGGCCTGAGATCCAACTCGTGCGTCCACAGCTCCGGCCCTTGCTGATGCAACCAGAGATATGTCTTCCCCACTGCCTCCGCACTCATCTTCTTCCCGGACTTCTGATCCGGCCCATCCTCATCTCTGATCGAGCCATTGGCGATCGCGTGCACGACATGCACACCTTTGGCGCTCATCTCCCGCGCCAGCGTCTGCGCTAGTTGCCTGACGCTCGCTCTACCCGCGCCGTACGCCGCGAATTCGGCATTACATCGCAGTGCCCCAAGCGTCCCGGTGAAGACCAGGGTGCCCTTCTTGGGTGCGCCTGAAGCAAGGTCTGACTCGCCGTGGTCTGCGAAGAAGCGGCGCAGCGATTCTTGGCTGAATGAGAAGGCGCCGCCGGCGTAGGTGTTCAGGGAGGAGGTAAAGTCATCGTAGGTCTCGGAGAGGAATGGTTTCTTCGACGAGTGTTTGACGCTGTAGATTGCAATGTCCAACTTGAGACCAGCGAAGGACTTGTGCGATTTGATGCTTTCGAAGGCTGTCTTGAGAGAGTCAGGAGACGTGTCGGTCGGGAAGGTCTCGATGACAGCCGAAGGGATCTGAGATCGTAGCGACGACGCGATTTCGTTCAGCGATTCTGGTCGTCTAGCGAGGAGTGCCATAGCCATGTTGCCATGATCGGGATGGGCAAGAATTCGCGCGATGCCTGCACCCTGATGCGAGTCAGCATGATGGGTGTATATGCGGCAAGAATGCTACGCCGCCGATGGAGGCACCAATGTGCAGAGTAGTGCCTTACCGTCGTCGGGCCTGCGCCGAGCAGGATGGCTAGACCTGATGGTGCCATACTATATTGATGATGATTTCCTGACAGGGCCAGTCTTTGCTATGGTCAGCCTCGGCTTTCTTATCAGTCGAGTCACTCGAAGGATTACTGGTATCTATGTCAAAGATACTGAGCGTGGGTGCCTGACACCTCGATGTCGTGCATGTTCGCGAGGGGTGCTACTCGCTATATCCGCTGACATGCTTCTGACGTCAATCCAGATGCGGCGCAAGACCTCATCGTGCATTGGCATCGACAGCTGGATCGAGGGGTCCTGAAACTCTAAACGACAACCAGACTAATGTTCAGATAGACACGAGAAAACTGCCTTTACGTTTGGAGCCGATCTCGTACTTGGCAGAGTGACTGGGGCAGTAACACGACGAACTGCTTGTTGCGCCAATATCAGACCTCAAGCGTTCAGCCTCAATTCGTCAGCGACAACTCTGACAGCCTGACACGAGACTGTTGATTCGTTTCATGGCCGATTCCTTCGAGCAGTGCAGATTTACGGCCCTTACAACGGCCACTGGTAATGGCCCACGCAATGTCAAGAAGGCAATTGCAGTCGACTCAACAGCGTTTACGTGATCCAAGGCCACATGCGCAACCGTCTTTCAGCTGCCGAGCACCTACTTCAACTATACTTCCACCGTACAACCGTAACGTTAGCATCGATGCCCATACGACACAGCGTCGAGCACGTGGTTCGTCATGACCGTTGTCCCAAGATTGGGAGGTGCCGGGGAGGAAGCCTTTCTCCTTCTCTTCAGACCGGAGTTGAGAAGATGATGGTTCCAACGCCCTGCTTTACTCTCCACGTGGAGCGTGGCCGGTGGGTTCTTTGTTCCCAATACAGCGAAGAGGAACATCTGCACAGACACAGATCCTCCCTGCTCGATCTGCGACTCCTGGCTTCGGGAGCTGTTCTCCGTTGGCAAAAAGCTCTCCCAGGACCCCGCCGAACCCGTCGGGAGAGTTTTTGCTAATCCAGACCTGGGCTAAGTTCGATCCGGCGGATTTGGAGACCCTATGTAGACGACCTGCATAGCCGCAGGAACATCTGTTCAGTTTCTCTCCGGCATCAATTTCGCATAAGCTCAAGTCTGTTGTGCACCGCAAGTTGCGTACTAGTCGCATTATCTTTTGCAGGTCGTATGTCTGTCTCTTCTACGTTTGTCGTTCGTTGAAGAATTAACGGGTGGCTTTCCGTAGAGGAGTTGGACCAAACGTGCGGAACCACATCTCAGCACCTGGAGTGTCTCGCACACGCAGACGCACATGGTCTTCGTGTCTCGTACTTAACTACCGGCCAAGCGATCTGCATTCGCGGCTAGCCTTACCACCTGGGCATTCCAAATTCGACCGCGAAGGGAAAAAGCAGGATACAATTCTGAGAAGATCAAGAGGGTTATCCTGGACAGTCTCGAGTAGCCGACATGTCGCGAGGGATCCAAGACGCGAATACACACGCTATTGATTGACGCTCTTGCGACCGGAACTTCTACGACCGCATAATGCCATCGCAAGCGCGCGACTCGAGACGATCGTCTAATGCAGGGACGTCGTCGCGTAGCGATAGGCGGGGCAGCCTCAAGACCAAGCAGAGTTCGGAAGAGCTGCGGGGCAGTATCAAGACGCAAGATGTATCCGGACAACGCGGAAGCAGTCGCACGGCTTCAGAGGTCAACATGACAAGTCTGCAAAGGGAGGAGCTGAGGGAGGGACGGGATGCCGTGCAGCACGATCTTTACGATCGCCCGTTGAGAAGTCCACGGCGCAGGAGCTCAAGGAATTCGAGAACGAATTTGATATCCTATGGATCATACGGTGCAAGAGCTTTGGACAGCGAGGTCACATATGATGTGAATGTTATTGTTCTGGGCAACGAGTCGGTGGGAAAGACCACCTTCATCCACAGAACACTGGACCTGGATGCGAAGGATGTGATGGACCCTCCGTCCCGTATATTGACAATCGCGGGAAATCTATGCATGGTCCGCATGTTCGAGATTAACATCAACGAGGTTTACCAGGGTGAAAACGACGCATTATCTTGGCCGGAGCGGTTAAAGCACACCACCATTCACGGCGTTATGACCTTGTACGACGTCGGTAACAAATCGAGCTTCAAGCTCGTACCTGAAGTTCTGAGTGAGTTGCACAAAAGTCGGCGTTTGTTAACAGAAGCGGTATGACTGACAGGGATCCTGCAGATTGTGTGAACATGATGGGCATAACATCCATCTTGGCTGCATGCAAATGCGACATTCGAGACACACAACGTCAACTCGAACCAAAGACAATCGAGCAACGTGCGACCTCTGCATTTGACAGAATCACAACGCTACAGACATCCGAAGCGTACAACGAGCCTTTCCGACGTGCCATTTCTGCTGTTTTGAAGCATGTCGTGAATCAGTCACAAGGTCCGTCCTCCCCCCTTCTTTCTTTCATTTCTTCAGATCTTGGCCCGTCACGGTCCTGGGAAGCAGCATGGTTTCGCCAGACAGTATAAAGTTTACAAGATTGCTGACATGTATGTGCCCTGCAGACAATCTAGATGGCGCAGGTCCACGCCGACGCACCCTCCCGCAACTGCCAGGACCCGTATCAGCTCGCCGACCACCACCACCGGGTCACTCCAGATCTACATCAGAGATTCCGGGATACAGACGAAACGACTTGTCATCACCACATGCCGAATTGAGCAGGAATGGATCAAGCTCAGCATCCAAGAGCACTTCCGTGTCATCACGGCGAGAAGACATGTCGTCGTCCTTTCTTATGGACGAGTCACATACCGAGGACTCTGCATCACATACCTCAGTGTCTGCCCACGAGACAGATGCCTCTGAGGGAGAGATTGATCAATCGATAGGTACTCCACAGACGCCGCAGGAGGAAATCGGCTGGACCTTTGACTCCCTTGTAAATCGACTGCTGGCAGTACCAACATCCAAAGCCGATAGCAAATTCGCTGCCGTCTTTCTTGCTCTCTACCGCAAATTCTCGCCACCAGGACAGCTTCTCGAAGGCATTGTTGTACGATTCGAATCCATCGAGCATACGGAACCTGTTCTACTCACTAGGACGGTGGCGCAACTTCGATACCTGACTGTCATCGAGCAGTGGATGTGTCGATATCCGGGAGACTTTGCACACCCGAAGACACTGCGTCGCATCCGAACATTCATCAGCAAATTACAGAAGAACAGGATCTTTGCAACTGCAGCACAGGAAATGAACAACCACCTCGAAGCTGTCACAGAGGACGACGATACCGAGTGGGCATGTTGTGACAAAGAGCGCAAAGCGCTCGAAGCCGCGAAGCCCAGCCTTGAGTATTCATACCGAGGCAGTCTACTAATCGATGACCCGAACTTTGAGTTTCCTGATGACCTTGGTAGCTTGTCACTCGACGTGAGCGGGCAAAGACAAGCTTCGAGTGCTCGTAGCGATGGAGCAATCTCTACTTCATCAAACCGGCGAACCAATCTGCAATTCGAAGATGTTGCGCAACGAGAAGCAGCAAAGCTTGTGCCAAACCCAAAGACCCCACTCACCAAGCTTCTTTGGCGGCAAGTCATGGGTGTCTCTCACGACTTCATCGCCAAGGAGATGACACGCATGGACTGGATCATGTTCAGCTCGATCCGCCCTCGAGATCTGGTTCGACATGTCTCGTTGTCTCAAGCGCAAAAGGCACAGTGCAAATCGCTCGCCAATGTCAGCCGCATGATTGACCACTTCAACTACCTTCGTGACTGGGTCATCAATTTCGTCCTGTTCCGAGACAAGCCCAAGCACCGGGCTTTGATGCTGGAAAAGTTTGTACAAGTGGCGCGCAAGCTCCGCGAGCTCAACAACTACAATTCACTCGGCGCTGTCTTGGCAGGTATCAAGAGCACTGCTGTATACCGCCTGTCGCAGACCAAGGATCTGGTCTCTCCCGAAGCGATGAAAGACTATATGAAGCTCGAGATTCTCATGGCGCAGACCCGCTCGTTTTCATCATACCGATTGGCATGGGAGAATTCGAACGGAGAGCGGATACCATATTTGCCCCTCCCGATTAGAGACCTGGTAGGGGCGGAGACGGGCAACAAGACGTTCCTGGGCGATGACGCGTATGGCCGCATCAACTGGAACAAATTCGAAGTCATGGGCGACGTGCTGGTCAGTCTCCAGCGGGCGCAGGGACAGCCATACCGGAGCCAACTTCTCGGTCCGAGGAACGAGGAGGTGCAGAGGATGTTACTGCAGATCAAGATTATCAGGGATGATGATGTGAGTGGACGGTACGGTCCGATTGTGCAAGCTGTCGCTGATCTTTTTCCAGGCTTTGTACGACCGAAGCACGCAACTCGAGGCATCGGCTTCGGGTGGGCATGACAGACGCGGTTTCAAGGATTTCTTCAAGCGCTAATGTGGATACTGTTCGGTTACGACTTTACGATCGGAATTATGGTAGTGATGCTGGCCGGTCCGGCAGAGTTCACGATGTGGGAACAGCTACATGAGGTGCACGATTCAGGGAGTGCCTACCAGGTTGCAGTAGGGGTACTAAGAAGCGCAAAGCCAACCTTTGGCAGGACCGATTCGTCGGGCTTGCAGGACAATCCGCATAAGGAGGCACTACCACATAGCCGAATTCATGCAAGAATCGGATGGAAGACTGTGCAATGGACTGCTTGTCTCCCCCTCCATTTGCCCAGCATTTTGAAGCACAAGGTTCCCCTATCCCCAAGTCAAGCGAGTTGATTACTCCCTGTGCAATGGTTCCTACACTCGTACCAACGCGAGTGATGTCCAAATTCTTCAGGAAAAAGCCGCGGAAATGAATTTCGATAAGGCATAGTCTGCAGACTAGTGCGTTCATGCAGCAAATGAGGTCGGACGCTGTGGCCAATCATGAAAAGTCGTTTATGAGGCTGAAGCAGCAAACAATAAGCTTTGGGAAAGTCGAACCTTGCCGGGTCCGCGACAGCGACATTGTTGTCTCGAACATGGATGTCAGCACAACGGCATGGTTCGCTTGGTTTGCTTGTGACATGTGCTTGCAAGTGGTCGTTATGCATGGCGCCACTCAGGGGCATGGGACTTTTGTATATCGTTCGCGAGGAACATGGCTGTCCTCGGGCTAAAATGGCTTCTCCTGCAGCTTATCGACTCGCGAGACTGCGCAAAGAACCATTCTGGATCGATCAGCAGAGGTCTTAGTAAGTCGTTCCGAACATGGATCGTCTCGTCTGTTTTGATATCTCTTGATCTTGAAACCCCCGAGTGAGTTGAATTCACATCTTGTCAACCCCGTCCGCTCACATCCGGTGGAACTCGACAGTCTTGACCACTCATCTAACTCGGATCTTCTTGAGGCGGAGACTCCGTATATGGCAAGCTCTGCGCTGATGCTACCAGACTTGATCCTTTCCACGGACAGCAGACAAGCACGTCTTCGCACCACAACCACTGACTTGTACTTCGCTGCTCTTGTATCTCCCATGCGGTTGAGCCGTACGAATCGTATACAGCAGCGGGAGCTCTCTTAGTACTTGCCTCAGCCTGACTTCTCACCGAGGACCAAAGCTCTGGTTCGACAATCGTCTCGAGTGCAGGGCCACTGCCAATGGCCGTACGATCTGGCATCCTATTCGCCATGCAAATGACACGACCATGATCCGCAACCTGTACGCCATCGGAATTGTGTTCTAGTTGAGATCAAGCTCTGCTGATCACCCCCGTAGACACTCTTTGCGGCCAATCTGTAACGGTGAACACCTTCCCCTTGGATACATGCGGCTAGACCTGGTCAACACACCGTCTTTGCCAGCAGCATCAGCTTGCCTTGTATCGTCTAGACGGCCATTGTACGGTAATTATGTCAAATCAGAATCGAAGACAAAGTGATCGCCGTAATGGTAGGTAGGGACTCATACAGTAAGTTGGCGCCCTTCATATAGTCTGGACGAGTCCCTCGTACGTGAGCCAGTACTACCTAAGCCTCCTTAGCACACTCCACAGTCATCTGGCATGGTTACATCGTTCTCTCTTCCTTCCCTTGGCTGGGTGTGTAGTGGGTTTGTGGCGTACTCTACGCTTGTGGTCCGAGCTGCACTTAATATCTCCCTCGTCTATCTACTTGTGAACTACTGGAGCAGTGCGACATGGGGCTTGCCTCTGTTCGCAGAGTCAGTAGTCCAGATCATCTGCTCCGAGATCAACATCTTCAAGCAAAAGAAGAGAGAGCGCAGGGCAGACGACGAAGTCGATGACGAGATCTCGCTCAATGAGAGACTGGAGAAAGGAAAGAGCAAACTCGATTATATCAGTTGCGTGACCAGCGTCGTGGGATATCGGGAAGATGAGACTATCTGGCGGAAGTGTCTTGAGAGCTACAAGGCTAATTACGATGGTGTCGTCAAGGCCATCTGTATGGGTATCGATGGCAATGAGGTTGAGGATCTTGCTATGGTCCAAACAGCTGAAGATGTGAGTTGCGTCCTTTGGTGCGTGCTGTGACTGATATCCTCAGGTATTCGGCGTAGAGCTGATCACCGTGGAACTCGATGAGACTTTTGGAGCACTGGCAGCCAAAGCATCGCCTCGAAAGCCATCTTCACCGCAGGATTCACCGATAATTGGGACTGTTTCCGAGAAGAGACCTTTCGTGGTCGATACTCCTGAACAAGACAGCATTGTTCACGCTCTCGTCTCTAGAGCCACTGCAATCCTCGAAGCCCATGGCTCCCTCTACACCTCGTCCACTGGTCCAGTGCGGCCCATCTGTATCACACAACCACATCATTGCAAGAAAGAAATCATGTTCACGACATTCATCTTCTCCATTGCCATCGCTCATGCCAACGATATCTCCTTTCTGTGGTCCACCGATTCAGATAGCTGGGCATACCCCGGCACTCTCTCGACGGCCATCAAATCCATCTACCCTGATGAGCGGATAGGTGGGACGGCAACTCGGTTCAGCATCCACAACAGCAGCGAGAGCACCATTGCTTACCTCGCAGCTGCCACGTATGAAGCCGACTTTGCCCTGCAGATCGGTCTGCTCAGCGCCTGCGACACGACGGATTGTCAACCCGGTCCATGTGCATTATTTCGACTTTCTGCGCTCGAGGAGGCCATATTCCCATGGTATCGGCAAAACATCTTTGGTTTCAGACCTGTACGTCTGTCCCATTCCTTCCGTGCCCTCACATGACCCCATATCGTGCCTCTACCATGGCTATCATTCCCACAACCCACTACTTCCTCTCCCATGCACCTAATACATGAAGCATATACCAATCCTCCCTCATCTCAATATGCGTGTAAGTCTTGACGAGAAAAACCAAAGCTAGTAAACGACGACCGCCACCTCACGACCCGCCTCCTCCTGCGCGGCCACCACGTGACCTCCAACCCCCTCATCACAACCGCAACCGACACCCCGACCACCATCCCGCGATACATCGTGCAACAGATCCGGTGGGCGCGCGCCTCCTTCGTCGAAGGCACGTGCTACCCGCGCGTCTTCCTGCTGCACCACCCGTTACTGTGCCTCGCCACGTTCCGCCGCTTCTACGTCCCCGCACTCAACACCCTCATCGTCACCCGCTACCTCTTCTCCGGCCGCGCGTCCGGCTTCTCGTCCCTCCCGGACATCGCGGCACGCCTGGTCTTGGCCAGTGGCTACAGTGCCCTCCGCGCCGGCAGAGGCGTGGCGGATGTGCCGCTGCACGCGGCCAGTATGCTCCTCTTCCAGGTCCCGCAGTCGGCATTCCAGGTCTGGGCCGGTCTGAGCATGTTTGAGAACCAGTGGGGGACGACGGGGCGGAGTGCCACGGAGAAGAAGCGAGGGGAGAGGTGGCGGTGGTTGGTGCAGCAGGCGGGACCGTTGGGGGTGGTGGGGGTTTGGTTGGCGTTGGTGGCCGGGGCGTTGGGGAGGTGTCTCGCGGAAAGACTGGGAGGGAAGGGAGGGGAGATGTGGGGTGCTGTGGCGGGGGCGGTGGTGATGGGGGCGGGGTATGTAGGGGCTATTGCTAGGGGAGGATGAGATTGGCACATGAGATGGGTGGGCAGGGATGTATAGATTGTAGCTAGACCCTGCGAGTAGAACGGCGTTGAGGTGTTGTATAGTAGTCAGGCAAAGGTCTGTAAAAAAGCAAGCTATGTACGTCAATGCATCAATCATGTGACAACCTACTCCAAGAGTGCTGGCGGTCCAGCTCCCATCTATCAAGACATGTAATCCCTCTCGACCCACCACATCAGAACACCAATCTCCAAAGCCATCCTACAACCTTCAACACAACCCAACAAACCCCTCCAAATATCACGGCACCCACAATCACCGCCTTCAGATTCCTCCTCTCCACACTCAATTGCTTATCGCCCGTTGCAGTCTGCTCCCCCATTTCCGTCACCGTCTCATACTCGGGCACATATTTGAATTCAAACACAGTCTCCTTGCCCTGCAGACTAAACTTGCTCTCCACTATAATCTGCCAGAACACTTTCCTCAACAGTTGAATCTTCTTACGATCCCAGCTCTCTACGCAACGGTAGGTGTAGCAGAAAAAGGCGAAGAAGAGGCATTGGCCCGCCATTAGCATTGTGTAGTAAGGACTGACGCGGGGGAGTTGTAGTGCGTCGGAGAGCTTGGGGCCATTGAGCCAGCGTGCCGAGGCGATGAGGAAGTCGGCGCTCGCGTAGCCCGGAGGCTGGTCCGCGAGGCAGCGGATGATGTTGTTTGCCATTATAGCGGACGTCTTGCTGGGGTTTACTTCATGGTAGTAGAGTGTCTGCATAATTGCGCGGGCCTTTTCGGGCGTCTCGAAGTAGGATGTGGGTGCGCCAATGACGTGGGCGATGTACCGCCAGAGGGCGATGTAGTCTCTGATCTCGTCGGGCCGCATGTAAATACCTTGACGAGGGAGGGAGAGCCATATAAGCGTGGCGGAGAAAGTGGAGATGGTGGCGGCACAGTCGAGATCGTTGATGGGCACGCCGAATTTGGACACATTGTAGTAGTCTGGTCGAGTGGCCGCGAGTGTGAGGATGCGTTTGCGGACGGCAGCGTGCAGGAGGCGGACACGGACGGTCGAAGCAAAGCCATCGCCAGATGGAGGCTGGATGGAGGCGAGTGACTTGGTGCACTGCAAGATATGTTGGGTCGTTTCAAAGAGCCGGCCACGGGCGACCTTGACACTGAAGCCGCCAGTCCGAGCAAGGGTTTCTACTACTCGTGCTGCACCCATTCCACCGAGAAGCGACTGGTATGCCAGACCGGTGAGGTTTGCGCCACCATACCGGTAGAATACATCTTGACCGCGTGCTATCTGATCCCAATCAACCCACTCAGGGACATGTGTGATCTGGTCCCAGAGTTCTGTAAGGATAGGATCGCCCCGCCGGTTATCCCGGAGCAGAGCGAAGAGATCTCGTGGCGGCGCTTTTGGCTTTTCGTCTGGATCTTTAGCGTCTGGAGCCTTTTCTGTGGATTCCTTCTTGTCGGCTTCTGCTATCGATTCCTCTTTGGTGGAATTCCGTGGAAGTTGAGCTTTTTGTAGTGGCGATATCTCGTTCAGTCGATCCAGCGCTCTGTCGGCGAGTACATCGTATGTGTGTCGGAATGGCCGGCACTGCTCGTCCGTGAGATGCTCGTCTGTCCATTCGAAGATATAGCCGTAGTGACTGTAAAATGGTCAGTGGCAAGATCTGAAGTTGCGTGGAGGTGGGGCATTACTCTATAGTATTAGGCGTTTTGCGGTAGAAAGGGCTGGGCCACGCCATAGTCACAACGAATGAGCAAATCTAATATCAATTTGTGTGTACAAATAAAGTCCAGATTTAATCTACACAAGCGAAACGAAACTGAAAAGTAGTCTTCTCCGAAAAGAAATGCATGATGAGGTCGACCGAGATAGACTTCCAAGATAGAGTTTCGCCCCCAGATCCAAGATCGAAATTGCCCCACTTTTTGCCATCTTGGCATGTGAAGATGCACTTGGTTGGTACTGTGCAAACAGATATTGAAGGCATACTCACGAGAACCCCTTGAACCCACTACTGTTCATATGTACATTACCAAGTAGTCTCCCGAGCCATTATAAGTTTGCATTTAGTCTCCCCAATGTACCCTTCCCAGCTCTACTCTCGTTCACCTTGCCCACTTCTCCGGTGATCCACTGACCAACTCTGCTCAGCTCCTCCAACTCCACACCCGTCTCTGCACCAAGACTGTGCAATGTATAAACCAAATCCTCGGTACTGATATTCCCAGTTGCTCCCGGACTATACGGACAGCCTCCCAGTCCGCCTACCGCACCGTCAAAAGTCCTTACGCCATGTTCCAGTCCAATCAATACATTCGTCAGGCTCTGTCCGAACGTGTCGTGGAAATGTAGAGCCAGATCGTTCGGTCGGATACCAGCCTTCTCCAGCGTTCGCAGAAGCTCGCGGGTCTTCGGCGCAGTACCCATACCCGTCGTGTCTGCCACTGCAATCTCATCTGCCCCCATCTCTAGTAATGTGGCGGCTAGATCTGCGACTTTGGATGGCGAGACGTCCGGTCCCTCAAAAGGACAACCAAGTGCGACGGATATGTATGCTCGGACCGGGACGGAGTTGTCTCTTGCTGAAGCCATGAGAGGTGCGAAGCGTTCGAGGGATTCGGCGATTGAGCAATTTGTGTTCTTCTTTGAGAATGACTCGGTCGCAGCGAGGAAGATGGAGATTTCGTGTGAGGGCGAGGGAGATGGCGATGTGGATTGAGGTGATGTCGGGCTTGGGTTCGAGGGCATGGCATTGGGATCTGCAGACGAGGTGTTCAGTGCCGGGCCGTTGTCATTGGGAGGTGCTTGACGAGACGATCGTGACTGTGGTGCTGTTGGATCTGGTCTCGAGGGTATGGCATTCGCATCGTATGAAGACGTGTTGAGTGCAGGTCCACAGTCATTGGGAGGAGCCGGTGAAGAGTCGGAAGACTGGGATGGTAGGTAGATCTTGTTGAACGTCTCAAGGCCACGCATATTCGGCAGCAACCATTGGAATGTTACCGCAGAGCTGGAAGCCGGTGGATGTGAGAGTATCGACTTCATGATCTCATCCGAAGCAGCCATCTGAGCGAGTTAGCATGTCATCCGCCCCTCTGTGATGAGACCTGCCTGTGGGGTCCATTTCGGGCTCACAAAGCTGCCAGCCTCAATGGTTTGTAGACCGGCTGCTGCTAGTCGCCGTATCAATTCCAATTTTGTGTCCACTGGAATGCTCTTCTTCTCATTCTGGAGTCCATCTCGCGGTCCGACCTCGATAATTCGGACAAAGTCTGGTGTCGGTCTGGGAGTGGAAAAGCATCTCTGCTGGTTGTGGAGAGCTCTGAGACGTGGCGATAAGGTCCGCGGTACTGTACGAGGTAGCATTGGCTTCATGTTGAATATGCTGTGTCGATATTCCGAGAGACAGAGACTGTTTCTGTGCATGAGCTCAGTTGACACTAATGCCGACGATATGCGGGGAGTTCAGAATGTGCGGGGGCTCGGCGCACCTGCCGAAAGCAGTACCATCAATTCACCATGAGATTGTTGAACCATTTATGCTACATCTACTGTGGTGACACTAGCGAGGTTATCTTGCGAGTTTGCCACATAAGGCCTCAAGTATAATATGCTTGAATCCAGATATCCATCATCCAAAAACATGTGCATGCAGGTGATCTTGGACTCGTATATAGCGTAATTTTCCTAGGGGACACGCTGTGGATCAAATATTCATTGCTTATGCCATGAGCTTTCCAGAGAGCCAGCAATGCTCACTGTCATAAATTATACCATCCACACCCTCATAGCTCTGCCGGTGTCACCCAAATTGCCCAGCACGGTAGCATGAAGCAGACTGGCTAACACTTTACCTCGCCGCTGCAGCTGAGGTCAGAAGGCAAGAATGGGACGTCTCCCATGTCGGCGTGGTAGACGCGACCTTTCTTTGTCATCTTCCAAATCACGTGACGAGTCGCATCTCCTCGCTCTGTGATTGATAGACCTCACACAGAACAATTTCGAAACTTCAAGGAACAATGCTGTGTACAGAGTGCCAGGTGTGAGGCATTAAAATATCTCGATGGAGCGCCACATGTATAGAATTCACAAGCGACAGCCTCGGCCAAGATTCAGATGTACCTGGCAATAGAGATCGTGAGTGACAATGACTTGCTTGTAGTATCCCATGCTTTCATGAGTGCATTCATGTACTACATATGTCACAATCCTTCATCCATACCCACATTTTTCCACCAAGGACTGGGGCCGTCATTCCCTGATGCACCTCTGCCACCACCTGGCGTCATCATCTCCTCCATATCGCCGACCTGTCTCCTCTCGCTCACTTCCCTGTCTCTGACATCTCTCTTGATCGGCTTCAATCGCATAGCTCTCGTGGCCATGGTCAGGTTCTGGATCCTGTTTATGTCTGTCTTGCCTCTGCTTCCGCTCGTCTGGCTGTTGACTCCGCGCGTCAATCCCGGGGACGCCCATTCTTCCCTCATGACGGGTCGTTGTCATTGCAGTGGTTCCGAAGAGGAAGACAATCTATTGAGATGGAGGTAGACGTCGGTGCCGTAGCTGATGGCTGTCAGTTCTGGTCATCAGTGACTATAGATATGGACTTACCCCTCCATACTGATAAGTTTCAAGTCTCCACCAAAGTACCGCGCGTATAGTCTCGATATTGGTAAGCCGTAGCCAAAGCCTGCCATAGGGGCTTTGAAATCGCTTTGGTTGAAGTCGGGGTCGAGATTCGGCGTTTGATCAACTGCGACGGGTCAGAAATGGCACTACCTGCGCACCGTGCGTGACTTGCCCGTGGTATACATGTATGTCCACACGAGCGGTATTGAACTTCTGGGTATGCCTCCTCCTTCGTCTGAGATCTTGATGGTGATGTCTTCCTTTCCTTCTGCTACAATGACCTTTGTGACAGGGAACTCTTCTCTATCCTCTCCATGCCTTTCGACCACCGCTCGCAACGAGTTCTTGAGAATCTCGAACAGCATATGCGACAAGTGTCCAGGCACATACATGAAGTTGAGGTCAGGCGAGCACACGAGCTGTACATTTGGCGCTGAGAAGAGTCCATAGTGATCCTCGCAAACAAATCGAGCGTTCTCGATTGCTTCCTGTGCCAGATCTCGTACATTAGTCTTGGTACAAATTATCCCGACATAATTGGGATCCGAGTGTGTCCGTTGGTCTGTGAGAGCTACATGTTGTCCGATGAGCATTCTTATACCTATCCGGCTCATGTAGAATCGATCGAGGAAAGCCTGTATGTTATGGTCGATCTGCATTCGTTGTCGCTTGCGCTTGTACTCGAGAATACCTTGAGCCACTGTGGTTACGACGCCGTCGTGTCTTCGCTTGATCTTATCCAGTGTCCGAGCAAATCGGCTGTTGTAGTCATCCAGCTCTGGTGGCCATTCTCCCGCATCGTCTGCGGCGCTGAAATAACGCTTCACTCCGGCTCCCTTAGCGCCACCATTGCCATTCGCCTTGGGCTGAGATCTGTACTGTCCTTTCGATACGGATGGGTTCTCTGAGCCAGAGAATGCAATTGCTCCTTTGCCATTGCCAGGTCTGAGCAAGCGTTCTCGGATCTCTGATGTCAGGCTTGGTTTCTGCAAAGTGGTGATCTCCTACATGTCCGTCAACAAACCTTGCTTTCAGATATCTCTCGTGTAATCGACGAACCTCGAATGACTGCGCGTACCAGTCCTGCACCTTCTGTATCGAGGGCATCTCGCCCAAGCCATCGGGCAGGTCACCTAGCTCTTGTACTCGATGCGCGAGTCGGATGGGCAACTCCTCGGACAAGAATTGAGACGCTCTGAATAGTGTTCCTGAAATGCAATGTCAGACCAGCTGCTCTACCATTTGGTGACTCGTGTGCTCCCTCGATGTGCCGAAGAGAGCATTGTGTTACATTACTGACCAACAGAGGGACGCTGTCCAAATTGTACCATCTGCCGCAGCGACACACCGGTAGCTGGAAAGTTGGCATAATGTCGGATCGTGTCCATCAGCTTGTCCGTCTTCTTCCACGACATGACTGCAGGTATGTAGAAGGCCTCACGGCCCTCCTGTGTGTGAGACTGTCAATGCTGACAACAGCAATTGTTACCGCCGTGGAGTTGCGAATCGTGTTGCCCAGAGCATCTGCAAAGAAACGACACAGTTTTGTTTGTCTTTGAAACCCAAGAGATACAAGCAAATAGCGGATGGATGGAGTCACAGTTCGAAGCTTCGACTGCAGCAGATCGCGGGGAGCGGAGAAGACATGTGCCTCGATGATCCCACGAGCCGAGGGTCCCCGACTTCTGCCGATCAGAAGCCGCAAAACCGACCAAACATGAAACATGAGGGAAAAGTGTGGGCACGCGACAGGTAGATCCACTGGTCGTGTTGACGATTTCTCCGTCTCGAGACGGAAAATATATTACAGTGGTGTTACCGAGGATAACGCAATTGAGAAAGAGGTGTATGTCAAGGTCGTTCATTTCTACGTGGCATATCAAGGCTGGCCAGATCTGCTTCCCTCTCTGCCACTATTACACCAATGTCCTCACTTGTCTTCTATATCCAGATATGTCCTTTATCGATCGTGGTCTTGATGTGCCCTTACTGCTATCTGTACAATCCTTCTGCTTTTCCTTGCTCCTGGTCCGATGAGAGGGGATGGTAATCATGTCCGTGTAAACGCCGTGCGATGCAAAAGTAATGATATTGGATCTCAACCTAGATCTTCGCTTCCCTCATGAGTTCTTGACTACGCCCACTTTGGCAGCCTGAATATGTTAGCTGAGTCGCCCAGAGAGCTGACCAGGATACTCACCCTCAGTACCCTTCCGTTAAGTACGAAACCCTTCTGCTGCGTGTGGAAGCATGTGTTGTCTTCCTTTTCTGGCTGTGGCACCATGAACGTCGCCTCGTGCTTGTTCGGGTCAAACTTGTCACCAGCTTCGCTAGGATCAAATCGCTCGAGACCGTGCTTCTTCAACGTCGACATGAGGATCGTCTCGGTCATCCTGAGTCCATCGTGGAGTGCCTTGAGATCCTTATTCTCATCTGTCAACTTCTCTTTTGGTACCGTCTCCAGGGCTCGGTCCAAGTTATCGATGCTCTCGATGAGATCTTTGGCGAACCGCTGGATAGCAAAGTCCTTCGCGGCTGTGACCTCTCGCTTCGTCTGCTGCTGCAGATTTCGGAAGTCTGCTATCGATCGCTTCCACTTGTCCTTTGCTGCTGTTAGCTTTGGCGTCGCGAAACCAGCTCAATCGGCTTACTGTTACTTCCACTAATTCCTTGGTCTTCTGCTCTAGCTCTTTCGCAGAAGTATCCTGCTTCGCTGCATCTGCAGACTTTCCATCCGCTGCGGGAGATGCACCCTCCGTTGACTCTGTCTTTGCAGATTCAGCTTCTGCCTGCCATGATCTTGACAGCGTGAAGGCGCGTGCTTGGTGTGTTGAGGAGAAGATAGGACTTTGGGTGCGAGCTGCGAATGATGTTTGGAGATCTGGTCTTGCGACTCTTGCCGATCGTGCGGCGCGAAGGGCGACTCTCTGTAGCATTGTGATGTGCGAGACGTATTGCTGATAGATCGTGGATCAAGTGACTTGCTGTCAATTTGATATGTAGACGAAGGGTAGGAAGAAGAATGTAATTGAGATGGCGCAAGCAATCTAGAGACTGGGGCAGGAAATTTTTTGGTGACGAAAGCGAACAAACAGCTTGGACCCCAGAATTGATGAGCTGCAAGCTCCCGAAGCTTCCCGTGAGCCAGAGCCGGATTGGTGGCACTGGAGAGCTTGTCGTAGTCTTATACTCCTTGAATAACGACCATGAGTATCTGAACATACAGTGTCACTACGGAGAAGTGTTTCGAGAAGTTTACAGTGTTGTACAATTATACAAAGAGTGGCGACTCTATGCCATGCCAGTTTACTATGCCCAAAAGTACCATGCATTTGGTCTACTTTCCAGATTCTTCTTTGGTTCAAGCAGTAGGCGTATCGGGAGCTGCAGCTACAGGAGGTGCTGAAGTTGGCGTGCTTGCTGCTCCCACGCCGACCTCGGCGCCTGCTGGTACTTGTCCAGGACCGGCCTCTCCAACCAACTCAGGATCCTCATCATCCTCCAGCTCAGAGCCGTAGACGTCAGGATGGGCTCGGAAACATTCCTGCATAGCCCTAGATACTTGTCAGTATATATAGTGAGATAATACCCCTCATGGTACTCACTTGAACTTATCGATGCAGTCCACACCCTTTGGTTCCTCCTTGCTGAATACGAAACAGCTGAAAGCATCTCTGAAGGTTTGTCCACAGGGCTGCTCGAGGTCGGCCATGCCTCCCAAGCATGGGCAGCCCCAGTTGATTTCTCCCGTCTCCTCATTGAATGCGCCCTGCTGATCTGCTTCCGCTTCTAATTCTTCAGGCGCGCCAGCAACAGCGGCATCTGCGCTCTGAGGTGGAGGCGCTGCAGCCGCCTGTTTCCGTGCTTGTCTCTCCGCAGTGATCTCATCTATCGATTGGTACGTCTCTTGTTCGGTCTCGTGTCTTGTCTCTGGCGGCGCATGTACTGTGTCTGAAGTCGTCAGCTCAGTTCTGCATGAGTGAAAGACCTTACGTACAAATAGGCTCATCTGCAAAGGCAGACGCTGTGTTGTAGTAATACACAGCTGCACCAGCGATACCCCATCTTGCCAAAGAGTTCTTCCATGAACGTGACTTTTCGTGTGGTGGTGCTGTGCTTAGAAATCGACGGGACAGAGCGCTGCGTGGGGCTTGTCGAGGTCGCGCGGCGGCGAGAATTTGTCGTGGTGACTGGCGAAACATATCTGCAATCCCTCCGAGTGTTATAAAGTGTTATGGTCGAACATTAGTCGGGTGTATGACAAAACGAAAACTGGTTAGCTTTGGAATGACCTCAAGGAAATCTTTCGGAGGTTCAGCCACATCTCCAGCCACAGATCGTGGCGACCATCGTCATGCTTTCTTTCCAGCCGTGACTCTCACCTGATTGGATATTGTTAACATGACAGGAAGTGATGTAGCTGTTCTACGACCGCTAGACTTCTTGCAAACCGGATCGGAAAGGCGTACTGGAATAGAGGAGACGACCGGGTTGATAGTGCTTAATTGTCCTATCGCGAACTCGAAGCTTCTTGAGCGAGTGTGGTCAAATGCATCCTACCGATTATGCGCCGACGGAGGAGCCAATCGAGTATATGACCTTTGCAAGGAACACAGCAGGTCATCGCTCGAAGCATATGTGAGCGGCTACAAAGTGTCCTACACTAATTCAATCTTCTCACCCTCGACAGCTACCATCCGAAATACACGGCGACCTAGACTCACTCAGGGATGATGTTCGCCAATACTATGAGAAGCACGGTGTGACCGTAACTCAGCATATCGATGACTACTCGACAGACTTTGGCAAGTCAGTCGAAAGGCTCATCCAGTCAGTTCCTTCATTGTCCAATGTCATCTTGTTGGGATCCTTGTCTGGCAGGGTCGACCACGGCATTGGTATGCTCGGTGAAATGTATCGCCTCCAAAAGCGATGTCCTGGCATTACGTTCTGGCTCTTCTCCGAAAGTAGCGTTTCTTTCGTTATCGGCAAAGGAAAGTCGACGATAGCTACGCCTCGTAGTGGAGGACTCATCACCGAGAATGCTGGTATTTTGCCAATCTTCGGTCCAGCATCTATCACGATAGAAGGCTTCGAGTGGGATGTCACCGACTGGCCAACCGAACTAGGTGGCCAGGTCAGTACGAGCAATCACATCAAGGCCGACCAGGTCTCGGTTGAGGCTGATTGTGACGTCCTCTTCACAATTGAAAGGGCCGTGGCCTGGTGAAGTGGTTGCCTGTAACAAGCAACCTGACACGTTAGATGTAACATATTCTACATCTTGTCGGTTTCTCGCAATTGCAGCTCTTAGTAAGGCTTTCTGATATGCCGAGGTGTCCAGAGACACTCGCCTTGGTTCCCGTTGCGGAACGGAATGGTCGACCAACAAGTCACCACGGCCTTACTATGCCACGGCCTTAGCCCCAGTGACAGGATTGCAGGAAACTTCGCCTCGGAGGAGAAGTTTACTCAGGATAAAGACATGGAACAAAGACATTGATAAACATCATGCTTTGTCCTTTGTCATGTCTTTGACAGGGTCACTACACGCTTTCGCCTCTTTATGTTCTGCGCTCCTCAACAAAGGACCTTGGAACAAGTGATCCATCTCAAGCGATTCACTGTTCCTGCAGCGACTTTTATATCACGAGGAAGAATACAAACTTCTATATACACTTCTCAGATATACCCTCACATCCAGCTCTGACCTCCCATGACGGCGAACATGGCTTCCCCCCTCCCCACGTGGGACACCACCCCAATCGATTCCGCTCTCGAAGAGAAATACTACGACGCCGCGCACAAAATCATGCACGACGACCTCTCGCGGCATTTTTGCCAGCACTCCCCGAGCGACAGAGTGTCCACGCTGAGCATAGCCTACATGGCCGGCGGTCTCCCGTGCCTCGTACAAGCCGTGAACCGCCACATTGCTTCACACGAAGACTACGTGCGCTACGAAACCCTGTTCCCTGACCCGGACTACACCTACCAAATCCGCGGCTACGAGTCCGCTGATCTTTCTGTCATGTTCAAGTTCTGCGATGGGTCCCAGCCGATCCTTGACGCTGGGGAATGCGAGAGGTTTGTACGCACGTATGAGAACGATTTGTGGGTGCATGTTGACCTGCCACGTCTCACAGCTAACATGGCGTTCAAGCTCAGTGCAGCGATCAATGCCGGGGGACTGGTGCTGGAGTGGAACAGGCTGCCTGAGTTCATTAGGGTGCTGTATGATGATATTTACGAGACGGATATGCATGGTGAAAACCCGAAGACTGATATCCATCACAGCGCAAAGGAGCTAGGTATGCGTGCCCAGGAAGCGGCGGAGAAGCATGATTTGCTGAGGGGTATGTGGGCTGCTGATCGCTACTTTGATGTCGCGAACATTAAGAGGATGATTGAGCATGATAGGGAAAGGGTGGAGCATCTTGAGAATTTGCTGGAGACGGATTATAAGCATTATGATGGGTACGTCAAGGCGCCGAATGGACCTGAGTGGTGGGAGCTCTGGGAGGAGGTGAGTGAGCTTCAGGATGCGCCGTCGCAGGAGGAGTTCGGTAGGTATGTAAGCGAGCAGAGAGACAGGTGGGGGAAGAAGTTTGCGGACAAGGTATGCGCTGTTCGTGCGCCGCTGATTCGAGCTGATCTTAGGCACCACAAGGAATTGCTGGCGGCGCTTGAGGGTGGGTGGGAGCTGATCCAGGATGACATGGAGCAGGGGTTAGAGGTGACAGAGGGAGTTGATGGTGCTTTTGACGAGGATACTGCCATGCAGATTGACGACGTGCCGCTGAGTGCGCGTCTGCACCACAACACTCCTACCAGCAGCATGGGCAGGTCCCCAGATGCAGATACAGGAGATGAGGTAAGTTGAATCTAAGGCAGAAGAAGTCCAAGTATATGCTTTCTGTATAGCTCTCGTGACACACAATCTGCCCGTTTGTATAGCTCTCACATGTGATAGCTCGAGTGACTGCAGGAGGATCTGCAGCTTACCGATAGACAAAAAGCTTATTCCAAGCAGATGATGGACGACTGACGTCGGTGAGACGAAGAGAAATTCCTGAACCGACGGATTGGCAAGGTACGGCTTGGACCCACACCCGGGGACGAGCCGTGTTGAGTAAAGCGCAATCTGCCTAGCGTCCACAAGTCTTTGCTCCTTGGTGTCCGAGTGTCTCTTCTCCGCGTTTTCGATCAAGAACAGACGAGACTGGATCCTTTTTCTCCTGCTACATAGACCGTGTCACAACGAGCTGCAGGGCAAAAGCTCGCTCGTGACACTCAGCTTCTTGCGACATCCTCCTCTTCCGTCTACGTCCTACCTATTACTTCACACCGACGAAACGGCTGCACTTCTCCGCCATCCGCAAACGTTCCACTTCGATCTGCGCATACGACCTCCCCTCCGATCATCCAGGCACCATGAAGCAAGCTTGACCGCCCTCCACTTGGACTCTAGTCACCTCACGATGCGCTGGCAGACCGACACTCGTGCAAGACGCCCAAATAACACAGCACAAACACGACCGCCGTCGGTTTTGTTCTGATGGACCACTATCACCATCACCATTCCGAGGGTCAGAGATCGCAGCGAGGAACACCTCGCACAACCCCAGCACCCATGCCAGTCTATCAACCACCGCCTCAGACGGCACAACCCCCTATACAGATACCCTTCTCAGATCCATTTCACAACCGAGATCCATTCATGCCCAGCTCACAGCACCGCCGAAAGGACAGTTATGGAGGACAAGTGGGGACTCCATTGACACCTATAGTAGGCGAAAGAGCTTGGGGCGCACAACCTGGTAAGTCGGACATCCCGTATCCCAGAGCCTTGCTCTTGGTATAGACTCTTTCTCGAACATGGCACCTGTCGAAATTTCGATCGTGGACAATAAAGTCATGAGTCGCAAACCAAGATGCGCTCGGCAGTTTCCGCAACTGCTTCCGCGAAGCTCTGCAAGCTCTAAGCGATCCCGTCCATCTTCTGCAGATCTCAAGCTAAACAATTGTTCTGCACAGGTCCCCAACTTCCTCCATCTCTGTCGCATCCACCGCATCATCAGCCTCAACACTATAGCGATCCTAATCGACATCCCAATGCTTATGACGGCGCTCGAAGACGTTCGATAGGCGCGGGTGCAAGTCCCCCACGATACGCAGGTCAGCACATACTAAAACCTAGGTCACTTGCTTTTTACTGACAATCCATCAGGTCCTCTTGAGCCACCGGCACCTCCGCCATTCGCTTCGCGTAACATGCCTCCTCCATCACCCTCTTCCGGCGCTACGACCTCCTTCCCCAACCATCATCCTCGAGGGCCTCCGCCCCAATCGCCATATCCAGGACCTCGCGATTTACCGCCTTTCGGCTCACGACCTGGAGGTGGCATGTCGATTGGCTCATTGATTGGTAACGATCGGCCATCACAAAGCGAACGTTCTCCAAAAGCAATGACAACACAGAATTCTCCCAACATGCGACCATCACAGCAATTATCACCAAAAAGAGCAAGGTCAACAAGCATGAGGGAAGATTATGCAAGGGCGCCTCGACCGTTGAGTCCGCGTGGGCACATGTATGCTCAACCCGATCCCAGGGACGAAAGGGAGAGATGGTTCTCGACACGCCCTTTTGGAGGCCCTCCTCCCGGCCCGCTTGGCCCACCAAGCTTCAGGCCCTACCAGTCATCTCCGACATCTGTGGCAGGTCAATCGCCGCACACCAACGGTATCGGTGCGCCTCCTCGTCCGAACAGCCAGCCTAGCTCCTCGGTGCAGGAAAGAATCGAGGCATGGCGGGCAGCAGCTCAGCCAGAACACCGAGTTCCGGGAGGATTCCGCGAATATCCACCACATCACAACGAGCCTCAGCATCGTTACGACATTGATGGCAGACAAGCAGAAACTCAGCAGCCTCCAAATCACGCTCCTTATCCCCCACCTCCTCCTCCACACCGCGACGATCGCGACCCCTATGCGAGGCACAGCTATGTGCCATTGGAGCGCAGGCACGAATACGACGACCGCCGTCCGCCCGAGCCTCGATCTGTCCCTGCTGCAGTCAGCTCTCCGCCAAGTGCAGGTGATCATGGTTTTGAGTCTAGGTTTCGACATTATGGCGGACCACCGCCTCAAGATCGCGACAGGCACGAGACTTCCTCACAGCCCGGTGGTCGACGAGATGATGATGGTCATCCGATCCCGAGGGCTTTCCTGACTGTTAGTCCTGAGCTGAATCGCAAGGGCGGTCGTTCTTCTCCACTTCCTCAGGCAGTGCAGGGTGCACAACCACGTCACACAGGCCCTGGCGGTACACCCTCTATCAAGTATGAGTTTGGTCGAATGTTCTCGGGTTTAGGTAGTGGAGTAGGTGGCACTGGCACTCCGACCGGGCCTTTCTCAGCTTCCGGCAATTTGACGCCTTCACGTCTCAGTCCCTCGAGATTTGTTGATGGAGATCATGACAGGCCTGTAGAGAGTGGTGAACATGAGACTGTCGTTGACGGCACATCCGTCCTCCATCGCGCAGACCGCAGCGATGCCACTCGTGAGGATGCGGATAGCATCACTGGGAGGAGCACGCCAACGGGACAACATAGAGGCAACAAGAGAGCCAAGACTGCGCATCATCATCACCATCACCAACACGCTCATCACCACCACCATCACCATCACACCCCGGACGATGGCGTGGCTGCTCGTGGCGGCTTCAACACTCTTCGATTTCCTCCGAACGCTTCTGGGACGCCCGTTGCTGCCCCTCTCCCAGCTGGTCATCATCATCATCATCACCAGCACAACCATGCTCACGCCGCACATCATCATCATCACACGAAACCAGCACCACTCGTACCAGCTCCCAAGGTTCACGTTAAGAGCCAGGAAGTCTTCGATTTCGCCCTCAAGAAGCCTCGAGTCCATCTCGGCTCCGCCCTCTACACTCCCAATCTTTCCCTGCCATCCAATCGTCCTCGCCCTCTAGAAGAGATGAAGCGCTTCTTCGCAGCCACACCCGGCCCTGTACCTTGCTTCCCCGATAAAGAGAACGCCACCTTCACCATCCGCGTTCCCCGCTCCTACCTCGCCACCTCCCACACTGAATCAGCTCCAGTGGCCGGCGGCCTGGAAGAGATCTGCGACCGGCGCGCCGTATGGGGCACAGAGATCTACACGGATGATTCGGACGTCGTCGCAGCTGCGGTACACAGCGGGTGGATCAAAGGCGACTTTGGAGTCTTCAACGACGACCTGCGCCTCTTCGAGTCCGACAACACGAACGGCACCAACGGCGAGAAGGTCAATGGCGATATTGTATCTCACGCAGACGTTCCCCTCGCGCCAGAGAAGGAGAAGCTGGACGAGAAACCCCCTCACCCTGTCATCGTCCCGGAAGAGAAGGACATGCACGTCACGATCGTCATTCTCCCGCCTCTGGAAAGGTACGAAGGGAGCGTGATGCATCATCTCAAGAGCCGTAGTTGGGGTAGGGATCACGATGGGATGAGTTTTATCATTCAGCGGATCGAATTCGTGGACGAGGGGCGGGAGACGAGGCACGTAGAGCGTGCAATGGGGGCCAGGAAGAGGAAGGTACGAGAGGAGATGGTGAGGAGGGAGGCGGCGGAGGGGCTACTCGGTCTGGGAAGGGGCGTCGGGGTCGGTGCTTAAGATCTACAGGATAGGTAGGGGGAAGAGAGATGGGGAGACAGGTGAAGAAGGAAGTCGGTCAGAGGAGGACCAGGAATGAGATATGAGATGAATGAATGATTCTGTAGGGATGACGATCTGTAGATCTTGTGTGATTGTAGCCTGACTCCGTATTCATCGCATGTCCGTCTGAAGGTGAAGAAGCATTTGCAATCGAGCAAGACGTGAAGGAGAGGAGCTTGAATATCATGAAGATGAGCGTTCCGGCAACGTTGGTGCAGGTGAGCAAGTGGATTGGGAAAAGTACATTCATCGTGACCAAGACGCCTCTGTCTAGAGCACAGCTTGCCCTCCCCATCCCAAGACGATCTTGCGCCATTTGTATCGGCCCCGTTGCTCTCGCTTTGCCCCCCCCAAATCACCTCCCACATCTCGTCAACTACACCTTCCCAAGCCTTCCCCCACTGTCACACCCTCCTCAACCCGCGCTCTCATCAACTCAGTAATAAAAACACCACTCACACTCCCCCTAAAGCTCCAGACTCTGAAACCCCTTCTCCCCTTCGCCAACAGGCTTGACCTCACCCGTCTCTGCGCCAGACGCAAAATCCAGTCTCTCCTGCGCCCCATCCTCCTTCTTCCCCACCCCTAATCCCGCGAACCGTTCCTCCACTTCCCGCACCTTCTTCCCGAACGCCACTCGATCCAAGAACAGTCTCTGTCGCTGCCGTTCCAGCTCTCTCCGTTCGGCGGCGAGGAGGCTCTCCATTTCTTCGAATTGCTGGAGTTTGATTTCCATCTTTTGGAGTTGCAGGTTCACAGCCGCCGAGACGAGGGATGTGATATGGCGCTCTTCGTGGGAGGCGAGGGCGTCCGCTCGGGCGGCGGTGAGGGAGAGGGCGATGGTCGCTGGGTCGGAGGAGGGGACTGGGTCGGGAAGGGAGGGACGGTCGATGTCCATGCCTTCTGGCGCGGCGGACTCGGCTTTAACGGGCGCGGGTGCGTCTTTGGTCTTGTCTGCGCCGGAGGATGCGGGCTCGTCTTTCTTGTCTGCCGACGAGAGCTGCTTGCGCAATCCTTCGCGGACTTCCTTTACTGAGCGGCCAGCGGCGGCAGCGGCGACGTTGGGATCCGCGAGGTTCGCGAGGAAGGATAGCACGGAGAGCACGGGGTTGTCGGCTTGGCTGAAGGGAATGCGGCCGTCACTTAGCCAGCCCCAATTGCCGCGCTCCTTCGACTCGTCCTCGGTCTCGACGTACTTGTCTTCAATCTCGAGTTGGAGGAATTTGAGGACGCACTCCTCCCTGGTCCGCGTCTTGACGTGTGCAGCAACGCTGTCCCAGTTCTCGTCAAAAAGCTCAAGGCCTTCGAGCAGGAGGAGGAGTTCACCGTCCGACCAGGGGGTGGACTTGTCGGCAATGTTGAGGTAAGAGGCGTTTTCGTGTTTGGTGTAGTCTGTCGACGTGGTGGAAGAAGGGAAGCGACCGCTAGAATAGCAGCGAGGGCAAATCTCTGTTTTACTGCCAGGCGTAGGCTTGGTGCTGTTAGCCGGCAGGGATTTGGCGTTGTGATAGTAAACGCGTGTGCAGTCGTGACCACAGGAATGGCAGTACACTGGCGTGATTTTTGCGGCAAGGGATTCTTCTAGCGAAGGTGTGCCGTTCGCCTCGCCATTAGCATCGCCCTCCTTCTTGGCTGGGGTCACATCCTTGCCGGTGCTGTCGTAGATATTGCGTCGTACTGACAGGTTGTCTGGTTGTGATGGTGCAGCACTGGCCAGACGATTTGTGGTAGGATGTGGCTTGCCATCAGTCTTGATTGACTTTGGGCCTGGCTGCAGATGTTGCAGACCGCGAGGAGTGTCCGCTGTGATCTGGAAGTGGCCTGTGAATGGAGGCGCGATATTCGACGGTCGTGTATCGGGATCGATCTAGCATTGTTAGCAAAACGCCATAGTCTTCAGTCGGCTCAAACGAACCTGATAGTTGATCAAACCCCACTGCTCAAGGAACGCATGCACCCTCATAATTGCGCAAACATCGCCAGCCAGATTCCTTCGGCATGCTGTTACCGTGAGGTATTCTGATGGGTTTAGACGATATGTGTTAATCATGAAGTCGCGGTAGTCCTTGTACACTGCTGGTGTTTTGCTCCGGTTCCTGCTATTGAAGAATTCTGGCAAAGCCTTCATCTCGAGATTGTGTATTTGATTCATATCGAACCAGGCGCTGTAACTTGGAAGGATGATTCTGTGTGTCTGCTCGATCAGATGTGATCTCGCCGAAGCTTCCTGTGCTGATTTCGCTTGTGCTGGGTCCTCGACTGTGTCTTCGACTGCGTCTGCTGCATCGGCGTCCGCACCATCTTCCTTCTTGGTGTCATCGTCCGCGTCACCCATATCCTCATCCTCACCAGCTTCCAGATCTATGTTCTCCGGCTGCGGCGCTTCCGGCGCATCTAGAGGATTGTCTGAGCCTGCTGCAGTACCATTCTCAATATTGCCATTACTCTCGGGCTTGATATCCGTACTATCTCCAAGCATAGAAGTATCGTTCTGATCTACAGGATCGAGAATCAGCCTATATTCAAGATCCGGTCTCGCGAGAACGCCTACCTGAATTCGCTTGCGCCCGTCCTTCCACGGCATCATTCTCTGCCTGAATCATCTGATCAGAGATATTGGTAGGCGCATTGGGATCTTCGGAGGCGATCGGATCCATGGTCAATGTGCTTGTGAACGAATGACTGTTGACTTGATTCGTGATTCTTGATCTATCCCTTTGCGCGACGAGAGGTTGAGGGTGGCAGAAACCGCCCAGGCGCACGGAAGCTTCGTGCCGAGGGCTGTCAAAGTTGTATCAATCCAGTCTTGCGTGACAAGCTAAGGTGATTGACAATGCCTGGAAGTAGACTTGATGAATGATTGTCGACAAAGCTGCCGGTCCAACGCGACCTCTCATCTTTCGCGAAAGATGCGGCTCTTCTTGCCAAGACCACAGGCCAGCTCGGCTGCTCCCGCCGCCATCTAACACTGTCCTTGAACCTCCGCAAGCCGAGGTGACATGTGGGGAAGCAAGATCGAGTTTCTTCCACGTCCGATCTCTCGTCCTGGTTCTGCGCACACGACAGCATCATGTTCTCGACAGCCCGGCATACGGTCTTGCGGCAGGCACGTTCGAGTTTCCTCAACGCCTCACGACCTTCAATCTCACAGTCAAGCCTGTCACGACTTCTCTCGACTCTGGCGATCCTTGAGCAAAGAGATGGCAAGCTCAACCCATCCTCCCTCGCAGCCGTAACAGCAGGCAAACAAATCGGTGGAGGCGTCACTGGTATCCTAGCGGGCAAGAACGCCAAAGCTGTTGCCGAGGAGGCATCCAAAGTCGAAGGCATCGAGAAGATCTTGTACGTTGAGAACGAAGCCTACGACAAAGGCCTCCCCGAGCACTACGCCCCTCTGCTGGTCGAAAACATCAAGAAGGGCGGCTTCACCCACATCTTTGCCGGCCACTCTGCATTCGGCAAAACACTCATGCCCCGCGTCGCCGCCCTCCTAGATGTGCAGCAAATAAGCGACATTACGGCCATCGAGAACGAAACCAGTCCGTTATAGCCCCCTTCCCCGCTACCATACCTCCACTAACACTACCCCAGCCTTCGTCCGCCCCATCTATGCCGGCAACGCCATCCTCACCGTCGAATCTACCGACCCCATCAAAATCGTCACCCTCCGCGGCACCTCATTCCCCCCCGCACCCATCGGCTCCGGCAGCGCCTCCCTCGAAGCCGGCACCGACCCCAACGCCCCCGCCCAAGCGACCTGGGTCAGCGAAGAGCTCGCCAAATCCGACCGCCCCGAGCTCTCGACCGCCGAGCGCGTCGTATCCGGCGGCCGCGGCCTCAAATCCAAAGAGGAATTCGAGCGCGTCATCCCCCCTCTCGCGGACGCCATCGGCGCGGCCATCGGCGCCAGCCGAGCGGCAGTGGACAGCGGGTTCGCGGACAACAGCTTGCAAGTGGGCCAGACGGGCAAGAACGTCGCGCCGCAGCTCTACCTGTGCGCGGGCATCAGCGGGGCGATCCAGCATTTGGCGGGCATGAAGGACAGCAAAGTCATTGCGGCGATCAACAAGAACGCCGAGGCGCCCATCTTTGAGGTCGCGGACGTAGGGCTCGTGGCGGATCTGTTTACCGCCGTGCCGGAGATGACGGAGAAGTTGAAGAAGTGAGGGGGTTTTTTTTGGGGGGGGGCGGGGGGTTAGAGCTGTATAGAGAGTCATGAATCGATATCAGACAATGGTAGTCATCATTGTCATGTTCAGACGAGTGGAGCTTGTCATGGAATTGCTTCAGAGCAAGCGAAGAGAATGCGGATGACACGACGTCGGGCATTTACTACCTTCGACGATTCAGCTTGCGCACGCTGCCCAATGCCTTGTTGAAAAAAAAGTCGTCGAACATTCACTGCATTGTATCCTCTATGTTACAACTCTCAGCCCAATTCGTCCTTAACCCAGACGGCGGCTCTTTGCTCTGTGCAGCAGCAGACCCTCAACAACTACTTCTCTGCATGTCCTCAAACCATGCATTCCTTCATGAAAGAGACTCGTTTCCTGACCCAAAACGCCCAGAATGACTTTTGTTTTGCCATCTTTCCTTCGCTGAAACCATAATATCTGCATTCTCTCATCTATGCAGCTACCTCAGCCCTCGCCTTCTTAGCAGCAGGGACATCAGTCTCGGCAGTCTCGTCCAACTCCCTCTTCTCCGGCACACCGTTGAGCTCGGCCTGCACCTTCTCGTACTTCTTCCTCTCCTCGGGTGTCATGTTGGGGAGGAGAGGGGCGTCGGTGCCCTTCTGCAGGTTACCGTGGAACGTTCGGATGATCGAGTCCGCGTCGTCAATTGCGATGGGTCGGACGTCGGCCAGGGCCTTGATCTTGGCTGTGCAGACCTTGACTTGGGCGTCGGTCATGCTGAGACCGAGTTGCTCGACACGCGACTTGATGGCGTTCCAGCCTGTGAGTCGTGATGCAAAGTGCACGTATCGCTTCATGCCGAACTATCAAGATATTAGCATCTCTCCAATTCTCGGATCAAGGCCTTGACTCACGTCTGCAGGGTCGATGATCTCGTATGTCGATGGGTTGGCCAGGATTGCCTTGGCGTGGATACCGGCCTTGTGGGTAAAGGCAGAGAAACCAGTAATGTAATTGTTGAATGGAATGTTGATCTCGACGTTGTCGGCGACCAGATCCTCAATCTCCTTGAGCATGGACAGGTTATACTTGCCCTTGACATAATCGCGGTCGGCCACAATCATACGGGCCATGAGACCACCGAGGGGAGTGATGCCGTTCCTCTCGCCGATACCAATGACCGAAGTGTCAATGTGGGTAGCACCGGCCTCGAGAGCGCAGTAAGCGTTGGCAATGGCGCATCCAGAGTCGTTGTGGAAATGGCACTCGATGTCGCAGCTGACAACGCCACGAAGAGTCCGGACGAGATCGTAGACTTGACGAGGGCTGGCACAACCAACAGTGTCTGCGATGCCTACACGGTTCACTCCGACCTTGTCGACTGCGCTGTAGAGAGTAAGGAGGTCGACCAAGTCGGAACGGAAGCTGTCTTCCGAAGAAAACCGAATTTCGAGTCCCTTGGACTTGACGAATTCAATGACTTCGATCGCAGCATTCTGGAAGCTTGTTAATGTATACGCTCTAAGTATTGTCTCGCTCTTCGTACCTTGATGTAGGTCATGTCCTTGCCGTGACTGTGCTCCCTGAGGTACTGGCTGGTGCCAATGACCACATCGACGCCGTCGACACCAGTCTCTACCGCGACCTTGACATCGTCCATGTGACATCTTACGTGTGTGAGAATCTTGGCCTTCAATCCAAGCTTGCAGATAGCCTCGCAGTCCTTGCGGCTTTGCTCGCTGGCACAGGGGCTGGTCAACTCAATGCAGTCAACGCCGAAAGCATCGAGCTTCTTGGCGATGGCGATCTTGGTCTCGGTGTCGAAGTAGGCATTGGCGAACTGTTCACCTTCTCGAAGTGTCGACTCGATGATCTTGAAGTTTGACACATTTGAGAGGAAGTCGCCGACTGGCTGGTATGGGTTGGCGGCCTTGGTAGGTCTGTGAGGGTTCTGGGGGGCTTCAATGCCGGTGTAGCCAGCTCTTGCTGTAGAGAGTCAGATAGATGCTTTGGCTGACCTGGTAAACATTACTCACAGCCATTGGCTCCGTTTGTGCCGTTCGCGTGAACATTGCTCTGGCCATTCACACCATTGTTGGTGGTTTCGTCTATGCTAGGACACATGGTCGTGTATGTACTGTGGACAAAGCTGGACTGTGAGCTCGGGTGTAGGTGGGAAAGTTATAATGGTCAACTTTTAGTGAAAGGACGAAGCGGTCTTTGAATCGCAGTCTGTCAATCTCGAAATGACTCTTAGTGCTTGACCAAGGGCGAGGCACAGACCAATGAGGACACTTTTGTGAGGGCGCGACACTGCAAAAAGTTTTCTGAGAGGGGGATCTTGGCTGGCAACAACGTCAGTTTGTGGAGACCCTTTGGGCCTGGGTCGAAGCGATGTCGGGCCCGTTGGAGTCGTTCTTATTTCTCCGGCAGATCATTGGATGGGGCGATCGGACTTCAGCTTTGAATGTCTTCTAGGCAAGAGGGTATGTTATAGAGGTCTGTCTTACTATGAACGTCTCTGTTGACCTAATCCCTTCAGGCCACCAACATGTAGATCAGCTGAGCAAATCACCTTCCAAAGTCCACCGCCATCCTGCTCGCCACCTCAGGCCCTACACAAGCTGCCATCTCTGCAATCACGCCTTTCAAGCTGTCTGAACGAGTAAAATCCGTCTCGTCTTGCCATGCGTTTAATTGCTATATCACAGTAAGCTTGTTATTGAGCAAAAGCACCGCCAGCACTTACCCTTGTCTTCGCTTCAACCCCATGACCTAGTGAAATGTGTATCTCATCCAGATCGACTTCCCGACGAAGCTCTTGCTCAGTCAACACTCCTGGCACTCGAATCTTGAATAGAGATTCTCCAGATGAGCCCGCTGTTGCCGGATCTTGGTAGAGCCACGTAGTCCCGTCAGGTCCATCGAATTGATCGACATCATCAGTGTCGTCTTCGTCAGCCGCCTCGCTTCGACCGCCCGCAACAGCACGAGGTGCTGGCGTCATCTCTTCATCCGTCTTTTGGTCCTTGTGCTTCCTGTCAAGATCCAGTGACACAAACTTGTTTTGATCCAGAGATGGTTTCATCTCTTCCATCGCATGCCACGAATTAGTCATGGGATCCAGAACATACTGTGGCTTGTAGTCCCCCTTGTACTGCATCTTCTGACAAGTGTGAATGTAGTAGCCCATGTAGTAGTACTCGTAGCCTCCCTCAAACGTCAATGCGGCTTCTCTCAAGGCAGACAACTTGCCGAAAGACCACTTCTCAAAGTCTCGGTGGTATAGGAAGTAGACGCCGCTCACGCACTGAGGCAACAAGTCCAGAACTCCCATGGCGATCAATCGGCCATCGAGGCGGTAGCATTGGTGATAAGAGCCGAGCTTCTTCGTTTTCCCATCGACGTCGATCTCCTTCCTTGACAGTGGAGATTCACACAGAAATCTTCGGAATCCTGGCCGAGTGATATCGGAGGGTCCTTCCTTGTGCACATTTGACTGGTAGTCCTTGAAGAGCTCGAACTTCTCCTCCGTAAACTTGTCCGGCTCTAGAGTAACCTCGAATCTGTGTTCAGGCTCAACAGGTCTGAGACGTGAGGCTTCTGCTTCATGAACAGATTGAATTAGATCGAAACCTTCCTTCTGTCGCTTCTTCTCCCTGATACGTGTGTAAGCATGTGGCCATGGGGGAAGCCATGGTTGGCCGTACTCTTTCGTCTTTGGGAACAGCCTCGCTGTCTCTGAGAAGTACTTGTCTCCAAGAACATACTTGTTCCATCTGTTGACTGCCTGCCGTTGATCACGAGATGACTTCAGCGAAGCAGCGGGAAGTCTGGCTGGTCAGAATGCGATCTTGCTCCTCGAGACAGAACAGACCTTATCGTGTAGTGCGGACAGCATGCTCGTAGCACATCCGGCTTGTACAACAGCGACCCGGATCTGCGGTCTGTCAGTATCGACGTGTCGTAGACTGCTCCAAACCAAAACACAGGTTAGCCCAATGACAGTGTTTCCGTGTAAGGAGCAAACAAACATGTGCTTGTGATGGGCAAGAGTGACCTACCGTCTCCATCCTCGATCCACCAGAGCTTGATAATCCTCGACTGTAAGAAGCTTCGTCCGCAGATAATAGCATGCACCTTATCCATTAGTCAGCTGCCATATCAGAACGGTCGTACGCCATGAAAATGTCCAGGAAGGGGTCATTGACACTTGGTCATGCTAGACACGCACGGGATTTCGGGGTCCGCTGACTTGAGTCTGTATCTTTGCAGTATCCACAGTCGCTAGGTTGATATCCTGTAATTGAGAATCAGCTTCTCCTCTTACAAAACATGACAGACTCAATCAGACTTGCCGCCGACAGCGGAACAAGGAATGCTCGTCCAAGAGCAGGAGAGCAGCTACCTATCGGGGCAAGTAATGATCTGTCAATATCTTGCATGGCGTTGAATTGAAAAGGTTGTCATCAATGTGATTCGCAGCTTGTAGTACTAGTTTCTGAAAGCAACCATGAGGCCTGATAACATGCGTGATTACTAATGCAGTTCGAGTTCGATGATAGTACTAGATCTTGGATGTGTCTGCGATGACGCGATCGACTTCAAGAAGCAATAGACATAGTGAACTTGAGGAGTGAGGTGAGTGAAAGCAGGAGTTGTGATCACGAGAAGAGAGCTCGGCTGGACAGGTCACACAGCACAAGGCTAACAATGCTTTTTACAACGACATGATCCATCGATATGGGAGCAGATCGATATATTAGCTACCATACCGAGCTGATAGTGCATATTTTCAAATCCTTCAGTATCCGATGGCGTTATGCCACTCGTCGTGCAGCGACGAAGGCAGGATCGATATTTGAAGGCAGCAGCAGTTATCGGCCCACCTTGTCCTCAGGGAAGTATCTGGGAAACATCCCTTGAACCGTATCTATCACACCTTGGTCCTTTCCAGCTTCTCCATACAAGACGACGGCTTCTAATGGTGCTGGCTTGCACGCTACTACTATCACCTTTCCCTTTCTTCAAGTAAGACCGCTGACCACGTGTCCAAGCTACTCTCAATTATAAGGATAACCTTTCCAGGCTCTTACCGGTCACTTTCCATAGACAGTTCTGGATACTGGCTTCGACTTGTTTGGACAGGATACAATCGCATGAAGCTAGTATTAGCCATATAACATGAGACAGCCTAAACCTCCGAATGAGCCAGATTCGATGTGTTGCGTGGGTGGGAGCCTCTGGTGCTTGACGATCTCATGCTGTATGACAGCTGAGTCGCATGTCTGGGTGTGAGTCAACCGACAACACTTCCAGGCAACAAATGAAGGCATGTGGACACTTGTTGTATTACATGCAGAGACAAGCGTATGGTTGACCCAAGAGTTCAGATCGAGAACCAGAGAAGCAGCAAGGCTACATCAGCTCCGGTGAAAGCGAGCACGTGACCTGTCGTTATCAGGTTTGGAGATTAGTGGTACTACGTTCGATACAAAGTCCTCATGATGATTTTGGAAACTATTCGCTACCGAGCTACTCGCGTGATGCAATCCTTGCTTCGCTCCGTTTGTACCACCAATCTAGGTAGGCTACACCTCGAGCTGGAAGAAAAGTGGGATCGTCTTCAGTGGTCACTACCAGCTTTCGTACCTCATCAATAGACATATATCTACCGAGAGTGTCGGTTAAGATTCGTTTCAGATCCGCATCATTAGCGCCTTCTCCGTACAGAACAACTGCTTCTGGATTGATCGGCTGTTGAGAAGCGGATACATTCCATCCGGCTAGCTGAAGGAACTCCTCATCCAGTACCTCCGGTGGACGGAGAATGTCATTCAAACCTTCAGACATACCGAGATCGCAGGTGTCAGGCTTATCCGAGTTCCGACAGGCTGTCATTGCACGCTGTCCTAGTTGACGATCGTACAGGCTACGACGGGCGTCGTAGATGCCGCACTCTTCCTCGATCCTAGCGATAGATAATGATTCTCTTGTGTTCTCAATGGCTAGGATGACCTTCGCCGGATCATTGTGGGCGTCGGGTCGAAGCTCATAAGGGTCTTCGCATATGCCGTCCTCGTTCTGTGTTTTGACTGCGTAGATATCGTTCCAGAGTCCAGTCCTAATGGTGTGCAGAGATGCTTGAGCCAGAGCGGAATTGAGCTCACGGCCGAGTTCTCCCCGTCCTTCGGAAGATCGAAGGGATCTGGGAGACGATACATGGACCACTTTAAGCGGCTCCTCCAACACTGCTTCTGTCGCTGCTTTGAGTGCGGCAAACATTGGACGCAAGGGACTATCCGAACGAGGCTGTGTGGGCCATCTCCGACAAAGGACGTCCGGTAGGATGCTGCATGCCGGGGCATTTTCGCGCGGCGGATTGATGAGGTGCTTGTCCGTGGTCACGTTCAGTAGATACTGCTTGTAAGCACTGCCGCCCTCAATTTTGGCAACGTCAATGGTAGAACCATTAGCGAACGAGACACTTGCGACACTGCAAATCATGTCAGCGAAGTAGCCATATGATGGGGAGTGCTCAGGACGCCGTACCCATATCCGTCAAATAGAGAGAATCCTACACCGTACTTAGGATCGCTGCTCTCGGCGACTGTGGTAGTGGTATCACCCTTTTCAAGGCTTGGTTCCGCCAGAGTGCAAGCACAAAGGATGGCAGTGAGCCAGCTTCGCATATCGAATCGTGAATGACGGATCCTGCACGATCAGAGGCCCCCAGCACGCGTTAAATAGGAGCCTCAATGGTGACATGTGGCAACTTTATGGCTGAGTCACTGCACTGGTGAAGCGAAGGCCGCAACCTGGATCATTGTATGAGTCGAGCTAGGCAACACGTAGATGCGACGAATGACACGAGGTGCATATTAGTGTACCAACCTGAGCGCATCGTCTGTTGTCTCTCAAAAGCCAACGATACTTTCAATAAGTCGAAATCTGGTCAATGGGCACGTGTGTTGCCTGATTAATGCGGCGAAAATTTTGCAGGCGATGATCACGTGACTGTCATGGATTGGGGGAATCTGAGACTCAGCCCATGCGGTCAAGATTTGAGAGGATTCCATCAAAGGCATCGTCTATGTACTTCTCATTTAGTGCGACCAACAACCTTATTCTCTAACAAGGCCTGGACTTCCATCAACCGGTTCCAACGACCAGTCCAATTGCGCGACTCATATTGAGGCAGCAAAGGTGGGATCGATACCTGATAGCCAGGATGCTTGATCCAATTCATGTTTCCTAATGGTTTTTATGAGGGCCTCCTTGAGCACTCTATCCATTGTGACCTCGTTCCCACCTTCGCCAAATCTAAGGACTACATCGATGCCGTGATGTTCCTGAATCGGCTGACGGAGGATTTCCCAGAACATGTCAGTCAATAGCTTCTTGCTAGAGGCAGACATTGAGGTCGACTTGCAAGCTCTCAAAGTCTCTTGACCCAGTTCGTAGGATGTTGTCTGATGCAGAGTGATATTGTCATCAATGATTCCGACCAGTCCAGAGAATTGCAGACGATCAGTATTCAAGCGCATACCTGTTACTTGGCTTACTTCCATGCTGCATGAGGATATGACAGTAGTATTCTTGTGAAAAATGGAGCCTGCGAGGGCCAACGAGGAGTCATAACTAGTCTACCAACCCGCCTCAGTAGCCGTGCAAGACAGGGCAGACGATTGGGCGAGAGCCGAATGAAAGCGCTTTCAGCTCGTCGGCCAACCTGTGGCCGCAGCCCGTAATGAGGCGAGGAGGGCTTTACTCTGTCGTTTCAGCATCGTGCGTGGTTATTCTAATACCCGAGAGAGGGAAAATCCCGCTGCGATTGATCACGTGACATGAATAATTCGTTGCCAAATTTTGGCGCGGGATGCACGTGGTGCTCGTTCAAAGTTCTACCAAATCCGTCTCTCGGAGCAGTCCACAACGTCTTCGCTACCACCTCCACCCAACCATCATGACGGTCGATCCATCCCACCTCCTCAGGCTCAGGTCGACACCTGCGTCTCGTCATAAGTGGGATTGAGGGTTCGTACGGTCTTTGCAAACCTTCAAATTTGTTCTTTCAGATCTCTTCCGCCAACCCCACGCCCACGATCTCTGACTGTGAGATCCTCTTCCTCTTCGGCAACCCCTCCGACCGTAATTAAGCTCGTTGCCTCAACCGACTGTTGTCCTTCGTTTTGGGCGGACATTTGATCGACAATTATCGTCTACAGAGACACAATTCGACTTCCAGCGGCTCGAAATCACGACACGACAGTTTCCGACAGTACCCTTCTCCGAACATTGCCTACAAAGTAGTCACGTGAGGATCATGGCAAAGGATGTAGAAAGGTCAATGGAGGCGAGAGTGGGTAGAGATAATCAGCGTATGTCCCAGTACCATGCTAGTATCTGGGGTCCAACTGACCAATCCAGGTTATGGTATTCAAGGCGAGCGCTTGGTCGCGGGCATTGTCCCACTCTCCAGCGACTACAAATTGGTGCTCTTAATTCAATCAACCCGACACAACGGATGGGTCCTCCCCAAAGGTGGATGGGAGACAGACGAACCCACACAAGAAGAAGCGGCTAAGCGCGAAGCATGGGAAGAAGCAGGAGTCGTCGTGAAGGTCCAACGCGACCTAGGCAAGATCACTGAGAGGCGCTCGCCAGACCAGTACACATCTGAGGCACCGAAAGCGACCTACAACTTCTTCGAAGCGACCGTCGAGGAAGAGAAAGCCAAATGGCCAGAGATGCACAAGCGTCGCAGAAAGTGGATGACATACAAGGAGGCTATCGGGTTGCTCAAGGAGCGGCCTGAATTGCTCGAGGCGTTAGAGAGAAGCAGCCTCGACAAGAGCCGGTAGCCAAGCAGTCGGTCTTCGTCTGTCACCACATTGCACATGACTTCGCTTCTGCAGACGAGGCCGTCCTCTCCACTACAGGAAAGGACCAACCATTCACAATCATGTTGGGCACGCAAAAACAGGGCAAAGGATATGAGGAACAGCGGGTGGAACAAAGTCGACAGAGACGTATCGTCTGTTTCTATTCAGAGCGAGGCACTGTCGTGCTATCAGGCGTCCATGCCTCCATAGATCCGATTTTCTGCATGCGCGAAGAGAGCGAGAGCCCAGAGTAATATCGGCAATTGCCTAAATTGATACATGCACCTCCTCCGCTCAACATCATGCTCACGATCGCACGACAATAGATAGTATTGACCTTGAGAGGAGATTGATTCCTGTTCATCTACCTCAATTCCACCCCAAACCTCTTCACCAACTGCCTCCTAACCTCCTCATGCAACGCATTCGTCTCTTCGCCCGTCAATGTCCTCTCCAGACTCCTATACACAACCCTGTAACACAAACTCTTCCTACCCGTCTTGGGATGCACAAATTCATCCACCAACCTGACATCCTCAACACTGTCCCCAGCCACATTCCTCACAATCTCCATGATATCATTCTCGTGGAACTGAGCTCCTTCCTCCCCTTCCTTGCTCCGGCCCTCTACATCCAAGCCGCCGGCAGGGGATGGCGCAGTCCCACTCCCCGCCGCCGTCCCCGCCACCACCTTCCCCCTTTCCTGCTTCGGCAACCAAAACGCCACATCCCTGGGCGCAGCAGGGTGCTTACTGAACGGCTGGAACTGCACCACCTTTCCCTCGCTGAACTGTTCCAGGAAGCGCGTATCCTTTGACCAAAACAGCCTGATATCCGGGATCTCAAACAGGAGCATTGCGATGCGTTCCAGTCCAATGCCGAAAGCCCAGCCAGACCGCGAGGGCACGCCTGCGCTGTTCAACAGTGGTTGCTGGATGATGCCGCACCCCAGGACCTCGAGCCAGTCGTCCTGCCAAAACACCTCGAGTTCCCAGCTTGGCGAGGTGAAGGGGAAGTAGGCTTCGATCCAGCGCACGCGAAGGGGTTCGCGGGTGCTAGACCCCGAGGCAGCTGCGGCGCGGGAGAAGACTTCGACAACGACGTTTTCGATGGAGCGCTTGAGGTGGGATGACATGGCTTCGACTTCTGCTTGGGAGTGTGGGGATTGGAGGGGGTTGCGGTCGGGGTGAGTGGTGGGATTAGGGTCTTCGACAACGAGGTTGTGCGAGGGTATGCGGGACACGTCGGAGCGTATAAGTTCGATGTATTGCTCTTGAGATAGGCCAGTGCGGTCCCAGGTCATGGCACCTTCCATCTGGTGGAAGATGGGGTAGTGGGATCGGTCGACGGCGTCTCGGCGGTAGACGTCGGCGGAGATGGTGAAGCCATTGCTGGTGTTCGAGCGGAACGTGTCGGCTTGGTGCGCAGAGGTGTGTGTGCGCAGGACGGTGGTGGCGTCAACGTAGTAGGTGTCTGTCTTGCTGCGGCCAGGGTGGTCAAGGGGGAAGCCTAAGGAGTCGAAGTTCTGGCCGACCGTCACCACAGGGAAGAGATCGTTGTGGTGTTCATAGCCAGGAAAGCGGCTTTCTATCAGTGACCGCGTTATGGAGATTGGATGATCTTTTTGTAGATGTAATTGTCGAGACAGCTGGTTGAGGATAGAGGGTGGTACATTAGTCCATGAGTCTGTTTGATATGTTTTGCCTTGAACAGTCAAGGTAGATGACCCTGTGTCTATCAGAATAGGTGCTCGGAAGTCCAGTACTGTGTTATCCTGCAAATGATCGAACCCTTGTGCACGCCACGACTTCTACCAAAATAATACTGACCTGGCGTGGAGGCCGAGCTATAATTTCGTGCTCGACCGGATCTCGATATTTGCCATTGACATCGCAGACATACTCGTACACTTGTAGATTTGAACAACAAAGAAAGACCCCGAGTTTTCATTACGATTATAATGTGATTTTGTTCAACTCTACAGAGTCCGTCATGGGCTTTTCATGTGAGCTTCGCATGCCAAGACCTGCACCCAGGGAGTCCTTCCCTGACTCGCAGGCAGGGACATATCAAGCTACACGGAGCAATCTCATGATATAGGGTAGGCGCGACACCGTGAAGGCCTACGTGTATCGATCCACGACTCAGACACATCAAGGAAAGTCTCCACCAGTCTCCTGGAAAGCCTCTACAGAACTATTGACTACGCCCAATCCTATCATTGGTCATATTCTTCTACAAATGCCAGACTCTGCACCCAAAGTCATGCTACCAGTACCAACAGCTCTGCCGCTCATCAATGCTCCAGTACCTCCGCCACCGATCGTCCACTCCCTGCTAGTCGAACACCATCCAATTGCAGTCGAGAAGAACAAGTCGATCCACTCTGAGCATGGAGTGATCCATTACCCATTCTACTATGGAGGACTGGCCAGTGCCGTGACCAGCTGTTGTACACAGCCTTTGGGTGTTGGCAGGTGCTTTACGATGAGGATCTTGGAACGAGCTGACTTCGGACAGCTGGCGTTCGACTTCAGACTCAGACCAACGTCGGCGTTCGCATGGGCATGACGCAAATTTTTCAGACGATTTGGCGTGAAGAGCGTATCCCCGGGCTATAGAAAGGCGTAAGCATATTGTGGTGACCTCAAGGTATGAGCTGACCAATTGAAAAGCTCACGGCGTCCCTGGCAAGGACATTGACCTACTCTACCGCACGTTTTGCGCTGTACGAAAAGCTAAAAGAAAATTCAACGACGCCTACACATGCCCCCTCTGGAGCGGCACTGGCAGGTATGGCAGCAACATCAGGCTTCTTAGGCAGTGTCGCTGGCAACTTTGCCGATGTCGTATGTCTACGCATGCAAAACGATATGTCGTTGCCCCCCGAGCAGCGCCGCAACTACCGGAATGTCGTACATGGTCTAACTACCATGATTCGCCTTGAAGGCTGGGCGAGCATCTGGACGGGTGTTTGGGTGGGTGCAGGCAGAGCTGCGATCGCTACCGCTACTCAGCTGGCCGGCTACGATGTCTTCAAGCGCGAACTGATGGCTCGTACATCTTTGACGGACTCGGTACCTACGCACATCACGGCCAGCTGTCTTGCAGGGTTTCTTTCGACATTGATTTGCAGCCCATGGGATGTGTTCAAGGCGAGGTGGATGACTATGAAAGGCACCACTCATCCGATGTTGCTCGTACTGGCCAGAACATATCGCAATGAGGGATTTGGATGGATGTTCAAAGGTCTGACCCCAGCATTGATCAGCCGAGCGCCATCCACGATCATCACCTTTGTAACATTCGAGCAGCTGAAGAGGGCATATCGGAGGTATCATGATCTGGGAGAATAAGAGAACAGTTGTAGCAACAAATCGATGAGACCTGCGCTCCTAGTGTGGGATCGAAGTATTGTGCATAGAGAAAGAGAATGTGGTCGCGTGAATTGTGAGTTGAACATAGTTGATGACGGAGATTTGGCCCGGCGACCGAGATTGCTATGGGACCCCTGGAAGCTCAAGAGTCCCTGGAAAGCTGGTGGAGCTTCCTCTTGGAGAAGAGGCGGGAGTTGCCGCTTCACACTGCGGAGCTCCAAAACTAGGACACGTACAGCGTTCAGACACATTTTCTGAATCATCATCACAGCATTGCGACCACAGTCAGAGTAGTCAAGTCGCATTGTTCCGGCCTCTACTTTCCTTTCTTTCTCCATTTTCGGCATCGACTGGTCCATTGGCGACTTCGTAACTCTTTGTACAATACCACGACAAGTCGATCTCGTCATTAGAGCTTCACCATGAGTGGCCGTCAGTATCTCCCAATTGCACCCTCATTTGCTGGTCTCAAGAGCTATAGCTCCATGCCAGCAATCCTGCGTCGCTACTCTTCTGAGCTCGAAAGCTGATTTGATTGCGCAGTACGATTTCTCGACCTTGTGAAGCCCTTCACGCCTCTCATTCCCGAGATCGCCATTCCAGAGACCAAGACACCCTTCCAACAGCGGTTGGTATGGACGGGTCTCACTCTTTTGATCTTTTTGGTCATGAGCCAGATGCCGCTGTACGGTATCGTGTCATCAGGTGCGCGGAAAGAGCATGTCCAACCACACCAGCAAGCATTGACTCCTGATAGACACGTCTGATCCACTGTACTGGCTACGTGTGATGCTGGCCAGTAATCGGGGTACACTGATGGAACTGGGTATCACTCCTATCATCTCATCAGGAATGGTGTTCCAGGTAAGAGAACGGCAAGATTGAGAAGTGGAACGGACACTAACAGCATAGCTTCTTGCTGGCACCCACCTTATCGATGTCAACCTCGACTTGAAGGCCGACCGTGAGCTCTACCAGACGGCGCAGAAGGTATGCTATCCTGCATCCATGGTCGCTACCGTCACTGACATCACAACCATAGCTTCTTGCCATCATCTTGTCCTTCGGTCAGGCTTGTGTCTTCGTCCTCACTGGTCTTTACGGTCAGCCCTCTGATCTCGGTGCCGGTATCTGCGTTCTTCTCGTAGTTCAGCTCCTAACCGCCGCCATCATTGTCATTTTGTTGGATGAGCTTCTCCAGAAGGGCTACGGTCTGGGCAGTGGTATCTCTCTCTTTATTGCGACCAACATTTGCGAGTCCATCGTCTGGAAGGCTTTCTCTCCAACCACTATCAACACTGGTCGTGGCCCCGAGTTTGAGGGTGCTATCATTGCGCTCGTCCACTTGCTGGTGACCTGGCCCAACAAGCAGCTCGCCCTCAAGGAGGCCTTTTACCGCCAGAACTTGCCCAACGTCATGAACCTCCTTGCGACTCTTGCAGTCTTCGGTGCTGTCATCTATCTCCAGGGTTTCCGCGTTGAGATCCCAGTCAAGTCCAACCGCCAGAGAGGTATGCGCGGCTCATACCCGGTTCGTCTCTTTTACACCTCGAACATGCCCATCATGCTCCAGTCCGCTCTGTCCTCCAACGTCTTCTTGGTCAGCCAGATGCTCTTCTCTCGCTTCGGAGACAACTTGCTTGTCAGGCTCATTGGTACCTGGGAGGCTAAGGATGGTTCTCCTCAGTTGCAACCCATCTCTGGCCTGGTCTACTACATGTCTCCTCCTCTCAACCTCAAGGATGCTCTTTTGGATCCTGTCCACACCGCCGTCTTCGTCGCCTACATGTTGATCGCTTGCGCTGCCTTCTCCAAGACTTGGATTGAGGTCTCTGGTTCCAGCCCTCGTGATGTTGCCAAGCAACTCAAGGATCAAGGTCTTGTCATGGCTGGTCACCGTGATGAGTCCATGTACAGGGAGCTTAAGCGCGTCATTCCTACTGCGGCTGCTTTCGGCGGTGCAGTCATCGGAGCCTTGTCCATTGCCAGCGATCTGATCGGAGCTCTCGGAAGTGGTACCGGTATCCTTATGGCTGTCACGTGAGTACCTGTACTGTTTGTGGCTTGGCTGTGCACTGACAATAACATAGCATCATCTACTCATACTTTGAAATCGCGGCAAAGGAAGGCGATATGGCCGGCCTCAAGGGTATGGTCATGGGTTAAGCACCAGCCTGACACGAGACGCCATAGTGTGGCTTGGACAACAAGTGAGACATTTGTCCTCATGTGGATGCATTTTGAGGGAGTGAACGAAGCAACTCTCCCAAAGAGGAGGGAGCACAAAATTTATTACTGTACTGTATAAGAAATGTAGCGTTGGTAGCAGAAGCGTTTCGACGCTGTGGATCAAAAGCACAAGCTGTCAAACACATGTTTTGAATCGTACAACTGTTGCACACGTCTTCCATGTCATTTTCCAGACCATCGCCTTCCTGAAATGTCACGTCAGCTCCGGCACATGTTGTAGTTCATCGTTTCGCCGCCCGTTATTAACGAAGAAAGTACCCATAAAGTGATGCCACGAGGAACGGGTTCGAGGCGAAGTCACAGAATCGGCAATGGTAGCATCTCGACTGTGGATACGTATTATGCAAGGCTTCGACAAGGTATACGAATGGTTCAGGCCAGAAGGGAGGCTGATGCATGGTCCATCCTCAATGGTCAGGCATAAGGTTTCATCCACTCGTGGTAAAGTCAATATGGACAACTTGACTGGCTGAGCCACTTCCCCACGTTGAACGGGTAACTTTTGACGACCGTCACAGCGGCTAGAAGAGAAATGTTTGAATGGGGCAAGTATCTGTCTGGGAAGAGACCGGGATGAGGCACAGTTCAAGCCGGTGGTGGAGCTCAATAGAAGTTGTATTTATTACTGGGCGGGTCGAGAGGGAAGCACTCTTCATGCGCCAAGCCGCGTTCATCGAGGCGCAGTCACCTTGCAACGTTTTGCCGCTCGCATAGCGTAGGACGTGCGGCTTTGTCCCATATTCCGTCACTCCACTGCCTGGTTTATAACACCTCGTGCGCCGCATTTCTTACCTCTCCTCAGCAGCCAAATACACCGACATTCTGACACAGCTCTCACACTTGTACCGACACACTAGTGCACGATACCAGGCAGCATCGACATGGCAGCCATGACCTCACCACCACAGCGAATCCCCAGTCTCAAGCGACGACACTCCCCCTCCCTCTCACTCGACCTGTCCGATCTGCCAGCTCTCACGACTCCATCTCAACCATCTAACACCCTCATCATCACTAACCTCCACGACCCCGCCATCTTCCAACCCACCAAACTCCAAGCCATCCGCGATGCCATCTCCACGCAAGCCCCGCTCCACTCCTTCTCCCCACTCAAGTCTTTCCGCCGAATTATTGCAACCTTCTACACCATCGACGACGCAACACACGTACGCTCGCTCCTCGACGGGGAAAATGTCATGAACTACCGCATCAGAGTGTACTTCGGCGAGCCCACCGAGCTAGAAGAGAAAGACCAACATCTCCACCTGCCAGAGACAGGGAAGCTCTTCTTCATCTCCCCACCCCCTTCACCGCCAGTAGGATGGGAATCACGCAATGAAGACCCTCCGAACAAGGATGTGCACGCCGACGACCTGGTCGACGCCCTGCACAAGCTGAATGCCGCGAGCATGAGGAGCGTCGAGTACCCGCCTTCCCCGACGAGTGTGCGGAGCAGCAGCATCAGTGGGAATGGCAGTGGGATGAGGAGCAGGAGCAGCACGATCGTGTTCGACCCGGCAGATCATGGGAGCAGTCCTGGTTTGCCGGCGATTGCGGTCGAGGATATGACCGAGGAGCCGGAGGTGGAGAGTTCCTTGTCCCCTGCCGCGTTGGGGGAGAGCAAGGCTTGTGTGCATACTGCTAGGCCGCCGGTTGAGCTTATGGAGCAGTAGAGTTGGAGGGGGGAATGACTTGGTTTCTATTTTTTCTAGGGCGGGTCCTGGGGACCGATTTTTGCATGGGTCAGAGGTGCATTGGGAGGGTTTTCTGAATGCATTGCATAGGATAGAGCTGTACGCTCGACACGTAGACCAGAATGAAAGTACTCGATACTTGGATCTTCGCTTCTCGATTTGCTGTAATACGGTCTTTAGTTTCGACCGTCTCGATCAGTACGTCACCTGTCCAAACGCCGGTTCCCGTTCATGCTCTGCCTGCCCATACCATTCCCACCTCTCGCTCTCTGCACGACATTCTATATCGGTGCATGCTTGAACAAGAAGGACACGCTCTCGCCATTATGCGTCCTCCTGCATGCCTCTGCCAGCTACCGGATCATTAGTCTCTCTTCCCACGAGCATACAAAACGAACTCACAGTGGGACTAATATCAATAGTCTCGATCCGTGGACACCTCTCCTTCTTCTCCTCATGTGGCACCGTGTTCGTCACGACCAACTTCTTCAGTTGACTCCCATTCAACGCCTCGATTGCGTTCCCACTCAGGATGCCATGCGTGACGATGGCGATCGCAGAGTTGGCACCGTGGCTCATCACCACGTCCGCGGCCTTGACGAGCGTCCCGCACGTGTCCGCCATGTCGTCCACTATGATGGCCACTTTACCCGTGACGTCGCCCACTAGCACCATCCGGCTGACTTCATTAGGACGGGCGCGTTCCTTGTGGATCAGCGCGAACCCGAGATCCAGCCCGTCGGCGATGGAAGTGGCGCGTTTCGCACCGCCCGCGTCGGGGGAGACGATCACGCAGTCTTTGACGGTGAGGTTCTCGCGGATCCAGCGCAGCGTGCTGGGTTCGGCGTAGAGGTTGTCCACGGGCACGTTGAAGAAGCCTTGGATCTGGCTGGCGTGGAGATCCATGGTGATGACATGGTTGCAGCCCGCGGTTTGGAGCATGTTGGCCATGAGTTTGGCCGTGATAGGGGCGCGGGACTTGTCCTTTTTGTCTTGGCGGGCATAGGGGAAGTTTGGGAGAACAGCGGTGATGCGTCGGGCCGAAGCGGTTTTGCAGGCGTTGATCATGATGAGGAGTTCCATGATGCCGTCATTGATGTCGCCGGGGGCGGTGGATTGGAGGATGAAGACTGGAGGGTTAGGAATCAAGTTGGTGGAGATGACTCGGAGGGCATGATCTTGGATAGAGAAGAGGAGATAAGCACGGAGAGACAGAAAAGGGACGCTTACCATCTTCATCTCGGACCGACTCTCCTATTGATACAGAGCTCTCTTGATTTGAGTACTGCAGTACCATGATCTTTGCCATTTCGATACCCAATCTGGCACTCATCAGTGTATGCTGCTTCCCCTGAGCATCAGACCTACCTGTTCGCCACCAGCTCCGCCAGCTTGGTGTGGCTGTTGCCGCTGAGCAGCTTAATCGAATTCGTCGCCATCGCTGTGTGCGCTGCGACAGATGTGTTACTTGTCCTACATGGTAGAAATAAAAGAATGGTCCCTCGATCTTCACACCCCACGTGAAAAAAGTGCCTGCCGTAGAGAAAGAGCCGCATTCCCTCCTCTGGCCCGCTCCGGCCCCGCCGACTGACGCACGAGCTGATTTTTGACTCGCGGGTCTGGTCAACCGTAGTAGAGGGGAAGACATTGTCCCCGAATGGCACTTTGTGCGATCACAACTCAGCCAGTCAAATCGATACCCTCACGAAAGCTTTGGGCTGCTGAAAGTGGGTCATTCATTTGATCTCACCATACGATACATGCTGGAGTGATCTTGCGCTCATCATCAAGCTACCAGGGCCCAGTAGCGGGGCATGTCCTTCACCTGTTCCTCACATAGAGCAAACTTCAATTTCAAGTCGACAAAACCGTAATTGCCCACCATGCCGCCCAAGAAGAAGGGAGGAAAGAAGCAGCAGGACGACTGGGAGGCAGACCTGGGAGAGTCTATCGACCCTATCGCCCAAGCCGAGAAGGAAGCCAAAGATGCCGATGCCGCGCAGGACGAGGACGAGGCTCCTGCTGGAGGTCTTCTTGCTACTCTTCGCAAGAATCGGATGAAGAAGGGCAAGAAGGGGAAGCCTACCGAGGACTTCGTCGAGGGCGAAGATCCACCGCAGGAGAACGGGGTCAATGGCGAAGAGAAGGTGGATCTTGATGCAAAGGCGCCCCAAGATGCAGACATGGATGAGGATGTCTTTGGTCAACCTATAAAGAAGGGCAAGGGAGGTAAGAAGCAAGAGGTCAAGGAGGAAGAGGATGACGACGCCGATGAAGATGCTGGTGGCAGAGTGAAGACGAAGAAGGAGAAGGAACGTGAGAAGAAAGAACGTGAGAAGCAGAGAAAGAAGGAGCAGGTATGTCGGAGATCTCTATCTACTTTCATCATTGCTGACAATGAAAGGCTGCTTCAAAGAAGAAGACCGGCCCTACCGCAAAGACTGATGAGCCAAAGGCCACTCCAGAAGCAGTCAAGGAGGAGGTGGCTGCTCCTATTGAAGCTCCTACTGCTCCTATTGAAGCTCCTACTGCTGCTGGGGGCAAGAAGAAGAAGTTGAATCCTGCCCTTGCTGCTCTGCAGAAGCAACAGGAAGAGCTGCGGAAGCGACAGGAAGCTGAAGCCAAGGCTCGCGAGGAGGAGAAGCGTCTCGAAGAGGAGGAGCGTAAGCGAGCAGAGGAGGAAGAGGAGAGACTTGCCGAGCAGAAAGCGGCAAAGAAGGCTAAAGAAAAGGCCAAGATTGATGCTCTCAAGAAGGAGGGCAAATACATGACCAAAGCACAGAGAGAGCAAGAGGCTCGAGCCAAATTACGACTACAACAAATGATCGACAGTGGAGCTACTGTCGCTGGTCTTGGAGACGATGATACAAAGGAGAAGAAGCCTTCAGATCGTGATCGCAGAAAGAAGAACCCGAAGAAGCTTGCCGAGGAACGCAAAGCACAGGAAGCAGCGCAGAAGGCTGCCGAGGAAGAGGAGGCTCGCAAGAAGCTTGAAGAGCTCAAGCTACACGAAGAGCAGGTCCGACTTGCGGAGGAGGCAGCTGCTGCAGCCAAGGCAAATGCCGAGGAGAAGAAAGGCGAGGAGGATGACGAGCTTGATGACTGGGAGGTGGAGGCTGATAAGGCTGACAGTCCAGATGTCAAGGACAGTTGGGACGCTTTGTCCGACGATGAGGCAGAGGGCACCATCAAGTCTGTCGCTAACGGCAAGCCAGTCCAGTCAGGTGCGGCTGGTTCGAAAGCAGATGTCGTCAAAGCGAATAAGAAACAGCCAAACGGCACTGCTACCAATGCCGACGACTCTTCGTCAGAGGAGGACTCCGAAGATGACTCGTCGTCTGAAGAGGAGACTGCGATAGCTAAGAGAAAAGCAGAGTCCGCCGCTCGTCGTAAAGCTCAGCTTGAGGAAGCACGAAAAGCGGCATCTTCAGACAATCTTCGATCACCTATCTGCTGTATTCTCGGCCATGTCGATACTGGAAAGACGAAGCTGCTCGACAAGATCCGACAGACCAACGTCCAGGAAGGTGAAGCTGGTGGTATCACGCAACAAATTGGTGCGACATACTTTCCGGTCGATGCCTTGCAGAAGAAGACTGCTGTTGTCAACCAGGATGGCAAGTTCGAATTCAAGGTTCCCGGTCTTCTCGTTATCGACACTCCGGGCCACGAGTCTTTCACGAATCTCCGATCTCGTGGATCGTCTCTTTGTAACATTGCCATCCTTGTTGTCGATATCATGCACGGTCTCGAACCTCAGACCCTCGAATCGATGAGATTGCTCCGAGACAAGAAGACTCCTTTCATTGTCGCGCTGAACAAGATCGATCGTCTCTATGGCTGGAAGAAGATTGACAACAACGGCTTCCGTGAGTCCTTCGCTTTCCAGAACAAGAGCGTTCAGAACGAGTTCAAGGATCGTCTCGAGAAGACCAAGCTTGCGTTCGCCGAGCAGGGTTTCAACTCTGAGCTCTTCTTTGAGAATAAGTCCATGGCTCGCAATGTCTCTCTCGTCCCGACCTCCGCTCACACCGGTGAGGGTATTCCTGACATGCTCAAACTTCTTGTTCAGCTCACCCAGGAGCGCATGACTAATCAGCTCATGTACCTGTCCGAGGTCGAATGTACTGTCCTCGAAGTCAAGGTCATCGAAGGTCTTGGTACCACGATCGATGTTGTCCTCTCGAACGGTATCCTCCGTGAGGGAGATCGTATAGTACTCTGCGGTCTGGACGGTCCGATCATAACAGACATACGAGCACTACTTACACCCGCTGAGATGAAGGAACTGCGTGTCAAGTCTCAGTACGTCCACAACAAGGAGGTCAAGGCAGCTTTGGGTGTCAAGATCACTGCCAACGGCTTGGACAATGCCATCGCTGGTTCTCGCCTATTGGTCGTCAAGCCTGGCGACGATGAGGATGACCTCGCTGACGATGTCATGGGTGATCTCGAAAACCTACTCAGCCGCATCTCCAAGACCGGTCGTGGTGTCACTGTCCAGGCGTCTACTCTTGGTTCACTCGAAGCTCTTCTGGAATTCCTGAAACAGATGAAGATCCCTGTCTCCAATATTTCTATCGGTCCGGTACATAGACGTGATGTCATTACCGCCTCTACTATGTTGGAGAAGTCGCCAGAATACGCTGTCATGTTGTGTTTCGATGTCAAGGTCGACAAGGAAGCACAAGCGCATGCGGATGAGTTGGGTGTCAAGATCTTCACTGCCGATATCATTTACCATCTCTTCGACAACTTTACGAAGCACATGGATGAGATCAAGGAGAAGAAGAAAGAAGAGAGCAAGCTACTGGCTGTCTTCCCATGCGTTCTTTCGCCCATTCAAGTCTTCAACAAGAAGGATCCTATCGTCATCGGTGTCGATGTGGCAGAAGGTAGTCTCAGAGTTGGCACCCCCATCTGCGTTGTGCAGCACAATTCCGTCACCAACGTCAAGAATGTCCTTCCCATAGGCAGAGTGTAAGTTCATCACCCTCATGCTCCGAGCACCACTAACACATCACAGAACATCCATCGAGAGAGAGCATAAAGCCATCCCCATCTGTAAGCGTGGACAACCTAGCGTTGCAGTCAAGATCGAGGGACCGAACCAGCCGATGTATGGTCGACAGCTGGAAGACAAGGAAATGCTCTACAGCCACATTTCTCGGGCGTCCATCGACTGCTTGAAGGAATTCTACAGAGACGAGGTGACGAAGGATGAATGGAATCTGATGGTTAAGCTGAAGCCATTGATGGACGTTCAATAGTGGTCCAACAATGGGTACCTAGGGTTGGGGGGCATCTTCATAGCTTTAGGTGGGTATGCATAAGGAATTCAGGTTTACTTCACTCAACATGTCCTGCGCTGCATGAAATTAGACTAGGGACTAGTCCTGTCTGAAGTCGTAAGAGTGCCGGTACGCTGGTTTCCACGTGCCAAGGGCTCTATCGTCGTTGAAACCGCTGCCGATCCGACGTCGTTCCAGGGCCGTTTCAACCATGAACCCCTAGCCGACGGGGCCCCCAAGTCCGGCTTCCCACCACCTTCCGCTTCCACAACCTCGCCCCGCCGTCAGCTCCATCACTCTACGAATGCCATCGGCCTCCGTGTCATGCTTTGGTGTCGTCAGGGCACTTTCGCATACTGGCATGTATTCTTTGCTGTATACTCGCACTTCAAGTCGTTCCCAATTGGTCTGCTCCGCAGCTACGCCCGTTGGACACGCCACGATCATGCCGTTGCCTTGGCTGCGGTTGTATCTACAGTAATAGATCTTGTCAACGTGTGCTTGGATAGTAGCGTGAGGTAGTCCAACAGTCCGTAATGTAGGTCTTCTTGGTATTTTGCCATCCATATATAATCTCCTTGCCCCTCGGGGTATCTTCGAGGTGCACACGGCTCAGTGCTTGAGCATAATATCGTCCATTCATTCACAATGCATTTGTCCTTGTTCGCACCTATCTCGCTTCTGCTGGCAGGAGCTACTACAATATCGGCTCAGGCTAGCCGCACGTACAAGGCAGCACCAGTACCAGCTGGGTACACATACTATGGCAATGCCTCCTTCACCAAACTATCGAAGACCAAGTATTTCGATAGCGACCACTTTAGGGTATATAACACAACGGCCAACAAAGCCGTCCAGGCACATCAGCACCTCGAAGGCGCCTACGACTGCTTTGTGAATGTCATGGGACACGATGACACCGGGGTATCGATCTACAATTCGTCCAAGACTGGGCCATACTGGAAATCAAATGTCTTCACTGCAAAGACTGATGGTGTGCTTGGATTCGTGACGAGCGACTATCAGACCGGTCTGGCTTATATGGTTATGAATACCACTGCTGTCAACATGTCAAGCGTTCTGGTCCATGAGTATGGCCACATCCTGACCTACCACGCTGTGCATGCCAAATTCTGGCAGTCAAGTAGAGCCATCGGCTGGGCTGAGCCTATCGCTCAACTGTTTTCTGAGCTGTACACATCGAGCAAATACTGCGCCGCCTCACGAACCAAGGTCGACGACAAGGAGGGCTGGACTCTATTCACACCCGAACTTGTCATCTACTACAGCTACCTCACCCTCATCGACGCCAACAAGGACCGCCGTTACCCAAATAACGAGTACTTCACCTGGCCCTTTCTGCACTACCTCAGCATGAACATCGACAAGTACCCCGGTTTAGGACGCGACACAGCCAAAAAGATATTCCGTCGCTACGACTCGCAAGCCAACGAAACCCCCTTCCACACCCTCCAACGCATAGTCGGCTCGACTGTCACCGTCCAGAGCATGGTCACCAAGTACTGGGCACGCATGTCCTACGTCGACTTCCAAGACGTAAAGTGGTACACGAACTACTACTACGGCAGCTGGAGGGTGGACTACAACAACCTCAACGTCACCGCGGCGAATACCTACCGCGTCAAGACGGCGCTGCAGCCACGGTACTTTGGCGCGAACATGATCCCTCTGGCTGTCAACGGGACAGGGCAGAACACGATACGTATCACTGCTTCGATGCCGTTCAGCGCCACGCTGGCCATTCTGGGATCGGACAGGAACGTCACGAATACGAGGTATCTGACTGTGCCCGCCGTGGTAGCTGCGCAGGCAAAGAATGTGGTCAAGCAGATCAAGTTCAGCTTGCAGGATGGAGAGGATGCGACGTTGAGTGTAGTCAATACTCCCGATGCACTGTTGACATATGATGCGCGAGGAACGGCCGAGGGGGATGTGGCGAGGGGATTGGATTATACGATCAAGTTCACGGGTAAGCTGGCGCCCAGGGGAAAGAGTTGGGTCAACCTATGAGGGGATGAGGTCGATAGCTGAAATGTAAATATAGGTTCATATGATAGGTTTGAGGTAGACACCAAATGCAATGATCTTGATCTGTTACTTGCCATTCGTTATACTAATGTTCGCAATGTCTTTTCCATGTCTTGCCGTATCTTTGTAACATCCGGATTGCTGTTAGTGGCAATTAAACAAACAGTTGCGTTTGCACTCATGGATATTGAGACATCGCTGTTACTAGAGCCAATGATGTTGGCAATAGTACTCTGCCGGTTGTTCATGAAGAATTGTCTGCCAAGTGACATGTGATATCTCCCTTTTCCTTGTAAGTGATATCAATAAAGTTCGCCTACGAACTTTGTGAACATTACGTGGCGAATTCAAACTCGACCTTGACGATCTGGTCTGTTTCCACGACGTTTCCATTTTGGACTAAGATAGCGGGCCTTCGATGTCATATTGGGGTAAGATTACAGATGTACACCTTGTCATCAGCAGTTTCATCACCTGGCTAGAGGCATGTGAGCGATTCCAACTTCATGTGTTCATGACACGCTGCTGATCCACCACTTTGGACAACTCATTGCATAGAAAGAGTGGGAAGAGGGTAGGGAGGTGCAGCATGATTTAGCTTGACAGATACTGTACCAGCTTTCACGCGACCAGCCACAGTCTCCTTATCCCTCTTCTCACAAATGCTGATCCGCGCGGCTCACCTCGGTCAAAAAGCTTTCCAAACGATCTTTCACTTTCACAGCGTCGACCACTTCTCGAGGGCTCCCTTGCCCCTCTTCTCTCACACTACCGTCCACCGGCCTGATTTCCCACCATCCATCTTGATACACCACCCTCAAATCGACCATCCGCATATCTCGACTGTGTATGCGCCCGGACCATGCCTGAGACCGATATCGCGATGGTATGGATCGCCCTCTTCAACGAGTGCTTGGGCCTCTTCCACCACGGGCGCCACGTCGAGGCCTTCTGTCTCGCCGAGAACCTGATTGACGTCCCCCATCTCGGTCCTTCTTTCCAGGCGCAACTCCACTATCTCCTCGCCCACCACGCGGGAGGCGATCCCATGTAATTTTCGCTTCCCGGCTTCGGCCATTCTCGCACATGCGAACCTCTGCCCAAGCTTGGTGATTCACAGACTGACAATCATAGCGCCCACGCCGAGAAAGCCGCCGCTATTTACGAGGATCTGGGAGGAGGTTATATGGACGAGGCGTACCGTCGCCATAAGTGGATGGAAGCTCACACCCTGCTGAGGAGGTTGCAGGTGAATGGTTTGCCGGCCGAGCTGCTTCCATTGGCCGAAGAGGATGCGATGAGTCCAGAGGGCAGGAGGAGTCGAGGAATGATGGCCAATGGGATCGGACATGGATACGTGCGTGAGCAAGAGCAGGGACAGGCTGGCGATGACAACATGCGTGAGGGGTAAGCCGGGGTTGGTTGTTTGTGTGAGGGTGTCGAGGCTCCTGTGAGCTTGCATATGGACCAGCGCCGCACAAGGGGTGGAGGGGAGTGGCTAGATGATTGATTTTCAAAGTCATACACGAGAAGGACATCGAGGGTGAGATACGATGGATGCTGTAGGGAAACAATGAGAATGACACTTTACCGTACAGCGTGAACGCATGGGATTTGAGGGACAGTGCAGCTGATCGTCGTTTTACCCTATGTAGCTGGCTCGACGAGGTGACTTGTTCGGGTACCACGAGATTCCGAACGTTCAGTGGTGATATTTATCACCAGTCAGTCCCTTGATGGAGAGCTGTTGGGTGAATGTCCATCGCCGAGATCGGCTCCGTGATCGGGCTTATGGAAGTCTACCATTACCAGTCTACAGCCGACGCCGTGAACAATCGACGATAAATGCCCAATAAGTCAAAGAAGAGGGTATCATTCTGTTTGAAACATCTTAAATGCTACTCTTTGGTCGCTCATGACGGCTTGACATGCTCAAACTCTGTCAATGTCGTCCGACACAGCACTCCCAGTCCTCTTCGGCTCGCCATGACCCACCGCACCAACAAAGGCGTCCCGACCAGCAGCCTCCTCCATATCATGATCATGCTCAACACCCATGTCGCGGCCTCTGTACTCTGGTCCCAGGAATGTCATAATCAGAGTGTAGGCGAACACAGCGGCCATGAAGATGCAGATGACCTTACCGTACTCGAAACGCTTGGTAGTGCCCTTTGGCGGCAAAGGAAATCGCTCAGAGATGGTGGCTTCGATCGTAGACGAGGCTGACGAGACGAGGTTGCCGAGCTGGTATGAAGTTCCAACCACAAAGGTTCGGAAGCTGCCTGGCGAAAGTTCCATCAAGCTACGTTCTGGTCAGTAAAGGATCACTCGAGATGGCGAAAGGTGCTCACTAGATCGGGATCACGCCCCAAGCACCCTGGACGGCGAATTGCTCGAAGAAAGCTCCGGCAATGATCCTCTCGTCTTTGACAAAGGTGTACGGATAGAGCAGTGCGCCACCGAACACACACATGGTCATGATGCTGAGACGACGTCCGAAGATCTGGCTGCCGTATCCAATGACGGTGCCACCAGTCATAGCTCCGAGGTTGGCGACCACTTGCGTGACGGTGACTTGGTTGGCTGAAAAGTTAAGTTGGTTCTGGTTTCGAATCAGCCTTGTACTTTACTGTATCTTCCGATGCTGGCTTACCTGGAGCAGCGTGGGGTAAAGATCCTGAGAACCGTGGCTCATGAAATTCATGCCCGCCATCTGAGACAGAGTCAATGGTCATTCAAAAATGATAGGAGGGAAGTGGACGCACGATCAGAACCATGAAGATGAGAAGGAGCCAATGCTTGCGCACAGCAACTTTGCCCTCTCGGATGAATGTGCTACCAATGTCTGAACCCGACTCGCGGACTCGCTGCCGGGCCTGGAATGCCTGTGTCTCGGGCAAGAAGAATCGCCAGGTGATCAAAAGAATGGGCGGGCATGCACCGAACCAAAAGAACGGTCGCCATCCATGTGAGGTGGTGTTGACGAGGGCTCGAGCAAAGATAGTAGCCTGTGCAGCGTAAGTATCGTAAATTGCTGGTGCAGATGGGTCAATGTACAATCAAGTATCCGGTAGCATATCCCTGCTGCAGCATTCCACTAACGATGCCTCGAGCATCTGGTGGACAGTCTTCTAGCGCCGTCGCAGCTACGTTCCCGTACAGACCGCCCATGGCGATGCCAAAGAGCGCACGCACGGCCAGAAATTGCTGGTATGTGCTGCAAAAGCCTGTGCCAAGTTCGAGGACGATGAACATGAGGTTGTTGAGAATGAACGGCCACTTTCGACCATACCTGTCTGAAGCGATACCGAACAGAATGGCACCGACAGACCGAAACATGAGCACGAGCGTGATACCCCTAGGCGCTTGTCAGCGGCTCGTCGATCTGTCGTTTATTGTACACCGACCATGTGATATCAGCATTGGTCTTTCCGAATGTTTTTGCGAGGTCTCCAACAACGAGCGAAACAGAGAAGAAATCGAACGCATCCCATGTCCAAGCGCAGAAGGCGATGCCGAAAAAGGTCCATTGCTGTTTGTTCAAAGTCCTGAGGAGTGAAATAGGGTTAGCCACTTTGGCCATGGGCGGCTTCAGAGTGGTGATTCTTGTTGCGAGGTACTTTGCAGGACCCATGTGGACGGGTGTGTCGCCAGTACCGTAGTCATTGTACGGAGCCGCCTTCTTCTCCTCCAGGTAATCGGGGTCGTATTCCTTCGACATGTTGGATAGCTTCAAGACGACGAGACGATGAGAAGGAGAGGGGGACGGTGACGAGAAGGAGAGGGGGACGGTGACGAGAAGGAGCGCGGGACAACTGCAGGCTAAGTACTTGGGCCGCACCAATTTTTGATCTACAAGTTCAGGTCCGACACAGGTGACGTTGAAGGCGGGAGATCCTTTAGCCTTGATGCCAATCTACACTACTCCAGAAACCCCACCAAGAGATCAGCGCTCAGACACAAGAGCGGTCTCAACCATCCTGAGGCCCCGGACCTCCCCATGGCACTGCGGAGAATGATCGGGATGCGACCGAGAAGCTTGTCAAACCTCCGAAGCTGATACTTTACCGTCGTATGAGCCTTGTCAGCAGTGCCTGGTCCAGATGCCGAAGAGGTAGGGAGAGATAGGGCAGCCAAACACGAGTTGTGGTCATGAGAAATGACGTTTCTGGTGTGGAGAAGGGCGGCAATTTGGCACCGACTTGGCAAAGGCTTGTTCGCGTTTTTGCATTGACAGATTTTGCATTGTCGGACCTGCATCAAAGGCCTGTCAAGGGTCACCCGCCAGATCACGCTACGAACATTGCTATCGACTGCAGTATGGCATCTGGTCAGCTGGCGCAGCAGCACATTACGACCAGTGTTTTGCTGGGCCATGAAGTTGTGACTCAACCAGTGACCTCAAACCATGGTCCTGCCTGGACCTCGTAACCTTATATATATATATATATATGGAAATCGATTAGGCTGATGGCTGTCACTAGAACTCATGAATATTTCCAGAATGCTCAGATGCGAGTGGACGCCATCCAAGATCTCTCGCGCATAAGGAGAGCATGCAATGGTATCGGTGTCGAGGACAAGCCTCTGACTTGGCTCGACTTGTCACATTCGCCAAGCAGGCTTAGCCCGAGAAGACGCCATGCCCTGGCCCCTCCAACCTCTGGTAGGCAGCATGCCGATTGGCTGCCAGCTACGCCCCATACCAGCCTGCACTTCGTACTTCTTTAGCTAGGATGTGCAACCTGACTAGCACGAACTACCACTGGCGGATCCCTGCGTTGTTCTTGTCATCACTTCGATCGGCATCGACTTCTGTACGAGCAGTGGCTTGGGCATGCAGGTACGGTATTCTTCGTGTTCGACACGCACCAAATGTGTGTGCATGTGGATTTATGCAATGACCGCTCAGACAGGCAAGCTCAATGTCGATGATCTTTTGACGGGTCTTCAAAGAGGGTGGATATCATGAAGCAATACTCATTTTGAACTTCCAATTGTATGAGCTCCTGGGTTCCAACAGGAGAGACAGATATTATGTTTGATGTCTAATGCTCATGTACTCGATGGAGAGAGTAGTTTCGCGTCTGCAAAACTTATAGCTGGAGATTGCACAACGACCTCGTTCGGCATTCGTAAATTGTCAGCATTATAGTTGACTGTTGCGGCCCACGCGACGTGGCCCGCAGGATCGATGTCTGAAGATTTGGAGCTTTTGTCCGAGCAGCGCAGGCAATCATCACTCACCAACGAGTTTGCCCGTGTTATCTTCGAACACGCAACTCGTCCCCACCTGTCTGCTTGGACAGTGCGAGTCTCAGCGTGGACACCCGTCTGCTGTCTTGATACCAGTCAGGAGTCACCTCGATCGTCCGTGAGGGCGTTGAAATTTTTCTCTTATCCAGAAAGGACCGATTAGCATATCTGAGACATGCTTTCAAAAAGAAGCGCGGCAAACGGGGAGCCGCACTGGCGACCAGTGGGCGGTGGACAGCACGCCCTGTCGATGACACGGCCTGAACAAAACCATTCAATCATCCACAATCTTCAATCATCGTCTGTAGCACCAAGACGTTAGCTCTGGGGTTACTGAACCGACAACAAATACGAACTCCTGGAGACAGTATCTGGTATGTAATGGAAATACAAAAATGGCCCTGGTCAAACTCTCACTCCAGATATTCCCGCGAGCTGGGACTGGCAAGCACTGCATTTGCCTACCTGGCACCGTGCCACCGGTAACGACCGCTTCAAGACGGCACAGTTACATCTCAACAATCGGATGATGGCTGCAGTGGGAGACGGCTGGTCACGCAATCCCTGAGATGTGGCACAGGCCCTTCAAGCGATAACGCAGGGATCGCCAGACTAGTGAAAGTGGGCCTTCCCCATAATCGCGTGCGATATCAATGCAGAAATGTTGCCAAAAGTTTCCAGAACAACATGCACCAATCAGAACCTGTGATGCGCAGGGTCAATCTTTTGATTCGGTCAGGCCCGAAGTATGTATCTGCTGGTGGCCTTTTCTTGTTCTGGTGGTACACCGGTGCTCATGCAGAGACACGACACGAGCAAAAGACGTTTCGATTTCAGAGGATCCTGGTCTCCAACCATATGCTTTTTTCGTCTCTTCAGAGTGATCGGCTATCCCTGGATAAACGAAGGACGTCTACCGCCAAGTACATGCCCAGGGCTTAGGTAGTACTATCACCTGCCCAAACGGGTCTAGTTCACTAGACCTCGAGAACACGGATTCATGCACAAGCCGGATCAGCGTTTGCTTCACAAGGCTGGAAAGGTCAAGCAACTCTCCCTGAGATTTGCCAGGAAGTTAAGCCATTCTCCGAGCCGCGGCAACTTCTTGTTCGCACATCTCCCGACCCTTGCGCGCATGAACACATTGCTTGTCCTGTGGAAAATTAGTGGGTGACGAGGCATGATCCACCGCTATCAAAATGAGGTATGGCATTCATGGTCACACGAGTGTCTGCGATTCCAACTCGATGGACCCGGAATTATGCCATGACTAGGCTGTCCACCAGTCAAATCTCTCGACGGAGGAGCCGATGGGTATGGCCTTTTAGCCCTCGCCTGCGGAGCCCTTCTAGAAGCCATCCGCCGCCCGTGCGCGATAACACGCCGCACCTTTACTGGGCCTTCTCGCCGAGTCGACGGTCGAGTCCACGCTTAATTCACACCCCCTTCATGCTTCGGCCTTTCTCCGAGTGGCTGTCTTTCGCTGTTTGAGCAACGCCTTCTGTCTGAAAGAAGTTTAATGCCGCAATGTCAAATCCAACTGGGCGCGAGACAAGCGCGGATCATATTTCGATACCAAGAGATGCGGTTTTATCATGCAACCACGCTTCTACCCGGGTGTTCATGCCTCGTGCGATAAACCTACGCCACCCTACATCCACTAACGAGACTTTTGAGCTACGCGAAATCTGGCCTGGGTGCAGATCATTCCGGTAGGTTTATTTATGAACTGTGATCTCCCACGTTCCGGCGCTCGCTATCCCTCTCTCGTTCCTTTTGAGATACCCCCATTCGTTGTTCATAGAGACCCTTCACCATGTCTCATTCACCTGTCGAGTCCGAGAAGGTCTCCGACAACCCCAAGGAGGCCGGTGTTACTAGCTACGAGTCCGATGTTCCCGGCGAGAAGCATGAGCTCAAGCGCCATCTCAGGAGCAGGCACATGCAGATGATCGCCATTGGCGGTGCTATCGGTGCTGGTCTCTTCGTTGGTTCTGGTGGTGCCCTCTCCCGTGGTGGTCCCGCCTCTCTGGTACGTCCTGATTGCTTACAAGCCTGTCAATTACGTCTAACAGTCCTCTCAGGTTCTCTGCTTCATGATCGTCGGTTCTATGCTTCTCGTCACCTGCCAAGCTCTCGGTGAATTGGCTGTCCTATATCCTGTCAACGGTGCTTTCTTCACATACATCTGCCGCTTCATTGACGAGTCCTGGGGGTTTGCCATCGGTTGGGACTACGCCATTTCTTGGTTGTTCATCCTGCCCTTCGAGATCACCGCTGCTTGTGTCACAATTGAATTTTGGGAGGGTGGCGCTCGCGTCAACTCTGCTGTCTGGGTCACCGTCTTCCTCGTCGCCCTCTCCGTGGTCAACATCTTCGGTATCAGGGGCTTCGGCGAGGTCGAGTTTGTCCTTTCCATGATCAAGATTCTGGCTTGCGCAGGCTTTATCATCTTCGGTATCGTCGTCAACGTAGGCGGCGTGCCCACAGATAACCGTGGATACATTGGCGCCGAATACTGGCGCGATCCAGGTCCGTCTCATATCTGACGCTTCTAAAGCTTAGCTGACTCTTTGCAGGTGCCTTCCGCAATGGATTCAAGGGTTTCTGCTCCGTCTTCGTCACTGCATCCTTCGCCTTCGCCGGTACCGAGTTGACTGGTCTTTGCGCCGCCGAAACCACCAACCCCCGCAAGTCCATTCCCCAGGCTACCAAGCAAGGTCAGTCCATTCTAGCACCTCAGAAATTAAGATATGAGTGTCAACTAACTGTCAAAAGTGTTTTGGCGCATCACCTTCTTCTACATCGTCAACCTGTTCATTCTGGGTCTCATTGTTCGCTCTGACGATGATCGTCTCCTTGACTCGTCTGGAGCCAACACCAAGGCCTCTCCCTTCGTCATTGCGATCCAAGATGCAGGCGTCAAGGCCTTGCCCTCTATCTTCAACGTCTGTATTACCATGGCAGTCTTGTCTGTGGCCAACTCCTGCACCTTCGGTTCCACTCGTACGATCCAGGCTCTCGCAGGTCGTGGCATGGCTCCCAAGTTCTTCGAGGTCATCGACAAGCAAGGTCGCCCAATCTGGTGCATTGCGCTCCAGGTTGCCTGCGGTTTCCTCGGCTACCTCAACGTCACCGCCAAGAAGGGCGACATCTTCAACTGGCTTCTCGCCTTGTCCGGTCTGTCCTACTTCTTCGTTTGGGGAAGTATCTGCCTCGCCCACATCCGTTTCCGCCAGGCCTGGGCTCTCCAGCGTGGTAGCATCGATGTCTTCCCATACAAGGCCTCTTTCGGTGTCATCGGCTCTTACTACGGCTTGTTGCTCAATGTCCTGTGCCTGATCGCCCAGTTCTACGTGGCAGTTTGGCCCATCGGCGAGGCAGCTACTGCAGAGTCTTTCTTCTCCGCCTACCTCGCTGCCCCTGTCGTCATCCTTCTGTACCTCATCTGGAAGGCTATTAGCGGCGAGTGGAACAAGCCATGGGTCAAGATCGCCGACATTGACCTTGCCACCGGTCTCCGTGACGATCTTGAGGTCCTCGCAGCCGAGGATGCTGATGCTGGACCACCAAAGACGTTGAAGAACCTGCCAAGGAGGTTGGTTAGTGGTCTGTTTTAGAGGATTGCTCTGCAGCGTCCTTTTTGCTTCACATACATAGTCGTCACAATGAAAAGCACCCTTCAGGGTGTGACACTACATTGAGCTTGCTTCACACACACGTGCCCATTAGTTAGTGACCAGCCCACCGTTTCGTGTGTTGCCGGACAACAGTTCAGACTGGCACTATCAGAGCGCAATCCGAGACGGAAGTTTATTTTCATCTTACCTACACGGGCAGACATCCATCAAACCACGATTTGCACGCCTATAGTCCTTCTTCGAGATCCTGCGTCAATATGTCTGGAATCCTGACAGCACATGAGGTTGATCCGAGTTCCGCCGAAATTTCTCCGATCGACCCTCAACCCAGTGCATCTGTCCTCGGACCTTCTTTTCGCATCCCACTCCTCGCTATCGTGAATTCTGCACAACTGTTACGGACCTACGTACGGTGAATGAAACAAACGTCATGAGCGATGAGAGAAGTATATACGATCAATGTTGACTCCGTACCTGTCAATTCTCTCATTTTTGATGAGTCCTGAAAGTTTGCCGAAGACCCAGAGCAGCTGGAGGTCCTCGAGCGGACGCTTATGGAACGAAGTGATCTGAAGTTCATGCTGTCCATGTCTGGGCTTCACGTTTGGCTCACTATTTCCTCAAGTTAGAGTCGAGGAATTTTTCTGTCAAGGTCTTCGTCGGTCCCGCCTCTCCGCAATGACATGATCGTATCAGCATAGACTGGCCACAACAAAGAAAGCTAGGTATGTTGACTCGTAGTCAGAAGCCAAAGGGACAAGTACGATGTTCACCAAATTTCACGAGAGGACCAGTCGGTGTGAACGCAGGAGAATGCTCTTGGAACGCCAAGGTTGCCCTCGACTACTGGGAATGTATAGCCCGACATCACGCTCTCATACATAGGTGTGTCACGAACAAATCTCTCAACAGTCGACCCGGAACAAAATCTTCCCATTCAACGCTGCCCAAACACACCTCAGAGCCGACTTTACACTCGAGCTCAAGGAGACTTACAAGCACCCACGTTTCAATTTCAGTAGAATCAACATCTTCGCGAGGACGTAGCCAATCAAGAAGAATGCGGAGAAGACTATTACTTTGCCCATAAGCTCTAGAATGTCGCTGGACGAATACTTCGCGACACCCCAGCACACTCTCCACAATTTCATTCCTTTGCGGCCGCCAAAGGCATTTCGGGCTATGGGTACACCTTTGTTGCGTCTCCTCACGGAAGATTTAGCGTTAGGAGAGTAGAGGACTTTCATCGGATTCGACGCGGCCAAGCACACCGCCGACGAAGCCTACGAAGTGACTACTACACCGAGCAAGCGTGTCAGTGAAGACACATCATCGCTCTTGCCTCAGCTGGTCAGAAGATGCTTTGACGTTTCTTCGACTGCGCTTGGACAAGAAAATATGGTCAAGACCTGGTCCCAAGATGGAAAGACCCTACAACTTTGGTCGCGAAGAACATGTTCGCTTATGCGATGAAATCATCCAGTTCTACGAGATCTCCGGACAGATTCGACTCAAGGTTGCCGCCTATCGCAAACGCGCCAGCAAATACAATCCTGTCCACGACGCCGACCTGGCATACTTACGCGATGGAATCGTCTCTGCCAAGGTGCATAGGGAGCATGGCCGTGGGACCGACTCGTGTGGCTCACAGGATTCCCAAGGACTGCGCAGCGAAAGGACATTCACCGCATAGATCACGTCATCCGTCAGATGGAGGCATGCCTTGGAGTGACCCTTGAACGAAGTCAGATCGAGGGCTGTCCATACTTTGGCCATCCTGGCACCACGCCCGAGGACTATCACTGGATCACGGGCATGTAACTAATCCATTCGAGGTGGAGCAGGATGTGACATATGTGCAACAAGTACTGGGAGACTAAGGACAACGCAGCGTCAATCTTCCCATTCGGTACTTTTACGGCGTGTGTTTCACGATGCACAATATTGACCAGTTGTGCTCCGGCCGAGGTAAATACCATCTGCAGACTCAAGCGAGAATACTCAGAATTGCTTGCTTTACCCATGGTACTCTACATCGCACATCCACTTGGCTTCGCCGTCGCACATCGGTCTTTGAATCTTTGCAAACACAAATACAACGAGTTCCTCTTTGACGAGATCAAGGCCTCGATTCTACGCATCAACGTGCCAAAGAAGGACTACGATCCGGACAAGGTACTGTCCACGGGACGCCCCTCATGGCCAGCGGACTCGGTAACAGCAAAAGAGCTGGTAGAGAAGTTGCTGGAGTCTGCTGACATGATGTTTGATGAATTGGCGGATATGGAGGATGACGGTCTCTGAGATTAGGCGTCGTGCAAGGGTGTGGAGATACACGCGACATATGACCTTACTTGTATCCTAGGTAGCAATTCAGCAAAAGTAGCCCATGGCAACCCCAGGGAACTTGAAGTTGATCATCAAACTTGTCCTCATCGATCTTTGTTCTTAAGCACAACCAAACACGGTTGACCTCCAAAACCTCCACCTCAATAGCGATATCGGTTCGATTACTTGATTCAACATGAAACAGGTACACAATCACGAGACATCCCTTCGCGGCACTGTAGCTAAGAGTGAAGGAAATACAAATCGGAGCGCGGGTCGTGTAGTTGCAAGCATGCGCCAGCGCCGTCCTCGAACAGATCGAAACGATTCCACGTGGTTCCTCCGTTCCACAACGACTGACTCCCGATCGTGGCGGACTTGTCGACCTTCTGAAGGCCACTGGCTCAGATCAATGTCTGACATGGATTCCGGTCAATCCTGACGTAATCGACACAGTGTCAGATATGTAGACGACCGATGGAGAGATGGGCGTTATATCGTGGGCGTACTCCGAAAGGATCTGCAAACAGAGTGATCAAGAGAATAACGCCTGACGTGGGTGCGAAAGCAGCAAAAATCAGTGAAACCTCTCAGTTATGGATAAAACAGGTGGTAGATGCGAGTTACGGCGAGAAGGCAAAGGACGAGGAGGATGAGGAGTAGATTTCGATGAAAGAAGCGTGTTGCATACAAGTTCAACACGAATGTTACGTTATGTCACAAGTGACACAGGTAGAGATACTTATCCTTGCAATGTATAGCTGGTCGCTTTACCGTAGTTGTGCACTTGTTCCACTGCATCGCGTAGTCAGCGTCGACGGTGTCGGCGTGACAAGGAGTCGCCAGCGTCACAAGGAGTCTCCGGCGTAGGATTGAGCAAGGCCAGTTTAGGACGGTCACGTTGCTAACTACCTAGCTTTCCACGAGAAAAATCTTGAATGATTTTCTGAAGGTAACATTGCTGGTCGCACTAGTTCGTCGTCCATTACCTTTCGTGCGACTCGGCACTACCAAGAACGACCAGAGCCTGCGGTTTAGTGACGTCGGTTGCAAGTGCCAGCAAAAGTGCAGGTGTTTAGTCTTACATTACCGGAAGTGTGTAGCATGTTCGCAGACTCACGTTGTGGTCATGAGTGAAGCCGGAGTGAAGGGATTTGGCCGACAAATGCCCGAACGCGGCTGTATCCGCCAAGATCTGCGGTCGGCGAAAATTTTCTCCGCTGAACCTCCATGAATTTGTCTGCGGAGACTTCTCGCGATACAATCACGACAAGAGAAAGCCATTGACGCCAGTGACATTCGCCAAACGCAATCATGGGGTACAATTCGATAATAATGGTCCATTCACAGCGTTCACAAGCTGACACTGAGTAGTATCTCTCGCGACTCCCGACACAAGCGCAACGCTACTGGTGCAAAGCGGGCCACATACCGCAAGAAGAGGTAACTTGTTACCCATAACCCGATTGCTACACTTCTTAACAGAGGTACAGAGCTTTCGAGAAAGGGCGTCAGCCAGCGAACACGAGGATTGGAAACAAGCGTATCCATCTCGTCCGCACTCGTGGTGGCAACCGCAAGTTCCGCGCTCTCCGTCTCGACAGCGGCAACTTCTCCTGGGGTTCAGAAGGCGTCGCCCGCAAGGTCCGTGTCATTGCTGTCGCATACCACCCTTCCAACAACGAACTCGTCCGTACCAACACTCTCACTCGCTCCGCCGTCGTCCAGGTCGACGCTGCACCTTTCAGGCAATGGTTTGAAGCACACTACGGTCAGGGTCTAGGACGCAGGAGGCAGGCCAAGGGCGCCGCCGAGGAAGAGGTCAAGAAGAGTAAGGCTGTCGAGAAGAAGCAGGCCGGGAGGTTCTCTGCCAGTGGCAAGGTCGAGCAGGCCCTTGAGAGGCAGTTCGAGGCCGGTCGTCTCTACGCTGTTATCACCAGCCGTCCCGGTCAGAGCGGCAGGTGTGATGGATACGTCTTGGAGGGTGAGGAGCTTGCTTTCTACCAGCGCAACATGAGGAAGTAGAGGACGCCACAGATGGGGTAGAATGGTGGACAGACTTCACATGGTTGGCGTCGCTCGGCAGTGTTTTACTCCCTCCAAAGACGAGGATGGACATGCTCGAGCAGGTTACGGAACAAAATGAAAATTTTCAGCGACCACATGTCATGTCATTTCACCGTCATGCCTGTGTGCTGGAACCTCGTTGGTATTTGGCGCTTCAGAACTTGTCACATCTGTAGGATGGGGAGCGTAGGGCTTCATCTTGGCACCGGCCAGCCGCAACAACCTCGCGTGACCATCGCGTTTCCCCTCGTAACCGTCAACCTCCTTTTGTAATCTTTAATATCGATTTCCCATCCAACACCATGACTAAATAGACCCGAGTCTTCATCATCGACCAGGCTCAACCTGGCCTCTCCGTGCAGCGCCACCAATATCCTTGTCATACCCGACAGCCACCATGCTGCCTAACCCCCTCTCCCCCTCCACTACCCTCCGATCTTTTCTCTCCGCTCTCAAATCTCACCTCTCATCACCCACATTCCTCACCCCCCTCTCCTTCCTCATCCTCGGTCTAATCAACAATATCCTCTACGTCGTCATCCTCTCCGCAGCCCTCGACCTCGTCGGGCCTTCCGTCCCCAAAGCCCTCGTGCTACTCTTCGACGTCGCCCCTTCTTTCTTCGTCAAACTCATCGCACCCTACTTGATTCATCGCATCGGCTATGGCGCGCGCGTGGTCACCTGCGTCGCTCTGGCAATGGCTGGCATGGGCCTGATCGCACTGTCGCCATCTTCTGTGCCGCTCCCGGGGAATGGAGCGAGCGTGGTCAAAGCCGGAATGTGGACCGCGGGCAAGGAGAGGGTGAAGGGGTGGATGGGCAAGGATGCGCCGGCTCCTGTGGCACCGGGTGGGGCGGAGGTGGCGACCAAGTTATTTGGCATTGCGCTCGCGTCCATCTCCTCGGGTGTGGGCGAGTTGAGCTTCCTGGCGTTGACGAGTTTCTACGGTCAGGCTTCGTTGGCGGGCTGGGCTAGTGGGACGGGTGCGGCGGGTTTGGTGGGTGCCGGGGCGTATGTGACGGCGACGACGACGTGGGGGTTCAGTGTGAGGAGCAGTCTGTTGGTGTTCTCGTTCTTGCCGCTGATCATGTTGGGGGCTTATTTTGGGTTGTTGCCGACGAGAGGCAAGGGGAGGGAGGAGGGGTATGCGCCCGTGAGGGGGAGTGAAGAAAGCAGTGGTAGTGATGGGACGCAGGAAGATGATGAGGATGGGGAAAGGAGAGAGGGAGCGGGACTGCTGGCGAGAGCTCAGGATGGTGTCGAGGCCACGTTAGCGAAGCCAGAGGGCCTGGCTGCGAATTTGAAAAGGGCGAAGAGTCTGGTCATTCCTTAGTAAGTCTTCAACATATACTGTGATCTTGCGGTCCTGATGAGTCGCAGCATGCTTCCGCTATTTCTGGTCTACATGGCAGAATACACCATCAACCAGGGCGTCACCCCGACACTTCTCTTCCCACTGGAGAAGACCCCATTCAAGCACTACCGCGACTTTTACCCAACATACGGCGCACTGTATCAGCTAGGCGTCTTCATCTCTCGCTCGTCACTACCGTTCGTCCGGATCCAGTCCCTTTACATTCCCTCTCTACTTCAATGGGGTAATGTCATTCTCCTCATCTTGCAGGCATTGTATTTCACCATCATCCCCAACGTGTGGATCGTCTTCCTCGTCATCTTCTGGGAAGGTCTTCTCGGTGGAATAGTCTACATCAGCGCGTTCAGACGGATAGGCGAAGAAGTGCCACCCGCAGAGCGGGAATTCAGTCTCGCGGCCACGACGGTCAGTGATGCAGCAGGGATATCCCTCGCCAGCTTGTTGGGCATGGTAGTCGAAACAAGCCTCTGCAAGTGGCAAGTAGGGCGTGGACGAGATTGGTGCAGAAGACTCTGATAGCTACATAATGATTAATGCTTTGTTTTTTATCCTTGCCACCACGTCCTCCCTTTTCTCTCTGATACCGCTGCATCATCCTCGTCCCTCCCCTCATCCTCCCTCCCCACTCACAGGCTCCGGTCTAGAAGTAAACACAATTTTATATTTGACAATCTCCACAATCTCCAATTCCTCCTTGTCCCCCGCGCCCTCCTCTGCCATCACCTGCCCTGTCACCGCTCCCTGACCATCGACAGCCATACCCTCCCCTGCACCTCCCCCCTCGGCCCTCCCACGCACTCCCCCTGTCCCCAAGCTACCATGTCTGGGTTCCCGCCGCCGTATCACAGCAACAGGCTTCCCCAACTTGCGCACCTCGCCCGTCATGCGCTGATGACTGCCCACGTAGAAATAGACGCGCTTCATCCACGCCTCCCCCTGTTCCTGCGCCGACCTCGCGGGATCAAAGAGGGGGAAAACGAGGCGGCCGACTGGGTTGCCCTGTCTCGTTTCCCCCTCCGTCGTCGCGTTTCCCGCGTCGGCAGTGGGATTGGCGGCGGAAGCGGAGAGACGGGCGCGTTTCGTTCGTTTCTCTTCCAAGTCGAGGTCGGGCGAGGAGCTGGGGAAGTGGATCGTTCCTTGCAATTCGAGGATGGCGAGGCCTGAGGGGGTGTGTAGAAGGGGAGGAAGAGGGTTGGTGGTTGTTGAGGGAGAGCGGGATGGTGGGTGGAGGGGGATGGAGGGCATGCTGTCTCACTCTCGCTTAAGAGCTACGAGGAATGGACGGTTTCAATGTTCGTCGTAGTGTGAGGGTGTGTTGGGCGGTATAGATTGCCGGGGTAGACTCTGGTGAGCAGTGTGATGTTCGTAGTGTCCGGCCGTTCGAGGCGATCACAGACGATGTGCGAAGTGAAGATGGTCAGCCCATGATCGCCATGTAGCTTGAATCTTTCATGCGTGAGTGTTGTTTTGGTGGTGAGTTTGTGTTGTTGGTCAAAATATCTCGACCGGGGAGCGGTGGTATTGTGGGTGGCGCAAAGTCACCCACTAAACCTAAGCATCCAAGCACAGCACTTTGATGTTCACCAAGTTCAGCAGATGAGTATTGCACGCAATTAGACTTCAGAGATACAGGCAAGATTTGTGTTGAGAGAAACTAATTCAGCCCATGGTATATTCCCACCAAAACCACACTCCCAAGTCTACCAGAGACGCTAGAAGATGTCCTATATTACACCCTTCCTCCAATCTTGACATAGAATCTACAAATCATCATTCTTCCCAAACCACCTCCCGCTCCAACTTCCTCTCGATCCACCTCCAGAACCAGCATATTTCCTCTCCTCCTCTTCAAACTTGTCCTTCTCCATCCTCCTCTGCGCTGCAAACGCTCTCACAAAATTCCAAAGCTCCTGGTCGGCTAAATTCCACGCCTCGACTGCCTCTCGCATACGCTTCTCCGGCTTAGTCGGCTTCTTCTTCAGCCAGGCTTTGCTCTGGTCGACAAGCTTGGCCTCCCGAGCAAGGCCCTTCTCATCTGGCATCTTACTGGGGACAAACTTCTTCTTCTTCTTTTGGTCTGGCTTGATGCGGCGTTCGGGACCTGGCACGGGTGTCTCTGACTTGCCTGAATTTGGCGGAGATGTCGCAATGGGGAAGCCGAGCAGCCATGAGACATGGTCATGCCAGTGCTCGTCAATATTGCGTTCGGCTGTCAGCCAAAGCGAGTGAGCTTTGCCGCGTTCGGAAGCGATGGAGTCTTTCATGTAGACTATGCGATCATAGGAGGATCGCCCTGTGCCAAGCACTTCGGCTGTTAGGGCGAGGATGAAGGAGTCGCGCTCTGTGTTCCGGCGGAGCGCTTTCATGGAAGGAATGGGTTCGTGCTTGATGAGTGCTTGTATCGTCCAGGGATGAGGAACTGTGCCGATGGAGAAGACGTTGGAGAGGTTTCGATACACCTTTGGTGTTTCGATGAGCATCGACTGCGATGTCATACATGTTTTGCATTTCGGGAGGTTTGGCGGACATGAAGAAGCAAGAGGGGTCTCCAGACATGTGGTGAGGTTCTCTGCAAGCTGCAGTGCTGGCTTTGTCGCTGCAGTCATGGCCTCTGGTATGGGCCGAAGGACTGCAATACCCTCGGAGAATATGCTCTGCCATGTCGAGTGCAGGTGAGACTCGATCAGCTTCCGAAGGTTGATGTTGAAGTCGATAGTCTTGGTCGAACGCGACTCATAGATCTGCTTGTATTTGCTCTGTAAAGCTTCGTGCCCGTAGAAAGCAATGGCGTTACTGTCGTCTAATTTGAAGCTTGCCTTTGGTGTGATGTCGAGAAGAGATTTGCCCTTTGGCAGCTGCTTCATCTCCAGAGCGGCTTGTACAACCTGATTGATCTCTTTCTTGCTGCCAACGAAAAAGGCCGTGTCAAGTTTCTTATACCTCGTTAAGGCCGGGAACTCGCCAGCTCTTAGGAATTGCATCATGTTATCATTGTAGTCGCACATTGGGTAGGCAAGCCAATTCGAAAGGATTCCCGTGCCCATGTTTCCCCAAGCCAGCCATCTGAGCAGGTCTGTCTCGAGGTCCGGCTCAAGCTTCAATGCCTGCATGGATCTATACAATGGGTTGTTCATGGCCTCCGGCCGACCGAGAACGACCGGCTTCAAACCTTTCGCCCACCATGCTCTTCTCCATGCTAGTAGCAAGTCATGCTCTGAGTCCTTCTCCTCCTTGCTCTTTTTTGAATCGTGGTCGTAGTAGGTATAGATGGGTGTTCTGGGCTCTTCCGGCGGTAAGACTGCCCTGTCATCGTATGCTATCGATATCGAAAATGGGTTCCTCCACTTCCAATCGCTGAACCAAGAAATGTCTCCACTGGTACTGTTCGCTTGTTCTGGTGGTGGTTTATGCGCCGGTGCGCGGAATAGGTTCAAGGAGGATTCTGACCACTGTCTGTGTATGTTCTCATGATATATTTTGGCCGCTTTTGTCGCACCTTGAGAGAGTTCTTCTCTGTAATGCGCCGCGTGATCTGAAGAAGATCCAAAGAAGAGAATTGTGACAAGCAGAAAGACTGTCAAGCTCACTACGATTTGGAGCCGTCGTGGGAGGTATGAGCATGGATTATAGCCGCGTGGCGGCATGTTGAAGGAGTGGAATGGCTCAAGAGCCGATGAGATGTCTTATGGTCGCGACATGCAGGTGTGGTGAGAGCCCTGCCCCTAGCGAGCTTCGGATGCACGTGAGGTGTGGACCTCTACGAGGCAGATGGTTTCTCGATATAACTGAGTCGAATATGGTGTCGAATCGAGATCACCGCGTGTTGAAGTACAGGAGATATGTGGTTCTGAAAAGTTGTCAGATCCCCTTCCATGCTGGGAAGGGTGACTTACGACGACGTCGAGGACATCGGCCCGACACCTCCGGCCGCCGTCCTATCACCAGCATTCAGGTGATTTTACCGCAGCGTCCTCTTGCATAAAGCCAACACGCACATGTCGGCTTGAAGGCCCGTAAGCAGTTTCTGTGGTCAGCATGGTTTGACATCTCATTTCCATGACACAGCAGCATAGCTGTCTCTGCTAGCTTCAACATGCAATCCACGAAACCGACCAAGACCAAGGATGCGCCGAAGGTAGCCAAAGAGCAGGAGTCATTTGAGGATCGTCAACGAAGATCACAGGCAGCACGCGTGTTGGAGAGCCAAGAGCAGTTGATTTGGTACTCCATGGCACGACAAGAGGTAATTCGTGGTATCTACTGTGTTGAAATTTATTCGCTAATTGAATGAGGATGTGGCGCAGACAAGACGATACTTTCGTTCGCTAGCTGCTGGCATAGATCCCAAGAAACTCACCAAAAGACCACCAGCGTCAATGAGTGGCGATATGGGTCAGTCCGCACGGAGGGGGACAGCCAGACCTGTATCCCACGCAGATGGAGGAGCAGCTGCGTCAACAGCGTCGTCCTCGGTCACCAAACGGAAGCTCGCCGAGTCATGATATGCAGGCCTGAGCTTCAACATGGCTGTTTGATATGCACATCTCGAAAAATTTGGTCCCTGTGAGGCGATGTCTATGCGATGAAGGGGAACATGGCACATCGCTTCCTCTTGTACTTGTCTCCAAACTCTTTCCGATACCGACTCTCTTTCTTGAGAGCCCAGAGGTACATCTGCCCGACTGCAATGACGACAAACAGACCGGTGCTGAGACTGAAGCTCATGAGCCAGATTCCGGCCCAGGCAATAGTCTCGAAAGTGTAATTTGGGCACGTGACAAGGTTGAAACCGAGTCCCTGTGGGATTCCGCGCTCTTTTCCACCTGAGCTCCGCAGACCACGTAGCGTCAAGTGCGTGGAGAGATTGCCTAATTCACCAATGACAAAGAGGGCCAAGGCAGAGTAGATAATCAGAGGATTATCGAGCTTCTCCGTTGGGGAGCCTGGCTTGTAGACCCAAAATGCGATATTCACCCCTGCCAACAGCCAGTAGTGTGCTGAGTTCTTGAAGATGTTCTTTGCGGGCATAGTCGCATTCGAGAAGCGATGTACAAGGAGCGTCTCAAACTCGCGCTTAAGGAAGTGGAGGGTGATGAGGACGCATGATAGCGTCTGTGCCTGAGAAGGCGCGGGAGCATTCTTGTCCACGTATGGTCGTAGAAAGTAGAAGAGCGGGTGGATCAGGAGGGGCCCCAGATACTCGATGACGAAGACCGTCTGCCATGCAATCTGCGGACCTACCCACTGTCAGCATAAAACTTCTTTTCAACGTGGGTTTGAAAGGTCCTTACCGAGATCCTTGACATAAACGACACTCTTGTTACGCAGACCAGTTCGCTCAATGGTAAAGTCCTTGGCATTGGGAACCAGGCTACCATCGCTTCCTTTGGTGATCCTCAGACGGTGGGGTGAGATGCCAGCTTCAGCTGCTAGGCGGTGATACAGGTCGGCGGTGCTGGCTTGGAGGTAACTTGAGCTCTCATTGGGAAGCTTTTTGATTGGTTTGCCTCTTGGCTCGACGACGAGGGTGATTGGTTTCGAGGCCATGGCTGCAGTGAGATTGATCGCCCCGAAACACAAGCCGAAGGGGTGTTGTTGAATGACAACTCTTCTGCGCAGAGAAGCGAGCTGCTGCCGCAAGTCCTCAGCTCAGACGTCACCGGGGGTCAGCGCTGATTGGCCAGGTTCAGGACCAGCTCGGGTAACCACTTTCAGTCATCCTGCTTTCAGTCATCCTGCATGCCAATAATAATATGCCCGTCATCTACACACGTGAGCGGCTGGTATGCTTAGGCAAATGATTTCAGGCATACTAGGTAGGCAACAGGTGAGTACCACGATCAGCGAGTCAGCTGCAAGGCTCGCCTCTTCTTAAACTGCCCAAGTGGCTACGCTACTGTACATGCTGGCTTTGTATCACCATAATCATGTCTAGCCGCCGAAGTGTACCAAATATCGACGGGTTCCGACCCAAAAAGCTTATCGTATGCTGCGATGGTGAGTGGTGTCACATGATTGTTTTCAATTCTTATTGTTTCTAGGAACATGGATGAATAGCAACTCGGAGCAAAGAGGAGCACCAAGCAATGTGACAAGGCTTGCGAAGAGAGCCATATTACCTGTTGACGGTGAGGGCAACCCTCAAGTCGTCTTTTACCAGGCCGGAATTGGGACGGGATTTGGGGTTTCAAGTCAACTTCTGGGTGGCGGAACTGGACGTGGCTTCTCAGAGAACGTCAGAGAAGCGTACTCCTTTCTCGCCGTCAACTACAACGCCGTGTTCGATGCGGGTGACAAGATCTTTCTAGTAGGCTTCTCCCGAGGAGCCTACACAGCGAGAAATCTTGGAGGTCTGCTGAGTCAGTTTGGACTGCTGAAAAAGGAGCGCATTGACTGGTTCTACGACATCTTTTCAGACTGGCAAAATGCGGGCAAAGCAAAATACAGGCCTCAGTTCTGGTCAAAGTGGTCACGGTATGAACGAGAGCATGGAAGGAGCGGGCTGACCCTCAACACCGCCTCTGGCGATTCGCATGTCGTCCATGACTATATCGAAGAGTACCGCAGAGCACTTTTGTCGATTGGGTGGACAAGAGATGTAAAGATCTCCGCGATAGGAGTCTTTGATACTGTCGGAGCCTTAGGAGTTCCTGTTAATCCGATCTTGCAGAAAGTCTTCCGCCTGCCTGCTTTCCTCCACAAATACATGTTTGTGGACACAAGTCTGAACAACAACATCCTACACGCCTTTCAAGCTCTGGCGCTTGACGAATTCCGAGCGCCATTCAACCCGAGTATATGGGAGAGACTCCCGAATTGCAACACTCATCTCAAGCAGACATGGTTTCCTGGCGCACACTCGTCCATCGGTGGTGCATATTCAGACCGCGACATCTCCAACATCACCATGGCCTGGATGATGGACCACTTGGGTGGCGACGAGCAGAAGAGAGCAGGGGAATGGAATGCACTTGATTGGCTGGACTTTGACCCGGATTACCTTCCCGAACAGCTGGCTCACAATTTGGAGTATCAGAGGAAGCGTGGTGGAGAAAGGGCTTGGGCGGAGGGAGCTATCCACGATTCACTCACACTACCTCACCTATTGACTGGTCGTACTGTTCGTAAACCCGGTAGAACTCGACCAACCATACCAGCTACCGACTTTATTGACGAGACGAGATTGCTGAGGGAGACAAACGAGCGAGTCCACGCTTCGGTCCGTGTGAGAATCGACTTGGGTAGAGGCTTCGAGTCAGACCCCGACGCGGGACTACTATCCATTGCAGTACGTTTCAGGTTGCAGAAGTTGTTATACAAGCTCTCGCAGAAGGAGGGTGATGCGCCTCCATACAATCCGCGTGAGGATGGACCGCTATCACACTGGCGCTTCTACAACGGAAACTACGATGACGATGTCGAAGATCTCTCCTCGGTCGATTTAGGCAATGCTGATACACTGCCGTACTGGCAGTACACCGGTAGCGATCCCCTCGCCCCTAAAGGGAAGAGGATGTTCGAGGATGAACTTGGTACAAACGAGATATGGTTACTGAGGCAGATTCATAAACGGGTGATCGAACCTAGTGAGAAACAAGACGATGGTACTAAGCGTAGGAAGAAGAGGACCGAGGGTATATTGCAGAGATCAGCCACAAGGTAAATGGACAGCAAGGGGGGGACAGTTATGACAGCAGATACAATCTCTTAGTGCCCATGAAGAATTACTCAAGTCCATATGGGTACCGAGGGACGTGCCGGTCAATGGGAGTCGGACGCTGTGCCACACCGACCTATTTCTTAGGAAGGAATCGTGTCCAAATACCATGACTGGCACTGCGGCCATCCGGTCACGATTTCGGCCGCCCCGTCCCTTGATTGGGTTGTCGGGAGCATTAAGCGTGCATTAGCGGCGCCGATCTCTGTCAGGCCGCTTCCTCCTTTGGCGGCAGTCCCGGCCTGATGATAGTCCAATTGCAGTCACATTATCGCACGCCTGCGCATACGTTTCTTCACGTGCATAGCTGAATGTTCTTGTCAGGGGCCTGGCTAGTGGAGCTGGAAACGCGTGCCGAGCAATAGAATCTCGAACAGGCAGGGTTGCGAGACAAGTAGGCAACAATTCTTGTACTATTATGGTCTCTTGAATGTCAGCTGCGGCTAGGTCGAAATAGCGCCATTTGTGCAAGGCCAGCCATACAGGACCCGAGAAATGGAATACGACGAGTCTCGGTGACGTGTGTCAATATCCGTGACGCTGTTGGACTTCAGAAGATTGAATCGTATGCAACTAATGCTACGGTAGGGATTGGGTCGAGGATTGGTAAAAGCTTCTCAGCTCGATTGGGGCCGATTCTGGCGTCAGCCGGGCACCACCTTTTCTCCAGTTGCCTTCGCTACTGCATGCATGACCGAAAAAAGGCACATTTTTTAGACGTTTCTAGAGCTGCATAATAAGACCACATCGTCCGCAACTGCAACAATTTCCCCTCGACCTCAATCATACTCTGTACGACCATCACGACCCTCTCTGTATTCCTAGCATTCTTCCATCAGAAAACATTTTACCGGCGTCGGTTTAGCGTGTCCCGAAAACAGGGGCGACAAGAATAGCGGCCTCTTGATTGGCTGTCCCGCAACTCGGTATAGCTATATCCCAGCTTCATTTTCTGTAAGTCTTACTACACGTTCATACTTTCTTGCATGCGGTATGAAGATATCGCAGAACCATGGAGGCTTGGCGAAAAGCATTATGGTCTTACAATGCTGCATCAATGTTACAATGACGCTCACTCTGATGCCAATTAACATTCTCAGACACATCATCAAGATGGCGCTTTCCATCGACCTTGACGACGAGGTCAGAATCGCCGATGACAACCAACTGTCAACTCTCGATGACGCTCTCGGAGGTGCGAGGAATTATCTTATGTCCACAAGACTCGGCCGAGCACTCAATGCCAACAATGGCCAGACTCGCAGACCTCTCGCTATCGACGGAGACGCTGCATCGCCTGAGCGGTCGACAGGTCTTCGCGGTCTCGTCGCTGATCTGGCAAGGAGTGTCCCAAACATAGAGCCGAAGGATGTCCTCACGCTGCTCAAGGTCGGCGAAGCTGCTGCGCTCAAGGATCCCATCGACGACAAGAAGCTTGTCATGGAAAACTTGATTAAAGCCGCTGTCCACAACGAGCATAATATCATTGGTAGCAATATCACCCAGAATTTCATCACGACCTTATGGGACGACCTTCAGCACCCTCCTGAGAACTATCTCGCTGGCGAGTACCGGTTCAGGACTGCCGATGGCTCCAAGAACAGCCTGCTACACCCGAAGATGGGTGCCGCCAAACAAGCCTACGCCCGAACCGTCAAACCCAGAGATGGACAGCCAGCTGTACTGCCTGACCCTGAGATTTTGTTTGACACCCTCATGGCTAGAGAGAACCCGAAGGAGCACCCAACGAAGATCTCCAGTATGCTCTTCTACATGGCTACCATCATCATACACGACCTTTTCAGGACTGACCACGAGAACTTTTCCTATTCCAAAACATCATCATACCTGGACCTAGCGCCTCTCTACGGCAGCAATATCGACGAGCAGATGGACATGCGGACCAAAAGGGATGGTAAGCTGAAGCCAGATTGCTTCTCTGAGACGCGGCTGCTTATGTTGCCGCCTGGGTCTGGAATTCTTCTCATCATGTTCAATCGCTTTCACAACCACATTGCCGAAGGTCTTGTGGCTATAAACGAGAGACAAAGATTCAAGAAGCCCCTTACAGACGACATTGAGTCCAAGGACTACAAAGCCTATGATGATGAGGTTTTCCAGACTGCCAGACTCATCACGTGCGGTCTCTACGTCAACATCATCTTACTTGACTATGTCGGAACCATTCTCAATCTCAATCGCACCGAGAGCAACTGGCAACTGGATCCGCGTGTAGAGGTCCCTGACGGGCCTGCAATGGGCGTCGGCAATCAGGTCTCCGCCGAGTTCAATCTCGTCTACCGTTGGCACTCTACAGTGTCCACACGTGATGATGAGTGGACTCAGAAGGAATTTGCAAAGCTCTTTCCGGGGAAGAAAATCGAGGAAATCGATCAAACCACTTTCTTGAGGACACTCGGCGAGAAAGAGGGCAAACTTTCAGCACTCAAGCCTGAAAAGCGAGACTTTGAGGGATTCAAGCGTCAGAAGAATGGCTTCTACAAGGACGACGACCTTGTCGCAAGTCTCATCGGCAGTATTGACGATGTCGCCAATGCGTACGGTCCCCGACAAGTACCAACCGCACTGAAGGCTGTGGAAGTGCTCGGGATCAAGCAGGCTCGAGCATGGAATCTGGCCACGCTCAACGAGTTCCGCAAACACTTTTCACTCCGAGAATACAAGAGCTTCGACGAGATCACCAACGACAAGCCGACCGCTCAGCATCTTGAGCACTTGTACAAGCACGTCGACAATGTCGAATTGTACCCTGGTCTGGTGGTCGAAGACGCGAAGGACCCAATGGCACCCGGTGCTGGTCTTTGCCCATCCTATACAGTCTCACGAGCAATTCTAGCTGACGCAGTGGCCCTTGTCCGCGGTGACCGTTTCTTTACTACCTCTTACCATCCAAGAATCTTGACCAATTGGGGCTGGGCAGAAGGCTGGTATGATCTCGACGTCAATCAAGGATGCGTCCTCTACAAGCTTTTCCAGAGATCGTTCCCGAATCACTTTCACGCCGACTCGATCTATTCTCACTATCCATTTACCATTTCAAAGGAAGTGAGAAAGATTTTCCAGAATGAGCTCATCCGTCGAGCGCCACTGTACAACATGGACGTCGCAGAAGCCTCGCCTCAGGGCAAGCAGTACACGGTATCTTCTAAAGCTGCAGCAAGCTCGATCTTGACTGATGTGGACTCCTTCAACATCGACTTGTCCTTGGCGGTCAAGCTCCTTGCCCCCTTCCAGCGCTCGAATAAACCTTTGATTGCTTCTCTTAGTAGACATCTCCTCGCTGGCCCATCAGTACATCTAGGCTCCATCAACAACAACCTCTTGATCAGCCTGTGCGACTCATTCGAGCGTGATCTGTACGACCACATCAAGAAGAAATCTTACGCCTTGCCCAAGTACTCCGAGGTGGACATCATCGCATCGGTGATCAACAGGTGTACCCTCCGACTAGCTGCGACGCTCTTCAGCATCCCGGTCAAGTCTCACCCTGAAGATGGCAACGCTCCTGTCACTGAGAAAGAGCTTGCATTCATCTTCTCGACCCTCACCGGCTCCTGGACTGCCTTTGATACTCCGACCAATGTCGCTCAACGCCAAAAAGCCTCCAAGCTCATCTCGTCTCTTCGCTCACACTTAGTCCCATTTCTCAAGTCGCAAACCCAGTCCCTCCTTCACTCCGCCCCTAAATATGACCGTCATGACTCCGAACTCACTCGCTACAAGACAGATGTCCTCTCCGCGCTGGTCCGCTCCCTGCCCAATGCCAAATCCGAGGAACTCGCCGATGCAGCCTTCGCCACCCTTCTCATCCTCGCCGCGTCTCTGAGCAACACCGTGTCAACCCGCTTCAGCGAATCTCTCGACTCCGCCCTCCGTCTTGACCCCGCACATCTCTCCACCATCCGCTCCTACGCCTCCCAGGAGACGCCCCAAGCAGACCGCGGCTTCAACGCCTACGCCCACGAACTCGGCCGCCTCGCCTCCACCGCCGTCTCTGTGCGCACCGCCGGCCGCCCCATGAAGCTATCCACAACAGGCCAGGGAGAAGTCCAGCTCCAAAAAGGCGACCGAGTCCTCCTCTCCTCGGCACTGATCAACAAAGACGTCCCAGAATCCGAAACCCTCCGCCTCCACCGCGAAGGCTATCTCCCCGTCGACCTCACCTTCGGCGCAAAGGACAAGGTGTGGCAAGAACTCCACCAGTCCTGCCTGCGCTCTTTACTCAAGCTCGTCTGTGGGCTCAAGGGACTCAAAGCAGCCAAGGTCTGGGACGGGAATAGTGCGTTGAGCAGTATCAAGCGGATTCCCGTGCGTGCTGCCCCACAGGACAGGGAGGTGCAAGGGAAGAAGGTCAATGGAGCAAGCGGTGCGAAGAAGGAGGATCCGGAGCAGGTGGCGCAGTGGGTGTTTCTGACCGAGAAGTGGGATAATCTGAGTCCGGCGCCGTGCAGTAAGTCTCTTTGCCCTACAATATATGCTCAGCGGAAGTGGAGATACTGACAAGATATAGGTCTGATGGTGGATTTTGATTTGGGACAGTAGGACTCCAAAGCGGGGGTGGTGAAGTGGCCGCCTGCGAGGAGAGGAGACGCTGGGATGGGGCTTAGGAAAGGATGAGAATGGCACAGCGGGCTTGGAGGGAAAAGTTCTTGGGTCGTGGGTATGAATTATGATTTGTTGGGTATAGCTTCGGAAAAAAAAAGTCTCTGCCTCTTTTTTTTCCTTTGGGTCCTGAGATAGACTCGGATTATATCAATCGCCTACTTTGACTCAACCTTGGCGGTCGTGCTTCGGGGATGCCAGCATTGCGCTGGTCACCAAGCGATGTTGATAGCGACCCTGCTGTTCTATATCCATCGGTATTTCTAGTGTGCCTTGAGGCGATAGAATAGCTTGGTAGATATCGCGTGGCCGGGGCTTTCTCCTCGGACGGCTCTGCTGGAGTTGTTTGGTGTGGTGTGCCGCCACCAAAGATGATCATGCCTGATCATTTCATCCTTTTTCTTCCGGTTCTCCCTTGTCCGAACCCATCCTTTCACCAGTTCTGTCCGCTCCGTCCGTACGGCGTGGCCCCGAATGGTGTGGCTCCTCCTTGGTTTCCACCTCCGCCCCACGCACTCCCTGCCCCAGCACCATATCCTGGCGTCGTGTATCCGGCATCGCCATATGCCGTACCGCCTCCATATGCCGTTCCGTTGCCAGTATCCATCAGATCCGGACTCCTGTTTCCGCCATTCGCCATTCCATTCGCGTCGTTCAGATTCGTCGATCCAGCATGCTGCAACTCCTGAATCACCGTCGCCAACTTCTGCTGCAACACCCTGATCCCCGAATGTAGGATCTGGTCAGGGGGCATGACGCCCGTCCCCTCGAGGTTGATGTAGAATTTGTCCTAACGTCCATTAGCCGCGTGCCCCTCACCCCTCGGAGACAGTATACACATACCGGCTCAGCATCATAATCAAACGCCTCGCCCTGTACCGGCGGACTCTCCCAGCCCACATTCTTGCTCTCCGGCCACTCCTCGACGGGGTCCTTCTCGTACCACAAATCCGCGTGCCGCAACTTGTTATACGGATCATACTCGAACCCCAGCGCCGCGGTGGGCATCCACTTGGCGTGTTCCTTTGCGATCCCCTTCTTCGCAATGCACCGCACCTTGAGCTCCTGTCCCCTGCGCAGCTTGCAGATCAACGGGCCCTGCCCGCTCGGATCCAGGATCACGGGCTCGCCTCTCGCGGCGCCGTCGTCCCCCAGCACCCCGCTCGGCCGTCGCCCGTAGCGCCCTTCGACGATCAGGTCGCGCGCGTACACCTTGACCACCTCGTCGGAAGAGCGGTTCGCGGCGTCCAGGCGCAGGGTCACGGAGCACTGGTCGCAGATGGAATCGCACTCGCAGTCGCGCGAGTAGAGCATTTGGTCGACGCCCTTTGCGGAGAGGGGGATCAGGCCGAGACGGTGCGCGAGGAACTCGTCGGCGAGGACGGACGTGTTGGAGATGATTTCGACGAGGTCGATGGCGATGGTGGGCACTTCGGCGAGCATGACCCGGCGGAGGGAGTTGGCTAGGGCGAGGGACGTGTTGGTGAGGACAAAGGTGATGGTTGTGCGGTTGATCTCGCGGATGGTGACGCGGGGTCCGCCGTCGTCGGCGTCGGCGGTGTTGTCGCCGTAGGAGTAATCCATCTTGAAGGGGAAGGTTGAGGGGAAGATGTGTGGTGCCGGAGAGGGACTGGCGCTGTATTAGGAAGATTGAGAGTGCGACGCGCCGATGATGGAAGGGTGAGCGGAGGTGAGAGGGCAGAAGGATGAGGTGAATCAATCGCCAAAGAAATTCAAGCTGAGGTTGAAGCTGGCTGCGGAGGTTCAGATATAGCTCACCGGAGCGATATAGCCAAATTTTGCTCCCTTTACGTGCTCTTCGACGTTGACGTCGGCTGAAATAAAAAGCCAGTACTAAGTCAAAATATATAATTCCCGTAATGTACTGTATATACAGTATGGATCTATGTAAAACACAAAAGGGTCGCGAGGTGGTATAAGTTTTCTCTTGATCAAAGCACGTCTTCTGCATCACCTTCTTGCACCACTCACGACTGCTTCCTTCTTGCCGTTCCCAATCTCACTCCCATCTACTGCCCAGCATCTTCCTTCTTCAGACTCAAGAAACTCAGCCTCCTCCTCGCGTTGCTCTCCTTTCTCCGATGTCCCATCCTACTTCCACCTCTCTCCGTCTCCGTCTCGCTCTCCACCGCCGAGCTCGCGTACCCGCTCCCTAAAGGGCCCGTCGCACTAGTACTGTTCCCGAATGGCCTACTTGAAGGCGTAGTACTGTTGCTCTCAGCATGATCCCTCCCTTCGATCCCGCTAGCAGCGGGACTGCTTTCCCACCTCCTGTGTCCCTGCCTACTGCCCGTACGGCTGGTATTGGTGCTGAAGCTCTGACCCCTTGGCGGCTCGGTGCTTGTGCGTCCACTAGGCGTATTAGTTGCAAGACTGACTTGTCTGTTCATGCCGGCGCTTCGCGGATCTTTGGGGGCACCATTGGTGGCTGGCAGCGCGCTCTCGCGGATTCCGTCCATGCCGAATTCGCGCTTTTGGATCTGTGGGCCTGCACCACCGGACATGTTGTAGTTGACGTCGCTGTAGATGGAGCTACGCACGGCGGGGTGCATGGACTTCAGTGGTAGAGGAAGTGTGTCTTTCCACGCCAGCGAGTTCTGGCGCCAGGATCCGTCGGGATAGAGACCGAAGAGCTCAGGCTCAAAGGTTGTCTCGAAGTGGTCTCGAAGCTTCGACTTGATGGTAAGACGATAGTCGAAGGCTGAGGCGAGGGCTTGCTCAATCAGTAGAGCGTGGTCTTGGAGAGCCGTAGTAAGCGTAAGAGTCAATGCAGCGCGGCGAGCATCGGCCGGAGTAGGGTTACGATTGCCAGGTACTGGTCGTGGGGCTTCCTCGTCCGGCGACGGAAGATTGGGATCCGAAGTTGGATGCACGGGAGAGGAAGTCCCATTGGGTAGATGCGAAGTCGGCGATGTCGGAGGCCGCGTTGAGGACGACGTGCGATTAGAGCTGGAGTCATCGTCGAGGAGAAGCTCATGGTAAGCCGCAACACTATCGACACTGTTTGGGTCAACGCTTGAGCGAATGATCTGGACCAGCTTGTCGGTCTCGCTGGTATCAGTCATATTGGCGTTCATCAGGACCTCTGCAATGTCCATGGTCTTGCGATGCGTGCGGTCAATTGCAGCCTGGATTGGCGACAAGATCAGCGCTTCCTCCTTGACAATCTCCGATCGACCAAGAATGGTAGGGAATTTATCCTTAGTAACATAGAGCGTCTTTGCAACAGTCTGCTCAGCGACTGCGACACCTGGCTTTTGCTGCCTTGTTGAGTTCGAGAATGTGCTCGGGTTGCTAGATAGATGGAACAGCCTGTAGAATGGACTGACACCCACACGCTGGTTGATCGGATTCGACTGATCCCTGTTGACGTTGACAGAGATGATGTGGATCTTCGGCACCTCGGCGTTCGCGTTTGAAGAAGTGACACCGGAGTGCACCACAGTAGCCATGGGGTAGAAGTGCTTGAGCCTTTTCGCAAATCGGCCAGTATCATCTTCGGGAGCAGCCTCGAAGATGAAACTCTTGCCCAATACCGAGGTCGGAAAGCCGACGTTGCTGAAGGTGACCTTGAAGAATCGCGGCATGTACAATCCCTTGCCTGTGCTCAACTTGTGGTAAGTCTCTGCTTGATCCCGCAGAACAATGGCCAGGTTTGCACTGTCGTACGCAGCCTCAAGCTCTTGTCGCTGGTTTTCCAACGTGTCCAGGACCTTACTCCAGCAGCACCCCAGGCGGAAGTATTTGACCATGGCAGCATAGATCATCTGCCGACGTTGGTAGATTGTCTGACTTGGTAACTGCAGCTCAGGATATGGCTTTGCAAGCTGCAAGTCAGCTTGCGGTCCCGCTTTGCTCTTCAGCAGATCCACGTGAAGCTGCATCGAAAGCGCAGCAGATGAGTAATTCCTGTTCTCCACCTGCGCCTCCGCCACATCGTGAATATGTCGGAGATAGCTGTCTTCATTGCTGGTGTTCTTCAAGTACTCCAGAAGTCTGATGCGCTGCTCCAGCTGAGCGCTGGGGTAATCCGTACCAGCATTGTGTACCTCGGCGAGCATGTTGATCAAGCCCTGGATTTCTACCAACATCTCCACAACAGCGGCATGCAGACTCTCGGCGCCAGTATCCTTGAGGTACGCTGTCTCATTCCTGAGCACATCAAGAAGCATCTTCGCCTGGCTCGGTTCAAACTTGTCGTCTCGGAAGGCCACATCTAGAGCATCTGCGAAAGCGGACTTGACGACATCGAGGTTACCACTCAATTCCCACTCTCCAACAATCATGCTTCGCAGCACCTCGACGGCCACTGCTCGCAGGCCAGCATGTAGCGACAGGCCAAGCATGACCACGCTCGGGATGAGAGTAGAAGTGAATTGAACTTGGTATCCGCCAACTCGGTCGACTCCGTAGAGTTGCTTATTCTCGTCATCGTTCTCCCAGCCCAGAGCATCCCAAGCTTTCCTCAACAGACCGGCAGCCACTTCTCGAATGTCGCCTCCGACGGTCCAGACAGCTCGTCTCTTCTGCTCGCTGTGGTTCTCCATACCAACGACCTCGCTTGTTACGAGCGCGATAAGGGCATCGAACCAGTGCTGCCACAATGCGCCATCGAAGTCGAGGATCGCATCGCCATCAGGATCAGAGGCGGCATCCGGCAAGGCGCGGGTGAGATGAGAGAGTAGGAACGAGAGGATGGGTACTGTGCAGCGGGAGAAGGCGACAGAGACGCTGAGCCATGTAGGTGGGAAGGCGCCGCTGGATTGTATAGACCGCAGGACGAACAAAGACTTGGCAAGATCTGTGTCATCGAAGGGAACTTCCGAGATGTCGGTCTGCGCTGGCGATGCTGAGACAGGTGAGAGCGGTGAGATCGGTGTTGCGGTATTGAGCGCGCCACTGGGTTGGAAGAAGGCACCAAGTACGGCGGTGATTTCGAGCAGGACCTCAGTGGGCACGTCTTCCGCTTGTGCAGACACGGCGCGGAATGGATACGTTGTTGGGAATAGCGGTGAAAAGTTCTTTCGTCGGAAACGCACGTTGTTCTTCTTGGATGCAGCGAAGTTGGAGCCATTGCCTGATTGCTCGATCTGATAGAAAGATGAGAACAACTGGAGGACGTAGCGTTGGGATTGAGCACCATTCATATACGGTTGCTGCTCCTTGACGATCGTAGCACAGAGTCTCAGTGCCTGAAGTGTATTCTCATCGACTTCGTTGGCTTGAGGCCAGACTGGCTCCAACCATCTCTCTGTCCTTTCGATAACGGCTTGGCGGAGCGATGACGTCTGAAACTTCTCATTGGCGAAAGTATTGTGAATCATCGTCAGACGATGCAGGAAGAGTGGCGATTTGTTGCTGGCGCAGGCGTCCGCGGCAGAGGACGCGAAATGTAAGGTGTCTTGCTCAGAGCACATTGGCAACGTCTCCGCAAGCCAGAGGTGGAGATTCTGAATGATGATGACCTGTGTTGGGAGTGCAATCTGGTTGGAGTTGCTAAGGAGAACAACCACGTCCTCAAACAGCTCTGAGGTTTCACGCTGTGCTTTCATGAATGGATCTTCCTGCTTGTCTTCCGCTGCAGAACCCCTGTAGAGCGCTAGCTTGAGCAGGATATCCGTGACCTTCAAGCACGCTCGCAACTCTCGTCCGCCCCGAGCGTCAAATGGCTTAGCCAGAAGAGATCTGAGACATCGCAGGATGCTGAGTCTCGCCTCGATCGAGGGCTTTCGTCTTGCCGTATACTCACTCAAAAGGCCTTCCAGGTGAGGATATCTGCGATCTCTGGTCAATCGAGCGGCATGCGCCATGGCTTTGACGGTCGCATCTGCGATCTCTCTGTTCGTCGCAAGATCCATCTGCTCAGACCCTGCGCTCTGAAGATCCGAGGTTTGCTCGAGCACATAATCCAGCGAAACCAAGATCGGACCATAGAATTTAGCAATCTCCTCATCTGGAATGCTGGGAAATCTGTTTAGCAGCACCGCAAGATCTTCAATGCCGGTGCGCTCGAGATTGGATAAGGCAAGTACGTCCGCATTCTGTGTAGCGCTCGTGCTGCTGAGATGTGTTTCGACAGCAATACAAGCCATTTGTGGAGAAGCCTGCTCTTTCATCTCCTCGACCCTTGCAGGCAGAGATTGGTATGCGCCTCGACCATCGACCAAGTTCGCCGTGTACTCGCAATAGTCCCAAAGAGCCAGATTTTGCTGTCCGTCTGGTGGGAAGCCGCTGGTACGATTCCAAAGTGGCAGCCAAGCGAGCGCAAACGGAAAATTGGCACCATCTGCGATGCTCATGATAACATGTGCATTCGGCACATCTTTTGGTGCCAATGAGAGCTTGATCGTTTGATTCCAGGCTTCTCCACGCTCTATGGCAGGCGAGCGGAAAGCAGTATGAGGTTTCCGATTCGCTGTGGGGTGTATAGCATCGTCGATCCGTTGGCCGTCGTTTGTGCGAACTTCGAGCGTGACCTGCAGATTCATGAGATCAGAATCTGAGCTGATGGGCACGCTGCCGGCCTGAGGATGGAAGGTCTTTGCTCTGGAAGGAATAATAGGCCCTCTCAGAGTCAAGTAGATGTCGCTTCTTGGTAGCTTGGATGCTCCGTTCAGGCTAAGAGCTGGCGTGAGGTGGATATCTCGGAGTAGTGCCGGTTTGTCTTGCATAAGTGTTTTGACGTCGTCGTGAGCGAAAGCCATCATGTCAATCACCAGATTGCCGATGTCGCTCCCTCGTGCAAATTTGCCGGATGGACTCCGCACCATCAGTCGCAGGATATCGTTCCAGCCATCTTTGCCGGAGGTTGGTCCGCTATTGATTGGATCGAGAGGTGTCGCAGGTGCCCAGAACGAAAGTGAAGCGCGCTCCGATCCTCGATCGCGCAGCAAAGAGCTCACACTGACCGCACACCATCCTGCGACACGTCTTGTTTTCCTACCAGTTCCAGGAGGCTCCGTGCCGCTCTCGCTCTGCCGTGGCGGATTTGCTTGTCGGGACAGAGAAGAGCTTCGCATGGCTGACCTGAACGAACCACCAGTAGATGGTCGAGGGCCATCGGCATCAGAGTTGCGCCTACTACGACGTCCTACAAAGCTGCGTCTACTCTTTCTCTGGCCGTCAAGACCGTCTTCGAATTCGGTCTGATGAGGATTCGGCGAATTTGGAGTGCTTGTCTGGGCTGTTCTGGCGCGGTGCATGGGCTCATCTCTGATCAGTCGGCATATCAGATATAGCCTGTTATCAGACTGATCGCCTGCACCGACATCCTCCTTGTTCATCTCTGCGAAGAGTGTGCGATTGAATTGGTCTGCAACTTCGACTCGACCTGTGCCTTCTTCAATGGCGAGCTCTACTGCGAACGCCTCGGAAACAGGCTTCGGCTTTCCAGAGCTCGAGACAGAGCATAGGTAAATGTGAAGCAGGGCCGGATCTCCCAAACGCTGAGGTACGGACTTGACATCCACCAGCAAATGCGCGAGGTGTGGTTCTTTCGCAGGAGTAGTGATCGGTTTGTCGCGCAAGCTCATGACTGTTTGTAGCTCAGCCATTTCTGGCAGGGGATCATTTGCTGTAAGTGTGCGACCTCTTTGAGCTGAAGATCGCACGATGACCTCTCCATCCACCATTTTGTTGCCCTTGACCAAGTCCCACACGACTTGCTCACGCAGTCTGACTAGCTCTTTCTCGGTGAGGTATCCATGGGCCAATTGCCGTCTCGCGTCCGTCAGTCGATCTACTAGTGTGGAAAGATCCTCGAGGGTTTTGTATTCGTGCTTCAAAGCGAGAGTGTGTAGTCGCGCAGAGTGCCATTCTCGTATGCTGGAAGAGATGTCCTCAACCAGCGGCTCAGCGTCTCCTCGACCTGTGTTTCCTATACGCAGTGCGGGTAGCGGAGCTGGCTCCTTTGGGTAATTGCGTCTTTGAGGAGGGACATCCTTCGCTACGAGTGGAGCCTGCGGTGAGTCGTAGCGCATAGGCGGAGAAGGAAGTGGTTTATCTGTCCGCTGGCCTGCACTTGATGGGCGGTCATGACTCACGCCATTTGCGACTGGCGCAGTCGGTGCAGACCAGTTTCGCGCGTGGCCTTTCTTCTGTTCGTTCCCACTTCTCTCCGCCGGGGCGTGTGATGAGGAGAGGACTTCCCGGATGTGAACGCACCTTCGTGGAAAGATGCCGGCGTATGCGCGCGCCTTCAGACTCTGATCGGCCGAGGCGTTGAGTGCACTGGTAACAGAGGGATGTGCCAGGAGCCAACCTCTACACCACTGATTTTCCTGCCCATTCACTTCCGTAATATAGACCTGATCGCCGAGCTGTAGCGTGAGGTCATCCGGTCCAGCTGCGTCAAAGTGTCGCACGCACACGGCGTGGACAATGTTGGGCAATGGCCTCCAGGGCATTCTGCTCCAGAATCTCGAATTCTCTGTCATGTAACTGTCGAATTTCAAGTAGCTGCTGGTACTTGTTGGTATGGGCGCCGAGGCCGTGCACGTGTCAAAAGCGGTGTTTCAATAATCAATTGCTCGCTGAGAAGATGTCGAAGGACAAGTGTCGGTGAAGCAAAAGACAGAATGGAGAGCGAACAAAAGTCTGGCTGGGATGCGATCATAGCTGGACTGAGCCCGTGGTGCAGGGCTGGGGGTATCTACCTTACTGTACCAGATCTCGTCGACGTGAATTGCGTAGGTCGAGCATGCCACGGCCAGGATTTCTGCGGAAGATCCACTCGGACGTGCAGCGAGACCCGCAGCGAACCCGCTTTAGTCTCGACGCTAAAATGCTTGGCGAACTGAGAAAGCGGATGCGCCGCGATCGACTCGACTTCTCGCCATGCATTTAACCTCTCTCGCATGCACGATATCTGGTTTCTGGCACTAGGTTCCACGAGTCCATCTACGTGGTCACAAAATATCATAATGGCCTTGGACACACGACTGTGACCACCCGATGGCCATCTCTATTCTTCTCTGCGGCTACTGCAAACCTGAAACCATCCATTTCCCAAGTGTCACCATAATACGAAACCTTGATCGTAGATTCGTCGAAAACACTTGGGTATCTAGCTTACTCCGACTTGGATATGCCCTTGTTCAGCATCCAGCCACAAAACGCCATATTCCTTCTCTTGTTTTGCCAGTGCTGCACGCTGCACATGCCGCGCTGTGCCTGTTCTTCCTTGACTACCGGTCACCGAGACATTTCGGTTTCTACCACTTGAACACCTGTCGTCTGTGCCGCTGTCGCAGATCAAGACCGATGATGTAGACGATCACATGTCGTTCAAAAATGGAAGCGTCAGAAAATCTCACTACGCTCTTCCACGGATTCCAAAACATCCACGTTGTCGGTTGTGCTTTCCGATCCTCCGTTGACATCGCAATCAATCCCAGACTCGTTCTGGTTCTGCACGGGCGCCATCTCTTGCAAGCGCATGGCCCGAAGCAGTGATTCGAGCTCGCTTCTCAACGTGCTGTATATTTGAGACTGTAGATTGCGGCGTTGTGAGCCGCAAAGTGCTGAGCGGTACCCGCGTAATACCCCGACCACCTCTTCTGTCCTTTTTGACAGCTCGTTCGAGTCGTTGTCCGCTGCTTCGTGTTCCTTTGACGGTTCGCGCGACAGTATTACCTTATCTGCTGCTAGTGACACTGGGCGAATCTCTAGATTAGGTACTTCCCTCTTCAAGTCAACCTGAGACGTGCGTCTTCTTGGACTCCTCTCAGGTGATCGTGCAGGAGATCTCAATGAGAGCTGTTGTTGACTTCTGGCTGGTGACGGACTTCTAGCACGGGAGATTGGAGAGCCCGACTCGGTCGGTGTCGTGCTGTGAGCGGCAAGAGCATTCAACTGTGGTGCTTGCCCCATGCTCAACCGCGAAGGTCGTTTCCTGAGGCCAGCAGGAGGAGGGGATCTCATACCCGTGGGCGTTTCAGGCTCGTTGTCACCCAAAGGTGAAACCATTGACCTTCTCAGTCTAGACATTTCACTCTGTGAAATGACTTTTCGAAGAGGCGGACGCGCAAGTGGTGAAGAGCTTGGGACAGAAGCGAATATATCATCGCTTTTGATGGCGTGAGTGGGCGACTTGCGAGTTTGAGTACTCCAGATGAAGATTGTGCCATCCGCAGCTACAGATATCAGGCGTTCTTTGTTCTCGTAGGCAGATTTGAGCAGAGCAATGTCTGTGACACCTTCGGTATGTCCCCAATCTCTTGCAAGGAGCGTGCCCTCCTCTGAGTAGATTCTGACAGACTTGTCTGCACTGCTGACGCCAGCGACCATACTTGGACCTGCTCCGGAAGCCACATGTACAAGGCCTGATAGCGTCACAGGGTCTCCACCTTCACTGTCGCCCGCCTTGAAGGTAGAAAGAATTCGTCCTGTTTGATAGTTGATAAGGCACACAAGCTTGTCAGCTGTTGACACGATAATTTGATCAACTTGAGCAGTAAAGTCCAGAGCCGCTGGAGCTGCCTTCAGTGTGATGGCCCGAACCATCACAAAGAGCTGCTGCTCTCCTGGCTCGCCCTCCACAACATCTCGTACGACCACCGACCGATCAGTCGAGCACGACAGTAGCTGTTTCCCATCTTCGGTAAAGGCGAGCTGGGTCACTGCTCCAGCATGTTCGTCAAGTGTCTGGATGAGGTTGAGTTGGTCGTCCTGCCAGGTAAATACTTGTATGGTTCTATCTCGTGAAGAGGTAGCGAGATATGCCTCCTTGCCGACAGTGCTGATGCAGATGTCGGTGATCTCGTTGGAGTGTGCCCGAGCGTCAAATTTGACCTGTCCATTCCGAACATCAAGCAATCTGAGAACCCCGTAGCGGTCTCCAGTCGCTACGAATGGTATACGAGGGAAGAAAGCAATAGATCGTAACTCGTTCGTCATCTCGTAAGCGTCGTCTATTTGCTCCAAGGGAGCTTTCAGCTGGAAGACCGGTTTACCAGCCTCAGACCAGCCAATGATTGACCCTCCACTCGACCACGTTGCAAACAATGCTTCTCCGTCTGATGCGGAGGGAAGCGTGCGCAGACCAAGGATTGCATCAGAGTGTGACGTTTGGGAAGATATGCGAGTAAACCTTTGAGCGGTGTCCGATTGGTCGTTTAATCGATGGAAGTGAATGCTGTGCTTGGTATCAACAGCGACCAGCACGTTTGAGAGAGCGCCTGTAGCGATGGGATATGCTATAGCCTTTTCGGACCTTCTCGAAATAGGTGTTGCACTGCGCGAGATCGGTGTCTGCGTCCTCAACGTGGGTGACACATCTACGGTCTTGATCTCGCCGTTCGTGCCAGTCACTATCAACTGGCCTGTGGAATCAAGGCAAGCAGCGCTGATACCAAAACTTTCTGTTGCTATTCGAGTGAGTTTTTGTTGTCTGTCCGAGTCGTCGAGTATGCTGATATCGCCTGCATCTGAGCATAAGATCGCTCTCGTGTCGCTCAAAGGGACGATTGCGGTGAAAGTTGCCTCAAGCATATCGCCGAGAAGTACATTCCGTCCGACAAGAGGCTTGTAACCTGGATGACTTAGTCCATCCTTATCTCCTTCGACACCCATGCTAGGAGCAAGTTCGTCAGGACGCCAGACCTTGATAAAGCGCACACCGGCTGTGATCAGACATCGTCCCATCCATTCCATATCCTTGACAATTGTAGTGCATTTGTTGCTTGCAACGAGCGTGGTTTTGCCAGAGTCGTCCACATTCCATACGAACAAGAATCCATCATTGACGGTCCCAAGCGTAGCAAGCAATCGAGAGTCGTCATTCCAGGCGATCGCTTGTACTCCGAAACTATGCTCCAATAGGATGGCCACCGGTTGTTCTGTGCTTTTCTTCTCGGTCACAAGAAATAAGAGTACCCTGGGCCTATATCCCGTTTCGCCTATCGCGAGCCACCTACCACCAGGACTCAAAGCGACCGCGGTGGCGGCTTTCACCTTGTCCTTTGCATGACCAGTAGTAGGGCTACTTTCACCAACTTCGGCATTGGTGGCAGTGCTTGGTGGTTTACCAGTAAACGGAGATCCCGCTCTACCTCTTCCAGCTCCCACAAGGCGCCTCACATCGTCTCTAATGGGTGTTCCTGCTCTTGCGCCACCATCTAGTCCATCCGCGAGAGGCTTAGCTGTTGTCTGACCTGCCGCCGCTCGAAAGAATCGTTGCTCGACTGAGAGCTTGTCGTCTACCGTCGCGAGCACGACAGCTGCCCCAGCAGCATATGCGAAAGAGGAAGAAGTACGGTCCGAACTGAACCTAGTCGTAGAGGAGCATGTGCTCCCTATGATTGACGAGAGAGATAACGACAAGTCAGGTTTGGTCGTAGATTTTGTAGGAGACCTTGGGTTCGATGTTCTTGTGATAGGTGAAGGTCGTGAGGGTGTCGAGGCTCTTACATGCGGTATCATCGCAACGCGTTAGCCTTGACAGATGTTACGCCTGAGAGTTGCTGCGATGGCGGAGCGCAGTGTAGCGACAGCATGCTCTGAGGTACGGCGAGGTACGTTGTGCTGGCAATCTTTGAGCATGAATTGACGAGGATCCAGAAGCCAGAAGTGTGTGCTACACGCTACCGCGAGGTATCGAAGACGGGAACAAATGAAAGTATGCGAATTGGATCAATGTGTACGGACTATCTCCTTGTCCATTCCACATGTATTTTTGTTGATGCAGGGTAACGCGTTCGAGTGTACGCCAAGGGATGACGTCCAGAGTGGGCACTCTAGCGATCGATACCTTTGCTCTGCCCTCTTCTTCACCTTGCTCCACCTCCAACGACGTCTTCGCTCGCCAGATCAGCATATCAACATAGATCCGGCTCTCACTTGCATTGATGAACCTGCAGGACGATCAGAACCGGGTCTCAATCCTTGCTCGGCGCTTTTCAACCGGTCTAGAATCGCGAGAAGCCCTCTCATCACGGAGTCGATAGACACACTACTCGCTTGCTTGAAGTTTCATCTCGGTAGACCACATGTCTTTCTTTGATGAGGTGCGAATGCTGCTCGCAAGGGACCGTCCTGTGCAAGAGGGTTTTGCTATGGGGAGTTAACCTTCCCTGAACATCGCTCCTGACTGGTCACAAATTTGGGGCATGTCAAGTACGAACGCCTCTATGGCACGCCTGGTCACATCACGCTCGTGTTCCCTTGTGTCTTTTGTTTCACCGGCACGATTGTAAATTGCTTGTGCACCATTCTCAGCGAATTCCTCATCTATGAGCCGTCCGGCAGGGTCTGTGCGATTTGCGTAGAGGTAAATCTGGAGTACAAGAATGGTCGTTCACCTCTCCTCTGTTCTCCTTCTCGACCGTTTCTATATTAGCCAGCAGTGGCATAGTCCGTTCAATTGTTGGCAAAGCCAGCGTACCCACTGGCGTGCTGTAACGACACACTGGTCACATTCTGCATGTACATAACATTGCTTACGCACGTGACCATCGTTGCCTCGACTTCGAGCATAGACGCAGCTCTTGGACGATATGACTTGACCGAGTCAATGTCAACGACCGTGTCTGCCACAGATGGTGCGGCAGCGTGGCCAGAGCTCACAGAAGTATATGATGCGAGAACGGATACCAGAGTTCCTGAGTAAGCCTCGGACAGAAGATTCAGCGACGTACCTCGGCAGACCTAGTGTCCCAGAAGCATCAGCCATCCAGGATGTGCAGGGACACGGATTCTCCGACACGCATACAACTCCCAGCCCTTCTGTCGTCTACGCTCCCGAGCCAGCGGATCAAGCCTACATATTCACCTCGACTTGTGAATGTGGTCTTGCAAGCGTCGAGCACGACATGGACGACTGTCCTGGCGACTGCCCAAGCAATGGCTACTGGGGATGGAAATGAAGCTTCGAACAAGGCTCTATCGACCACAGATGACACCGTCCCAGTCAGCTCCGAATCGAGATAGTCAACCGCTGACGACGGCAACAACACCATCCGCGGCTCGAGGATCTGACACGAAGCAATTAAGTTGTCAACATGTTACAGCGGTGTGCTTGCTTTTGGCACTATCAGTACTTTTGCTGTAAAAGCATTTCACCATGGACCACGTATACACAGACATAGGTCAACGATAGACACGATGATGAATAACCCCGAGATTTTGGAATATGGCTGTACAAGCCGATCAGGGTAGAGCGTAAGTTCGTGTGAATGTACCCTAATGCACCCCATGGTAGATCCGGTTTGACATATATAGCTACCGAGATCGGAAAGCTTGTGAGTGGACCGAGGCACCGGGATATTCGACCTCACTTGCCAACGCAACCCCACTGCTTGCGCCGACCGCACTCTATGAAGGGCTCAGATGATATAGCGTCAGAAGAAGCGACAGCATTATCCTACCGTCGATGAGTAGGGAGCGATACTCGCAGGAGGCCATGAATTTGTCACGTGACCATGGCCAACGGATCACACAATGTGAGAAACGATGCAGTATGCCTGATACAAGACCACCCTCGTCTAGAGATCAGATAAGCCATCATAGTCTCTCGAATCGCATCTCATCTCACGCACGTAGATGGTTGCGATTCTACCCGGAACTTTGCAAAGGTCATGAAGCCCGCTGCACGGGCGATCATGTGCTTAGCTCCGGTGTGCTCGTATGGTATTAAGAACAGTAGGTCTTGCATGTGGTCCGACGATTGGTCAAGAAAAGTTACCTATAAAGATGGTATCATGCTCTAGAGAGTGGATGTCGAGAGATGGTGACGGCTTGGCGCTGACCCCACCCCGTAATCCTGTGTAACGACGATGCCGAATTGCCTACTTACAGTCCACTCGTAGACTTTCGAGTCATCAGAACTATCTGCCAGAAGTTGCATCTAGTCGTGGTCCGCGCGTCCTGTCTCTTGAAAGTTTGAACACGTTGTGTGCGACTTTCTGTGGAGCTAGCGAAGCTCAAGACCGCAAGAAAGCAGCTGTCCTGAATTTTGCTCAACGTGAGGCAAGACTAGGACGTCAGGGTCTGAAGAAGGTCGTCAAGAAAACAACTCTCTTAGGAAACAAGGGGATAATCGCGTTGACCGAAAGGACCGACTCGAATTTACAGGGCAAGGCAGCAGTGCCGCGAAACTAAGGTTCTTCGGGGGCAGAGTCGGCCGTCAAAGTGTCGGATACCTTGCCTGTCTGTCTCAGCGAGGGCTGTGTGAATACCAGCCCTAAACCCCCTTCGACACGACTGCCAACATCCATTCAATCCGAGAAAACCAGATACCAGAATCTCTTTGGCGCGGACCACCTGTATCGTCGCGCGCCGGTCCTGGCTGTCAGCATCAGAAGTCAGAGTCCCTTGCGGCATTGTTCCAACTGTCCTCGCTGCACTTTTGAAGGTTGAGCTGCAACAAAGCAAATCTCAAGGTTGTATCCAGCAGTAGCATATCCAATCACATCCAGTCCCTTTGCCTTGATCCCTGCGCGCTGTAAGGGTCGGTTCGTTCGACGTCGCATGCTGATCCAGCCGCCTGCTGATATTCTACGACTGACAGGATCTGGCAGCTAAACAGTGGTCGCATTGTTGTACGGCGTTGTCGCTGACCAGACTGTCGACTGGTACTACCATCTGTCCTTCCGCAACGCTCGATTCGAGAGCATCGATAGTTGACAGACCCATTCGCAAGCCTTCCCAAGCCTCTTTCTTGGGCAAACCGACCCGCGCTGTTCCCAGAGGCCAAGCTCAGCTAGACATGGCGACCATACCCACATCTGTCCTGGTCATCTCTGACACCCATCTCGATTCACCCTTTCCCTTCGGCGTGCCCGTCAACCTTCCACACATCGACGTCCTCGTGCATACCGGCGACTTGACCATGCTCGGCACAATACCAGAGTATCACCAAGCTCTTGACATGCTGGCGACCATACCAGCTGATGTCAAGCTTGTCATTCCCGGCAACCATGATCTCGCACTGGACCGCGAGTGGTTAGCGCGTACACCGGAGCGACTGCGGAGCTGGGAAAAGCGGAATGGTGTGCCGAGTTGGAAAGGTCGATTGGGTGACAAGCAGTGGCTGGAGGCGGAGGCAGTGTGGTTCGGTGAGACGTCGAGGGCGGTGAGAGAGGGTGTGACTATGCTGAAAGAAGGCCGGCATGAGATTAAATTGACGAATGGTGCTTTGCTGAAGGTAGGTTGTCGTTTCTTTACACGTCGTTTTGGGTGGGCGAGTTCTATTGTAAAGTGATTTGGACGACACCAAACGACCTCTGCTACTGTTGCGAGGCAACGGCTGTGGTGTTTGACCCCTACAGTCACCTGGAGAATAGGCGATCAGCGTTCTGGTATTCACCTCCTGACCACGAATACCACTTGCAAGACTTTCTCCGACTCTTCCGATCAAGATGCCTGCTTGGCAGCGAGTTCCTTGGATATTATCGACGGAAGCTACGACTACCAGTCACGATTCCACGACAGTATCATTGTAGACGTTCCCATCGTGGCTATAATCAGTACTGGTATCGAAACATCGAATGTTGTCGCAGAAATCCGCGTGCCAGGAAGCTCATGAGTCGTTTCGCGTTGCTGATTCTCGTGTTGAATCTTGAAAGCTCTTAAAGAACTACCTGTCTGTTGCCGGGTCGTTTGAATCTGTGGCATGGTGTGTGTGTTGTTGGCGTTGTGTATCGTGGGAGGAGGAAGCTGCGAGACGGACGGTCGGAAAGATTTAGACTAAGCTAACAATGGACCAGGTCTGGGCGAGCCCCTATCAACCCGAGTTTTGTGATTGGGCATTTCCATATGGAAGAAATGAGGATCGATTCAATTCTCCTGGATATTCTCTTGCGGACGCGTCCAATATCGCTGTGAGCCCGGTCGATCAAAGTTCCCATGCCAATAAGCCCGGGCGCATACCAGTCGGCGACATCGACATCATGATGACCCACGGACCCCCTTACGGACGACTCGATCTCACTCTGCGTGGTCCAAAGGTCGGTTGTCCTCATTTACTCGCCGCTGTCGCTCAGGTGAGACCAAGGGTACATTGCTTTGGTCACATCCATGAAGGTTGGGGTGTCGAGCGCATATTCTGGTCAGACGGGCGAGTTCCCACCACTCCACCGTCAGCAAATACGACAGAATCTTTCATGAAAGCATGGGACGATATCGAGAATAATCATGTAGTCGAAAAGATAGTGATCGAGGCTTATAGGAAGACCCTAGCCCCCGGACCCGTTCACGTCGATCTGACCGCAGGAGCGGGTCAGCCAATGAAACCAGGAACGACGACGACACTAGTCAACGCCGCCATCATGGACATCAGCTATATGCCGATCAACCTTCCCATACTACTTTCGATTGATATAGGGACTACATAGCACTACCTGTTGCTCCTATCTTATACTATTCACTCTTCTACATTCTTGGACCGATATTTAGGAGGAGCGGAGCAAAATCAAGGGGTAAGTCGGCTGAACAAGGTTGGTGATCCCGTCTTTGTTTTTTGCTACACCCTGAAATCGATGGTATAGACTTCCCGGGCGTGTGATCTTGACATGCAGATTTTGCACATAAATCTCCCCTCTATGCTGGGAGATTCTTCCTTCCTTACCCTTTCTCATCTTCGTACAGTCTATTCCAAGATTTGTCTGAGGATTACATCGCTCATCCACTCTCCATATCCACCGACAAATACCATTAGTCCTTCCTCGTCATCATTCTCATCCTTTACTCTACTTCTTACCTCGACACCTATCCTTCCTCACCGCCACCCCTTCCCACCGACAACTTCCGCAGTCAAGATGCCGGCACTAAGGACAAGCCAGAAGCGCAAGGCCAACCAGACCAACCGGCCAACCACTTACGACAAGGAGACCACCCATCAATACGACATGATGAGGCTGCGTCGTCACTCCGACAATGGCAGAAGGCAAAGGATCCTTCTAAAGCCAGCTAGAGCCCCCAGAAAAGGGGCAGCCGCTCTCACGGTAGCTCACCAAGCGCGTAGCTACGACAAAATCCAGCCGTACCAGCTCAGAACGTGGATGGAAGGCATGCAATACCAGCTGCCGCCTCCACAGTTTGAGTGGCCCACATCGACGGCAGCTCCTCAGTGTGGTCTCCCTCGAGCTTGGTCCGGACGTCAATCCGCCGCCCAGTCCTACCCTCCTCCTTACCCCAGTCCCACCCCTCCCATACCTGCTCTCCCCTCCGCCCAGCCCGCAACCGCAGACATGGCACGTATCGACTCTGGTATCGGCATGTCGCCCGACAAATCCGATGAGGCAGAGGACGTCATTGCCGACATCTGGACGGGGATGTACGACCCTGCGGCCCTACAACTACCGGGATCCGCCTCTCAACCTCAAGCATCTGGTCAAGACCTGGTAACACCGGCACTGGAACGAGCACTCGACCACCAGCACAACGTGGTAGTCACTCCGCCACCTCAGCACGACTACCAGAACGTGGTAGTCTCGTCACCGCCTCACCAGCCCGACTACCAGCACAACGCGGCAGTCACCCCATCACCGGCCCCAGGACTACCAGACTCACCGCTAGAAGAGTCTGAATTCACCGCTCTCCTGCAAGCCAATTGGAAGGAATTTGGGGGCGGGATACCAGGATGGTGATGATGCACGGGTATACTATCCAAAAGGACAGAGGGCGGAACAAGCATGGCACGGAATGGCACTTTGGCATGGCGACGGATTGAAACTGGAAGGATCACGGGTTTAACGACGGGTTTTTGGCATGGCACGGCGTCCTTGTTGGGGGGGGCGAGTGGAAGAAATACCCAGAATGCATCATCTCCTTACCAAAATGGTTCTTCATGTGACAACAGGTCGTGCAGTTTGACTTTCACTTCGTGGACGGTTGGCTTTTCGTTCGACCTGTTTGGGAAAGCATGACTGGATGTGTGCTTGGCAAGGTTTGGCTCACTGAAGTGTAAAATTGCTTTGCTGAATAGAGTTTACATGCGTTTCGGCATCTGGGAAGCTTGTTTAGAGTTTGATATCCAGGGACGTGACATAGATGTGGTAGCAGGGTGTAAATGGCTTGAAGAATGAAATTAGATGTGAGCAAGCCTGATCTGGCTGATCTCTGGTGGTTGAACGTGAAATATCCGAGTTAGGAGGCAAGTCCATCTCACGACAGAGGTCGAGATATTCTGGGTTGGGCAGTGGAGAGGCTTTATCGGATGATCTTGTTTGGGCTTGTGAGTTTGACTGTCGAGTGGCGAAGAGCAAGCTCCATAGCTACGTACAGAAGGTGGAAGAGAGGTTGAAAGGGCATTTAACGTATTGGGCCCAGTAGAAAAGACCCCTGGGACGCATCTTACACTTCTTTGAGATACTGAGAGGTGTCAAGCGGGTTCTGGTAGTTACCCAGGTTGTGGTAGAGGATAATGGTGCGGCAAGGAAACAGCCACGAGATATACAAGGCGTTCGAGATCCTGCCATCCATCAGCATCGTTGTATTTTGGTGACGAAGCTTGATATCGAAATGAGCCCTCACTGGCCTGGTAACATCGTACATGCAAAAAGAGAGACGTGACTCTCATCCCGCCACCAGTAAGCCGTACCCATAACCCCCGTCCCCACCTACCCACTGCCCACACGCCTTCCCACCCAACACGCGCAATCACATGCCTCCACCTCCCTCTCCCCGCCACCCTGTTTCTCACCCCTTACCCCTCCCTCGCCCTAGCCCCAAATCACCCCCTTCACCGTCCCTCGAAAAGTGCAAAAAGCACCCGTCCCACCTCTCATCATCGCCGAGACCCCGGCTCGAACCCTCATCACGAGGGCGAGTCCTTGTCAGGTTGTTACAACGGGGTAGATTCAAAGCGGATTCTCGATGACAAAACTCTGCCGCTTTCGCGACCCCTTCAGGCCTCTTTCGAGGACGAAAGAAGGGACGGTTTGTGTTTCGGCGCGGATTATACTCCACCATCCAGCCCTACTCCACGCAGGGGGAGGTTCGCAATTGGAGTGATGGAAAGGGCCCGACTGGAAAATATATATAGCTTGATGATGTTGGGGGTTTGGTCTGTGCGCGCGCGGGAGATTGTTGGGAGCGATGCCGCCACTGATGGTGGTCATATATTCGGACTATGAGTTTTGTGAAATGCTCTACTATCGAGAGGCTGTTGATTCTTATTGTTGTCTTTGTTTTCATCTGAATTGTTTTACCATTTGGAAAATGCACCGTCTCTCCGTGTCGCCACTCCAGATTATCGACTTAAGAAAAGCACTATGCCTTTGATCTAGCTTCACTCCTAGTCTCCGTCTTCTAGTCTCGATTACCAGTCCACCTCCCATGCCTCATCTCTTGCACTACAGGTCAAAGTTCAAGAAATCACTCACCATCGTGCCGCAAAGGAACAACGGCTTCAGCAACTCTCATGCATTAAGATGATAAGCCGTGTGAAAACAGCAATACTCCATCGGTCAATACCGCTCATCATATCCATGCTATGTTATGCGATGCCGATTCCACCATGTCCTTCAGTCTCATCTCAATGATTCATCCTCCCCAATACTCCCTCTCTTTCCTCCAGCAAAATCGTATGGGCTAAGTATATGCATGAATGGTAATGTTTAATATAGTTGTCGTTTGTAGTGGCGCTCTATTTTTACATTTGTTCAGCGCCGATGGGGTTTATACAGGATTTGTTTGATGCGGAGTCGAGAGGATGTGGTGGTCGTCCTTGTAGGGGTGTTATGAGATGGTTTTTGTGATGTCATGCAAGAGGAGTGTCGGATGGGAAGGCGATGATGCGGTAGCCAATCCTATGCGCTTTTCGTGCGAATTCTTCCCAAGTCGTGGTCATTATTGGTATTTTTTTGGTATGCTGATAATAGGTAATGAGCAAGTCTGTGCAATGGCACGGCGCTTATTCGGAGCAGCCGTGCATGAGAGTATTCTTTGGCCAAGTATAGCCGGGGATCTCGGTCCATTGCTGGTCTGGTCAGTACGTTTCGCAGGCAAAATATCGTGATAACTTACTGTGTAGTTGGGGTTGTTATACGCCTCTGGGTGCTCGGCGATGTACTTCGTGGTCGGATAGCCAGGTGGATCGCATGTGACCATCTCCTTGCCTTCACGCTGGTAGATGCGGACATAGTCTATTCGCATCACTGATGGGAATACGAGGTTGGCGAAGTCGATGTTGGTCCAAGAAGTACTGATACCCAGGTTGAAGATCAGACTCATGGGTTCTTGTGCGATGGGGCGTGCTTTGACGTTGCCGTTTGGACCAAGAGCTAGGCCGGTGAACTTGCCTTGAACCTCGTCTGCCACGACGAATGCGACATGTGCGTTCTCGTCTGTCCCTGGCTCGTAATCGTAGGAGTATCGCTGATAAGCTTTGCCGTCAAACCACTCATTGTTCAGCATGGTCGTAACGGAGACAGCTTGCTGGAAGGGACCACCAGTGTAGGAGTTGACGACTGAATTCTCGTAGCGGGGTGTCTCAAAGAACTGGTAGTCTGTAGATTGTTAGCTATGACTTATGGGTACAACAAAGTAAAGGAACTTACTAGGGTAGTACCAGATGTCAAATGGTGCGACTTGCATCGACTGTGTAGCGGTACTGTAGCCCTTGAACTGGGCAGATTAGCAGATGAGGCTTCAAGATTGTTGATAGCTACTTACACCCCAATCAGCAGCTCCTTCCAGAACATCAATTTCGACAGCTCCACGACCAGTACCGGGCGAAGGATGATCCTCTCCCTGACATACACATGAAGGAAGCCTTTGTCCAGGAAGCTTGCTCGTGCCATCATTCATAGACTGGTTCGGAGTGATACCAGCATCGCAGTCGTCGTATGTGTATGGCCATGTACCATAGGTGGTCGCCAGATAGCCTGGACGGCCAAGGTTACCCATAGACCAGACACCAGGCCACAAGCCGTGCACACCAGCTGGTCCAGGCAGGGATACTGACACTTCGAGGATACCTCCCTTGAAACACATTTGATTCCACGAGTTCAACATGCCAGACCTGTAATCGAGGTTGTGGTTCCTGAACTTGTCGAGACGGAGCTCGAGAGCGCCGTTGTAGGTTGTGACAGCATCTGGGTCGTACCATTCGAGATCCTTTGTAGCACCATACCAGAAGTCTCCTGCGAAGAAGTATGGATCGTCGCCGCGATAGAACGTCCTGTTCTGTGCATTAAACTCGTCCGAGAAGACCAGGTTTAACGTCTCACCATCCACGCTCGAGACCTTCTTCTTCGCAGAGTCGGGCGTGTCGGGATCGATGATGGTGGAGCGGATGTTGGCCATGAGCGGATACTTCCTGTCGTTGACAATGGCCCAAGGCTCGGGCTTGGCGTACCTTGAGAACTGGTCAAGGGGAGTGTCATAGGCATAGTCGATCATGTTGAGGCCAGTAGAGCTGAGCACGGGCAAGATGATGAAGAGCATGAGGAGGCCAATGGCCATGAAGAGCATGCCGATAGTTGAGCAGATGTTGTCGCGAGACAATCGATCCTTCCAACGTGGCTTCAAGCGGATATCGTCGTCTACCATTGGCATGTGCATATCGTCGTCATCCTCTTTCTCGTCCCACATCATAGGGAAATTGTAGCCAGCTTGATCTGCTCCTGGTGCACCGAATCGATCGTCCAAATACGGGAAGAATGACTTTTCGGCATCCATGAAGGCTTTCGATGTCGGCACTCCAGCCATGAGCACACCGGCCGCTGCAGCTGCGCTGACATCTTTTCTTTCCTCCCTCTTGTCACTCGATGACCGCCTAGAGTCGTCGAATGGGTTTGAAAGCCTCTTTTCTTGGGCGCTGAGAAGTGGAATGTTCAAATTGACTTGTGATGATGGAGAGCTCGCCAGGTCGGTTGCCGAGGTGTTCTTGCTCGAGAATGGATTATAGTAACGAGTGTAGTCAGCGCCGAGATCGGTCACTGATCGTGGTGTGCCAGCCCTGTTCAAACTGGACCACGATCCTCTTGACGACAGGTTCTCCCGCGCAGCTGGCATTCGCGGGGGTGGGAGACCAGAAGCGCCAGCTACAGCAGCTGCACCTGCTGCCCCTCCGGCCGGCCTAATGGCATCTCTTGACGGTCTCGAGGAGGCAGTAGTGTCTTCAGAAGAAGTGTGCTGTAGTGGTTCTGTCTGATGCGTTACGGCGGGCAGTACTGCGTCCGACGTTGATTCTGCTGAGGATTCGGATACAGGTCGTGGCTTCTGTATTCTCTTACTCCGACTGGACCCAGCAACGGAAGAGTTTAGCGAAGCGGAGGACGCTTGTGCATGCAGACCAGTTGGAGAACGGCCGGCTTGTTCGACATCACCCAGAGAAGATTTAGAGCTGAACATGCGCAGAGGCGCTGGCGGATTCGGCGCCATCTTTGGCAGTAAGGTGTATTATTCGAGGAAGAGCCTCAATCCCTGTTCCAAGAGTCCATCAAACAGTGATGGAGGCGAGCACGATAACAGAGAAAACCGTTATATGCCCGTTTATTGTCGGCAAGTGAAAATCCAGTGCTTGAAACGATTGTGGAGGAAATGAAGACAAGCGATGCCCTAGAAACCGAATCCACAAGGATATTGTGGTCGCGCAAAAGTCTGACAGGACAAGCAGATCAGGTCGTCTTGGTGCAAGTGGTCTTTGTGATTCTCCCAAGATGCTGTGTAGCTTGGCCCAAGACGGGAAGGAGCGGGATTTTTGGGTGAAGGTAGAGGTAAAGAAAATCAAAATTCAACCAGACGTCACCGGGAAAGCCAGGACAGGACGACCTCTTCCCCCAGAATCTTTGTCAGATTGACAGCTCGATGAAAAGAGATGCATGACACTCGAGACTTGCTGGGGACTCTGTATCCCTGAAAAGGTAGCTGCCGATTAGCCCGTGTCGCTATCACCTACATCGCGCTTCTCCCACTCTGTTCCGGTGGCAGTGGGTCTCGCATGTCTCTTCTGCAGGCACATGAGATCATCATGGCTGGGGAAAAACAAGCTTTGCCGGTCCCTCGAGACTTTCTGCCACGGCCAATAGAGCGGCAAGACTCGGGCAAATGAGTTCGTCCCATCGTCGGAGGCCCAACGTTTTTGGGCATTTGCGGAAAACACGAGAGGAGAGAGAGGTCGCGAGCGCTTCCTGGAGCAATTCTATATACCCACCACATGTCGTTGCCTCAGGCCTTACAGATGACGACCACTCGGAGGACGGATGCTGACAGCCCCGAGTGATGAGAGATCTTTCCAGTCTCAGCCCTGGCCCAGGTTCCAAACGAAGGGCAAAAATCCACCTCTAATCTCAACATGTCCCGAACAATCCGAACATCATTGCTTGGCTCCTAGGCGCTTGTCACATTACCTTCTCTTGTATAATTACTTGGCGAGCCTAATATCAGCCACTCTATAACCGAAGCGTGAGCCGCGATTCATGCCGTCCCCCACCATGTCCAAACAAACCTCGACTGAATTGATGCGCCGCGCGGCATGTCGCGCGCCTGTCAGGCACTGCTAGTCACCCGCCGGGGCTTTGTCACAGACTTCGTTGTCCTCCCTCACTACTCGATGTAAAGGGACGGCACGACGTCAAAGGCGCAGATATATTACAGCCACGTTTCCTTGAATCTGGGACGGTTCGGAACAAATTTTGACAATTGGTATCTCCACGTTTACGCCTGCGCTATGACGATGCATCGAACCGCTCTCGAATAGATCTCAGTCCTTCCATACATCCCGCTCCTCGTGGAAGCTGCCGTAGTCATGGCTGCGCGTGTCTGACTCCGCGTACCGTCTGCGATCCCATGGCTGGTGATGTCCCATTTCGTCCCTGGAGTCGTCGGAGCCATTCCCCTCGTCCTCTCCAACTGCAAATGCTGATTCCATATTGTGCGGCTTGTGCTTGTCTTGTGCACTTGTGCGGTCGGGATTGAAGCCCTCGCGGACATCTTCTTGGTCCTCGTCCGTGTATGTCTTCACGAAATGCTTGCGGTCCACATTGTTCCAGCCTGGACCGCCCTCTTTGCGTGCTCGTACCCGCTCGACTTCCTCCGCTTCGTCGTCTTCCACGACCAGGTCGACAAGCTGCGACTTGCCTGAACGAGACGACGCGCCTGAATCAGACTTCTTAATCTGTGGTCTCTTTGAGCTCGACCCTGAGCTTGCTCCTTCGGATTGCTGGCTGATGCTCTTTTGGCGCTGTTTGCCTTGAGCGGTACTCTCTTTCAAGTCCTTGACTCGAGATTTTCGACGCTGCTTGCTGGTCTTTGAATTTGGTTGTAGTATTTGCCGATTGGTTGTGCCGGTCAGGATATTCGGCTCTGCTCGTAGTCGATCTTCTCTTGATGCGTAGTGTGTGTTGATAACTGGATAGTTCCAATCTCCAAATTCTAGCTTCCGGGCACTGCGATACAGTGATTCCTCCTCTGCATCGAGCGACGGATCTTCAAGATCTTCTGACGAGCCATCTTCGGGGGGATCATGAGTGTGCTCAAGGGCTTTGTTGGCCCCTGGACTCATGGCTCTTGCTCGACTGTGAGTCACCTTCGACAGGAGAGGCGTCTTTGCGTTGGCTTGGTTGGTGTCTGGCAACCAGTATTTGCCACGACCACCCCTTTCATACCTCATACCCTCCCGCATCCGGGCCTCTCTGGATCGTGAGTCTTCATGGGTGATTACATTATCCTCTGCATCAAAATATCGGTACTCGTACTTGGTACCGTAAAAGGTTTCCTTGCCATCTTCGATCAAATCTCGAGGCCCAAAGGCGTCCCGCAACGCATACTTGACCGGCATTCGCGCATCCGAAATGGTCTTATCCGCATAATCATGCCATGAGAAAGCATACCAATGCCAAAAGGCAAAGAGTGGCATCTCGAAGCAGATGAGTGCGTCTTGTATCGCGGCAGCCAGATTGTCGGCCGTATACTGCTTGCTTATGTCTGGTATAGCGCCCAGCCAGACAAGAACCGAGAGAAAGAAACCTTGCCAGTATGATGCAAAAATAATGCCCTTGATGCAAAGAAACTTGGGCATCGGACGGAATGGTTGGAGGTCTTTGGACATACATATCCAGAACAACGCCAAAGCGTAGAGACTGATTGTGATGCTAATGTTGTATATCAGACCGCTCCAAAAGTATCCCGAAGTGAGACCGATGTATCCTTCCTGATATGTTCCTGTGGCCTTCATGGCTATGGTCGAGATGGCAAGTAGTGGCTTTATCCATGCATACTGCAAAATTCCTCTCTTGACAGCCAAAAATGAATGGGGATCGGAAATATCGACCTTGGGAAGGCAGTGGTTCATCGGCCAGACGTGAGACACCGGAGCACGACCATGCATCATAATGATTAGAGATCGCTCGCCGCCCAGGAAATTAATGAGGAGCTGGAAGAAGGCGTACAGGACGAAGGCTTCGTAGACGTCTCGGAATGGGTCGATCCAAAAGGCGACTTTCAGGGAATACAGACTTGCCCAAGAAGAGGCGGCGAAGATGGGCACCCTATGCCTGTCAGCACTCGCGTATATCTGTGCGATCAGTGGAACCTTACAGAACAAGGATTCTAATAACATATCGTTGTAGAAGTGGCTTGCGATAGTTCTTGCTGTCTCGAGTCAGATTTGTGCCATATCGCGCAACTTGACTGAATGCTTGTTCACCTCTGCAGCCATACGGATCTGTCAAGGTCAGAATGTAAGTCTCCAGAAGCTCGATAGAACCTACATGAATGTCACCATGCAAGCTATGAGCGCCGAAACCCCAGCAAGAATGGTCACTATGGTTCCGAACCTCGACCCTGTTCCCCCACTCTCGTTCTGGCTTCCCATCCTGCCGAGTCGTGCGATCGTATGGACAAAGTCCTGATGAGAGAGCTTGCAGAGGATGCCTTTGCGTCACCGTCAGGTTTGAGAGTCCATGACGAAACGCCTGTCGAGCTTCTGAGAGCTCTAAACGTGAGGGATTGGCGTGAAATGAAGTCAATGTCAACAATGTCGCAGCCTGAGCGTAGAGCCGCATTCAAACCCTGTGGATCATCTGCCCTGCACACCCGTAGTTGATGATCACCGTAGCTATTTTCCCCGCGCTTAGGGAGGCTCATATGTGCCAAAGCCTCAACCCTCAAAATCTATTATTTACATAGTCAAATAAACCTCTATTTTACGCCCCTTCTACGCATTTTGCACGCAGCTAAGCCTATACTCGCAGTCTAAGTAGCTAAGTACTCGCTGATACCTCACAGGTACTATAGTCGTCGTCGCTATGCCCTCGTCCTCTAGACTCGAGACCTACCGATCTGTCGTAGAGCGCTAGATTCTTCACAACAACCTCCCTTAAGCTATTATACTCGATAAGCTACTCTCTAAGTATAATCTCCGTGTTAGTAGAGCAACTCTTTAGCGCTACCTTAAGCGCTAGAGTGTAGTCTCACGGCTAAGTGCCCCTAACACGCCGGAATTAAGAGCTCGGATTAGTAAGATGTTCTATAATACTGTTAAGAAGGATGCTACTATGCTCGCGATCCTTATAAAGGAAGGCTAGAGCGGTCTATTAATGTAGCAGCTTTAACGCCTCCGGCTGGCTATAGGACTCTATAAGCGCACTAATGCGGCGGACGAGGAGGCTATAAGGGAGCGAGCAAGGCTTGCTATTTAAGAGCTTTTAGATGAAGGTAATAAATAGCTTAGGTATAGGATGCTTACGGAGGAACTACGAAATCGCTATAGCATTGTCTCGATGTATATTAGCAGGCACTAGCGTTCGCGGTGTACTCGTAGTGTACTCGACACTAACACTCGCTAGTCGCCGGACTATAGAGCTAAGCCGTAAGCTTAATCCTAAAGGCGTTAACAGTCGGCTATACCGAGTTTAACATTATAAAGGCGCCCTTTTGACGCTAGGACCAAATTATCGCTAGTCACTCGATGCCTATTGCAAGCTCGAAGGCGTCGGCATCTAGGTCTACGCTATAATCGACGTGTACTCGCGATACATCCTCTAGCTCTACGTTGGTATTACTAGCCGCATAGAGAACTCGGTTACAGCTTAATATCTCCGGCATGTCGAGTCTAGAGGCATTATGCCGCTTAAAGTAAGATCTAACCGAGGTGCTAAAACCTTAATTATAGCCGATTTACACTACGCGATTTCATAGCGAGTATAGCGAGTCGAAGTGGCCTTTCCGGATTGCTATCAATACGGCACTAGTAAGATAAATCAACGCATCGAGGCTTAGTGGTTACAGATAGTAAAGGGCTCTACTAATCTATAGCGGGCTTATTTCCATAATCTAGTAGAGTATAGCCTCTACGTTACTAATTTGCTTCTAGATCGAATTGCTCTTCTTGCAGTATACATGCCGATTATTAGAGCTAAGCTTTAACGATTTATAGTGCGCTAGAATTCGCATAAGATCCGCTATTAAGCGAAGCGACCGCACGTCAAATCCGGCCGCCCCTGCCACCTCTTCGAGCATCTAGAGCTCGAAGGAGACGAACAGTGTAGAGTGCGAGTCACACCGCGAGTACTTAGCGATTATCTTAAAGAAATTCGCAAATTCGGTACGTAGCGGCCTCGGCACCCTAAGACTATTCTAGCTCCAGAAGCTGCCCTATTTTTTCTATTAGCTAGTATACTCGCTGCTGACTCGCTAGTAGATATTAACGAGTATCTACCGCCTAATACCCTCTAGTAGTGCTAATCTACCGTTATTTCCCAATTCGAATCTATACCTTTCGGTACTACTACTAATAAAGCTAGCGAGCGCCTTTATAGACTAGTATATCTATTCCTCTATTAAGCTGTCATAGAGCACTTTAATACTAGCAATATGAACCCTGTACTTAGCGAGTCAGAGAAACCCTATTAGATCCCTAGGCAAGTTAGACTAGAAGTGCTAGCTTCCTTTAACAATCCGACTAGCGCTAAAGGCAATATAGATTTTAGTTAAATAGAGGCGTTTTCCTTGCATTTATCCTCTTGTTTCTATCGTTTTTGCACTACTACGCTCCCCCCTCTACTCGCAATTAGACTCGTAGTACTACTCGCGCATTATATCGGCTGCGCTATAGGCCGAATTCTGCATAAGGCAGCTAAACATTAATCATGACAAGGATATAGGCGAATACCTATACTACGGCGGCTGCGGCGCGAAGAATCTAAGGCCTCTAACTAGCGATACTTTTATTCGATAAGGTAGCCGTGCACCGCTTCCTTCACTAGCTACGAGTGCCTCTACGAGTACTTCGCTAGTATAGAGCTCGCCCCCTCCGAGCGATAGCCCGCTAGCCTTTAGCTCGCTGCTATCACTAGTAGCTTAAGCTCGCCGCAATTTTGTTTAACAGTAAACCTCTCTACCTTATGCTAGCGCTCGTGTACTATTAAAGAGGCCAGCTGCTGCGCCGGTCGCTAAGTCGAACGTTAACCTTCCTCTGCCGGACTAGTTCTATATCCTCGTTAAGGCTGTTACGTAATAGGCCAGGGTCTAGCACAAGCGCGATGGTCCGGTTTAGAGCTTTAACGACGCTTAAGACTATAAAGAATAGTACGAAGTCTTCTAAGAGTAGGAGTTTAACGCTTAGAGAGGTTTAGACGAGCAATCTTCTACTATTATGCCGTTCTTCCTTAAGCAGTACAAGGACGACGACCTAAAAAATTGCTAGGCGGCCTTTAACAACTTTCACGCGGTGTTCCTTTGTATTGGATTTAGTGAGAATACAGCTGCACTAAGGAAGTTAACGTAGGCGAGTATACTTCGAGCAAGAGATCTAAGTAGCCTCCTTATGCCGTTCGTTACACTAGTTAAAAATCTAAAGCCTAGAAGCGTGACCTACACAGTTACTATCTATATACAATAGGTACGAGGAATAAGGCATAAGCGAGTTAAGGCACTACGCGTAGCGAGTACTACGAGGATAACGTCGTTAGTGCTAGAGGACAAGGAAGACGAGTTGCCTATAATTAAGCAGGAGAAATACGCACCTATAGGTACTCGCTATAACTCGTAGTAGTACTCGCGCTAACTATGTAGGTCCTCCGCCGAGATTAACCCCCTAAATTTGTCGATATAACAGAGGATCGTGTAAGCCCTATAGCCTTAGAGATACCGATTACGACTATTAAGTAGTTAGCTAAGCTAGTCCTAAATAGGATAGAGCTTAGAAAGAGGAAAAGGACTGAATCTATAAAGGGATAAAGGGGTAGAAGAGGGGGGGGGTAGTAATATACTACTAAAAGGGGGGATCTTAGTACTCGTAGTGTGACTCGTAGAAGATATTACAGAGCAAAAGGAGATCTATTAGGTATTATAATACAATGTAAAAACCACGTAAAAACGACTAGCTCTACTTATTAGGCTCTTAGCCTACGATGTACTCATTCTACATCGCCTTTATGCCCTTAATCTCCTGCCTTATAGCTTCAATCTCCGCCTACTACTACTGCACTAATGCCTCTAATTGAGCTACTCGCTACTTACTCGTAGTAGTACTCGTAGCAGCAGTAGGCGGCGTAGCCTCCGCTACGACCCCTCCCTTAACACCCTTACCCCCCTCACCCCTATCCTCCCTCCTGATCTAACCAACTTTAGCCTTATAACGAGGCTTGTTCTGCCTCTTATAGAACGCGTAAGCAGTGTCCGGCCGATCTCTAAACACACAATAAACGACACTACGCTTGCCGCACTCTTTGTACGGATTCGGCGCCGGCTCGCCTTAATCGGTCTCTATAATGCAGCTAGCCGCATTAATCTTACGTAGTAACTAACTAGCCGCGCGCTTCTTCTCCTTACTCTTAAGGTCATTTATATAACCTATGAATGTAGCCTAGCTATAAAACTAGAAGTCCGTCTCGTTAGTAGTAGTAGGGCGGCGATAGCTACTAGCGAGTAGTTAGCGAGTGCACTACGAGTATAGTATCTATTGCTCTTACACCTCTATCTCTGCCATAAGGTAGGACATCTTATAGTGCTATACACTAAGGAAATCTTCTTTCTGCAAGTCTAAAAACGACTATAGAAGCTCGAGGTAAGCAGCTGCGACTAAGGCAGCGACGGCGGTGTCTACGAGGATATACTCTTAAGCGCGGCGAGCGCGAACGCGAGCTGACTAGCGATTAGCTATAGCGAGTATAGCTGCGAGGATAAGGTTGCTGTGAAGAATTAGTTTGCTAGATCCTAGGTTGTGACACCTCTAACGGCGTTAATAGGCACTCTAATAAGACAATATAATGAAAATACTCCCTATTGTTAAGCTAATAAGCTTCTAATTTACCTTGAAATGTATTATCTACATCGATATTCACGAATTGGTGACAATAGAGGTGGTTGTAGAGGTTATTTACTAGGTATAAACAATGAATTTGACGGTTGAGGCTTTGGCACATATGAGCCTCCGTCCGCGCTCTGACCACACTTTATTGCGGAGCCAACTTCACCACCTCCGCTCGTCACAAGAACAGGCTTGGCTGAGGAGACGACCTCGACTTCGGGCGGACAGACAAACATGTTGCAAGTTGCACGGGCCGGCGTAGGATTATTGACAGCGCTAGCACTTCTACCACAAACCGACCGATTTCGCATCCCTTCATAATCTTGGAAGGATCAATGTCAACATGATCTGCCGTCGCCAGATATCTCCGCGCCTCGAACATGGCAGACGCAGACCTCATTGCTCAACCTCTTGGGTCGCGAGGCGGTCTAAATTGGGTGTTTCTGGTTGAACTACTGGTCTGCGGTGTGCTGTGGGTATTCTACGACGTGTAGGGATATAGCACTCATACTCGATAGGGCCCTATTCTTCCTATTCTACTTCAATCGACTGTTTGCGACAATCATATCGTACATAATACGTGCCTATACTTGGAGACGATACAAAGCGTACGTTGACATCACCTCTCTACAAATATCACTACTCGGTGGTCGACTGTTTTTCAAGACTTTGCGATATCAAGCACACAATGAGACTATCCTGGTCCATGACGGTCGCATAACTTGGCGATACTGGCTTGGGAAGGTACAGGATGCCGAAGTATACCGTACACGGGAGAGCCAGGGTATCAGCGACGAGAGCTCGCAAAGTGACAATCGATCAGAAAAGAGTACAAACCAGACACAGGGAAATGAAGACGAGGAAAGCGGCCGGGTCGCTCCCCAAAAGAACCTCCCCTGCCGTTTCCACGTTCGTGTTTCTGGCGTCGAAGCCTTCCTCTACAACCACAGTCCCTCCTACGATCATGTTCTCTCGGAGTTGGAGGCTATCAAAGCCCAGAGAGAGAAGCAAGGCCAGTCTCGAATGTCCCCCGTCTCGACAGAACCGTACTCGAATTCTGATCATGACGAGAAGAGATCGTCAAGCGGTCCGAATGGCAATCAATTGAGCGAAGAGCTGACACCGTCTGATCAGGAGGATCAGCCCTCCTCGTCGATGAAGGCTTCCACTTCTCTCCCGGCTTACCTGCGTCTGTTCCCTATTCAGGTCGAATGCAAAAAAGCCGCCGCCGCCGTGGGGAATGAGAATACCCGCAGTGTAACTGTGGCAAAGACGACCTACGCAAGTGGCCGGATCGATGCGGGAGAGGCCGGCCCTTTGGACATCTTCAAACTTCTCTTCATGTTCGATCTGGACGAAGTAAGTGTGTCTATGCGCCAGAACCAAGACTTCAGAGAGCTTCAGCTACAGGCAGCAGCACGAACAGAGAGTGATGGCCACGAAGACCCACGACCCAGACGTTCACGATTGCTTTCTCGCCCGATGTCCTTCTTTCACAGCGTACGGGCATTTTGCTCGTGGAATCGCAGCAGCTCATCTTCCGTGCGGGCGACTCATGGTCGAGAAAAGTCGCAGGACATATCGATGCAGGAGCCGCTTATGCCACAGCAAACATGGCATGGTCTGTCAAGATTCTTAAATGACAACGAGAAAGCTGCAGGCAGTGAATGGGATGACGTGGAGTACGCGCGCTTGTCTTCGCTTGCAGACTTTGCCTCGGTTGGTCTGAAGTTCTACTGGGACATTGCCGGCCCGATCAGAGCCACTGGCATTACTGATGCCAAGACCTCGTTGCCTTCCGATGATCCCAACGGCACCTCACCTCCTGCTTATGGCCTAGATCTGATGGTGCGGGATGGCACAGTCAATTACGGTCCGTGGACTGACAGAGAAAGAGTGGTCCTCCAAGGTGTGTTTTTCCCGGCCTCACTAGTGGACGCCCGACCCTATCCCAAACTGAAGACTGGGGAGTCACGCTTGTCCACCGTTTTCAATATGAGCTTCTTTGTTGAAGGCAACGTCACCGTGCGCATTCCTACACGCGAAGCTTCCAAGGACTGGCGATGGCAATCTAAAGCTCCGCAACCCGAACCAGATAAGCAGAAGAAACTGTTCCGTCGGAAAGGCCAGACTTCCGCAGGTAATGGGAAACGAGCCGCAAAATCAAAAGCAGACTCGTCCAAGGACAAGCGTCCATTCGGCTGGCTTGATATAAGTGTGGCACAGGATACGGTCATACACTATACCATGGACATGTACGCAAGGGGCGACGGCTTCCACAACGCTCTCAGTGTGCACGCGAAGGAGCCCCGCATCACGACCAGTGTCAATCACGATCTCTTGTGGAAGTCTGGGGACATTTCCGTTACCGGTAACCTCTCGAATCCTCTATGCTGGAACACTCTTCGCACTTGGCACTTTAAAATCCTTGTCAAAGATCTTGACCTTTACATTCTGCGAGATCATATGTTCTTGCTGACTGATGTCATCACGGATTGGACAGCCGGTCCACCTTCCAACTTCTATACCTTTGTTCCGTTCCAATATAAGCTGGATATTGGTTTCAATAATTTCAACTTGTTCCTCGGAGCCAACGACGCCAACCTGATTAATCGTCCTACAGAACTGGACGACAACAGCTTCTTAGTCCTTCGTGGGGAGAGCCTGCATGTAGATTTCGCGATACCTATCGAGTTCTACAGGCCACCCTTGAACACATTCACGTTCGATGTCGTGACCGAGAACCTTGCACTCGACTTGCTCAACCCTCCAAGATTGACATTGTGCGAGCTCCTTCAAGACAAAAGAGTCGGCACTCTACCACATTTGATATTGAAAGGCAGCCACACTGCCTATGCTGATCAATCTCCGGAGCTAACGGATACACTGCAGATGGAAATACGCGGCAGAGATCTGTACCTCACAGTGTTTGGCTATTTACTCCGATACTTTGTCAATTTCAAGGACAACTACTTTGGAGAATTTCTGCACTTTCGGACATTCGAGGAATACCAGGCTACCAGTGGTGACACGACATTTGCCGTCAAGGAGGAACGGGAGAAATATAAGTTTCGACGCAGTAATGACCTGGACGTCATTCTCAGCATCGTCGTGGAACGCCCCATATTGCTCCTTCCTGCAAATCTATACTCTGCGAAGCACTACATTCGGGCTGAACTCCCCATGGCCGACATAGATCTTCGGGTCACCAATTACTATCTTGACTTACAAGTCAATGTCAGTCCAATTAGCTTCAGCTATTATGATGGAGAAGACGATCAAGATGCCATCCCATCCAGCGAGCAGCTCCGTCTTGATAGTGTCGTTGTTACAGGGCATAGACTCTTTGGCTTACCGCCGGCAGAACCAGCATATGTCAGCACGTGGGATATTGCTGCCGGTGACATATCCGGAAAATGTGTGCCACAATTCCTCAAACAAGCAGCCAGTGCCGGTCAAGCATTCATCTTTGCTCTGGACGACCATGAAAATGCTCTACCCAATTCTGCTGCAATCCTGGTCTACGATATGATCTTCGTCCACGTGACGACCGGATCTGTGGAGATTGCACTCGACATCAACAATTCCACATTCTATGTAGCCTTCGATCCGATCGAGCTGCATTTCGATGACGCCGCAGACCAACGTTTCTCGTCTCGGCTTTCAACCAGAATACCGAATTTGACACTGGCCTGCGTCGAGACAAGGCATCACACTGTCCGCAATGAATTAGCCGCGAGAGCTCTAGACCAACGGTGTATCATGTTCGTTCAAACCACTATCGACTTTACTCTGGCCACCCGCAAGAAAGATTTCCTGAAAGTACGCGCGCTTCAGCAGAAACATGTCCTCAAGCATGACCAGCGATCCCATCGAGCGCATTTCCTCTTGAACGACGACCCACGCAGGATGTCTGTAGGCTCTGACGACCTACCATTAGACCCGCCGGCTCTCGTTCTTCCTGCTCTGCCCCAAGCCATCCATAAGAATGCTGGCCATCGGAGCTATACTTCCGCCATTGCCGCAGGCGCACCTAGCCCAGTCCATACCCGGCAATCATTTCATAAAGGACAGCGAGAACGCATGACCAGCGCGTACGTCTCTTCCTTCGTGTTGGCAGCATTATCGCCAGAAGCATTCTCCGAAATCCCTGATTATGCTTTTGCGGACTCCCACTCAGCACGCTCAGGGACCGATGCAGACACCCTCTTGTACGATCCTGGAGCAACAGAAGAAGACGAGGAGCATCAGAACATCATCTTATCATTTCTACCAGGTATTCGTGCGTTATTGAGGCCAGAATTCGCGCAAGTAGCAACGAACTTGACTTCCGAATTCATACCCAACGATCTCGGCGACGTTATGGACATGATACAATTATCTGTCATCGGCAAAGTGGAGAGCAATCTCAAGCGACGGCTTGGGGAGAAAAGCGTTCTAGACTTGCGTTTCAACCTTCCCTCGTTCGTATTGAGGACTTTGGTAGATCCGGACCCATATCTGGGCGCTTTACGCAACAACCATCGCCTTGACATTCACCTTGATAAGCTGTCACTTGCCTTTCGAGCTAGGACATTTACTGGCGAAGATGCGGGTAAGATGACGAAAGCATTACACACGACGCTTGATACTCTGTCTGTCGAGTTCTTTGCAGACCATGAGCCTGACATGGCCCTTGGACCGGACTTACACCTGCAAGTCGAGGACGCTCTAGCATGGTCACTTTTAGCGGACGCCAATACTGTCAAGCTCTCTTTCAAGGTCTTCACAAGTTCGATCGCTAGCGAGCGCTCCAAGCAACTCGCCATTGCCTTGACGCAGGTCTCAGAGGTTGGGATTACAACTACGAAGGACTTCATGATTCTTGATGGTACGATCGACCTTCGGATACGTACACTCTTGCAATACATCAGTCTGCATCACAGCGGTATATCTGACCCGCTACACCTTTCTAGGATGACGTACGTGCTCAGAGCCTTCCCTGAACATATTCGCAACCAAGATTCATGGAAAATGCTGGCTAGAATCCGGCACGCTTTGAACGCGTTGACTCCGCATCAGACTCACTATCTTACGAAGGTAATGCAAGATAACAAGGCGATGAAACGATTGGCTAGGGCACCTCTGCACGAGTTGCTGAGCTGGTGCGCATGGGACATTCCCGCTCCTCAGGAGACATGCATGTTTCGCATGATCTCGGGAGAATTGGAGGATCCTCTGGATCCCACAGCCCGAACACCCCTTCAACTATCCATTCAGTCTGGCTTGATCCGTGCATTGGTTGGACCAAGTCATCGTGGCAGTGAAATTTCTGTCGCCGATCTCAACTTGGATGTTTCTGTGCAGCCTCCCTCGGAGCCGACAGGTCTCATGCTAGTCGAGGAGAACATGCGTACGCTAGTGGCAGTAGTCGCTAGATCATCCGCTCTCTTCACACGTCTCAAATGGGACCTTGTCCATGCTGTAAATCCAGCTTTGGATGCTTTTGAGCTGCATTCGAGGCGGAGAAGACGCTCATCTACCAAGTCGACCAAGTCGACCCTTTCACGCCTCAAATCCTTCGAACCTCCGGCAACGCGAGACGATTTCCATTTCGTTTTCTCCACTGACACCGGAACGGCTATCATTGATACAATACACCTACAGCATGTATCGGAAGTACAAGATCTGCAGCTTTCCCTCATTGGCACTTCTAGAGCGCAGAACGTGTACGCAAACTGCATTAGTCTCCTGCTAGGATGTGATCGAGCTACCACAGAACTTCATACTCAAGGCAACACAAGCCAGCGGGTCTGGCGCACTGATCTCCTGAGAGCATCCATCTACATTGACACTCGGCAACGAATTGATTCCGATGCCACAGAGCTTAATGTTGGCGGAAGCTATGGGGACATGAACATTAAGATACAGCAAGAGCCGATTGGCCTCTTGTCCACAGTCGAAAAAGTCCTATCGGGCGAAGTTGTCCAGGTCCGGGATCTTCAAGACCGGATTTCAGGCTTGACAAGTGCTCCAGCTGAGACTGGACCTGACTTGGCTGACCTGAAGAAGCTGGAGATCAATGCCGCACTTCTTGCAGGTAGATTCAATGTGAGCTTTGCAGTCCTGCAATCACTTTCTCTGAATGTTAGGGGTAAGACCGCGAACTTGAGAATCAAACCGAGACGCATCAAGGATGCGCCTTTGGACCTCGAGGTCGACGTTGGGCCTATACGCTTTGCAGCCATAAGCAAGGAGTCGGGACTTGTAGGAGAGGAAGCCCTCTTCCATACACCAAGAGCAGACACATCGGCAGAGATCCTTCTCACCGGAGACCGCAAGTCTCTGAAGCTTGCTAGCACTATAGAAGAAATGCAGATCGAGGCGGCCGCTGTCCAGAATATCCTCACCCTATTCAGAAGGGAGGAGGTACAAGCAACTGTCCAGACTTTGCAAGGCGGTATAAGGGACCTACAGCAACGCATTGACTCCCTCTTCGGGTCGTCCCAGCAGACCAACAAGCAAGACGAGGTGGCCATCGAATCATCAGTATTCGAGTACGACATCGATGTTACTATGGCAGGCTTCAAGATTATTGCAAAGGCTCCAGTAAAAGAAGGAGACGCGAACAACGCTGAGCTAATCTTCGGCCTCGGACTCGTGCAAGTTGCCGTCGACAATGGTGACAGTGACCATGGAAGCTTCCCCGAGATCTACGCACGTATCGATAGCATCTTCGCTACACTTGACCTTCTCGGTACCCAGCGACGTCGTCGTTGCGGTCACGTACAAGTTGGGTTGCTGCTGCAAAGTAAATCCCCACCAGCAGGGTCCAAGTCATTGATAGGTGATATCTACATCAACAGCGATACTTTGGACGTCGAAGTGTCTGCAGAAACTGCTTCAACCATTGTAGACATCATAACACATATCCAACAGAGGATTATTGATCTGGACTTGAGCAAGGAAGTTGAGTATCTGAAGAGGCTCCGACATACACAGAACAAGCACTTCAAGAAACAGCTTCAGCATAAAGAGTCAGACGAGAGCTTTACGCTCGAATCCTTGGCTTCCATGGCTCCGTCCAATCTGGTAATCAGTCTCAACCACATCCGCTTTGCCTGGGTCATAGCTGCTCAGCAGAAAGACGCAGCCTGGCAGCCAGAAGATCTCGAGTTGAGTCTAGCTCGTGTAGAGTTCTCCTTGAGGCAACGAAATCAAGCCAAGCTTACAATTGAGAGCTTGCAGCTTCAGATGATCCCCAAGTCGTATGCCCAGACGAAGAGATCACTCAATTCTGCCCTCCTGCCGGAGATGATCTTCATGGTCAAGTTCGAAACTGCTGATCACGGTTTGAGTCTTGCCTTCCAAGCTGTTGGTCAAGCCGTCGACTTCCATTTGGACTCTGGCTTCGCTGGACCTCTTGGTCTTCTCATCATCTCTGGTCGAGATGCAATCGACAAGTATCGCACTGCTTCAAAGAAATGGTACGTGAAGGCAAATACCGAAAGCTCGAGTCCTATCAGAAGCACGCCTTTTGGTACTCGACGTCTCACATCCTTGCTTGTCGATATCAGCTTCGCTGGTGGCATTCTCAACCTGAGAGGCAAGCCTATCAGTGCACCTGGGATGAATAGCTCGGTAGAGACTATGCCACTTGGTCAAGGCAGAGGAGGCGCAGGTGTGCAGACGACCCTTCGCGCGCCCGGCATAGCCATGAAGCTCGAGTATTTCTCGGATGCGACAAAGTCAACAGAGCCATCGCTGACAGGAGAGATCAAGGTGGATGCGTCCAGCAACACTGTCCATCCAGAGTTGGTGCCAATTATCCTGCAAATGACGGACAATACGAAAGAGGCCATGCAGAAAACCGAAGCCACAAGCAAGACGAACAAGGACAACAAGAAGAAAGCGGAGAATGATTTGTCGAGGAGTGGTATCAGCATGCCTGACGAGAACCTGCTCAAATCCAATGAGCTGCTAGCCAGGACCAAGATCAGTTTTGGACTTCGTATTTGCCGCCAGGAATTTGGACTGAGCTGCCAGCCTATTGCACGGGTCAATGCCAAAGCGCATATTGAGGACATCTACATCTCTTTCAATACACTCGATCCTGCTCCTGAAGAGCGCTTCATCGCTATCTCTGCAAGCCTAACAAAGCTCAGAGCTTCAGTCCAGCACGTCTACTCCAAAGACTCCACATTCAGTTTCGACATGGACTCGGTGAACATGTCGATAATGAACAGCAAGCACATCGATAACACGTCTACCGGGCTGTCAGCTGTCTTGAAGATTGAGCCGATGAAGACTTCTATCAATGCTCGCCAGCTGCAAGATCTGTTACTCTTCCGAGAGATTTGGCTTCCAGAGCAAGTACGAAAGCAGAACGAACCGCAAACTCCGGCACCACTTGAACAGACCGACGAATTGCTTGTTCAGCGATACCGACAAGTCGCTGCAGCTACTGCATTTCCATGGAATGCCACAGTGTCGCTGACCGACATTTCGCTGGAGATCGACTTTGGACAAAGCATCGGCAAGAGCTCCATTAGCATCAAGGACATGTGGGCGTCTTCGCAGAAGACCTCTGGCTGGAAGCAAGAGTTGTGTGTTGGCATCTACGAAGTCAGTGCTCAAAGCGTTGGGAGGATGGGTGGCTTCATCGAGCTCGCAGACGTGAAGCTACGCACTCTCATCGAGTGGCCTGTCGAGGAGGCTTCGGTGCCACAAACGCCATTGATCCAGGCTACACTGGGCTTCGACAAGCTTCGTGTAAAGGCCGCCTTCGACTATCAGCCATTCGCCTTTGCAGACTTTGGCGGACTCTCGTTCATCATGTACAATGTCAGAGAGCAAAAGGGGACGGAGAACGACAGACTGGTAACCGCACTTGACCTTGGTAATGCCTATGCATATCTCACTGCAACTAGTCCAGCACAAGCTCTAGGTCTCTATCAAGCATTTGATCGACTGATACAGGAGAAGCAGGCTGCTTTCAGGCAGTCGGTCAGTGACATCCAGAAACAGCTTCAAAGACCTTCTGTCAGCTCTCCGTACGCTATGCAGACACTGCAGCCCCTGCTGGAGGCGTCTGAGAAACCTAAGACTAGTGGCTTCCCCATCAAGCTCCGTACAGATGTGGTGGTCAGAGTACAAACCATCAACGTCGGCGTCTACCCAAGCACCTTCTTCGACAGCCAAATTCTCAAACTCGAGGCGGTTGGAGGGCAGGCTCGCTTCCTTGTCGACGTTACTGATGGCAAGATTCACAGTAATCTGAGTCTGATACTAGGCCAGCTACAAGTTGCACTTGCTTCTGCAAAGCGTATCAAGGTTCCCAAGACTATCAGTGACATCAAGATCGAGGAAGTCATTGAGAACGGTGTCGCGGCTAAGGGCGGAATCATATTGCGGGTACCTCGCTTAGTTGCATCAATGCAAACGTGGCAGCCACCAGAGGCGAAGCTAATCGACTACATCTTCAAGAGCACGTTCGAGGGCAAGGTGGACGTAGGGTGGAACTACAGTCGTATCAGCTTTATCCGTACAATGTGGAACACGCATTCTCGGTCTCTGGCAGCTCGACTTGGTAAACCACTCCCGGAATCAGCAGTAAGAATTACTGCAGGACCAGAGAACAAGGATCAACAGGATGGTCAGAAGGATGGCGAGAAGGAGGACAGTGAGCAAGATCAAGGTAAGATCACAGCTGTGGTCAATATGCCCGCAAGCAAGTACGAGTACCGGGCGCTGGAGCCGCCAGTGATCGAGACACCACAGTTGAGGGACATGGGAGAGGCTACGCCACCTTTGGAATGGATCGGGTTGCAGAGGGATCGACTGCCGAACGTTGTGCATCAGATGGTCATTGTTTCATTATTGGAGTTAGTCAAGGAGGTTGAGGATGCATATGCTGGGATTCTGGGGTCTTCATGAGATCAAGCATAGGGAGGCGTTTGTCAGCCGAGTCTGGCCTGCAGCGATTTTCAATATTCGTTCAAGGATGTGCATAGCCTCATGAGTCACTGTCAGACTCATTTGAAACTAGGATGAGACTCACACAATGAAAAGAAGAAGAACCCAGAATTGGACACCGCCGTCAAGCACCCAGCTCTGATCCGCATCATCACTATTTAACCCCGCTGGCCCAAGCGCTTTCCGCTGCAAAACAGGCTTACCTAATTGGGCAGAGATCTTTAGCGTCCGAGCAAACCCCCACCTGCGCAAAATCCGCTTCACCACCCGAATATCTTCCTTTCCCACCCACCCCTTCGCTATCAAGCAACGCCTATACAGGTTGGTCATTTTGAAGTGCTCAAGCATCAATGACGCATAGCTGATTTGTCGTCAGGCTCTCTCAAATCTTTCCTGCTTGTCTAGCGAACAAGCGCCTTCAAAACCTGAAGCGGGGTCAATCGCTTTTCACACCGACAATCCAAATTTCAAGAATCTAGGAAGTTATCAACCAATACCGCCAAGATGGTCAAGTGAGTGCTCCAACGCCCCAAGAGCGATCAGGAAGTTTGGAAAAGCAAGAGATGGAAGGAGATGCGAAACACGAGAAATGAGAAGGTAGCTAGAAACAGGCGCTGACAAACCCCTTACAGCTTCACCGTCGAGGAGATCCGTGGTCTCATGGACAACCCGATCAACATCAGGAACATGTCCGTCATTGCCCACGTCGACCACGGCAAGTCTACCCTCACCGATTCGCTCGTTCAGCGTGCCGGTATCATTTCCGCCGCCAAGGCAGGAGAAGCTCGGTTCACAGATACCAGAGCCGATGAGCAGGAACGTGGTGTGACGATCAAGTCTACCGCCATCTCGCTTTACGGCAAGCTCGGCGACGAGGAGGACCTCAAGGACATCCCAGTCAAGACTGAGAAGAACGACTTCTTGATCAACTTGATCGATTCTCCCGGTCACGTTGACTTCTCTTCTGAGGTCACCGCCGCTCTCCGTGTAACTGATGGTGCTCTTGTCGTCGTCGACACCATCGAAGGTGTTTGCGTTCAAACCGAGACTGTGCTCCGACAGGCGCTCGGTGAGCGTATTAAGCCCGTTGTCATCATCAACAAGGTTGACCGTGCCCTGCTTGAACTGCAGCTCGGCAAGGAAGACTTGTACCAGAACTTCTCCCGTGTCATTGAGTCCGTCAACGTCGTTATCGCTACATACTACGACAAGGCTCTCGGTGATGTGCAGGTGTACCCAGAAAAGGGTACCATCGCTTTCGGTTCCGGTCTTCACGGCTGGGCTTTCACCATCCGCCAGTTCGCCACCAAGTACGCCAAGAAGTTTGGTGTCGACAAGAACAAGATGATGGAGAGGCTCTGGGTAAGTCCAAAGGCTCAAGAAACTGGGATGAACCATTATTGACATGTGACAGGGCGACAACTACTTCAACCCCAAGACCAAGAAGTGGACCAAGACCGGCACCCACGAGGGTCAAGAACTCGAGCGTGCCTTCTGCCAGTTCTGCTTGGACCCCATCTTCCGCATCTTCAACTCTGTCATGAACTTCAAGACTGAAGAGATCCCCAAGCTCCTCGAGAAGCTTGAGATCAAGCTCACCGGTGATGAGAAGGATTTGACCGGCAAGCAGCTCCTCAAGGTCGTGATGAGGAAGTTCTTGCCCGCCGCCGACGCCCTCATGGAGATGATGATTCTCCACCTCCCTTCTCCCGCCGTTGCACAGAAGTACCGTATGGAGACTCTTTACGAGGGTCCCCACGATGACGAGGCTGCCATCGCTATCCGCGACTGTGACCCCAAGGGTACTCTCATGTTGTACGTCTCCAAGATGGTGCCTACCTCCGATAAGGGTCGTTTCTACGCCTTCGGTCGTGTCTTCGCCGGTACTGTACGCTCTGGTCTCAAGGTCCGCATCCAAGGACCCAACTACACCCCTGGCAAGAAGGAAGATCTGTTCATCAAGTCCATTCAGCGTACCATCCTGATGATGGGTCGTTTCACTGAGCCAATTGAGGATGTGCCAGCCGGTAACATTCTTGGTCTCGTCGGTGTTGACCAGTTCTTGCTCAAGTCTGGTACCCTCACCACTTCCGAGACCGCCCACAACCTCAAGGTCATGAAGTTCTCCGTCTCTCCCGTCGTTCAGCGCTCTGTCGAAGTCAAGAACGCCAACGATCTGCCCAAGCTCGTCGAAGGTCTCAAGCGTCTGAGCAAGTCAGATCCTTGTGTCCTTACCATGATTACCGAGTCCGGTGAGCACGTTGTTGCTGGTGCCGGTGAGCTTCACTTGGAAATTTGCTTGAAGGATCTTGAGGAGGACCACGCAGGTGTGCCTCTCCGCATCTCCGACCCCGTCGTGTCTTACCGTGAGACCGTTGGTGCTGACTCCAGCATGACCGCCTTGTCCAAGTCGCCCAACAAGCACAACAGACTCTACGTCACCGCAACCCCTCTGGCTGAGGAGGTCTCCAAGGACATTGAGTCTGGCAAGATTGGCCCGCGTGACGATTTCAAGGCCCGTGCAAGGATCCTCGCTGACGAGCACGGCTGGGATGTGACCGACGCCAGGAAGATCTGGTGTTTCGGTCCCGAGACCACTGGTGCCAACGTCCTCGTCGACCAGACCAAGGCCGTACAGTACCTCAACGAAATCAAGGATTCCGTTGTGTCTGGTTTCCAGTGGGCCACTAAGGAAGGCCCGATCGCCGAGGAGCCTCTCCGAGGTGTCCGCTTCAACATCATGGATGTAACCCTCCACGCTGATGCCATTCACCGTGGTGGTGGACAGCTTATCCCCACTGCCCGTCGTGTGCTGTACGCCGCTACCCTGCTTGCTGAGCCCGGTATCCAGGAGCCCGTCTTCTTGGTCGAGATCCAGGTGCCCGAGCAGGCCATGGGTGGTATCTACTCCGTCCTTACCCGAAGGAGAGGTCACGTCTTCGAGGAGGCCCAGCGTCCTGGTACCCCTCTGTTCAACATCAAGGCTTACCTCCCCGTCAACGAGTCCTTCGGTTTCAACGCCGATCTCCGTTCCAACACTGGTGGCCAGGCTTTCCCGCAAATGGTGTTCGACCACTGGCAGATCCTGCCAGGTGGCAGCCCATTGGACAAGACCACCATGACCGGAAAGATTGTCGAGGACATGCGCAAGAGGAAGGGTATCAAGCCAGAAGTGCCTGGCTACGAGAACGTGAGTCTATCTGTTGATCACGACTTTTGGATGATAGCTAACATCTTTGATAGTACTACGACAAGCTCTAAACGGTGTCTCCGTCATCAGAGTCAAGTTTATGACACTCGCTGGAAACAGGTGTCTTCCTTTCGGCATGACCTAGATGGGACCTTAGAAGATGTCCGCTATGTCAAGGGCATCGATGATATCCAGAGAAGAGACACTGTTCATTATGTAGTTTTGGGATTGCATCGAAATGAGATTCAGATTGTTCAAATTGTGTTGTGTCAGTGTATGCACTGAGCTATCCTTCCCATTGATTGTGTCATTGTGGTAAACAATCGACTTCTTTTTGACTGTGACGTCGTGTTGGTGAAGAGCCGCAAAACCCTGCGTCTCATCCACCGAAAGCTTCACGGAAGCTTCACCTCGATCTTGCATATTTCTGTGCCTCTCCGCTTCTCACCACCACCGACCGCAAGGACTATCATGTCTCTGACCCCGAACAGCAACATCTAACCACTACACTTCTCCGACCCTGCACAAGGGAATAAACACAATGCAACTCACCCCTCACCAGCAAACTCTGCTCAAACCGCACCTGGTGACCCGACTCGAGTCCCTGTCAAGCGAAGCCGACTGCGACGTCCTGGCCGACTACCTCCTCGAACTGATCAAATCCGAGGGCCAGGAGGCCGAAGTCATCGCCAACACCAAGGAACAATTGGCGGATTTCCTCCCGGACTGTGGGGGATTCGTGGACTCGATTTTCCATGACATCCGCACCGGGAGCTACGATCCGTCTCGGGCGCAGAAGCAGAACGTGCGGAACCAGGCTGGGGCAGCGGTAGGGGATAGAGGGGCAGTGGGCAAGAAGAGAGGCAGGGAGGATGACGGGGATGTGCGCATGGATGACGGGTATGGGGCTGGACACTGGCGCGGACGAGAGGGGAGGGGAACGAAGAGCGCGAGACGGGGGAGGGGGGATTATGCGCCGCGGGGCAGGAGACCGGGTTTCGATGGAGGAGGGTATAATCCACAGGCGGAGGGGTTCGTGCCGCAGCAGCAGGGGGCTTTCCAGCAGGGACAGATGCCGTTTGCGTTTGATCCGACGAATCCAATGGCGATGATGCAGGCGTTGCAGCAGGCGATGGGGATGGTGCAGGGCATGCAGGACATGCAGAACCAGCCGAGGCGGATGGGGAAGAGGTGTAGGGATTATGATAACAAGGGTGTGTGCACGAGGGGGGCGACTTGTCCTTATGATCACGGGGATAGTTTCGAGGAGCAAGAGACGTTGCATGATCGAGGCTATGAGCGTGGCAGAGGGAGGGGTAGGGGACGGGGGGACAGAGGGACGCACAGAGGAGGGAGAGGAAGGGCATCCTTCTCAGGTACAGCGCCCACAAGTGGTACAAAGGCGATTGTGGTGGAGCAGATACCGCCAGAACACTTCAACGAGGAGAGTGTTCGGGCCTTCTTCAACGAGTTCGGCATGATTGAGGAGGTGGAGGTGCACGACGACCGGAAATTGGCGGTTGTCAAGTACACTGACCACGACGGCGCCGCAAGCGCCTTCCACAGCCCAAAGGTGGTCTTTGACAATCGCTTCGTGAAGGTATACTGGTACCGACCCGACGCTCTGGACAGATCAAATGGCTTCTCCAGCCGCGGACGAGGTCGGGGGCGCGGCGGCATGAATGGCCAGAGTCGGGGAGATCACGACGTACACATGGGAGAAACCGCACCAGAAGACCAGATCGACCCCGAGGAGTTCCGGAAGCAGCAAGAAGCGGCACAGCAGCGTTTCGAAGAACTCAAAGCGGCCAAGACGAAGCGAGAAGAACTCGAAGCCAAGATGCGCGCACAAGCAGAAGAGCGAGCCGAGCTGATGCGCAAGCTAGCGGAGAAGACGAAAGGCAAGACGTCCACTGGCGATGAGGGAGCGTCGGCCAACGGTGCGGACGTGCATGGCATCGGTCTCGGCACGGGCGCTGCACCAGAGACGAATGGTGCAAAGACCTCGTCCCAGACCGAGGCGCTCAAGGCGAAACTCGCTGCTCTTGAGGCGGAGGCCAGGAGTATAGGCATAAACCCGGATGCCCCGGCGAGCACGTACCACGACTTTGCCCCGCGCGGTCGAGGGAGAGGTGTCGTCCCCCGAGTCGGGTTCAGAGGCGGTTTCTCTAATCGAGGTGCAGGGCGTGGCCGAGGCAGGGGCATGTATGGCGGCGTACAAGGCGGCGCAGTGAAGCGATTGGACAACAGACCGAGAGGGTTCAGCGTGGTGTTTGAGCAGGGAAAGAATTATGAGCAGATGCAGGAGGGGTTGAGGCAGTATATGCTTTTCGTAAGTCCACTCCGCTTTGTTTAGGTCATTGGTAGACAGATGCTGACGTGCTACAGTCTGATCAGATCCAGTCGGCCAAGGTGTCGAATCATCCTAGCAGGGACGATGCGGCGCTCGTGGTCTACACGGAACGGTACAAGGCTGAGATGTTCCTCGCTGCTGTCGAGCAGGTGAAGGGTCAGCTGACGCATGTGGGTAAGGTGGAGGTGGCGTGGGTGCCGAACGCGGAGGTACCTGCTGATGCGTTCCCTGAGGCGCAAGCAGGTCAGGGTGGTCAGCCCACGCTCGTTGGCTCGTGGGAAGGGAGCAGCACTGCTGGCACGGATGAAGGGATGGAGGATGTTGATAGTCACGATACTGCAGAAGCTGGTGCAAACGGTGCTCAGGAAACACAGCAGGAAGGCGCTCAGGGGCATGCGCAGACGGAGATGAATTACGACGTTGCAGACGATGATGACGAGAGATGGTTGGCGGAGTGAGAACTACAGTGAACAGGATATGGAGGTAGATAAGAGCGGTATAGTAGACGGTATCTACATGTTGTACATGGCAAGTCTGCTTGCCTGGCTACTACGAGATGTCCTCTATGCTTCTCATGCTGTACACGGTTGCTGAGTCTGTGCCGGGCATGACGCGAAGCTATGGGTGTTCGCTGAAGGAGGCTCTGTCCCCTAATGCATACCAAAGCTTTCCGCGCATCATGGTCACGATCGTTGTGTCTTGAGGATAGACATTGTTCTTGAACGTGGCTCAGGTCACAATCTCTCCTGCATCAACCATTTGTGGCTGCCATTTCTGTCCTTGACTCTTCATGTAGGTCTGTCTGCTTGGCAAGCAGATCTGATCTGCAGGCGGACTGTATAGGTACCAGCTCCGCAAAGCCTGAGCTGCTGCCCTGACTCTTCCTTCGTTTAACGATGCTCCAGCATCTTCGCCCAGCTTGTTCCTTCCACTATACACACCAACAACGTATACTGGAGATACCGAGTTCCGTCCGGTATCTGATATTAGTCGTGCGACCGGCGCCTCGAACTTATTGCGGTCACATAGTCGCTTCAAGTCTCTGGTAGGGTCTCGGAAATGAAAGAGCTTGTGTAGGGGAAGATGACGGGAGAGGATGTGTGCGTGGTGAAAGGATGACATGCTGGAGGCGCCGGAATAGAGATATAGGGCACCGAAAACTGCGCGAATGAACTGCGCGGAGGCTGCGTCCAGTGTGATGCCTTTTGAGTCGTGATCTCTTGAAACCGCATCCTTGACAGATTCCGTTACATCTTGGTCGAGAGCAAGTGCTGTCTCATGTATCTGGACTCCAGATCGTAGATCTCCAAACTCGTCGTCGAAGACAATTCTCGATGACACGCCTCTTCGATCGTGAAACTGCTCACGTTGTCTTCCGGTGCCTCGTGGTCTGCTCTCTTCCTGGAAGTCCTTGAGCAGATGCTGCTGGTCGGGTGCCATTGTGTTTCCGGGCATTACACGCTCGAATTGTAGATATCCTGCATCGACCTCTGGCCCTGGTGCATCAGCGGCTTCTACGCCCCACTCTTGACGGAGCATTGATAGGGTCCTATCTCCCGAATACGCGTACTGCGCAGCGTATATGATTGGCATCGGTAATCGTGGATAGTTGCATATTAGCCACTCTGCAGTGTAATACGCGATGAGCTCCTGGCCTAATAAAGCTAAAGAAGCATTGTTGTGCTCAGGTCGACGATCGGCAGACGGATGTACAAGACATCTCGCGAGAGTAGAGAGAGGGAACTTTGCTGGTAGAGATAGTCGTGCATGTAGAGCTCCAAGCTTCGCAGACTGCGTGTGTCGACTTCGTCGCCGCCGCTGCTTCACTTCGACTTCTGTCGCCTCCTCTTCGGGTTCTACTTGAATCTGAGCTTCCTGTCGAAGATGGATGGAGGTGTGAAATGAGTGACTGGACGCTAGAGGTGCCCGAAGTGCTCGCGCTTTGCAATGCGGCAGCGATGCATCGTTGCTAAGCCTCGAGGTCAAGTCTGAAGTCCGTGGATTTCGTGGTGGAAGGTATGCACCACTCCATCGTCCAAAACGAACACGCCTCATGGATCAAGCAGGGTGTCGAATCCAGAGGCTGATGAACAGCAAAACCAGCGCTAGGAGAACTTCGTGATGGTAATGAGTGGTAGTATCGTGGGTATGGTGTCGACACGCATTCGCCATAAAAATTTCGGAGCACGAGACTGGTCGAGCTCTCGGCCGGCAACTTCCGCGCCGATCAAGTCGACTTCACAGCCTACATTGACAGTCTCATCGTCCGCCAGCACGTCCAATTGACCGCGTACACCATGTCGAAAGTGCCGTATGTACATACTGCGACAGAAATGTGACATAGTCAGCTGAGAAAGTCATTAGGTACCCCAAGCACGTCTGGTCGCCAGCCGGAGGCTGGTACAGCCAGCCCGCAAACTGGAAGGGCAACACAGCAATCATGTCCGGAATCATACTCGCCATTACAGCAGCTACTTGGACATTGAGCGCCAACCTGGAACACCGAGACAGATTCCCAGAGTCTGGCCGATTCTTCCCGAGCCGATAGTAGGTGGTGTCTAACATAATCAAGTTCTGGTGGACTAATATGGGCAGCTGGAGTCGGGAAATCCGCGAGCACGAGCGGCAGCAGAAATAAACGGTGTCAAGACTATGGAATAAGCACGCAGCGTTATGAGTGCAGGTATCCCGGTCGGCGAAAAGAACCATGACGATTTAGAAGGAAGAAGAGAATGGAGCACTAAGCGAAACGCACCTGCTTTGCCAAAGAGCAATAGCATAACGCATATACAATATGCCACGAATGTACAGCACTTCCATTTATGATCTATTGAGCTTTATATTACCCGCTTAGATTGATACGGGCCTTCCATTCTTCGAGGCGTTGTTGCGGATCTACACCGTTCCAGGTCTCTTTTCCATCAGCTTGCTGGCCTAGCAATGGAATACCAACCTGCTCGATGCAAAAGCTTGCTGCTACTGTGCCCCAAGCTATCGCTTGTGGAATACTTCCCATTCGTATAAGACCAATAGCGAAGCCGCCCAAGAAGCCATTGCCACCGCCAGTTGGGTCCACGACCTTCGCCTGGCTTTCGTGATACGGCGGAAACCATGCATTTGCTACATGTGGCATGTTGACGGCGAGGTAGCATCCCTCCTTCCCTGCACGAACAACGACACATAGTGTACGTCCGCGCTCCGAGGCGTACTGAATCATTCGCTCGGCGCATTCTTCTACCACGGACGGGTGGAACCCACCTTCATGGATCTCACCTCCACGATTGAACAAATGTGCCAGCTCTGAATGGTTCGGACTTAATACATCAACATAGTTGATTGTTTCCAGCGTCTCATTGAGGGCATCCGGTATGGCCCAATCTGGATTCGGCTCGAAGATGAATTTAGGTGGCGGTAGCTCAGGATGTGCTTGCTTTCGCCGTGCCATGATACCCTCGACAAGAGCTATAGCTCGACTTGGTGCGCATACCATATGGAAGGACTTTGATGTCAGGAGTTCGGGAGTGAGATCGTCTTCCGCTATTCGAATTTTTGGGGTCAGGTACTTGAAGTCGCGACGTTCATTGGCGGAGTAGCCATTCCAGCCTTTTGTGGTGGGACCATTTCTGGTCCGCATCAATGCACCAGTGTGCCAGCCCTCAATGGTACTCCTCAAATCGGCGGGAAAGTCAGGCCCACAGTCCACTACCCATCCGACCGATTCTGAGGAAGGTGGAGGCGACAGGACTCTGGCACCCACTGCACAGTATGTTCCTGCACCTCCAGGAATACCTAGGAATGGTTTCTGATCATGTGCTGAAGGTGGTGGATAGATGTCATCTGAGAAGAGACATCAGAGTTGACTCCAGTCGTGGCCATTGAAATACGGCGTCAAATGGACATGGAAGAGAAACAGGACAAAGCCTCCACCTACCGATGATGAACATACCCAACGTAGTGAAGTCCATGATGGCCAAGACTACACCGCGTCAGACGCAAAATATATGGCGGTGCCTGAGATGTGTAGGGAACGTAGATGGAAACGAATCGTAGGAGAAGAAAGCAACATCAAGCCATCGCCGACTTCAACCGTGGTGAACCATCTCAGGGACTGGCAATCTTGCGGCCTTCCATCCTGACATATGTTCCCAACTTCTCACTCGTATCGTAAGCACATATCGCCTGCTCCGCAGTTCAATACCTCAATCATACACCTCCGTCTCAATTGACTTTCCGCCAAATACAAGCTGTCTGCAGATTGACGTCGTTTCGCCGCAGAGCTCCCCCTGACCTGCATTCCATTCGCCAAGCTATACCCAAATAGCATTCTAGCTCCAAAACAGGATGAACAATCTCACTACCCTCATCAAACGGTTCGTGCATCACTTCCCAGTCATGTCTTGATGTCCCTTTCCTGCCTCACCGTCCCCCTTCCATCAATTACTCAAGCCAACATGACAGAATCCCTCGGCTACAACTCTCAGCGAGCAAGTCGAGTACCGGAGAATGTACTGACGACTCTTCTTCGCAGGCTCGAGGCTGCCACGTCGCGACTTGAAGATATTGCACTGTCGATACCTGGCGTCGATGGCTCAGGTGCCGCGGCCGGGGTCAATGGCAACATCCCTTCCACTATCGTCACCTCAGACAGAGATGGCGATGCCACTCCAACCGCGACCTCATCGTTATCCCCAGCCCTAGCCGACTTCGAAGAATTGACGAAGAACCAACTGGCCAAGTATGTGGATAGCAGTAAAGAGCTGGACCAAACAATTGCGGATCAAGCACTGTCCCTAGCGACCGCCTTTAAAGCACAACAGAGAATCCTTCTCATCGCGACCAAAGCAAAGGAGCCGGACATGGGTTCTGCGCCATTCGGTGAGCTCGTAAGCAGTCTACAGCACGCTCTGGGCGCGGTCAACGACATCAAGGATAGCAACAGGGGCTCACCATACAAGGACCACTTGAACATGGTTAGCGAAGGGACTAGCGCACTCATGTGGATCTTCGACCGAAAGCCAGCAGATTACCTTGGCGAGGTCATTGGTGGTGTGCAGCTCTTCGGCAATCGAATCTTGAAGGAGTACAAGGAGAAGTGGGAACCATGATCTTTTATGCGGAAAGAAGCACTGACGCGTTTGGCAGAGATCCGAATCATGTTGCCTATGCCCAAGCATACGTTGGGCTCTGGAAGGGCCTACAAGAGTACGTCAAGAAGCACTATGTTTCGGGAGTGCAGTGGAACAGCAGCGGAGTCGAACTTTCCGAGGCATTGAAGGGCGGCGAGGATGCCCCAGCCTCGAATGGCGCACCTCCTCCACCACCCCCTCCTCCAGGTGCTGCTGGCGGACCGCCTCCCCCACCGCCTCCCCCAATGCCGGCGCTCGATGCGTTCCCAGCACCTCCGAAGCCAAAGTCTAGTGGTGACATGGGCGCTGTCTTCGATCAGCTGAACAGAGGCGAGTCGGTCACGTCTGGGTTGAAGAAGGTGGACAAGAGTCAAATGACACACAAGAACCCATCTCTGAGGGCAGGAGGTGCTGTCCCGGAGAGGACGAAGAGCTCGGACAGTTTGAGCAGTCAAAGAAGCAAAGGTCCAAGTACAAAGCCGAAGCCAGAGAGCATGCGGACGAAGAAGGAAGGCAAGAAAGAGTTGGATGGGAATAAGTGGTACATCGTAAGTGAAGTTCGGCCAGAGCTGACTGCATATGACTGACCTCAAACAGGAGAACTTCGATAGCCCTTCCGCACCGATCGAGATCGAGGTCGAGCAGAACCACTCCATACTCATCTCACGTTGCAAGAACACCACTATTGTCCTCAAGGGCAAGGCGAACGCGGTCAGCATTGACAATTCGAGCCGGACGAATCTGGTTCTGGACAGCCTCATCTCATCTGTCGATGTGGTAAAATGCCCGAACTTTGCACTACAGGTCCTTGGCGCTTTGCCCACTGTCATGCTCGACCAGGTGGATGGTGCCTCCATTTACCTCGGTAAGGACAGTCTCCACACTGAGGTCTACACTAGCAAATGTTCGAGCATCAATGTCAATCTCCCACCAGCCACCGAACAGGACGACTACAAGGAAGTCCCTTTGCCAGAACAACTACGGACCTACGTGAAAGACGGCAAGCTCGTTAGTGAAATTGTCGAGCACGCTGGGTAGAATCTGGCGCAGCAGTTGGAGGATTGCTTTGGCGCCGCCAGGGAGTGGCCGGATTGAGATCAGCATCTTTGGTATACCAGGTTTCGCAGAAAAGAGCAAGCGATCTAATAGCATTATCCTTCTGCACTGTACCCAATTCCCATGAACTTCGCCTCTAGGCATGGCGTTAATGTCGATCATCAGAATGACGTGGTGAATGTTCAGGGACAAGAGATTCAGTTCTTGAAGGTCACAACCTATTCGTAGATGCGCACTCTTGAACCTGCGAACAACATCAGATATTTTGACGGCCAACATGCAGTTGATTCCACTAGCACAGCTACGAATCTCCAGTCATCAAATCCCCGCCTGGAAGCTGACCCCCAATACGGCAATCATCGGCAAGCCTTTAATGATATACCATTCAGCCTTCAGTGGCGTAAGCCCATCAGCACTCGAAAGACATTTCTCGGAGACAGGCGTTGTCACGCCGCAATGGAGATACACCATGTACCAGACTTCGCATTTCCACAGCACATCACACGAGGTCTTGGGGATTTCTTCAGGGTCGGCTAAGCTCTGCTTCGGGCATGAAGACAATCCCAAGAAGGTCGTGGAGAAGGTTTCGGCAGGCGATGTCGTGGTCATTCCAGCCGGAGTGGCGCACCGGCTGTTGGAGGATCTGGAAGGGGGCTTCGAGATGGTTGGATGTTATCCAAAGGGGCATAGCTGGGATATGTGCTACGGTAGCAAGGACGAGGCGGACAAGATCAAAGAAATTTCCAAGGTAGATTGGTTCGCTAGAGATCCTGTCTATGGTGATCAGGGACCTGTAATAGACGCATGAACGCTGAATCAAAGATGCCTTCTCCGTTCGAAGTGCAAATGTTATAAACAAACCACGTGAGCGTTCACCGAAATTGGTGTAGCGGTTCTCCCTGACTCTGCGTCATTACGGTTGGCAGTATTTGCGAGATGGAAGAGGTCCAGCTGCCTTACCACCTGATGGCCTTCAGACACATCTCCATGTGCGACTTCCCGGCTGCTGCCTCAGTACCCTATTTCACCCTGCTCTGCTCTCTCAAAGTGAGATCCTCCTTCATCGCGCACTCACGTCACCAGAGTGTAGCGTCGCTCTCAACGTCTGCTGGCGCCGTCACCGTCTTCAGCACCGGCCTCTTCTCACCAGCCTAAGATTGTACCCCTCCGTCAAATCCTCTTGTCCGCGACATAGCTGCTCGGAGGCTTTCACAGCCGCCTGACATTTCCGGCCTGAATAATCACACTCGTCATGTCGAAAGCAAAGGAGGTAGCACCTCGTGTGCTGCCGCCGAAAGACGATATCAAGGGAACGTGAGTCTGCTTGCCAATACTGGTCCACCATTATCACAGCCCATCGCCATATCATGTGCGCCTGCAGTGTGAATCCGTGGCTGACATATCCCGCAGATGGGAATTCTTGGAGGAAGGTGTGGACAAGATCATGAATCACTTGCTTGACGGCATCGACATGAAGACATACATGAGCTTGTACACTGCCATCCACAACTTCTGCACAGCTCAGAAGGCTGTTGCAAACTCGGGGAATCTTAGTGCGACCCACAGAGGAGGTAGGTCAGCTGACACTTTATCACGGATAGACACTAATAGCTACCAGCTCACCTGCTCGGCGAAGAACTCTACCGACGACTCAATGCCTACCTTAAGAAGCACCTTGGCCTCGTTCACGAAGAGATGATCAAGCACGCTGATGAAGCCCTTCTTGCCGACTACATCAAGGAGTGGAATCGCTACACCACCGCAGGCACCTACAACAACCACTTGTTCCGATATCTCAATCGCCACTGGGTCAAGCGTGAAGTGGATGAGGGCAAGAAAGACATCTACGACATCTACACTCTGCATCTTGTGCGATGGAAGGAAGACATGTTCGGCAGCACACAAAATGCAGTCATGGGTGCAGTATTAAGGCAGGTCGAGAAGCAGCGCAATGGTGAGACGATTGAACAGGGACAAATCAAGAGAGTGGTCGATTCTTTCGTGTCGCTCGGTATCGACGAGCAGGACAGCAGCAAGTCGACACTGGACGTCTACCGCACCTACTTCGAGAAGCCATACCTGGAGGCGACTGAGAAGTTCTACTCCCAAGAATCGAGGCAGTTTCTGGCCGAGAACTCGGTGGTGGAGTACATGAAGAAGGCGGAGCAGAGGCTGGAAGAAGAGAAGGAGCGTGTCGGTCTCTACCTGCTCAACGAGATCATGGTTCCACTCATGAAGACTTGCGACAAAGCTTTGATCGCAGATCACTGCACCATACTCCGCGACGAATTCCAAGTCTTGCTCGACAACGATCGTGTGGAGGACATGGCTCGCATGTACAAACTGCTTGCCAGGATTCCCGAAGGCCTCGACCCACTCCGCACCAAATTCGAGGCTCATGTGCTCAACGCTGGTCTGGCTGCCGTCAACAAGGTCAACTCTCCTGAGCTTGAGCCAAAGGTCTTCGTCGAGGCGCTGCTCGAAGTACACACCAAATACTCCGATCTGGTCACAACTGCATTCAATGGCGAATCCGAGTTCGTGCGATCGCTTGACAACGCCTGCCGCAAATACGTCAACGGTAACGCCGTCTGCAAGAATGCATCTTCGAGATCCTCTGAGCTCCTGTCCAAGCACGCCGACACTCTGCTCAAGCGGTCATCCAAGAGCACCGAGGAGGATGACATGGAGAAGCAGCTCAACGACATCATGACCATCTTCAAGTACATCGAGGACAAAGACGTCTTCCACAAGTTCTACAGCAAGACTCTCGCCAAGCGTCTCGTCAGCGGTACATCAGCATCCAACGATGCCGAGACTAGCATGATCTCCAAGCTCAAGGACGCCAGCGGTTTCGAGTATACCAACAAGCTGCAGCGTATGTTCCAGGATATGCAGACCTCCAAGGACCTTAACGGTGCTTTCGATGCATGGCAGAGCAGCAATCTCGATGCCGCCGATCGCAAGAATGTCATCGACTCATACTATAACGTCCTCGGTACCGGTTTTTGGCCACTCCAGCCTACACAGACACCCTTTGTACCTCCGCAAGAGATTCAGAGGACCTACGAACGCTTCCAAAACTTCTACACCACTAAGCATCAAGGTCGCAAGCTTACTTGGCTGTGGCACTTGTGCAAGGGTGAGATACGGGCCAATTACGCCAAGATGAACAAGGTGCCGTACACTTTCCAAGTCTCAACGTACCAGATGGCCATCCTTCTGTTGTTCAACAACAGCGACACTGTCAGCTACGATGAAATGTCAGAGGCCACCAAGCTCAGCAAGGAGACTCTCGACCCTTCCATCGCCGTCATGATCAAGGCCAGGGTCATCCAGCCCCAGCCAGAGGGTGCTGGCCAGGAGAGCGGCACCAGCTACAAGCTCAACCTTAACTTTAAGAGCAAGAAGATCAAGATCAACCTCAACATTGCCATCAAGGCTGAGCAGAAGCAAGAGGTGGAGGACACTCACAAGACAATCGAGGAGGATCGCAAGATGCTCATGCAAGTACGTATTCAACAAACCTTTTTTTGTGCTTCTTTCCTGCTAACCCATCACAGTCGGCGATTGTCCGTATTATGAAGTCACGAAAGACAATGAAGCATAGCCAGCTTGTCAGCGAGGTTATCACCCAGATCAAAAATCGCTTCGTCCCCAAGATTCCCGACATCAAGAAGTGTATTGACATACTTCTCGAGAAGGAGTACCTCGAGCGCCTCGAGGGTGATGAGCTCGGCTACCTTGCTTAGACGCTTTTCTCTCACAACACCTTTACGCCACATATATTCACGACCACCGAGCATCCTTTCGGCGTTGCGGCTTCCTCACTCAGTGCGCAAGTATTATCTTCTCAGCGCGATCCTGCCAGACTTTCGTTTCTACTGCCACGACATGGACGTGGGGAAAATGCTGCTCTCGAGATAGACATGGGATGACGAGCATGGCGTTGGCGTTGGCTTACTTGGCTCAGCAGTTCTAGTGAGCAGGGATTCACGATTTTGCTGAACACTATAAGGGGGAGAGCAAAGTAGATAGCAGAAATGAAGTCGTCTTCAAGCATTTTCGCAGTGGTTCGTGGTATAGGCGCCCCTTGACCAGTCCATAGGGCTGGTCTTGGCACATTGGCCCACATGTCGATCCTCCGGCGCTGGCCCGCTATGCAGGAAGCCGCAACTCTGCTGGTTAGACAGACATCATTTGGTTATTTTCACCAGGACACTTCCGTTCACCATCGTCTCACCTGTTTGCTTCTGCCGTAACTGAGGCAACACTCCTCGCTTCCACAGATGTGCTTCTCGTTTTCCGAAAACAACTTCAACCACCACAATCTCATGCCGGACCCTTGACTAGCCCACGAACAACCCCTCAAAATTCACATGAGCTCTCAGCTCATAATTCACGCCTCTCACAATGGAGAGGTCAAGGAAGCGCATGGCTCCCCGCAAACTTCTCATCTTCATCACTGACCATGACAGGCGAATTGCGCGACCTAAACCTTAAGATATGGTCCGGCGAGCGCGGTACGTCCTTTACCATTCGCCCCTCCCATCCTCACAGCGCTGACCTTCGCAGATGTTTTCCCCACCGCCGCCTCCCTCGACTCCTCCATGAAAAAGAACACTACGTTCATCAAGCGCCTTCGCACCGGCATCGTCTCCACCGCGCTCCCCACCTTTCTCGCTGAGATCAAGTCCCTGTCGCTGCACAAGTACCTCTCCGAGATCATCAGCGCGTGCTATGAAGGACTCAGCAAGCTCAAGAACCCAGCCGACATCGCTGTCGGAGTCGAGGCTGTATCTGCCCTGCACCAGAGATTCGGCGTGGAGGAGTTCACGTCGTATCTTGGGTGGTATGTTGGACGCGGGCTGAGCATGCCTGATAAGAGTTTGTTGAAGGGCATGAGTCCCGAGGTACGCGACAGGGAGGAGAGGGAAAGAGTTGCGCGACAGAGGGGGCTATTGCGGGTGGCGACGGAGCTGTGGTTGGTTGGAGTGTTGAGGAGCTTGGATGATGTAGCGAGACCGGAGGAGGCGGCGAAGGGAAAGGAGGTGAAAGAGGAGAAAAAGAGGATGGGCGGAAAGGGAGAGGAGGAGCCCTTGCCACTTGAAGCACTGAAGGAGTTGTTGGGTCACGATAGAGATCACGCAAATCTGCCGCTTGTAGTGCTCTTTGTCAAGACTTTCAGTTGGGATGTACTCGGTAGGAAGGGCGAGAAGGGTGCGGAGAGGAAGAGGGTGGCGGAGGATGGGACAACGACGACTGGCGAGGCTGGTTCAGGGGCGAGCACGGAGACCGAGGACCTGGGTGCCGAGGATGCGCCCCTGATCGATGTTGCGCTGCAGCAGAGATTCAAGAATGTGCTCAATCGCTACTTCGAGGATGTCAAGGCACATGTGGTTCGCGATCAGCAGCACCTCAGCTCGCAAGGGAAGCGCAATGCAGAGGCTTACGTCAAGTCTGGAGAGGTCTTCGAAGACCGTCAAGCGAATTACGAAAAGCTCGTCAAGTCTCAGGAGAAACTCGTCGCCAACGCACAAGTTCTGGCCGATGCGCTTGGTGCAGAGATGCCCGATCTGGCGGAGAAGGAGTCCGCTAACGCCAGTGGCGACGGTGGTATCGGGCTCGTCAAGACTGGAGAGTATCTGCGCGGCCAGGCGGATGGTGCTGGCATCTGGGAAGACGACGAGGAGCGCAGATTTTACGAGAACATGATCGACCTGCGAGAGCGTGTGCCTGGCATTCTGCTTGACGATCCCAAGAAGAAGAAAGCCGACGGGAACGACGAACCAAAGAAGGATGATAAGCGTGTAGAAGAGGCTCCTGCCCCAGCCGAGCCAGAAAAGAAGACTGATCCAGCAGAAGATCAATCGACTGCCATCGCAAACAAGACTGTAGGCGCTCAGGTCGATTCGCTGCTTGCACGTCTACCTGAGCTGGTGACTCGTGACCAAGTCGACCAATTCGCGATCGACTTCTGCTTTCTCAACTCGAAAGCATCTCGGAACCGCCTGGTCCGTGCTGTTGAGGAGATCCCAAAGGGTAGAGTTGATCTGCTTCCTCTTTACTCACGCTTGGTCGCAACGCTGGGGAGATGTCTCCCGGACGTTTCGCAAGGCATCGTCAGTCATCTTGATGACGAGTTTCGTAGCCTACAACGCCGCAAATCAAAGGACTTCCTCGGACAGGTGCGCATGACCAACATTAGGTACATCGCCGAGCTCACCAAGTTTGGCGTCGTGCCAGAGCATGTGGTCTTCCACTGCTTAAAGGTCTGCTTGGACGACTTCTCTAGGATGAACATTGAGATTATCGCAAATCTGTTGGAGAATTGTGGCCGCTACCTCCTTCGAAACCCTGAGACCTCGCCTCGTATGGCTTCTTTCTTAGAGACTCTCCAGCGCAAGAAGGGCGCTCAGCATCTCGGACAGCAAGAGCGTATGCTGATTGAGAATGCTGTGTACTACGTCAGTCCTCCTGAGCGAGCCGCGATCCAGCAGAAGGAGCGCGACCCTCTTGATCTGTACATTCGGAAGCTGATCTATCTCGATCTGTCTAAAAGAACACTTGAGAAGATCATTAAGCAGATCCGCAAACTCCACTGGGAAGAGCCAGAAGTTCCGGAAATGCTGCGCAAGATCTTCACCAAGCCCGGCAAGATCAAGTACAGCAACGTCTATCTTCTGGCTGTTATCCTGGGTGCGCTGCATCGATACCATCAGGACTTTGCCATTTCGGTCATGGATGATCTCTTGGAGAAAATCACGGTGGGTCTGGAAGTGAATGATTTCAAAGCTAACCAGAAGCGCATTGCAGAGGTCAAGTACCTTGGGGAGCTGTATACCTACCGTATGGTGGACTCTACACTCATCTTCGACACACTGTACAAGCTGTGCAATTATGGTCATCCAGGCGGCCATGCTCGTCCTGGCTCGATCTGTCCGATTGATCTGCCAGATGATTTCTTCCGCATTCGTCTTGTAGGCGCTTTGCTTGAGACTTGTGGCTCCTTTTTCGAAAAGGGTGCTGTGAGGAGAAAGTTGGATTTCTTCCTCAATTTCTTCCAGGTAAGGAATACTATCGGATTTCCTTGTCTTTGCACAATTGACCATTTAGTACTACATTTACACCAAGGATACCATGCCAATGGATATCGATTTTTTGGTTCAGGATACTTTTTCTCAGCTTCGTCCACAGTGGAAGTTGGCTACGAGTTTCGACGAGGCCAGCCAGAAGTTTGCGGAAGCTTGCAGGCAAAATTATCAGAACATTGCCAATGCGAAAGAGCAAGAGGCTGAGGAGCCTGAGGAGCCACCTTCATCTGATGAGAATAGGGAGGATGGTGAGGAAGATGGGCCGAATGTCAATGGGCATTCGGCATCAGAAAGCGAAACGGAGGTGGGACGTACACACCATACATGCTTCCTCTGCTGACATAGACAGGATAATCACGACCAAGAAGCTCCGGATCATGAGTCCGAAGACGAGCACATCGTTGTCACCCGCCCAGAAGAGATGCGCGATCCTGAAGCAGATGCTGACTTTGATCGCGAACTCGCCAAGCTCATGTCTGACAGTGTCGAATCTCGCAAATTCGACCGCAAGCAGGTATTCGATGTGCCATTACCAATGCGCCGCAACGTGCAGAATAATGCCGCGACTACAGCTGTCGAGCCAGAAGATGCGCCAGCTCCTGCGCCACTCCCGAATGGCAACACGATGAAGTTTGCCCTCCTCAGCAGGAGAGGCAACAAGCAGCAGGTACGTCATCTCTCCGTCCTATCACGTCCCATACTGATATGCCAGACCCGCGCCATCGACCTCCCGGCCGACTCCAACTTCGCCGTCGCCATGCGCCACCAACAACAAGCCGAGAAAGCAGAACAACAACGCATCAAAAGCCTCGTTCTCAACTACGACCTATCAAGCACAGATGACGGCACCCAAGACGGTACTAACGACCCTTTCCTTGTCCCCCTCCAACGCAACCCGAACCACACAAGCCGTCCCGTCACGAAGCGCCATACCGCTAGTGAAGGACAAGGCCAGGCACGAGCAAACGCGGACTTCAACCCCGCTGCTGTCCCCGAGTTGTCCACTTATTCCCTTGCGAAGTTTATTGTCAAGAAAAAGAGCCAGCAGGGGGGTGAGATTCCGTACGCCGCGACGCTGAGGGAGAGGGGGAACGGGGTTGGTCCCGCTTCCCATTCTTCCCTTACAGTGTATGGCGGTTCGAAAAGCGACAATTGCCCTGTTACGGGGAAGAAGACGGGCACCAAGAGCGTGGCGAAGGGAGAGAACAAGTACCCTGCTTAGGATCTGGCCTTGACTGCAAGAGAAAGAGGGAGATATGGTTGCTTTTGCCCCCTTTGCGCTTTTCTTTTTCGGCACTATTTGTGTGCTAGGGAGAGGAGCTGACTTGGTGCAGGTATCGATCAGCAGTATCATCAGCCGAGGTATGATAAGGCGGGCAGTTCGAGGGGGACGCAGCGGGCGAGGAAGTTGCAGCTCAGCGATGTTGACTGGTACGTTACTCTCGCACGGTGTACTTTGGGCGATGGTGGGGCTGACTGGAGCAGGACTTGACGAGTGGGTGTCATGCAAGGATGAATCTTCTCCGACACTCGGCACGATTGCTGTGCTTGCCGATGCTATTGGTGCGTACGCCATGGTAAGCTCCCAGATCCAGACACTGTGCTACGGCAACTGCCGCTCATGCTGCCGATGCTACTGCGACTGTCGTTGCCAATGTCTACCCATTGCTACGAACCCCTCTCAACCTGGTGCATTCAAGCATTTCAGCGCTTTGCTTGTACGTCAACGATGTTCGACAATCTGGACTGATCGCCGATACGACAGGTCTAACCCCGGGGTTCATAGTAGCTAGTAGAATGATCAATGGAGGATGCGTGAAGTGTCGACTGGGTGGGGTCTCCCATATGAAGCACGAACGGGGGAATTGATAAAGAGGTCATGCCGAACAAAGTCTTTACCGAGTCAATCCAACGACACGATTGCAATTCACGTCAAATCTTGGGTGATCAAGTTCTATTGATATTCGTGAGTCATAGGTCAATCGATACTTTTTGTCATCAGGTCTCCCAGGTCAAATCTCGTGATTTATCCTCCTTTCCAGCGCTTCACTGTACCCGCTGCCCGTGCCGCGTTCCTTCCTCTCGTCTTCTCCGCGCACGCGTCTCCCGACAGGTCGATCCTCATGATTTCTAGGCTGGCGTAGCGGGCTGACTAGTGGTGTATCCTCCCCGCTTGTGCACTTCCTCAGTGCTCAGCATGCGCTCCATATTCATCCTCTTCTGGTCTCCCTGCTTGAAACTCTGCTGCCGTCCCAATACGCCCAACAGTGGCCTGTCTCCCTCGGTCACTGGACCAGTCGGACTTGTCCCGCTTGACGTAGGGGTCACCTGTGCTGCACCGGCATCGCCTCGGTATGCTAGACCCGAAGACACGATGGGTTCTGCGCCGGATGCGGCTGCGTTCTTATCCTCGCTCGTGGATTCGGACGCGACGGTCTCCCTGAGGCGGTCGGCGAGGGCTGTTTCGTAGTTGTTTGTTTTGCGGCGGTGGAGAGTGCCACGTGGGGAGGCGGTGTCTGAAGGTGTCGCGGTGCCCGATTGGTGGTTTGAGGGCGGGTTGGAGTCGATGAGGGAACGCGTGGCGGTTGCAGAGGGGCGAGAGAAGCTGTAGGGCGTGGTTGAGGAAGCGGCGGAAGGGCTGATAGAGGTCATGGTTACTGAAGACTGATTGGCGGGAATGAAGAAGTTCCAAACGAGTCGAGGTTGCAATGAAGCTGGTGCAATGGTAAGGCTGAACAAGCGTGTTGACGTTGAGGTATTGCTGTTGATGCGTTGAAAGGCGTGATCCCGCGTGATCTGGTCGCGCCTAATCTTGCAGCTTGTGATAGATTGAGTGGCCTCGGAGTGTGCGATGTTCAACGACGACGTTTGGTATGGATGTTTAGAGGAGGCCCGGACTTGTGGAGAAGTGGACGAACGTCTTTATAGAGGTCGTACAGGCTGGAGGGGAGAAAATCCTTTGAGAGACCTTAAGACAGCTCAACAAAAAGAACTGATGGGATAATGTGGAATACAAGGGTCTGTTCTCACGTCCATGTGCGCTCTTTCTTTTGGACGTGTTGGAAAAAGCCCATGACGATGATGTGCAGGGACCTGCGGGGCAGGAGCTCGAGAGTTCGTCGCTTGGTTCCGAGGAGAAAGGGACGGGACGGTCTATCCGCCGCTAGAGACCAGATAGGCTTGGTATGGTTGTCAGAACCGAAAAGTGTCACGCTGATGACTTTGGGAACCAGTCCCAGGTTCTTGTTTCAACCCCTCCTCGGACATGTCGGCCACCCTCATGGTCAAATAATGTCGTTGTCAGAGAGCTATATGTCGGTTACAGGTCGGATTCAGAGTTCAACGTTCCGGAATCGATAAGCATATTCTCTTTAAGCTATCTTATCCTACTTTGAGCAGCGTCTTGTCAACGGCGGGACTCTTACAACCTAATACAGTCGTTCCCTCCATCTTCAACAATAGACACAAGACATACCGGCTCGCTCATGCCGCTGACCTCGCTGATTCTGCTCCAATAGCCTTTGTAAGAGATTTTGGACATGTCTGAAACGACCAACCAGGAACGATGTATCCCCAGATGGGATCAAGAAAGCTTGTCTCATTCCGACTCAGACCAAAGTGTCTACTCTATCTCTCCCACATGCTGACAGCTTTTAAGCGAGCACCATGATCAAAGGTAGGCTGCTTTCACATGTTTTCACCTGGCGAAACACCAAGCTACCACGTCGCGCTTTCCTACTTTTCACCAGCACTTGTCCAGTCTGGCCCATTCACTCTTTCCCGTCTTTCGTCACGCCCGTTGCCAACGTTACCTCAACAGTCGTAGCTATCACGAACGTTGCTTATCCGCAGCACTCGTGTCATCACAACGATCAAGAGGAAACACAGCCATATCTATGGAGACTGCCCCCGCCGAACTTGAGGTCGCCGCGGCTGAACTCACAATCGAAGCACCAAAACCGAGACGACGCAGGATGTCTATCTCAGTCCCAATGTTCTTCAGCGACATGGTCCTTGAGGACTCGCTCGACGCATATCTCAAAGAGCTTGGTCCTGTTCAGCGCCTTCCAACTCCCCCGCCTGAGCCTCGTGAAAGGAAGCAGTCCATCTACCCGGTCACACTCGCAAGCCCAGACGAGATGATCTATGAGGACAAGTGTATGCTTCACGGTCAGTGCATCATGTTCATAGACCGGCACATGACTGACTCGTGATAGGCATCGCCCGGAAATTGAGCATTATGAATGCTCACGCCAGTGGATGTAGCGCAGTCCCTGTCTCGACGGTCGTGCAATATCTGGAGGAGGCTAAGCTCTCCCTTGGGTGCATCGCCCTGGCATACAACATCCTTGCCAACTTCAAACTGTCGACCAACAATCACAAACGCCACGACTCAGCCGGACTGATGATGTATACCTCACTTGGGGGCGGGTTTACCAAGATGCCTCGTCCGGAGCTCGTTCTGCTTGCTGCACTCAGACTGGCATCCTCGTTCTTGGACGATCATCCTACCCCTGTGTCCTGGTGGACAAAGACAGTCACTCACAACGCTTACCGCGAGGAGGAGTTGCTTGACATGACGACGGATATGTTCAGCATCGTGGGCTGGAAGCTTCCCGTATTTGCCGCACCTCAGTCCATCAATTCAGCTCTGGCATGTCTCCCCGTCGAAGGATTGCCAAAGAAGGCTACCAAGTATGCACCAAAGTTGCAAGTAAGCGTCCCACCGACCGTCAACGATGTCGATTTTCTGGCACCCATCGAGCGTAGGAAGTCCAGCATTGTCGACCCAGTGTCACCTTACACCGTCGTCAGGAGGACTTCCGGCTACTTTGGTGTTTGAGTACGCCGCCAACACCTTCGAGATCGCTGCATTCCTCGCATCGACAGCCATCACCCGAGTCTATTAGTCCAAGAGTGACGGACACAGCATCCTTCAGCTTGTTGGCAATTGAGTCAGTATCTTGTCAATAGCCAACCAGAAATGGCCGCATAGAAGTGAGGAGGGGCGTTGTGCTACGATTGAAACGAAACTATCCTGGTGGTCTTGTAGTGCAACAACATTCCCCGGCAAGGCTAAGCCGCGTCCACATCACAACGTCAACAGGAAATAGAGCAAGACAGAAGGCATATTGTATAATACTAATCATAATCTTACGGTTGTAACATACTCCAATACGAAATCCGATAGAGCATTCTCCAGACCCGCCTTCCACTCCGTTGCTGGAACCAGAGCCGCAGTTGTAGCGGTGAAGTGACATGTGAATCGCGCCGATTATCGAGGATCGACATGGCTCGGCCAGATTGATCCAGTTTTCCCCCGCCGACATGGTGAGCACTGACTGCGGGGCATGCATCTTTGTACAGGCCTCGATTATTGACGAGCGAACTAAGCTTGTTCCTGTGCCAAAGGATTGCGGTCACAGCCCTCTGGCGCCAGTCTTGTGCACGTTTCGTTCGAGAGCTCAACGTTCTCTTCGTAGCTCCCGAGCTGCCCAACTGTACCTTTCCCAAGCTCCTATTCATCTTTCCCATCTACCGGCCGATCTATCAAACACTTTTTATTTCTTCAAGTCAATTGACGAGCTTCTCGTCCCTTTTCACGTCCGTTGACCCTCACATTGACTCTCCGCCAGCCCGCAATCCCCCACCATGGCGAGCTCTACGACAACCTCTACCCGCCAGCGTAAGCAATCAACCTCAGCCCCAATTGGGGACCTGATGGGTCCGGTAGGCCCAGAGGGAATCAGCAGGCCCAAGCACAAGCGTACCGTCACTGGTTTCGGTGCCAATGAGATCAAGAGCGTGGAGGCGAGCATCCCAGAACCCCAACGTGCGGCATGGAAGAAGCACGAGAAGGCACCATTCAAGTCAAAGGACGAATTTGAGAGTGAAGTGGTCAGACACATCGAGACAACACTCGCTCGCTCGCTTTTCAACTGCGATGAAGCAGCTGCCTACGCCGGCGCAGCTCTGGCATTTAGGGACAGACTCGTCGTCGAATGGAACAAGACACAGCAGAGGCAGACGCTGGCTGACCAGAAGAGGATCTACTATCTCTCCCTTGAATTTCTGATGGGCAGAGCACTTGACAATGCTATGCTCAACGTCGGACTCAAGGATATCGCAAAGGGTAAGATCGCTGCAAACCATAAAGAATGACCGTCATTGATTCCATGCAGATGGCCTTGGTGATCTCGGTTTCAAGATGGAAGATATTATCAGCCAGGAGAGAGATGCCGCCCTTGGAAATGGTGGTCTCGGTCGTCTTGCTGCATGTTTTCTGGACAGCATGGCCAGTCTCAACTACTCAGCTTGGGGCTACGGTCTTCGTTACCGATATGGTATCTTCAAGCAAGAGATTGTCAATGGTACGTCGACTCTTTGCTTCCTTGTGCACCTCACTGACATGGCTAGGCTACCAAATCGAGACGCCCGACTATTGGTTGGACTTCAATCCATGGGAGTTCCCGCGACACGATGTGACTGTCGACATCCAGTTCTACGGTAGTATCCGCAAATACATGGATGAGTCGGGCAAGCAGGTATCAGTCTGGGAGAACGGCGAGATCGTCACTGCCGTGGCGTATGATGTGCCAATCCCTGGTTACAAGACACCCACGACAAACAACTTGCGTCTCTGGTCTTCCAAGGCCTCGAGCGGCGAATTTGACTTTGCCAAATTCAACTCTGGAGAGTACGAGAGCTCTGTCGGAGATCAACAGCGTGCCGAGACCATCTCTGCTGTGTTGTACCCCAACGACAACCTTGAACGAGGTAAGGAGTTGCGTCTCAAGCAGCAGTACTTCTGGTGCGCTGCCTCTCTCTTCGACATTGTTCGCAGATTCAAGAAGTCAAAGAAGGCATGGAAGGAATTCCCCAACCAGGTAGCCATCCAGCTCAACGACACACATCCGACACTTGCCATTCCTGAGCTTCAGCGCATCCTTGTGGATATTGAAGGTCTTGAATGGGATGATGCCTGGAGTATTGTCCAAGCTACATTCGGTTACACTAACCACACTGTCATGGCCGAGGCCCTCGAGAAGTGGTCAGTCCCTCTCATGCAGCACTTGCTACCACGCCACTTGCAAATCATCTACGATATCAACCTCAACTTCCTACAATACGTCGAGCGTAACTTTCCGAAGGATCGTGACATGCTCGGACGTGTCTCGATCATTGAGGAATCTCAGCCGAAGATGGTCCGCATGGCCTTCCTGGCATGTATTGGCTCTCACAAGGTCAATGGTGTGGCCGAGCTGCACTCGGACCTGATCAAGACGACCATCTTTAAGGACTTTGTCAAGATCTTCGGACCTGACAAGTTCACCAACGTCACCAACGGCATCACACCACGCCGCTGGCTTCACCAAGCCAACCCTCGCCTGTCCGAGCTTATTGCCTCCAAGCTCAGCAAGGACGAGTACCTCAAGGACTTGACCCTTCTCAACAAGCTGGAGAACTTTGTCGACGACAAGGCCTTCCGTAAGGAATTCCAGGAGATCAAGTATGCCAACAAAGTCAGGCTCGCCAAATACATCAAGGACACCATGGGCGTCTCGGTCAACCCGTCCTCCTTGTTTGACATTCAAGTCAAACGTATGCACGAGTACAAGCGCCAGCAGCTCAACATCTTTGGTGTCATCCATCGCTATCTGACGATCAAGGAGATGTCGGCTGAGCAGAGGAAGAAGGTCCAGCCAAGGGTCTCGATCTTTGGTGGCAAGGCTGCTCCTGGGTACTGGATGGCAAAGACTGTAGGTCCAATGCGCCTCTGGTGCGAGATGTACTGACCATACTAGATCATCCATCTCATCAACCAAGTTGGCAATGTCGTCAACAATGACCCGGATGTCGGCGATCTTCTCAAGGTGGTCTTCCTTGAAGACTACAATGTCAGCAAGGCAGAGATTATCGTTCCTGCCAGCGATATCTCCGAACACATCTCCACTGCTGGAACCGAGGCCTCGGGCACGTCGAACATGAAGGTCCGTTTCCACCTTCGACCACCGCTGGACACGTTTGCTGACTACTTGAAACAGTTTGTATTGAACGGAGGCCTCATCATTGGCACTTGTGACGGCGCCAACATTGAGATCACTGTAATTCTGCCCTCTTTCCAGCTCCATTGCCATGTTTCTGACATTTTTGTAGCGCGAAATCGGTGAACAGAATATTTTCCTGTTCGGAAATCTGGCAGAGGACGTCGAGGACCTCAGACACAACCACTTCTACTCCAAGTTCGAGCTCGATCCAAACCTCCAGAAGGTCTTCGACACCATCAAGGGCGGCAAGTTCGGCGACGCCGGTACCTTCAGCGCCCTGATCAATGGCATCGTCGACCACGGCGACTACTACCTGGTCTCGGACGACTTCAACAGCTACATCGAGACACACAAGCTCATTGACGAGGCTTACAAGGATCAAGACGAGTGGTTGACCAAGTGTATCACTGCTGTCAGCCGCATGGGCTTCTTCACCTCGGAGTAAGCCCCCTCCAAGTCAATACTATGATCGTTTAGACTAACGCTTTGCAGCCGCTGTATTGAGGAGTACGCCGACATGATCTGGAACGCCGAGCCAGTTGAGACCAAGACCAACGGAGCATAAGCTACATCTGGATTAGCACTGGCATGAATGACTACACGCAGTATGGTGTTATGATACACGTGGACAAGGGAGAGATGGCACACGGTATAGCTTCATAGAAAAGAACATATGTTATTTTTGACTTGGAACCACGACTTGATTCCTTCAAGCCATCCGGTCTTCGCCCCTGGCACATGTTCACAGTCGTGAATGGTAGTTCTGGGGCGTAATGCCACACGTAATGTCGTGGGCATGCGAAACCATGCTTTCACATGTTGTCTCGGTCGTTTATTGTTCTTGCAGACTCGACTGTTCATGAAGTGAAGTCCGCCCAAGGGCTTACTCATCGTTCCACAACGCAGAGTCTCTCTTTGGGCATCATTTCAATGCTGATCGACCCTGATTGTAAAAGGTCAGACTTGGAAAACCACGCGATCCTCACGTCGTTCCTCGTTTCCTGTCATTTAGCATCTCCTCGGTCTTGGCACCCGTCCGCATCCTGCCGTATCCCGATTTGGGGCTAGTCTAAACGAGAATAGCGTGGATGAACAAGACATGTAACATCCCACTCTTGTCCGCTCACACCCCAGCCATCTATTCTCTTGACTCTGCCCCGCCCGTGAGATCCGAAAGAGCGACCAGGGAGATCATTTGACCGGTACTGCTGACGATGGCCAGGCACGAACTTGCCTAGTCTTGCTAGTGCTACCAGCGGTACTGGTGCTGTGGAAACTTTCCACCGGAAGGCATGATCGTGACAGATGGCCGACAGCATCCGCCCTTTTGATCCTGGCTTGGCCTTTGGCATGGTCATTTTTTGCCTGCGTTTCAGCTAGGTGGTATTACTACACGTCCTGGTAGTGCTGACATACCGTGGTCTTTTTCCTTCTGTCATTTTTCTTTTCCATCACCATCTTTCGTCGCACTTGCGTCAAACGAATTCCATACCACTTGAGCGGCAAGAGGGCCAAGGCTAATCGATCTGACGGCGATCATCGTCGGAGTCTGACTACCCCCTCCACTTCAGACTCGACAAGGCTCTGCAAGAGCCCCAAAGGCGAAATGAGCTACGTCTACGAGCAACGCACATCATCTCAGCCTCCTCCACGATCGCGCTACTACTATTCTGATGCCGACGAGGACAGGGCTGGAGGCAGGAATCAACCCGCCAACTACAATCAGTACAGCGACCGAGGCAGAGTCTTTGCGCAAAAACAATGGGCACCGGTAAGTCGAGCACAGCTAGCAGAGCATCATGCGCACTCCGAGACTGACAGCCCCAAGCCCCAGGTCAACGGGAACCTAGCTCCACCACCGCGCTACAGTAACCTCGACCCATACGTGACGGGCGCCGCGGCAGGCACCGGAGCAGCTCTCGCACCCTACTATCGTGACCAGCAAGTCGATCGTTACAGGCGCGAGCCGAGATATGCCCGTTCGCGATCACGATATCGATCCAAGTCTCGAGGCAGGGACAGGTCTAGGTCGTACTCTTCCAGCAGGTCACGATCCTCCTCACGCAGCGCTTTTGACAGAGTCAAGGATGGTACGAAGGATGCACTCGACAAGACGTTTGATACCCGCGCAAAGGGAATCGGCGCAGGTGTAGTTGGCGCATTGGTTGGAGGGGCTCTGGGCCGAAGAGTTGGCGACAAGCGAGATAACCATGCCCTGGCCGGTGCAATCATAGGAGCTGTTGGACTGAATGCGCTCGAGAATCAAGTACATAGGCGTCGAGAGGCAAAGCGAGAGGAAAGGGACTGGGACAGATGGGAGTCGCACAGTGGTCGGCGCAGGGGCTACAGCCGGTAGCATCGACAGAAGGCGTTCTTTGGACCAGCTTGACTTTCCCTTCTCATGACTCTTTGCTGTAAGATAGACTACGATGGCGTTTTGGATACAAGATGCCAACCGGATGAGAACATCATATAAATATAATTATGCAACGAAGTTATGTGTGGAACAAAATGATCAACTCCGTACTGTCTTGAAGCTTGGACCTGCTCACATGCCCCTCGTGCCGTATCGCGTGCCCACTTCTCTTCCATACCTGCACTACCACAACATGCGATAACACCTACTGACCCTCTCCTGTTCGCTCTCTCTTCAACATGGCACGCGACACTGAGCCCCTGCTGGCCAGAAGGCCTTCTTCTCACAATTCCCAAGCAGCAGCAGAGGAGGATGCTCTGCTCTCCGGCCAGCCTCAGTCCCGTTCCTACACCTTTCCATTCAACTTCTCAGAGGTCCAATGGCGACGTCTGCGGGAGACTATAGCCTTCATATGGGCTTTCTTGGCTACCATAGGTATCATCATTCTCGCTGTACTTCTGCAGCATTCTACGCATGATCGACTTCCATCCCCTCCGGATCCCTCGCCGACTTCAACCCAACCAGCAGCGTCTCCCTCGTCTACAAGCAGTCCTTCTACACCGTCAAAGGATCCAGCAAATTTCAGACCTCATGGCAAGCGAAATCTCATCTTTATGGTGTCAGATGGCATGGGACCATCCTCTCTATCCTTGACACGATCATTCTCCCAGCTCATTACAGCATCCCCTTTCAACCACACTCTCCTGCTAGACTCTCTGCTACTGGGACAAAGCCGGACACGTTCTTCCTCATCTCTCGTCACGGACAGCGCGGCGGGTGCTACCGCATTCTCCTGCGGCGAGAAGAGCTACAATGGCGCTATATCTGTCCTTCCTGACGGCACGCCCTGCCCCTCAGTCATGGAAGCAGCCAAGAGAGCAGGATATACAACAGGAGTGGTAGTAACAACGAGGGTGACGGACGCTACGCCAGCTTGCTTCGGCAGCCACGTTTTGAAGCGAGAGTTCGAAGACGACATTGCAGGCCAGCTCGTCGGCGTCGACCACGTCGGCAACCTCAGTGGCTCACCCATGGATCTGGTCCTAGGCGGCGGTCGCTGCCACTTCCTCTCCAGCAGTACGCGCGGCTCTTGCCGTGTGGATAACCGCGACATCGTCGACGAAGCCACTCGCAAAGGCTGGTCATACATCGACAACCGAGAAGAGTTCGATGCCCTTCAAACGCGGGGCGCGACCGCCCTCCCTCTCCTCGCCCTCTTCGCACCAGGCGACATTCCATTCGAAATCGATCGCCGCTTCCAGAACACCACCTACCCCTCCCTGGCCGAAAGCGCCCGCACCGCTCTCCGCCTCCTCGAAGAAGCGACAAAGGACAGCGAGCAAGGCTTCTTCATCATGATCGAAGGCTCCCGCATCGACCACGCAGGCCACATCAACGACCCCGCAGCGCAAGTCCACGAAGTGCTCGCCTACGACGCCACCATGCGCGTCGTACAGGACTTTATCGCCAACACTACCACTCCCACACTAATGGTGGCCACCAGCGACCACGAAACAGGTGGACTCGCCATCGCGCGCCAGCTCGACCTGACGTATCCGCATTACCAATGGTACCCCTTGGCCCTCGCCAACGCGACGCACAGCGCCGAGAAGACGGCAGCGGAATACCACTCCCACCTCCGCTCCCTTGACCCTGTGAGCAAGGACCTGGAGGGTTCGGCGAAAAAGAATACAAGGAAACTAGAGAAATACCTCACCTCCCTCATCGCAGGTAATCTCGGCTTCAAGCCCTTGCAGCCAGAAGTGCAGGCCCTCATCCTTCGCCCCGTTTTCGCCGTGTGGCTCATGGCGGACATGATTTCCCGGAGAGCGCAAGTGGGGTGGTCCACGCACGGTCACACGGCTGCGGACGTGAACATCTATTCTTCGGCCGCTGTTCCATCCAAGAGCAGACACACGCGCGGTGGCAAGGATGGACACGAGGGGTGGATGAAGGCTGTGAGGGAGAGGTTGGGAGGGAACAGGGAGAACATGGACGTTGGAGGGTTTTTGAGGTGGTGGTTGGGTGTTGAGCGCGAGACGGAGGAGGTGGGGAGGGAGTTGAGGGCTGAGGGGCAGGGGACCGAGGTCATGAGGGAGAAGGTCGAGCGGAAGGGGAATAGGGAGGAGGAGGGATTCAGGCATGATGAGAGGATGAGGGGGTTGGAGAGGGAATATGAGCAGTGGAAGAGGGGGTTTGACTGGGATCTGTAGATGTTGAAAGTGTACAGTGTATTATTATATCGACAGACACATCCAACAAAGGCATCAGATTGGCGTCGTCCAAGTATCGCGTGATCAGTGCGTGAACCGTTGGTAACAGTCCTCTGCAGGAAGGAGCTCAATACTCATCCCTCCCCCATCCCATATTCCGATCCCACTGTCCCATCATATCAACCCCCATACCGATGACGTTCGCGAACCCATCCACCGCAGCGTTCCCCGTCGCCACCGGCACCCTCATCTGCCCCTGCGCAGCTCTGGCATCCATGTCCCCCGTCCCCTGCCTGTACCGCCAATCGATCTCCCCCCTGACCCTCCCCCACGCCGCCCTCTGTATCGACCTCTCCCATTGCGCGAACCACTCCATCTCATCCTGCACGGCCACGTGACCGTACCGCGTCCCTCCAGCCCTGTATTCATACACGGCGCTGACGACGTCGTATTTTTTCGTCATGAAGAAGAGGACGGGCCAGCTGATGATCCACAAGAAAGAGAGATAGAACAGCCAGCGCACCCACACCATTGTGCGCAGGGCATTCACCTTGCCCGGACTGAAGACGACCACCTCGTTGAATCTCTCCTCGAAACGGACGTGCACGTGGCCCATGTAACCCGTCGCCCTGACCGCGCTGTCCACCATGGTGCGCACTCGCTCCGTGTCCATGCCCTCGACCCGTCGCTTGAACGTGAAGCTCTTCCATCCCGCCCCGTCCGCGACAAAGCTCCGACACCATGTCGCCGTGGCCTCGCGCACGCTGGAGCCGTCTCTTGTCCCCTCCTCCCCCTCCTCCCACCATGCGACGTGCGGGTGGGTGCTGCGAGTGATGCCGCCGCGGTATGCTTGTCTTCCTTGGTCGACGACACGGATGCGTCCGTCAGCGAAGGCGTCGCCGGTGCCGATCTTCGCGGACAACAGGGAGGTCATGTCGATTGTGAAGTCAAAATCCGTGTGCGTCTCTTGTTTGTCCCGCTTGCTGCTGCCGTCGCGGACGTAGCGCTGGTGCGTGCCCTGTACGCGCAGCGAGAGATGCGGTGGGAAAAGTGCTTGCTCGGCGATCATGGATTGGAGGTCCGCTGCGGAAGAGGAGAAGAGGGGGTCGTGGGTCCAGACTGTTTGGGACTTGGTGTCGAGACGGGAGGAGGGGAGGGGTGGGTGGCCAAGAGTTGAAGGGTAGTGGGGTGGTTGGACATTGTTGAAGGAAGGAAGTAGAGCTTCATTGGGAGCACACTCGGGCTCGTCGCTATAGGGTGGTGGAGCGTCAGAGGGGATGTCCCGCAGGGTGTGAGTGGAGGAGGATATGGGGACTGAGTCAGGGAGCTGTGGGCGTGAAGGATCGTTTTCGCTGGTGCCCATGGTGGCTGCCGGTGTTGTACAGCTCGATATGAGTGCTATGCGTAGTGCTTGAGCTTTGCAGGAGAGGTGAGGAGTATCAAAGATGCTGGTGGAGCTGTGTACGTTGCAGGCAAGGGGATAGTCCAGGCAACAAGGGTGGCTTGGCTGAAAAGGATTCGGCAGCGAACATGGAACGCCTACCGGCGAACCTGTAGCGCAATCGACCTACCATTTGATCATACTTGGCCACATATCCCGCGTAGCTTCTCCCTCGCTGATGACAGATGCATAGTCAAGTCGAGAATGAAGGTGAAGAGAACTCGGCACGAACGAGGAAAGAAAAAGGTCCACCGATCGCCGGGCCGGGACATTTGTCAAAGTGGGGGATCTGCTCGGTAAATGGTTAAATCGGCAAGTGGTCTGGTTAAACTTTTTGATGATATTCTGGGGTGCATAAGCCCTGCAGCAGATCTCTTAACCAAAACTCCAAACACGACGTGGTGGTATCTTTGCCATAATCCCACAGAATGCCTATCCTGCCGTCCATATATGCCGCACTCCACCACTGCTGTGCACCCGGGTCTGTAACACCCTGATTTATGCTGTCGTCATCTCGCGTGCGAATTATATGTCATATGCAGAGGTCTGGTGTCCTCTTCTTCCTTGCTAGGTGATTCCACCTCTTCGATGCTCTTGATCGTATTCCCTTCGCTCGAGTTGTCATGAGCATAGTTGTGTCCGTATGCAATGTTGTATTCGTTCGTCATGTAAATCTCCATCCTGTCTCTTCCAAAATGTTCTTGGTCTGGGATGTTTCTGAGTCTGGCGCTCGGTGTGTTGGTTGATACCTGGGCGTGATTACCCGTGTCGCCCTTCAGGTTGCCTAATTCTACAGTGCCGACATCTACGGAACTAGACACTTGTCAGAATATATCATGCGATGAGAGGGCAGTAACGTACGCATGCGACTTCTTCATATGACCAGACACTTGAGGTCGAGATCCGGTTACATAGCTGCTGCTCTCAGGATGTCCACCTTCCTTTGTCTTTGCGACCTTGGAGATGAGGTCGGCCATTGACATTTCAATCTTGAGCTTGACGATGTATGCGAGCGGGTGGAACTGCATGTACCTGTGATCGTTAGCCAGTAGTAACCAGGATGTTGTAGCCGACTTACACAAAGGTGTTCTTCAAGCTCATCATTCCAATGATCAGAATATCCATACTGAGGGAGAAAATGATAATGTACATGTTGAACCTGACCAGTCTTTCGTACTTTTTCAAACCGTTGGAGACCAGGTTCTTCTGAACAATGCGAATGAACATGAAGTTGAGAGCTGCGTCCACGACCAGATAGATAGCCTTCTCACATCTGTCCCAAACTTCGTTCAGGCGTACGTATTTGTCTGAGATCTGGAGTCGTGCGGGAACCCAGATGCAATAGACACTAACGTTGATAGCTGTGATCAAGATCGCCACTGCGATTCGCAATTGTCGGCCTCTTCGGCGGTTGGCCATCAAGATCATGACTCGGTTGATGATAATCTGAAGAAGGAATTGCACTTGAAGCGCCCAGAAGGTCACTGTAGTGGTCAGTCTAATTCAGCTCCACAGCTGCTGTGACACTCACATATAGTGAAGTAGAAGGCGAATCCAGGAGGAATGACGCCAACGAGGTACAGCCAGCACTCAATGGAGAAGGCGAGGCAGACAATGATTTCCAGCCAGATCATCCAGATGTAGGGTGTATTGAGCCGTCTTGCGCCATGCCTCCTCTTAGCTGAAGTTGTCTGCTTGATCGCAGCCCAGACGGTCAAGAAACCGAAGCCCATCGTGAAGCCCCATGCTATAGAAGCAATGTTCATGTCACCCCCCGTGACTTCCTGCTTGATAAAGTTGGGAGAGAGGAAGACGTCCATCCTGGCTAGTCTGATTGAGCAACAGAAGCAGAAGAAGACTTGGATACCCACGAGCCAGGCACCTGGTAGGGTCAAAGAGAGAGGCGACCCACGTCCATTATGTACGATCACTTACTCTGCAACCCTAAATTCCAGTGTTCTCCAGTTTTGCAACCCGACAGCTTGAGCAAAGCCTCAACTAGCAGGGAAGATCCAGCTCGCGCGTGTGGTACTACATTGAAACAGTAGACAAGCATGCGCTCGGCGAGACCAACCATGGGTCGGAGGAGGGAGAGTGTCGGCGCAAGCCACGGCTGTCATTAAGCGTTGCCCGATCTGTCATGACGATCTACGCTGACAACCATTCCACATGGGTATAATCAAGCTTTGGATCGTGCCCCTGAGTTGTGGCGCAACGGCATGGTCAATTCCTGCAAAGTCCTATTCCGGGACGAAGTATGCTTTCTCTGAATGATCCGAAGCTCGTCCGAATGATCAATCCTGAGGCGTCGGGAGGCACCGTTGGCAATAACGGCGTCTCAGGACAGAACTCATGGAGGGTAGGCAATGTGCCGTGAAGGATCTCGGAGCTGGAGCAAGCATGGCCGCCATGCAGGTACGAGTTCCGGTAATCGCCACAGCAAAACAAAACTTGCAAGATCGAGTGTGTGCCCAGACCTGACTAATGGCATGCTTTGGAGCGATGCAAAGCGTAAGAAGATTACGAGGCTCAGATGCGGTGATCTATGGTTGATCTCCGGGGTCGGGAAGTGTCTCGATTGGTTGAAGATTTAACCAATGCTCAGGCACCAAAGAAGGAAGTCATCAGTGCTAGACATCTGATGCAAAACCATTGACATTTCCCATCAAACATGACGCTGCAGTCTGATACAGAACGACCGTTGACCATTCAAACCGACATAACGGTCATGATGATAAGGTTGTAAGTCCTGGTAGACTTTTGATCTTCCATACTCCGCCGGAGACACCAAAAACGCCCCCGAATGATCGCCGGCCCCAACGTCTTTGCTTGCTGCGAACCACGGCTCCGTGTGCCCCGGCCGTCGGATCATCTGCGACTCGTGGCCATTGACTGCCACCTGCGTACTGTGGAGCGTCGGCGGCGGCTCTACCTCGTGGTCATCTTGTCTCGTGAATTCGCGTTTTCCGCCGATAAAGAGTTCGCGTGTCTCTTGTCTTCTCAACGCGTTTGTCAGAGACTGTCTGCAGGCCCAGAGGTCTAGATTGTCGATCTCGTACCGTGTCCTTAGTGAGCACATCGATGCAGTGTGAAAATTCCCCTCTTTTCTCGGCCAAATTTGCAAGACCTCCTTCCTCTACCAATGCGTATGTAATCTCTGTAGTGTACTTGACACGTGAACATAGCACAGCCAAGAAAAGTAATCGATGTCCTGTGCTCCCGTAATAATACAGCTGAGTCGATCCTGTATATATCACCCTGGATACATGACGAAGCTTCACCCTGCGCGGCGTGAATCCCTGCAGGTACCCCGGACCAGGATTTGGTCCTGCTGGTCAGTGCTAAGCTCCTCGCAACAACTCTACCAGAATCTCATGTTGGTCTCCTCTTTGTGGACTTTCGTCGGTGACACTGCTTGTGAAGGTTGTTTTCTTGGGCAGTCATGGTCTCAGTGGAATTACATTACCAATCACCACAAGCTCACTTCTGACGGTGTCGTTGGTCGGAAGACCTGTAAGTTGATCCTCGTCTTGAAGGTAATAGCGATGATCTGGTTGATGATTACCATTCATGTGCCCCCTCGCAAAGTGTGCTTTTGTGGACCCTGGGGTCTTACCCGAGCATGACATGCCAGAAAGCCCTGCTTGCTATTGCGCATTCGGCCTCTCGAAGAGGATGCTCTATCGAAAGTCTGCTCAACGAGTGCCAAGCTGTCGAGACAAGGTCTACCTGATCTCGTCGAGAATGTCGTCGATCCCCTAGCCCGGCGGCAAGTCTTCCGGTCAGGCCGTGTCTTTCCTCCCTTCTCCATCCATGGATCATTAGCAATCCTCCTCTGTACTCCATCTCAGGGTTGGACACACTGGTGGAATTCGGACAGATCCCCAAGAGTCCGGACCATTGTTCTCAACAGAATCCTTCTGAACCACGATCCGCTGGGAATAGTTCGGCGCTTACTCGACTTCCTCTACACCACGACCTGGATTGTAACCCCTCCTGATACACATGGTTGGACTAGGCCAGGAAACACTACCAGGGCTGCTCACCGCCGAGAGCGATCCCCTGGTATAAGCTGACTTGAGACCTGCGCTAGGGAAACTCCCTGCGAAGCTTGTCGCAAATGTACCAGCGGAGGGTATCTGGCTGGACCCAGGCGTTGGGCAGTACGAAGGATTGCTGCTTGCTGTGCTGTAGAGACCACCCGCACTTGTCAGTACTCCTGCCACTGGTGGTTGACGTGAGATATACAAGATAGGCTCTATTTCCGTGTCGATCTGCAGCTTGGGCGTGATTGATCTGGCCCTTGGTGGGTGCGGGATCTGCAACTCCTGCGAATCTAGCCCGTGCTGCTGTGTGGAAATAGTCGCCGAGTCTTGCTCGCTCATGCTGGCTGCTGGAGTCTGTGCAGGCTTTTCATCAGTAGACTTTGCTGGCACTTCTGTGGGCTCTTCTTGTAATCCTGCATCTTGGACTGCTACCTGCTGCATCTCTGTCAGGAGAGAGCTCTGTCTGCTCTTCGGCCTGATTGGCGTCGGTGAGATAGGTTGTCTGTATTCGACCTGTATTGTTCTGCTTTGACTGGGACTCATCCGTACGAAATAGTCAGTAATCTTACCTAGGGTTCGTGGCGGCGGCGGGTTGCCAGTCTGACTGTGGAGCACATGTTGAAGATGTCCTTTGGCTCCGACTTCAGATTCACATGGTCCATGAGTGGTTTGCCGTGAACTCGTACATGTTTGCGTTCTCACGGAAGCCAAGGGCTTTGTTGGTAGTAGCTTCCAGCCCAGTTGAGAAGCTTCAATGCCAGATATTGGTACCACGATCTGCTCCTCTTCCATCCGCGTTTTTTGACCCATGGCGATCCAGTGTTCATGAGGCGTACTCAGAGTCGAGATTGGTGACTCGCAGATGTTTGCTGCGCCGAAAGAGGTCGCCTCTGATAGCCAAGCATGAACTGGCGGGGCTAGTGAGAAGCTGTTTGTGCTCGTCATCTTGCCGTTTGCTGGTGCAGGTGACTTGACACTAGGTTCATAAGCGTGCTCTGGTATAGCGGCCAAACTCACATCCTTGGCTTTTGGGGAAAGTGACAGGTCCTCTGTAGTCACATTTCCCTGGTAGGTCGCACGATGTGCGTAACAATTCGTCTCATCCCTGCTCAAACTCGTAGAACAACCATCTGTCTGCTTCCTGCTGGGGGGGACTCTCGTACGTGGTCTCCGATCACGATTGCACGTGTACGGATGCTTGTATGTCGACACTCTCCTCTGCACGTCGTCGGAAATGGCGAGGGTTTCGGGTACTAAGACTGTTGCCATGAGATCAGTGCCAGTGGTTGGCTCTGGGCTCATAACGCTAGACAAGCCGGTAATATCATGTTCTGAGCTTTCTGAACGTGCTCCAGCCCCATTGCTGTAAAGCTCATAGTCATCACAGTACTGATCGATGACTTGACCGATCAGCGCAGTGGGACGTTGAGAAGCTATTTCCTTTGAAGTCGGCAAAATCGCAGCGTTTTCTGTGCGGAGCTGTTGGGGAGCTTCGATATAGCACTGGGACCTTGTCAAACTTAGGTCTTGCGTCACGTCTACGGTGCTGGACTCATGCGGTCGTTCTTCGTTCTGTTGCGAGGTAGCAAGGATGGTTATAGGCGACGTTTCAGAATCAGCGATATTCTTGATCGGATCACTGCCGTCAATGGCATCGCTCGGGGTCGCCACGGATAATCTGCTTACGGGTGGTGATGTGAGTGACCGAGTTCGACACCATCCTATCAAAATTTCGTCCTCCGTGAGATGACGATTGGACTCCGGTGTAGTAGGAGTAAGGCCAGTCGCCTTCTCCGTATCCCCGGGGATTTCAGAAATCGATGTCAGCGAGTGTGTCATCTCTGTCAACTTTGCCAGAGCCTTCGTCTCAAAGTTCGCTGCTTCGATATCGTCACCGTCATCTACCAGATCTGTGTTGACGTGGCCGCGCTCGATGATTGCATTTGTGGTCAGCGTGGACGGACGACGGCGCTCGAAAACATCAGTTCCTTGCTGCTGATCGCCTCCAGATACATCCGCTTCATCATTAGTCTCCGCTACATAAGTGTCTGCATGCAGGACATCACATCCCGCCCGAGAGTGACGTACTGCCAGCTCATGTGCATTCCATTCTGTGTGGAGCTCATAGACATTAGCCGTCTTTCGTAGAGCAGGATGCCTGGCCTTTGGGTGGATGAAGACATTATATGGTGCAGCTTTGGTAAACTCTTCTGGAGATGATAATGATCCAGCACTCATTGGAGAGATACCGCCGGGTGCGCAGCTACTGCCGGCTTCAGGCAATGATCTAATTGAAGAAACAACGCTCGGTGATCCGACAAATGACGTCGACAGGAACGTTGCTGAAACAACAGGAGAGGGAGCATGGTTGGCTTGAGAGGGCAGAACATCTTGTTGAGGTAGGCGGTTGTATAGTGGAAGAGAGTTCAGTGTGGTCACCCTAGGAGTTGGTATGCTGTCGTCTTCATCTTCCAGTACAGTCTCCAGGCGACTCGTCCCGATCCTCGGCAAGACTGAGCTCTGTGCATCAGCCGTAACCTCTTCGTCTTGGAGGCCTGATCCGACTAAGGTCGAGCCCGTGTGTAGACCCATCTGGAATGGTGAATTCCCCCTTGACCAAGCACTCCAAAAGCGAGACCGCAGCTGCGAATTGACTTTGGGCAAGAGGATCCTGGCGAGCCTACTTCTCGGCCTTGGTGAGTTTCCGACAATCTCGTCGAACTGGGCAAAACCTGGCAAATTCGCGCTCGCAGCTTGTGTTGCATCTGCACGCAATTTCTTCCACTCGGAAGTGGCAACAGCGAATCGATGGTGAAGATCTCGGGATATGTAATGATCTATTCCATCAATGGCCAGTCTCAGCTCGTAAGCGTGCTTCCACATTTGGACAGCTGCAGCCCAGCGATTGTTGTCGGTCAAGATTTGTGCAATATTCTGCACATTCCTAGCCTGACTTCCTCGATCTTGCAGCGATTGAGCCTTCAGAAAATTGAGAAGTATTGGTGTGAGTCGAGAATCGACGATTGTGTCCTCATTACGCCTCAAGAACCCGTCTAGTGCTTGCATGAGTATCGCGGTGCTATCCCGACCACATAGCAGTGTGTCTCCACATGCGGTCAGGCCCCGCTCAAAAAATTGATGGGCAAAAGCCGTCGCACCTGCACCGTACAAAGCCAAGGTATGGAGGAGGACATCATCGGACAAGGCACCAGGATCAACGCCGAACCCGGACTTCTTCTTTAGCCAGTGCTGTCTCAGAATGGAGATGCTGTAGGACACCGCGCCCATCATTGCAGAGCAGAATATCAAATTGTCCAGGATCTGTGCAGCGAGGTGTTGCGATACATCGGTGCCCTCAGATATGGCCTGCCAGCAATCTTTTCCGAACTTCACAGCCTCCGCCCAACGGTGTAGAGATCTTTGCAGCAGTGACATCTGGTGTTTACTGCGGACTGTCTCGTCATGCTGAGCCCCAAGATACGCACCTTGTGCTTCAATGCATCGCTTGAGCAGATCCTCAGCTTGATTGTTATAGTCAAGCACACATAGCGCCTCCGCGAACAGACGCATGGCTTTCAAAGTGTGGTAGGAATTGTCGCCATACTGTCCCTTTCGTTTGGTGTAGAGAAATTCCGCCAGCCGTACGTAGTCGGTTTTGCGGCCTGACTGTAAATACATTTGGCACAAGCCGAAGCCTGACTCTGTCGCCGAAAGTTGTTGACCGTCTGTGCGTTCGTCCATTCTCTGATCAGCATAGATTTGGAGTTCTATCGCGCGATCTTGATTTCCCAATCGGAAATAGCTCCAAGCAAGTGTGTCAAGAGCAGCTGCATACTTGCATGTCGATAGAACGGAGAGTCGCTTCGTTTGTGCCTGCGGCTCGAGTATTCTGATAACATCGTGGTATCGTCCCATCAGTGAGTATTGCTGCGCTAGCGTCGACAGGCGTGTAATATGCTCGGAGCTGTATTCCCCGTACCAGTCATTGGAGTATTCGACCGCGACTTCGGCAGCTTCTATAGCTTTCGCCTTGAGGCCTCGTGCATCGTGACACCAGACGAGTAAGTCCATCATGGCAACACTCACTCGACTTTTCGGTTGCCAACTACCTTCGATGATATTTGCCCACTTCAGCGCAAGTCGTTCACACGCCATCTTGGATCCAATGCTAGAAACGTGTTGCAGGAGGGTCAAAATGGTGCCAAGGTCGCTTTCGTCCAGCTTGGAAAAGTCGAGCTCGATGTTGGGACAGTCTAAGCAGGCCAACATATGGTGTAGCAATGTCTGCGACTGTTCCTGATGATCAGCCGGGATTGGGGATTCGATGCTTTGTGACAGGGTCCAGCATGTCTTACGAAAGTTCTCCTGGCGTTCACATTTGTTCATGCGAGCGAACATCCAAAGGTGTATTACAGGGCTGATGGAGATGCTGTCGAAAGAGCCATTGTCTTTGGTAAGCAGAGAATGACTCGCAAGTAACTGTATTGCCTCTCGTATTGGTTGTGGATTCCAGGCCTGGCTTTCACTCGGCATGCTTTTGCTTTGTGTGTATGCAGCTGCTTGTCTCCGGCAAGACTTAACTAGCGAGGCCACGCGGTACAATGCTGCAGGAGGAGGATCGGTCGTGGGTAACTTTTCGAGAGCAAGACCTGCATCTCGAAAAATCTTCTCCGAGATCTTCTCTGAGTGCATGAAGCCAAATATTCTTAACAGCTCGAGTGCATTCTCAATATTGACTGAAGGTTCTCCAGACGACCTAATATGGTCGACAGAAGCTTCGAAAATTGAGTGTGCAGCATGATGATGGTACTTTGCACCCTCGATATCACATCTTCGCAGCATCTGAGAAGGATGTCTCCTGAGCTGGTTTGGGTACGCTGCAACGGTACAGAGGCCTTTTCCAACATAGTTCGCCGCTTGTGTGATTGCAAGAGGACTGTAACCCAGGCATTCCGAAAGCTTGGTCGCTTCGAGCACGGTAATTCGTGTCTTCGGATCGAGTTTCTTGGCCACTGCGAGGAACAACTGACATGCTTCAGGTGGCTTCAGTGGTGGCACTTCGAAGGTACCTAGTGTGCTATGCTGACGGATCTTAACGTTGCGGCAGGATACCAGAATCGTACCCTTTACATTAATGGGTAGGTAGTTAGCGATATCGATAGTTGAATCGTCGGTGCCATCGAGGATGAGCAGCCAGGGTCTTCGCATCTGTTCGAGCCAGTGGACGAAAGTTTCGCTGGCTCTTCCGCTGTGAGAATCTTTGGGTACGTATCGGTCGCAGATATTCTGCACCTGCATCTCGATTCTGTGTAAGGAGCTTGCATCAATCCAGAAACCGGCTGCATATCTGGTGGTAGTCAGCCACTTGCACCCTCAGCGACGACCACTTTCGAAATTCACCTATGACGATGTTCGATAGCAAAGTTAAGGCATGCAACTGATTTACCGGCTCCAGGAGCTCCGTAGACAGATACAACTCGAGGGCGAGATCCCAGTTGCGAAGCTCTTGCGGACAAGCACACTCTCCTGAGCTGCACAGCGATGTGACCCTGGTCAACAAATGGTGACGGTAGCGATGTAGGTACGTCCCAGATGAGTTGGCCTAGCCCCGGTGTTAGCGAGTACTGAACAAAGCTGCGTCGCATGTGCTTACCTCTTCCAAGCTTGCCCATCATGCGAAGAATCCTGGCCGGAGATTGTCTGTGTACCGGGCCTCTGTGTTTCTCCATGGTCTCATTCTCCGGCAGCGGTACGGCCACCATCTCGTCCTCTACACGTATCTTCTGAGAATATTCCTCGCCACCACGAACGACGACTGGGTTGAGAGAGTTGAACTCGGGTGGTTGTGCGGTAGCTGCCTTTTCTACGATAGCCGGCTCAATGTGAGAGAGCAGCTCTTTCATGTAACCTGCAGCCGCCGCGGCAGCATACGGTTGCCAGTCCTTGCATTTGTGGGAGTCGGCGTAGTCGCATACGCCGCGAATGACCAGACAACGGAAATTGTCCATGATGCCAGCGGCTTCCATCTCCACGCACAGAAAACCTTGTTCGCGATATCTGCCTGCTAGAGCAGCATCCTTGATGACGGCATTGCTGGATCCGATCGGTCCATAGAATATTTTTGGCTTATCGTTGCTTCGATGACATCGTGAGAGCAAATATTTGTGATCGCAAAGCTTGCAAGACAGATGCCTTGCTGTGTGGATATATGTATCCTCAAAGAGCATGTCGCTTGCGGCCGCGGGTCGTGAGTAGCCCTCCTCCCGGAGTTTCGGCTTCTTCTTTAGTATTTCATCGATATGGTACGATATGGTTGACTCGTGAGATTTGTGGTGGGCTTCTAGCCAGGTGATAGCATCCATGAGGATACGTGGAGGAGGATCCAGGTGTCCAACCTTGAGGAAGTAGTCGTTGGGTCCATGTTTGCCTCTGTCAAGCTGCACCACAGCTGCGATATCGTTGCGAGGGCGACTAACTACCACGTCACCCAGCCTGATGTCGTGCTCAGCGCTGGGCAGTCCACCACCAATGCCAACAAGAAGTCCAAAGCGAATCGACTTGAAGTCGTTTACAAGCTGCGTTGCAACCGTGGCCGAAGAATTATTACCAGTTTCAGCGAGGGTAGCTATGACGATCTTGTGCTTGCCGATACGTCCGAGTACATAAGAGCATGTGTATGAGGTCGAAGGGACGCCGCGCTGATAGACTTCGTCGAGCATTTCCAGGACTGGTGCGAGTTCCACGCCCATAGGACAGATGCATCCGACCTGGAACTCATTGTAAGCAGGAATAGGGCGATCATCCGCCATGATCGATAGCCACGGAACGCCCAAAGAAAGTCGGGGCACAAACCGTGCCACCTCGAGAGCAACAACAGACCTTATACAAACTCACAGGCCGCACCACATGAAGCATCCTCTCACAGCACCAGAACTTTCAAACAGAATCTCCCGACATGTACCTGGAAAGTACCTGCAGTAGAGACAGCCAGATTACGTGCCATGATGGTAAATGATTTGGCCGACCACTCGCATCCACGGCGTCGCCTGGAAACCCGATCCTTTTTTTTTGCCTTAATTTTCAAGCCCGCGCTAGCAGACAAGGAGAGTAGGTAGCGAAGGCAATCTTCATCTGCAGAAATTCACCTACAGACACAGATGGAGTCGGTTATTCGCGAATTCAGATGAGCTGGTTGGAGCGAGATAAGAAGAATCGTAAGTAGAAGGCACGAGAGACATTGGGCAAACTGTCTCCATTGCAACGTTGTGGGGTTGCAGCACACGTGACCTTGCCCTGAACCACTTGTAGAAAGCTGCATGTGCAGCAATACCAGGCCCAGCTCTTCGCACAGCCGCCACAACTCCCAACAGCTCGTCAGTAGCAGCTATTGAAGGCTGAGCTACATTCACCGTTCCGATGCCCAGGACCATCACACGTACGCATTTCGAGCTGCATTGAACGACCGCGTGCACCCTGGCAGCCACCTCCGCCACCACAAGGAGATACGAGAACAGTGATGCCTGAGGAACTTGTGCCTTACCCTTGCGAGAGAAACAAACGCTACATCATGATTGTGATCAACCAAGGTCTCCTGCCACGTATTGACAAGGTCTTGAATCAATGACTTTCGGGTCACTGAACATGGTATCGAAAGGCAAGGCTAACCTTCCCATTGATCCTGAGACATCCGATCTTGGTAGAGTATCTGGTGGCCGCCTGCTGCCTTCAGATCTTGGTAAGCTACGATTATTGTGTTCAGGCACGGGTTCTGAAACCCCCTGGCGAAAGCCTGTGGTGTTTGCCTTGCAATCAAGCTTTGCGCTGACAAGTTGCCACTGGGCATGTGTGTCTGCTCATGAAACATCTCCCCTCCGCCCGCTACCACCTTGTACCTGCTTAGAAGCCTGTATGCACATACGTGGCCACGGTATGTTTACTTGGCATGAAAGATCGTTCGTGAGTGACACAATAATGAGGATTCGTGGTAGGATATCGAAGTACTAAATATCAGCTCTAGATCTCGCAAACGGCCAAGCACGTGTTGCCTCATAATAATCAATCCCGCTCAAACATGCCCCTCATGCCACCAAATCTCGTGGCTCTTTCATCGTTCCATTGGTACCTCCATCAGCAGGATCTGCATCACCGTAAACGCTGTCCCCTTGCTCTTCTCGTCTAACGGCGACGACAGTGTGTCACGCTCGTCACGAATCGGCTGCAATCGCATCGAGCATGCTGCTTAGGTGCTTGCTGCAGGTCGCGGGGCACCTTGAGCAGGAGCACCGCCAGCCCTTGGCGGATCCGGGCTCATCCTCCTTGACCTATACCTTGTTAGTTTTTGAAGCCCCACTCCACCCCGCGACACTCACATAATTGTCCTGGAGAACATGCTGATACCAATCATGAACGCCCAGCTTGGGATCAAGCTGAATCCGTAGATGAAGTATCCCAAGTAGACATTCGCGCCAGTCGCAGCAAGCGGTCCATTGAAAGGATGCAGAATTCCCTCATAAGGCTCCACAGTCTTGTATTTCTCTTGAGTGTGGTATGATGCAATCTCATCGGCAGTCACGCTCGTCCTGTTGAAGTCGATGAACCTGACTGTTACGGGAGCTTGACTCTGATCCGCCGCAGGCTTGGGAAGCTGGATGTGGATCAGACTTGGAGGTCCAATACTCCATGCGTGACAGAGCACTGGCTGTGACTCGCAATCGATGACAGCAAGGTTGGGTGCAGACTTGGATGCCGCAAGAAGAGGTACAGAGCGGTTCCATTGTCCCTCGGCGTGTTCGCAACGACCAAAGCAGGTCTTATTCCCGCCAGTGACGTATACGAGCCAGTCTTCGATCCCTGGAGAGGCAGTTGCGGCGCGGTGAGTGATGACCGACTTGAAGTTGTCAAGGGTAAGAGGCTCGACCTGCCCTGCAGCGACAGCCGAGGCACCAACGGAAACTGGGTTAGGCACTGATGGAGCAGCGCTCGAGGCGGATGCAGCAGCACCGGAGACAGCGTCAGTCGCCTTCGCGAACCACGCCTTTGCTTGGTCGAGGATGGGGATTTGCTGTTGTGCCGCTGCGACAGAGCACAGAGCAAGCAATGCGGTAGAAGTGCGCATCTCGAATCGGCGCGATGATGAGACTGGTTAGAAGACTGTAGTAGAGATTTGAGAGATATGAGGTCAATGAAGCACCCTCAACATATCAAGAAGAGCAATTGAAAGAGCTGATAAAATTAGATGAGAGGTTGGGAGGAGGTATGAGGACTTGCGCGCGTCGAGGTTCACGGCAGGTGGCCAAAGCTTCTGGCGCCTAGCACAGACGTCACTATCGATAGCTTTCCACGTGCTTTGGTCCCTTGAGGGGTTCCGTACTGGATCGAAGGTATTCTCACTTTGCACGCACAACATGAACCCACATCTTCGCATTTCGGAACTTCTGCCTGTCGCTGAGGGTAAACATTATGATTCCTGCTGTACTAAGATTCTGTCCATCATTTTCTCCAAAGCAAAGACGCTCTGGCATAGTTCATCAGTGGTGAGTCCGGCTACCCTTGCTACTTCTGCGTAGAAGGCAGCGGCTGTGCTATCCTGCGGGATCCCGCTTGCGCTTCGATACCTGATATACTCGCTTCCGGGTCGATTGAAGTCTTCATCTGAGGTAGTATGTCCTAGAACGCGGACTGGTCGCATTTTTGAGGTCACAAGCTTTGTAAAATCAGCATCATTGATGGCATGCTTTTCGAGGTCGTCTTCCTTTAATTCAGTGCTGCCAATGCGCAGGATATTCACAGGGAACATTTGTCGCAGAGAGTTCCCGAAGTTGAGATCTCTGTCGGATCTCCCTCGATTACTAGGAGGATCGTTGCTAGTGAACATGGTCTCGAACCACTTCAGATACTCATCAAGTCGAGCCTCGGACATCCCGGCCACGTCCTGGTTGGTGGTGTGGAGCGCTCGTTGGTACACTGATCCGAAATTATGGCCTCTTCGATGCAACGCTGCAACCCACGACTTCCAGTCCATTACAGTCGCAGCCGGCTCAGTTGGTCTCTTGGGCGGTCGATCTCGACCATCCAGCGGGAAAAGAACCTTGGTTGTGACAACCAGCAAGGCAGATAGACGATGGTCAGGATACTCTAGAGCCCTAGACCTCCATTTGGCAGGGTCTGTTCTAAATGCAAAATTCAGGTTGAGAAGATGAGCAAGCCTGAAGCTTGCTGCAAAGACTTCAATCGGTAAATGTAAGCTGCCAACCAATTGCCACAGGCATAGACGGCTATTCAACGGCGGTGTGATCAATCCGAAAGAGCTGAAGAACAATTGGACGGTCTTACCGATCTCCGCCCGAAGCCTGTCAACTTTGAGTATCCTCGTTGGATCAAGTAGGTGATGGTAGTGTCCCTCGAGCTTTGCAGTCATGCCTGTGTCCAGATCCTTGATCGCTCGATAGTACAACACGGCTCCATCCTGTACCATCTGATAAAGATGATTCGGCAGAAGCGGGAGATGTAGCAACATCGTGGCAAAGAATATCAAGCAGAGTCCATCCGTCACCCCCAAAAGAGTCATTACGGACTTCTCAGCATGCCTGGTTGTATTTGCTCCCTCAAGATCGCTAGACTCATTCTGAGAGCTGAACAATTGTGTTTCTGTCTGCTTGTCATCCTCAGTATTGGCAAGGCGGTCCGATAGTGCATTCAGGCGAAGGGTCCAAAGATTACGAATAACGTCCTGCACCAATCAGCAACTGCGATAATTCATCGTGTGATTGAAGGACCTCGAGTTCGCGGGGAGCATTGCTACAGTCGATGAATGATCGAGCTTGCTTCCGAAGTATCAGTTGGAAGCATATGAGGTAGTGCTCGAATCCTTCACGTCCAGTCAAAGCAGTATCATCATCTTCCTGCTGATGTTGTCGAACAGTCCGTCGACCTGTGGGCTGTAGGCCTTCGTCTTCTTCGGCAGTCACTAACCCGGTCTAGCACGGTTAGAACAATTTTCAGGGCCAGAGCAGAAATACTACCTGTGACTGTCGATGTCCTTCGGAGCAATACGTGAATCCATCCTCGCCAATTTGAAACTGACGAGAACCACAATTACTGGTTTCACATTCCATAACATGATGGCAAACACGTCAGACGCGCGATAAATAGAGCGTTGGTGGGGACGGTCTACTCGGACTCCAAATTTTTGTGCATGAGCGATGGAGAAGCTCGAGAGCGGAGGCAAAATTGGAGCAACGTCAAAATGTCACGTGCTTGTACGGACAATGTCAGACCAAAATCGGGTTCACTGACGGACAAGAACGAGTCTGACATTCTAATATGAGGCATAAATTCTACGTCATCCAGTGCATCTGATTGACCATGGTGTATGGATATCTACGGCGAAATCACCACACTTCTGACCAAATATAATGGACCTTCTCCAGCATCCGATTGTTTTCATCACAGAAAAAGGTCTTGCGAGTTGGCTGCAAATACCGTCTCGCTTGCACATGCACCTCGCCCAATATCATCATAATCTAGGATCCCTTGGGGGCTTCCTTGGCATCAATGGCGGCCTCCTCGCCCATGGCAGTGAGAACAATAACGTCTAATCAGTGGTTAGTATTTGACTGTTCAAGTAGAAGTACAGTATATCTTACTGGTGTCCTTGCCGTCCTCTGTGAAGAGCTTGCTGATCTTGTCGCCAACCTCACCATCGGGGAGCTTGACATCATCCTTGGTAGAGCCGTCCTCAGACATGAGGGAGAGGAAACCGTCATCAGTAACGTCGAGCTAAACTTTTGTCAGGCCCTCGTCGCTGTGTTCTCAGATCTGATTCCTTACGAGCTGGTATTCGCGGCGAGCGACGTTGGGGACGTCCATGTTGTGGGTAGAAGGAGACAGATCTTCCATCTTCTTTGAGGTGAAGATGTCGATGGCGACCAAGTGCACCTTAGCGTGACCGTGCTTGCCAGTCTTGGAGGTGGACATTTCGACAATCTTGCAGGGACGGCCCTTGATGACGACGTGACCGTTCTTCCTCAGAGCAGAACACTGCATGGGGAAGGTGAGAGACGCACCGGCATCGGTGCTCTCGAAGGTGTGCTGCTCATGCTGTACGGATACATGTCAGTTATATGCCCTCACTCAAATTCTGTCGATGCGCCCAAATGCACATCGTGACTTGGAGCTCCTGCTTACCTGGGCGTCGTCGGCCATTGTTGCGTGATGCGGGGCGGTGAAGGTGCTGGAGGGGATGGCGAGATACAATGAATGGCGAGTCCGGTGGCTGGACTTTGTTGCTCGAAAATGTCGATGCGAAAAGAAGGAAGAAGATGTGCGGCTTTGTGGAAGGAGGGGACTGGTGCACGAATTCCATAAGTGGGGTGAGCGCTTCTTCCCGGACCCGCACGTTTGAAGGCTTGGCGGAAACCTGGACCTCAGTCCAACCATCTCACCGCCCATTGGTCAATTGGACATGTGTCCTGCTGATCTCTGGATCACTCCTCTTGCTGTCGAGTCACTGCTGGCTTCTGCATTCTTGCATTGATGTGGTATGTGGTTGGACCGTCTATCGGGTCAGAGTACCCCTGCAATATCACCTGTGCCATGGAATAGGGGACCATCTCCGGCTCCAGGTAGGAGCTCCCTTCATGTCAGTCGCAATGCCGCCAACCTAAGACGTCCGGAATTGCCGCAGCGAGTATCTTCATGGTCTGGTCTTGTCAATGGCTCATCAGAATCCCTCCCGGTGAACGCACGAGAACAACCTCGATCTAGTCTGAGGAATCAGATCAATGCGAGCTCGCAGCCTCCTTCAGATCCACTCGATGTTCTGAACAGAATTCTCGACATCTCCAGCAGGTCACTCGGCGCTGAAGCCCAAGACGATGGACATGACCTGCTTGCGAGTTTGGATGCAGATATTGATTTTGGCGGAATGAGTCTACAAGAGTTCGTCTTCACCAGCAAGACACAAGAAGGTCAATTAGAAAAGTGTCGGTCACTTCGCGGCGTAGATTCGTACAGAAGCTAATTCTCTTCTAGTCGAAGACAATCAAAAGGGTCTTGAAAATCTGCATAAATCGATCAGAGCTTGCGATGAGATACTCGTTTCAGTCGAGAAGAATCTCACCATCTTCCAAGCCGACCTTGCGGCTGTTTCAGCGGAGATTGAGACGCTCCAGAACAAGTCAATCGATCTTACGGAAAGGCTGCAACGGCGAAAAGAGGTAGAGAAGAGGCTCGGGCCCGAGGTAGACAAGCTACTGTTGTCCCCTGCAGTGGTAAGAAAGATCACGGAAGGAGCGCTTGACGATTCATGGGCGCAAGCGTTGCAAGAACTGGAAAAAGCGACGAAGATCTACGAAAGCACATCACAAGCGGACCGCACGATCAAAGCCCAGGAAGATTTTAGACCATTGCTCGACAACATCAAGAACCGAGCTGTTGAAAGGATCCGTGATCACGTTGTTGCACAAATCAAAGCTCTGAGATCTCCGAGCATCAATGCACAGATATTGCAAAGAAATGCCCTAAGCAAGTTCAAAGATGCATACTCATTCCTCGCGAAGCAACAACCGAAGCTGGAGGAAGAGATTGCTCAAGCCTACATCAACACAATGCGGTGGTATTACCTCAGCCATTTCAATCGATACAAGGTAGCCCTTGAAAAGCTCCAACTTCACACAATAGACAAGAATGACACGCTGGCACATGATGAGACCAACAGAAGGACGCCTGCCACTACGGCATCACGGTCGCCCACAGGACCATTCGACGCATTCTCTCTGGGACGTCGCATTGATACATTGCGTGCAGCAAACCCACAAGCTATGTCTTCGTTTGTCGCCGAAGAGGAAAAGTCCGTCCATTTCCTGGAAACGCCTTTCCGCGCCTTCAACCTCGCACTGGTTGACAATGCCTCTGCGGAGTTTTCGTTCATGACGGAATTCTTTTCCAAGGCATCATTCCACACGGTTAGCAGAAGATTCTTGGCCGCGCTCGAGCCGACTTTGAGCTTGGGGCAAAGCTTTACGAAACAGCTCGTGGAAACTAGCTCGGACGCACTTGGTATCCTGGTTTGTGTGAGACTCAACCAGCATTTTGCATTCGAGCTGCAGCGAAGAAAGGTCTCCTCCATGGAAGGATACATCAACGGAACCAGCATGCTTCTATGGCCCCGGTTCCAGATTGTCATGGACGTACAGTGTGAAGCACTGAAAAAGACAGCAAGTGGTCTATCTGGACGACCGTCAGGATCTGCCCTGAGCCTGACCGGATCCTCGTCGAATGCGTCCTCTGTTGCACCACATCCCATCACCCAGAGATTCGCCAATTTCCTGCAGGGCATTCTATTGCTCAGCCGTGACACTGGGGATGACGAACCTGTGCAGAGGAGTTTAGGCAGGCTGAAGACCGAGTTTCTTACCCTTCTTGTCAAGCTCAGTAAGGGCATAGCGGATGCCAAGAAGCGAGAGCGATTTCTGGTCAACAACTATTCTTTAGTGGGCACTATCATTGCAGAGACCGAAGGCAGGATGGCCGAGGAGTTTAAGGAGATTTTTGCAGTACTCAAAGAAGGCAGCGGAGGCTGATCCAGTTGCAACAGAGAGTGATAGTAGCTTCACCAAAGCTTCCATAACGTGTCGCGTGACGAACGCGAAACTGCCCACGCGTGTCTGGTATAGTCGACCGCGGATAATCGTGTATTCGCGGTGTCTTTGATCATTTCACAGCATATGGAGCGAGGAACAGAGAATGTAGAGGAAATGGAATTCGCGGATACAAGCATTGATGGTGATGTGGTGCCCGGCAAAGAAGCAAGATCCTGCGGTTCGGACCAATTGCATCACCTGTCGATCTTTTTTACTTTCATCCCCGTTCCTGGAGAACCTCGAGCTTGGCACGCTCGAGTCTTATGCTTCTTTCTTTTGCACTTTCTGTGAAAAACCACCCTCGACACCACATCAAGCCAACTCAACATTATCGATCGCTCTTACAGCTATAGCATCCATCCGACGCATCGTTTCCATCCTTCACTGCCGAATTTCGAGCTTCTTGGTCCCACCAGCGATCGCTCTGAAAATCCATGGCTCCGTCCACTTTCGCTTCTGCCGCAGCCGGCACCAGTTCGAACAACTCTACAGCTCGTCAAGAAGGAGGCACAGAATGGTACGGATACTTCAAGCTCTCTTGTAGCTCCAAACACGCTTCCGAAAGCTTTGTGTGAATTCTGGCACCCTGAACAGTCTTCTCCGTGCAAGCTGCACGGCCCCAAGCTCTGCCTTCACACCATCAAGTGGATCCGTAAGAACGATCGCTAACGTGGTCCCAGGCCCAGAAGAACAAATGGCGCGACACAGACCTTCCGTAGACCGTCCGTTGCGACTTCATACTCCAATTCGAACCATCAAAGGGACCCAAGTCTCGAGTCACAGCCTGCGCGTTATGTGCCCCCACACCGAAATGGAGTCACTTCCGACAGTCGTTATGCAAAAGATCAGTTGCTCGATCTGTACAAGACACAAATCGGCAATGACAACGCATCTCGAGACAGCCTCACAAGCTTGTACGTTGCCGGTTGGGAGCCTGATCAGGCAAATGGTTCGAACGATGGAGCGAGTGGATGGACAGGGCAGGCTCATCGAGATGGCCAAAATGCATCTGAACCCTTTTGGAGCAACGAGGGTTCGATGCTGCCTCTGGGTCTGGTTGACATGACGGACGACGAGAGAGAAGTGAGTGGGCGCAAATCATAAGCAAAGGCAAACCTAACGTCGTTTAGACATTCGTTACTTCGGTCAACTCGCCGGTCAAACCTATGAATACTGCGACACGCGAGAGCTCAGGAAGAGAAGGCATGCCACTCCGAAAAATTTCCGTTTCCCACAACCCGAATAGCCCTGGAGGCCTTTCTCTCAATTCGCCGTCAGCAACAAGACCTGGCAGACGCAGGGAAGCAAGCGAGTCGTACCCTTTCCCCTCCAACCCTTTGGCTTCGCCCAAGCCAAGAGACGAGCATCGCACCACTTCGCCTCCGCCTGCTTTACGCAGACGGGCGACCGATTTCAAAGACACCAGTGGAGACTTGAAGGGCACGGAGGCAGATTTGCAGGGATCTGCTGAGGGCAAACAATCTGGCGCTCAATCTTCTCGCGCCGCTGTCAATCCCCTTACCTCTGGCTTGGGTAATCCCTCATCTCCATGGGGAACTGTTCAGCCCAGCCCTGGTTTCCCACCGATGGGATCCTTTGGCAGCTTTGTGACAGGCGCTTCAGCTGCAACCCCTACCGAGAAGCGACCGGGTTTCGCAGGAGGTCGAGCGGAGTCGAGGTTCAAGGGCCTAATGTCGAAAGATAGCAGCGACGATATAAATCGGACCCTGAAAGAGAAGGCATCACTTGGCAATTTTGGCAAGCAAGCCGATAGCTCGTCATGGCGCACTGGGTGGGGAGAACCAGGACGGTCCAGTCTTGAACAAGATCGGGATGGACCATCAGGTAGTGCTGCGCTAGGTGGTGGAGAAGAGATGAGCCCGCCGCCACTTCGTGGGCTGCAAGACCTTGGTACACCTCATCGTCCAGATCATCGTGAGGAGTTCGGGTTTTCTGCTTGGACACCTGAGACTGGAATCAAGGGCTTTTCCCACGACCAACACCATGGCCAATCGCGAGGTCCACAGCACGTCACTGAAGCAATGAGTCCTACAAACACCAACCCTTATCAGAGTCCGCAGCAAGGTCATGCAGAGGCCGACGATCTCGACACCGATGAATCCGAGCTTCACAGCATGAGCAACATTCCCGGTCTGAGCAACCTGATGAATGACGATCTTGGCCCAATGCCTGGCCACTTTGGCGGGTTCTCAAGCTTTAGCCAAGCTCCAGGCGATCGTAGCGCCACTTCGTCCGCCGGTGTCTCGCGTGGCTTTCCTGGTCTTGGTGGTCTGGGAGCATTGCCAGGGCTTTCTGTTAACTCTACCTGGGGAGGCATGCCTGCCAACAATGCGACACCGACGCGACCCAACGCTGGTTTTGGAGACTCTGTCTTTGGATCTGCCGCCGACTTGCAGTCCCCAAGTCTCGCTGGTTTGGGACCAAGCAGCTTCTTTGGTGGCGCGCCCGCCGCGCCTGGCGCGGGTAGAGGACTATCGAGAATGGGGCCCCTTTTTCAGCAGCAACAAGTTGGGCAGGATCCACTTCGCGACCTAGGTCGACCATCACATGAGGAAGAGCGATCAATTCCGGCCGCGCCAGGTATGACACAGGATGAACCCACAGCCCAATCAGAGTCCCGCCAATCTGTGGACATACCTTCTGGGAGCTCACAGGCGTCGCTAAGCCAGCAACCTATTGGTACTTCAAACAGCAACCAACCGCCCACGGCTCAACAGAAGACTATGGTCATGCCTGATCGCATGCGTTGGATATACCGCGATCCTCAGGGTAACACTCAAGGTCCATGGACCGGTCTGGAAATGCACGACTGGTACAAAGCTGGTTTCTTCTCGCCCGAACTTCTGGTTAAGAAAGCAGAGGATCCAGATTATGAACCCCTGGCACAGTTGATCAGGCGCATTGGCAATTCTCGCGAGCCATTCTTGGTACCACAAATCGGAATTCCTCACGGTGCCCCTCAGTCCAACTGGACAGCTACTGGTGGTCCAATAGGTACTACGACTGGCCAGCCACCTTTTGCCGCAAGCTTCCCCAGCTTCGGGACGACACTCACCGCAGACCAGCAGAATGCTTTGGAGCGGAGAAAGCAGGAAGAGCAGTACCTCATGGCTCGTCAGAAAGAGCACTTGGCTCATCAGCAATTGGCTCAAAGAATGCAGATCCCAGGACAGCATGCACTTCTGCCTCATCAGCTACAGCACCATCCCAGCGCTCAAAGTCTGCACAGTCAGCCCAGTTTCGGTAGCATTGCATCTGGTCCAGGATTCCAGGCTCCTTCTTTGCACTCTCAGACACCTGGTCAAGGCTTGCAAGGTGCCTTTGACAGTCAGCTGGCGTCTCAAGGTCGGTCTTTTGGAGCTGTCGGAGCTGGGGTCGCTTCAGCTGGGGGACTAGGCGCTCTTCGGGAGGAGGACCTGCCTTCTTCCATGTCTCGCATTGGTATCCAGCAACAGCACGAAGCCTTTGGGGGTCCCGGTCAGTCATTTCCTCAGCAGGCTCAGCAGCAAGGTCACGAGCAGGACATGCACCAGCAACAGATAGATCAGATGCTTGAGGACCGTGCTCGTCTTCAGCAAGAGCAAGCCCAGCAGCAGGCTGAACAACAAGAGCTGCATGAGCAACACTTTGCAGCCGATCGTGTAGAGGAGCTGCAGAGACTCCAGCAGCAACACCTCGAAGATCAGCACGCGCAGCAGCAGGCAATGCAAGCCCAGCAGGCGCACGAGGAAGCCCAAAATCAAGCTCAGCATGATGCATTCGCTCAAGCCCACCAAACTCCAGTGAAAGAACCCAAGACACTCACCGAGCAGATCCAGCAGGCAGCTTCCGCAAAGCAGTCTCCCGCAAGTGCCAGCCCTTGGGCCAAAATTGATCCGGCCCTTCCACAACCCTTCCCACCTGCACCCTCGCAATCTCCATTGCCGGCACCCGCCGCACAAAGGAACAGATCTCACGTTGCCGACGCTTTGCACGCTGAATCTCATTCTCGTTCTGAGTCACCTTCGGTATCTGTCGAGACACCCACGGCATCTCTTGCTCCGTGGGCTAAAGAACCCGCCGAGGCTCCTCGAGGTCCTTCGCTCAAGGAGATCCAAGAAGCTGAAGCTAAGAATGCTGCCAAGGCCGAGGCTCTGGCAGCTGAAGCACGAAAACAAGAGCTTCAGCGTGAAGCTTTGAACGCCCAGATGGCGGCTGCCGCCGCTGCCGCCACGTCTGCTGGCTTGCCATCAAGCTCGACCTGGGCTAGTGCTGGTGCCGCGTCTCCTTCAACGCCGACCTCTGGATCCGCTTGGGCCAAAGCCGCGAAGCCTGCAGCTACGCCTGCTACCGCAAAGAGCATGGCTCAAATCCAGAAGGAAGAGGAAGCACGCAAGAAGCGGCTGGCTTCTGCTGCCGCTGCTGCCGCTGCTGGCGCCCAGCAAACTGCAGCACTTGGAGCCATCGCTCAGGTCCAAGGCAAGCGCTACGCCGAGTTGGCTGGTAAGATCATTACCGGCGCACCCCAATCACCTGTTACTCAGCAGACTGGAGCATGGACCACCGTCGGTTCCAGTGGCAAGGTCAAGACCCCGATCACTGCATCTGCACCAACACCGGTGAGGTCCACCAGCACCAGTGCGACGCCTTTGACAGCCGCTCCCGTCAAGAAGCCGACGATCAACCGCGCCTCGACTAGCAGTGCGGCAGCCGTGAACGCACTCGACGAATTCAAGCGTTGGGCTGCTGGCGAGCTGAGGGGCGATCTCAATAAAGGTGTTATTGGTAAGTCAAGTCAACAGGTTTTCTGTGACAAATTACTAACGTTGCTTCAGCCGAGGAGTTCGTCAATAACCTTCTCGCGTTCCCACCTGAGGCTGAGATCCTGACCGAAGCTGTACACTCGGTCTCTACCACCATCGACTCTCGCCACTTTGCAGAGGAATTCCTGCGCCGTCGCAAGATGGCCGACAAGGGTGTCTTTGACGCTACTAGCCTTGGCAAGAGCGCGAGTCCTGCCAACGGCGACGCCAACAAGAATGGTGGTGGCTGGAGTGAGGTTGCGAAGAAGGGTACCAAGGAGGGCGCTGTTGCTGGCAAGCAGGAGGAATTGGCTGGGAACTTCAAGGTTGTTGCTGCGAAGAAGAAGGGAAAGAGGTAGGACTCTTCACTCGGAAGCAACGAGCGGCTTGGAAACAACCAATTTAGTGCTCTCCTTGAGAATGGATCAAGACGAAGATAAGAACAAATCATTGCTGTGCTTCACGTGCTCATTGTGGAGATTGTCTGCTTGTAACGTCACCAAGCATTTCCATTTCGTCGTTTGCGGTCATATGTGCTTCAAGGCCGTGGCGAAACCCAGTATCAATGCTGTCGTATGCTACCATTTCAGGTCCTGTCCGCCCTGTGTACCTGCTATCTCGGCATTCTCGTCGACTAGCCCTTCTTCTCCTCGTCCACCTTCGCCTTTTGCTCCTTCGCCTCCTTCACCGCCACCTGATGCTGCCCATCAGCCTTGGTCTGCATCTCCTTAACGCTATCGTCACTCGGGCTCCTCTCCTCACCCTTCCCCTCGCCCGCCTTCTCAGCGGAAGCCCTGCTCTCCTCCTCTTCCTTCATCGCCTTTCTCCCCTCTGTCTCCTGCTTCTCCACCTCCGCAGTGACGATATCGCTCATCCCAATTCGCTTCAACAGCTTCCCAACCAACCACCTCCAGCTATTGTGCCCCTGCACATCCCCGGAGAAATCCACATTCTCCACCCCGTCGACCTCCACCTTCTGCAATCCCGCCACACCAAGCTGCACCGAGCTACTCCTGTACAGGAATCCCAGGACATAATCCTCGGTCGAATAAGCATTCACCACCCTTCCGGACGCGACGGCCCTGACCACGCGCCAGTCCAGCGCATCAGATGGACACGGCGCACCGAGCAAGACCACGTCCTCGACGAGCCCAAACGCGCCCCGTTCCGCCATTTTCTTCAGGCAGATATACACCACCCTCGCGCCGAGACTGTACCCCACTAGACTCACGGGCCGCTCGCCCTGTGCTTTGTTGATGATCGCATCGGCGAGGACTTCGCCCGCTTTGTCTGCGCGCGCCTTGGCTACTGAGAAAGGATTGTCAATGACGCGGGAGACCTTTAGTAGAGCGAGGGGCCACAGCGCCGCCGTCAACGAAGCGAAGACGGTGCGCTTGATGATCTCGCTGCGGGCGTAGGACCAGGCTGCCGATTTCAGGAGGGTGGTGAGTGCCGACCCGAGGCTGAGCAGGGCGGAGAGCTCGAAGCGCAACGCAAAGGTTTCGGAGGCTGTGGGACCGAGGACTTGCCATGGGGTAGTGACGTCCGAGGCGGAGGAGAGCCAGCCTGAGACGCCGAGGGTGACGCGCAGACGGCGATGAGTGGCGGCGTCGGGGGAGGAGGGATTGGGGGCGCGCACTGGGAGGAAGGCGAAGTCTTCCACGTCCCGCGCGTATGCGTCGACCATTTCGCCTGTCATCTTGCCGCCGTACGCGCCGAAGAGGCCGCCCACGAGCACAGAGGACCCGGCGAGCGTGCCCAGGTAGCCCGCGGTGACAGTCGCGCCGAGGCCGAGGCCGCCCATGACGGAGCCAACGCCGGCTGCGAGGAGAGGGGCGGCGAGTCCGCCAGTGATGCCGATGACAGCGGCGCCGGCGACAGTCGCGAGACCGACTTTCCATTTGCGGGCAAAGGCGTTTTCGTCGGCTGCTTTCTTCGCCGAGGCGTCGCCGCTCATGTCAACGGCTTGGAGAAGACCGGTGGCGATCTTGGCTTCGTCGTCTTCGAGGAGTTTGAGGGGAAGTTGGAGCGAGGTTGTGATGTGGACGAGCAGGGTGCGTGACCATGAGCTGTACTGTTCCAAGGAAAGGAGAAGCAGGAGCATAGAGTGTAACACCAGTGCCCTCTTCGGTCTGTTCAGTTCTGCTAATGCGGTCTCGACGGGCGGGTAGTTGAGCTTGACGGCTGCTTGCACTTCTGGTGGATCTGATACCTCCTCGATCTGGTCTTTGGTCTTTTGGTCCACATTCACGTTCGATGACTCTTCTTCGCCAGCGGTCGACGCCTTATTTCCTTCTCCCTCGTTGGACCGGGAGTTGACCACCTCGCCAACTCTCTCCAAGACCCTTTCTCGCCATGTGTCATAGGTCGACAGCGCCTGCTTGCTCATCTCTTGTATCCGCTCGCTACTCAATTCCTTCTTTCGCTTTTCCAGTTCCTGCTTCACCTTCTCCTGTGCGGCAATATCTGCTTTGACTGCGTCAATCCAAGCTCGATCATCCTGCTTAGGCTTCCCATCTCTACCCTTTTCGGTGCCCTGAGAGCTCGGTCGAGACTTTGGCTTCTCCAGATCAGGAGAGGCATATGGGGAAGTGTACAGGGAAGGATCTTGGTCTTCTGATACAATTGGTGCGGCTGAGAAGTTCTTTACGATCTGCGATCGCATAGACTGGGTAATCGTAGCCACCAGCAGTGTCAGATCGGATCGGGCCTGTGAAGTGGGTAAGATGGTCGTGAGTGATGCCTCATTTGCAGATGAGGAGGAATTGGATGCGGCTGGATTTGAAACCTTCGATGTGATGGAAGACAGGAAAGACATATTTGCCAGATTCTCTGTCAGGAGAGGGAGCAAGAAAGTGTGAAAGCGGTAGAGAAGCAAAGGTGAATGGCAAGTATGCGTTGCAAGGCTGTGGTCGTGTGCTTGAGGTCGACGGTGAGGTGAGGCTGTGACGTCACACTCGAAGCTCCTCTATGACCCCTCGCTTCACGTGAAAGCCGCAGTCAATGTAATGTGTTCATAACTTCATGATTCCTATATGCGCCCCTCCCATGGGAACTTATGCACTGCTAATCACCTGAACGCCGCCGTCTGTGTCATCCACAGCATCCATAACTTGTATAGCAAATTCACCTCCTTCCACACTACCATCAGGCACATACTGATTAGCCCAGCGTGGCCAAACTCGTTTGTACAGACTGACCGCCACGGCATCAAGGGGATTGATGGGTCCGTCAAAGGTGGCCTTGAAGTACCCATGTGTGCCAAGTGCCTCTTTGATAAAGCCACTTCTGCCTCTCCTCGTCCACAGCTGCAGAGCCTTGAACCATTCCACATCTTCACGATTGAAGAACATGTATCTGACCGTGACCAATCGCTTGTGGATCTTGTATGGATGCCCTGTAAGAATGGCTCTCTTAGCGATGACACGGGAGGTCGAAGGCGCGAGTGACGTCCCAGTGCCGATGAATTCGAGGCCTTCCGGACCGCTGGTCCCGGGCAATTGGCGAAAGTACAATACCGGGACTGCGCCCCACGTCAAAGGGGCAATGACAGTGGCATTGGCTGTCTGACCAGGATGCAAGTATCGGTCAAACTTGTGTACGTCGTTTGGTGTATGTCCTTGCTGCGAAAACAGTGGATTAATGACCATTCGCCGAGGCCCGCATTGCATGATGATAGGCTGCTTAGACTTCAGCGGTCCAGGATACTCAGAGTCGAGAGTCATGCTGTAATTCATGACCGTGCGTTTCTGCTCGTGGCGTAGCAGTGAGAAGAGACCGACGGGGTGCGGCAGTGCTTTCAGACTCTCAATCGACTTGTCACCAAGTCTCAGGTGTACTTCCACTTTTGTGCCTGGCTTGACGCCTCCTGCTAAGGCTTCGTTCAGAAACCTGTTCTTGGCAGCTTTGTAGTTTGTGACATCCAGAAGCCGAGTCCATTCCTCCGGTTCATAAGGTTTGTCTTCCTCCGTGTCCCAAACACTAGTGCGGAAGCTCTTCAAGCCTCTGTAGCGTGACAGGCGTTCCCGAGCGAGCACATTGGGCTGGAGCTCGATCTCGTCTGGGAACTCAAGATCGTCCTCAGCGTCTTTCTTGCGATTCTCACGATAGGCTGCCAGCTGCTCTGCCTCGTCCTCCGGAGATGGATCGAGGAACATCTCGGATTGCGGGTACTCAGAGGGGACGCCTTCTGTCGGCTCAGCCATGGTGAGGTCTCTGCCTTCGAGTCCGTCCGCAGGTCTCGGCTCACCATTCATGCTGATATCACCATCGTCATCCTCCATATCTTCCAGATCTGAGCCCGAGTCCGACACATCTCCCAAGTACCACGCAGCCTGGTATTTCGAGGTCCCTCGTGGCATTCGCTTGGGCACTTTAGGCTGGTTGTCTTCATCCTCGTCGAAATAGTGATGATCGTCCAGTAACACACCCTTCCTTTCCGAACGAGCGACTGAGGCTGCCATATCGGCAATATCCTCCATGACAGCCTCTTCTGGAGCCAGATCAGCTGGCTGGTCAGCGTCCTCTGATGGCTGATCGAGTGTCATATCAGATGCCTCGGTCTCCATAACGGCAGGGGCAGTTTTCTTAGTGCTCTGTAGAGGCGCTGCTGTGATCTTGTCGATCTGAAAGGTCCCCCAATCGCCAACTTGCACTAATCGATCTGCTTTTAGGCCCCGACCGCGTACCACGCCAGTAATGCTGAAAGAGTTTCGATCGGCTTCTGACCACTTCACCTGTTCCACAAGCATCCAGCTTCGATCCTCTCGCCACTTTATACCTTTTGGAATCGTGCTGCAGAGCGTCCTCACAACATTTGCACATTCCTGCTGATTGTCTAGAGAATGTACTTTCTCCTGAGAAGCGAAGAAGTGCGTGATAAACGACTTCAGGGAAGCTTGCACCTGATGCTGTTTTTTAACAGCGCCGGCTGTGTTCAATTTCTCGACCAGGGAGATGACCGTTGATACACCCTGACTTTCAATTGTTCGCAGGAGATTCTCTCCGAGTGGGTCGACTTCCTCCTCCGCACTCAAGAGAAGGACCACATAATCTGCGACGCGACAAAGATCCAGAACCTCCCAAGGGTCTCTAGCGTGCGGAATGAGAAAGTTGATCTTTTGCTTGAAACGGGCAACTTCTATCATGGTAGATCCTGCGGACGCGATCTCGTCTTTGACATCAACACTGCCTACCAGACTTCTCACAGCTGCAGACGCCGATACTGATTCGGAGAGAGGTACTACCACAACATTTCGGGATGCCCCGTCTCGGCCAGAGAAGACACTCGTCGCTTTTGCTTGCTCTGCTCCATGTGCAAGGCGTTTCTGCTTGGCCTGATTCCGCCGATCGAGTTTGGACATGACCTGCTGATGCGGTGTCTTGCGAGAGCCGCGCTCCAAGCCGTCAACTTTGCCTTTCTGCTTCTCCTTGACCGCTCCTTTGGAGAGATGCTTCGACTTGAACGGCTTATGGGCGACTTTGGTCGTGCTGCGATGATGATGTTGATCGACCGCCATGCTTGGACCACCGCCGGCTTTGAACCGGAACGCAATTGCAGTTGCCACTTTGCCTGATCTGAGTTGGGATTCAAATGACGAGATTTTACAGTCCTGTAAAAGACGTGCATCAGATTATGCTCACCGCTCTCGTATCGATAAGAAATTCTGCTGCCAAGATTTGTTTCCGTGTCTGACCCCACGATCCGGTCGGCTCCGCTACAAATGGAGAGTCCATAATTCTTTCCAGCTCGGCACAACAACAGAGCGACCGTCCATGCCATCGACTGCCCGTCTTATTATTTCAATGCCCAGACTTTGTTGCGGAAAGCCACATTTTACAATACAGCGTCGTCTGGACTCTGAGCTGCGCAATTCTTGAGAATTCAGATACGTATGACGGGCTCATTTGTAGGTATCATAACAGCGACAAATTCATGACGCGATATGGCATGGCAAGTGATCATGCCTGCTGAATCAAAATTGCAGCGAACCATGATCTACCGTGTCACTCTCATCTCTACATGATCTGCCATCACGTAAACGACCTCCCAGATCTCGGATGTGGTGGAATCCAGCCCTGATTGGCCTTGTGGGGGTCCCCCCGACTACCCCAACTGACTTGCTTCAGCTCATTCAACATCGATGGGTCTACTAAGCTTGATGGTAAGCTCGATGCCTGAGACTTCGCCGAGAGCCATGTATTTTGTGTGTTCTCCGATCTTCTAGCACGAGAAGCATGAACATTTGGAAGCAGTCCTCGAAATTGCAGATGAACCCCACCCTGCTTGAGTTATGCGCCTGACAGTCTCTAGGAGCGAACGAGTAGACAGGTCTCCAACGATAGCTCTTCCGAGACCATCGTGTGGGGTGTGATCACTATAACACTAGGACATTCCCAACAATGGTAGTGTAGTGTAAATTGGCCGGTTTCTCTTGTCAATCGCCTCAACTTAATCATCCCTTCAGCATGATCCAGCCGTCGGAGTTCGACTACAAGACAAGAAAAACATATTCCAGCAAAATCCTAGCTCGAGATGCACCCGATTATGAAATTGCGAGGCGTAACAATGCTTCAGCCGCAACACCAAGCCGCTTCCCTCAAGAGATTCATATAGTCCAGGACACGTCGGACGTCTCTCGGGCGCTGAAGCGTGCGACTGAACTTGACACCACCGTTGGCGTGCGTTCCGGTGGGCATCTCTTCTCCTGCGGCGCCCTCGTGCAAGATGGAATCCTGATTGACACGACTCACCTCAATCGCGCTCCCAAGTATGATGAGCATACCCAGGAAGTCAGCTTTGGACCAGCGATTAGGGTCAAAGAGCTTGCACTGTTCTTGGACGAGCTCAAGCGATTTCTACCGTACGGACACTCACCGACGGTCGCTGCTGGCGGCTATCTCCTTGCAGGCGGACAGGGATGGTTTCATCGCGGTTGGGGAGCTACATGCCAGCAATTCGTGACCAAATTGGAGATTGTGGTGCCCGATGGACGGATAATGACTGCCAGCCGCACGGAGAATCAAGATCTCTTCTGGGCCGCAAGAGGTAGTGGCACTGGATTCTTTGGGGTAGTCTCGCGTTTCTGGTGTCGAACAGTAGCCGCATCAAGGATATGGATCCGGATCTTGACGTTTGACCTTGGAGATATGTACACGCCATTGATGATCTGGGCTATCGCAGCCGCCAAAACGACCCCCAAACAAGGAACGGATCTCAACGTTGGCATGGGTTGGTCTCTACCAGGGGGAAAGCCTCCTCACAAGGTGCCAGAATGTGAAGGTATCCCACGAAATGCAAGACTAAGAGCAACATGTCTCAACACTTGTTATGCCGACACTGAAGAGGAAGCGAAGGCATTGCTGGCCAATTACGATGACGGTCAGGTCCCGCACGAGCTCCAGAAAACGTTGGTATTTTCTCAACCTGTCTCACCAGTGACGGTGAGTGATATGTTCGGCGGACCTGAAGGCTTCGCAGGAGCTGGTGACCCCGGACCAGGCATGCGTTGGCAGATCAACAGCATTGTGAACGATCCATCGGTGCCGCTGCCGGAAGTGAGTAGGCCTTGTTGTTCTGAAAGTTGAAAGTACTAATGGCTGTCAAAGCTGCTCGCCGCCATTAAACCAGCAGTGACAGAGCTGCCAACCATGAAGTCATCTTCGGTCATCACGATGGCTTCCATTGTCGCCGATGAGAATGATGCTGCGTTTAGCGTATCCCAAGATATGTATATTTCAGCTTTCACTGGATGGACGGACATATCGCTTGAGCCTGCCGTCAACAACCACATGAGGGAGAGGTATAGAGCCATCTTACCAGTGTCGAGTGGCATGTATATCGCCGATTACAACATCACCGATGACTACGCAAACGTAAGCCTGAAGCGTGATGTTGAGTGCGCGGAAGCTGATATGATTATGATAGTCCAATCCGCTCTCTAATATTGCTCTCGAGAAGTTTCTCAGCATCCGAGAGAAATGGGATCCTCAAGGGCTATTCCCAAACTACAAAAGGTTCATCGAGACTCACAAGAAGATCGATACGCTCAGAAACTCCACGAAGCTGTAGAAATGTGCTCACAAGAGTTCCTCTGACTCGTCCTGGTAGAGCGAGATCTTTTCCGGAACATACAACCGCCGGAGATAACAAAGTGCCATTTCAAGTACAAGTACGATGGCATCGTCTCATATTGAGCGAAGTTCCGCGTCGTCTGGGGCAGTCAGGTTCAGGACCATCTCCTTCCGGAGCTGAGCTTCGACATCATTCGTCTATGGGGCGATCGCGAAAGAATTCTACTGTATCTGGTCCACGAGCCAAATTTTCTCCAACGGAGAAGCAGGGTACAAATTCCAATACGTCATGTCTTGTGTCATTCATCCACAGCACATCTGCTACTACAAGAAGGATTCACCGGTTACCATTGAGCAGGGAAAGACAATGTCCCTTGCTGCAAAGCCGGCTGGCGGTGATGTGCCTGACATTCCGCGATAACATGAAGAGAAGAAATGGGCTGCAAATATACCCAATATCATCGCTCGGATGAGACAGGCTACCTTGACGAACGGGATATGTCTTGGACTACGCGAGTGGTGTAAACGATTAGGGTCTTCCTTGAAAGATTTAGCCTTGAGCTCTTTCTCTACCTTAGCGTTCTCGTCACATGAGCATTACAAGCGCCTAGAGAGTGACTCTTTCTAAGATATAGGAGTATGCTCGGGGATGCCTGTTGTTAATTCCGTGTTGTCCGGAGCGTCTGTGATATTGACGATGTAAGGCGCCTATGCCTCGATGATAGGTCACCAAGGCTCCATTGAAGGCTCTATGGATCGCGACCGTGAGGGAGCGATGAACTATCAAAGCTACGTATGTAGCAATATACACAACGTCCCTTAAGCTTAATACTTGGTTAAGGTCAGAACTAATTGCTGTCTCTCTGTTCGCATGCGCAACGCTGGACAGGCCTGTACGTCACGTGCGTGTCATCAGAGCCCGCACCTTGTCTTGGCATCTCCAACAGACCCTAGGCCTGCAGGTCACAGAACAAAAGAGCAACGGACGACCCGCAATCCTGTCCTAGCCCCTATCATAACAGGGGCATCTAAGCGCAATGCCTGAGATCATACAATACCACCTCTCTCCATCCCGGCTGATCCCCAACTCCCATCTCCCCCTCCTGCACTACAAATCCTTCTTCTCCGCCACCTCCCTCTCCCCCGGCGCCATCTTCGACCTGTACGAATCCAACGGCTGGACCGTCAATTGGATCTTCCGCTATGGCACCACACAAGCAGCACACTATCACTCGCGGTCCCACGAATGCATGACCGTTCTCTCCGGGACGGCGACGATCCGCTTCGGCGCCGCGGACTTATCCGACCATCTGGAAGCGAGCACGTGGGGCGAAGCAGGGACGGATTTCGAGACGGGCGGAGTCAAAGTCAAGGCCGAGAAGGGCGATGTGTTCATCATTCCCGCCGGAGTGGCGCACAAGACGTTCAATACGAGCCCGAAGGCCGAGTTCACGTTGCTGACGCCAGGGAAGGGGAGAGGGATTGAGGCGGCGGATCGCAGGGCAGCGCTGGAGAGGATCGAGCCGGATGGGTTTACGATGATGGGGACGTATCCTACTGGGAGTACCGATTGGGATTTCGTGGAGAGGGAGCCGGATAGGAGAGAGTGGGAGAGGGTATGGAAGGTGGAAAGACCGGGCAGGGATCCGGTGTTGGGCAAGGAGAGAAGAGGGATCTGTGGAACCTGGGAGGAGGCGAGGAGGGCAAATATGTAACGCTTTGGAGGAGGCACGAAGAACAGGACCATTGTAATGACCTTGGGTATGACCGATGATTCTATGTCCCAGAGTTCCAAATTGCATTTGGCTGAATAAGATTATAATGACATTGGAAATCTGGATCCCTTTATGGAGCGTACATTCCAGATACGAGGGGTACCGTGGAGTCAGATGCGATTATCATCGATTCTTCTTTGATATAGATGCATTAAACAAGAGCAGCAGTGATGAAGGTGAGGTTGGTTTGTCGGGAAACCAGGCAGCCTTTTGGAAGATTCATTCCTACCCATCACGCACAAGGCGATATCGCCGTTCTATGGTCAAGGTCGTGTGCTCAGGTTCGAGAGTGGCATACCTGGGAGGTGACTGGCAAAATATCGGCGTATTGCAAAAGTTTGTTTTGCCCAGTCGGACTATCATGGACTTCCAAGACCTGCTAGCCGCTTGTCCCTGCTATGTGGCGCACTCCTCCGACATCAGTTGCCCGGTATTGGAATTAAACGCGTAAACTTATACCCGAATGCAACTCTGATTCTCGGCACGGTGAGGATGCTCTGGCAGTCGTTGCAGTTGCAGGTCTTCTATCACACAGCTCATCAGCTGTGTAGCAGCAAACTGGAAGATTGCGGAAGTGATCATGCAGCTCTTCGGTCCGATAGTGCAGTTGGTCGCGGTGTCTGGGGAGGCCCCCAACGTTAACTCCACGGGGTCCCGACCATTTATCGCGAATACTCCACGGGGCTCCGTAGACGGCAAGCAGAAATTTCAAAGCAGTAGGACCAAGACGCCCATGTGGCTTGAGGTTTCGTTATGCGGCAAAGAGATCATCCAGTGATCGTCCTTATAAGTTTCTATCTTCTTCCCTGTCAGCTCACGCGACTTTCACTTGCTTTGCTCGCTTACTTCCCCGCGACCACTTAGTCTTGTGGTTTGTCACTTCAGAGGTGCCCCTTAGCCATCATGGCCGACGATATCAAGCGTGTTGTCGATCAACCGCAGAACGTCGAAGAGCCTCAACAGCGATATGTCGAGAACCGGACTGCAGGGCGCGCTGTCAACGAAGCTTCCAAGATGACTCCGGAGCGCCGCGCTGCGGTCGAGAAGTCAATGAAGCGTAAGCTAGACCTACGATGCTCTCTCTTCGTCCTCATCTATATCATGAACTATCTGGATCGCAACAATATCGCCGCCGCCCGCCTCAAGGGTCTTCAGGCCGACCTGAACCTCAACGACACTCAGTACGCCACTTGCTTGAGTATCCTCTACGTCGGCTACATTCTGATGCAGGTGCCATCTAACATGATGATTAATCGCATCTCCCGACCTTCCTGGTATCTGGCAATTGCCATTCTCCTATGGGGTATGATCTCGACCCTTAGTGGCAATGTCAACAACTTCAGCGGCATGGTAGCGGTCCGATTCTTCTTGGGCTTCGTAGAGGCGGCATTCTTGCCCGGCGCACTGCTCATTCAAAGTAAATGGTACACCAGAAAAGAGCTTACATTACGTAATGCCATCTTGTTCTGTGGCAATTTGATCTCGAACGCTTTCTCGGCCCTGGTAGGCGCCGGCGTACTCTCCAACATGGAAGGCGTTCTCGGACATGCTGCCTGGCGCTGGCTCTTCTGGATTGAAGGTGCCGTCACCATGTTCATCGGCATCCTCGCCGCCTTCATCTTGCCTGATCTCCCGTCCAACTCCAGGGGCTTCACTGAAGAGGAACTCCAGGTCGCTCAACTACGCATGATCGAGGATGTTGGAGAGGCGGATACTGATTCCGAGGATCAAGGTCCTTTCGACGGTCTTATCATGTGTCTCAAGGATACCAAGGTCTACGTCATGATGTTCACTTTTACCGCCTATGTAGTCGGTCTCTCCTTCAACGCCTTCTTCCCAACCTTGACCGGCACTCTCGGCTTCTCTTACGTCCCTACTCTGCTCATGAGTGCTCCTCCTTGGGCTTTCAGCTGTATCGTCTCGCTCTTTGTCTCCTGGCACGCGGACAGGACGCAGGAGAAATTCTTCCACATCGTTGGTCCCGTCTGCATTGGCATTATCGGCTTCGTCATTTCCATGTCTACATTGAACGTTGCTGGTCGATACATCGCCCTCTTCCTCCAGGCTTCGGCTTATGCAGGATTCATCGTCTTCTACTCGTGGATCTCTTCGTCCTTCCCTCGACCTCCAGCGAAGCGTGCAGTGGCTATTGCCCTTATCAACGCTTTCTCTCAGCTCGGTAACATTGCAGGATCGTATGTCTGGGGTCTCAAGGAGAATGGATACAGGAAGAGTTACGGCATCGTGCTGTCCATGTTTGGCGTCACGATCTTGGGCTGTTACAGCTTCAAACTCATTCTTGCCAACCTCAACAAGAAGCTCGAGGCTGGTGAGGAGAGTTGGGACAGCAAGCCTGACGTCGTTGGCCAGACTACTGACATCGAGATTATGGAGAGCACGGATGAGGCACTCAGGATGAAGAAGGGTTTCAGGTATCTGGTATAGACAAATAATGTAGCATTATACCTCATGGCCACATCTTTCTGGCTGACACTCGACACATATCCTCGAACAAACATTGATTGGCAAATAAATGACAAGACACTGCTCAGAATGCTCAGAATGCTCAGAATGCTCAGAATGCTCAGAATGCTCAGAATGCTCAGAATGCTCAGAATGCTCAGAATGCTCAGAATGCTCAGAATGCTCAGAATGCTCAGAATGCTCAGAATGCTCAGAATGCTCAGAATGCTCAGAATGCTCAGAATGCTCAGAATGCTCAGAATGCTCAGAATGCTCAGAATGCTCAGAATGCTCAGAATGCTCAGAATGCTCAGAATGCTCAGAATGCGAGCAGAGTGATCGGCGAACTTGCTGCCCAAAGCGGCCCCACCCGCGGAGCAGCTCCAGGACCCCTCGCCGACGTCTTCAGAAAAAACATGTCTCCAAGTTCAAGGATCTGCAAAATCCCGGACAATCATCCTAGCATCTTAGCAAAGAGCGTCTCTCCTGACAAGGACAATTTATTCTGAAGTAGCCCGCAACAAAATCTTCCGAAGTATGCTACTGGTATAGCGCACTGCATAGCACTTCAACGCACAATGGACTGGCGGCCGGACCCAGCCGGCCTGGAGCAGCTCACCGTTCTTCTGGCAGCTACGTTGGACGCGAAAGACAAAGCAAAGCAAAAGGCCGCAGAATTGGTATGTGGGCAGCTTCTCAAATACACATCGCGGCCACTAATCGTCTCGTAGACACTCAAGCAGAGCACGGATTCCCCTGACATAACGAATTACCTTACCGTCCTTACTGTCAACCCCGTCAGCGCCAATGGACTGTCTGAAAATAATTGCACGGCAGCGAGAAGTGCCGCAGGGCTGATGCTCAAGAACCACGTCAAAGTATTCTGGAAGTCGCTGTCCGATGGCAACAAGGCATATCTCAAGGGGCACATTCTCGCGGGTCTCCAGGACAGCAACACATCGATACGAGCATACACTGGACTGGTGATCACCGAGATTGTGAGACAGGGTGGAATTCTGGCTTGGACGGAAGTCTTGACAAGCTTAATATCCCTAATTGAGAACCCAAATGGCGCTTCCTCGGCCCAGACTCAAGATGGAGCGATGGGCGCACTGTACAAGATCTGCGAAGATAACAAGAAGGCACTGAACAAGGCCTACAATGGAGAGCGACCCCTGGATATACTTGTGCCGAAGCTGGTCGACTTCTCGAATCACGGCAATTCGAAAGTACGATGGCAGGCACTTGCGACGTTGAACTCGTTTCTCATGGACCATCCGCCAGACGCCATGCAGGTCAACGCGGAGCACATATTGCAGAATCTCTTCCAGCGGGCCAACGATGAGAATGAGGAGGTACGAAGATACGTTTGCAGACTGTTCACTTCTCTGGCTGGACACTTCCCCTCGCTCCTCATTCCACATTTCGAAGGTATTGTCGACTACATATGTGCACAGCAGCGGTCAGATCCGAACTCAGACCTGGCGCTTGATGCAGCAGAGTTCTTTTTTGAGAATGGCGAGAAGCCAGAACTCCACGAAGCATTCGAGACATATCTGCCAAAGATCGTCCCTGTCCTTCTGGAGAGCATGCGATACGACGAAGAACACCAGGCACAATTAGAAGCAGAAGCGGAGGAGGATGCCGAGCAAGAAGACAAAGAGCAAGACATCAAGCCACAATTTGCGACTTCGAAAGCTGAGAAGGGTAAAGCGGCGGACGGAAGTGCCGCGCCGAATGGCTATGCCTACGAAGATGACGATAGCGAAGGCGAAATTGACGAGGACGACGACGAGGATCCGGAGGAAGAGTGGAATTTACGAAAGTGTTCGGCTGCATCACTGGACTACTTCGCAGCGAACTTCCATGAACTGGTCTTTCAGTCGGTGCTACCATATCTGAAGGAAAATCTCAGTCACTCAGCTTGGCCTAATCGCGAAGCAGCCGTCCTGACACTCGGTGCAATTCAATCAGGGTGCATGGATGTGGTCAAGCCAAGCTTGCCAGAACTGGTACCTTTCCTACTTACACTTCTCAACGATCCAACACCTGTGGTGCGACAAATCACATGCTGGACTTTGGGCAGATACTCTGTGTGGGCGGCACACCTGGATGGCGATGGCAAGAAGCAGTTCTTTGAGCCCATGATGGAGGGTTTGCTGAAGCATATGCTTGACAACAACAAGAAAGTTCAAAAGGGAGCCATCTCCGCATTCGCCAGTCTAGAGGAATCAGCGAGGGACAATCTCGTGCCATATGGACCGATCATCGCTCAGCAATTCGGCAAGTGCTTCGACAAGTACAAGGATCAGAACATTTACCTCTTGTACGACTGCGTTCAAACGCTTTCGGAAAGCTTGGGTCCTGAGATGGGAAATCCTCAGATGGTTGACCTGCTGATGCCTAGCCTTGTCAAGCGCTGGTCTCTGATCGACGACCAGTCTCAGGAGATGTTTCCACTCCTCGAGTGTCTTGCGTACCTAGCATCGTCGATGGGCCATGCCTTTTCGCCATTCGCAGAACCGTTTTTCAGACGATGCGTCAAAATCATCAGCGATAACCTCGAAGAAAGCCAGAGAACAGCAGATCGACCAGCCTACGAGCAGCCAGACAAGGATTTCTTGGTGACCAGTCTGGACCTGCTTAGCGCGATTATCCAAGCAGTAGACTCGCAGCAGAGCACAAATCTTGTAAAGTCGGCCAATACGTTCCAGCTTCTGGCATACTGCATGCAAGATTCCAACAATGACGTACGGCAATCAGCGTACGCATTGCTGGGTGACGGCGCTATCTACGTATTCGACGAGCTCAGACAGTATCTCGATCCGATCATGAAGCTTCTGTTACAGCAATTGGATCTCAACATTCCCCAACCAGACAAGGTAACGGCTCACCGAGTCATTAACAATGCATGCTGGTCGGCAGGAGAGATTGCCATGAGAATTGACAAGAACACTCCTTTCGATGTCAACAGCCTGATGGAGAAGCTCGGCCAGATTCTCTTCAGCACAAAAGTTCCTCGATCGCTGAACGAGAATGCTGCCACTGCGATTGGAAGATTGGGGTACAACTACGCGGACCAGCTGGCGCCGCATCTTGCTACTTTTGCTCCCAAGTTCTTGGAATTCATGCATGTCGTGGCGTGGACAGACGAGAAACAGCATGCTCTGCAAGGCTTCACCAACATGGTGGAGATCAATCCTCAGGCTCTTGAGCAGTGTCTCGGACTCTATCTGGGCGAGATTGGCACTGGTCTTCTATACAACGTTGCGCCTCCTAGAAACTTCCAGCAGGTAGGCGAGATCACGTCATCATCGCTAGGATATTGCTAACAGCTATAGGTCCTCTCCAAATACCAGTCAATGATTGGCGACTTTTCAGGCTTCATCAAGGCACTCCCGGAGCCACAGTACAACGCTCTGCGGTCGACCTTTAACATCCAGTGAGAGAAACCGTTCGCGCACAATCTCTCCTTGATGATGCTTCGACCCGAACTCCCCTCAACCTTTAGGTACCGACGCGGAGGACATTCCCAAAAGAAGGCGGACATCTGTTGTTCATCATTGTCAGCGTATATAGCGTAGCATCTGCACGGAATAGCCGGCAGCAATTTTGTTTTACGAGCGAGTGCAAAGGCATTGGTGATACCACAAACTCAGTAACAGCGCGAAGGACTGGGCAAGGTAGATGGAACTATAAATTGTCATGATTTAATGACCAAGATCGAGTAGAATGAGCACTTACTCCTCACCTGCAGGGGGGGGACCCAAGGTTACCGCGGCGCAGTATGCTCAGACCTCGATGCATGGACGGATAGGCAGTGCCGACATTAAAAAAAGGTAGATACAAAGACCACATTGCTTTCAAGGCTAGCTGAGGCTCAGCATCAGGCATCATGAGATTCACCTGCTCATTGCTACAATATGGCAGGCTACAATATGGCCAACCACCTGTCAGTCCAGCAAGGCACGTGGCTCGGCTGTCTGATGCCCAGAAATCGGAAATCGGAAATGCGGTCATGTCAACAGCCACGAGGTTCCGCCTGGTCCTGTTGCGGCTCTGCTCTTCTCTAGGGCTCCCTCCCTATCACCCACCCAAAGTCTGTGTCTGTCTTTGGTTCCGATCTGCCCTTCTCCACCACTCACCACTCATCATTCCACTCTGACCCCAATCCAATCCAGCCCGTTCCAAAAACGTGAGCAACGAGCACCTCCAAACCCTCATCTACCACCGGCGTACATGGAACGTGCGAAATTATAATTCTCTGTGTAGCAGTGTTTCGAGTTTCCTTTCATCTGAGTTGGAATTACTCCTCGACATTGCTCCGCGGCGAGGGAGTCACGGTCGGTATTGCGCCTCCCCGCCCAGGCTCGGCTTCGTCGACAAGTTCACGTCGCTGGAACTGTACGGTGTCATCCGACCTGTACTTCTACTTCTCACGCTATTGTGATAGAACTGGATCCGAGTACTCGGGACGATTCCACGACTTGCTCGAAGCGACTTGATCTCACAACAGGCACATTACGCTGAAGCCCCGTCGCCTGCTCGGCGGCTGCGGCAGAGCGTCATCGACACCGCGGCCATGGATCGACGACGGACGACACCGACAATGCACACCTCATACACAGCCCAACAAGAGACACCGTCGATACGGCAGGAGCAATGGACATTAGCAGGGGGCTACAGCGGTCACGCGGGACACAATTATGGGGAACAGACACAACAAAATCGACAAGTAGGAGCCAGATCATTTGACTTGAACTCGACGGGAAAGGGAATTTTGATCGGCATGTTATCTGCATTCGGGTCAGCGGCAATTATTGCACTGATCCTGACAGTCGTGTACTTCTTCCGGTATACCACGAGAGGGAGGATCTTTCTCGATCGGATAGGGAGACCCGGCGAGTATGACGACGAGCAAGCTTTTCTGAGGGAGGAGGAGGATGCGTTGGAAGAGATGGACGATTTGCAAAGGGCAGAATACTTGAGAGCGAAAGGTAGGTCACGCAAACATCATGGAGGTCCACAGTTGGAGAAATCGCTAACATATTCGCAGCCTTTGTGCAAGCAAACCCTCCTGAGTCACTACAGACCGACATTTCGTTATCACAGTTCCTCGCGATTCAAGAGAAGGGCGTATCGGCGTGGGAGTTCGAGCCAGAGCTGGAAATCGCAAATTGCTTTGTCGAGCAACGGACAGAAATTGAGTTCTTCGACTCGGAGTGTTGTGTCCAATCAAACCTACCGATCCCGAAGCAGAATGAGGTGTATTACTGGGAGGCTAAGATATTTGATAAGCCAGAGAGCACTCTGATCAGCATCGGCGTAACGACAAAGCCGTATCCATTGTTCAGATTACCCGGTATGCACTCCAATCTTGCCATGAATGATCGGCACTAACGTCAGACAGGATGGCACCGTTTCTCGCTCGCTTACACATCCACTGGTCAAAGACGATACAACCAGCCCTTCCACGGTACGAACTATGGTCCTATTTTTGAGCAAGGAGATGTGATAGGATGCGGATACCGACCTCGGACAGGCACCATCTTCTTCACTCGCAATGGCAAGAAACTGGAAGATGTAGCACATGGCCTCAAGTCGCAGAACTTCTTCCCCACAGTAGGCGCGAACGGTCCATGTAACATCCAGGTGAACTTCGGACAGATGGGCTTTGTTTTTATCGAGGCGAACGTCAAGAAGTGGGGACTTGCACCGATGACCGGATCACTTGCTCCGCCACCACCTTACGGCTCGGAACAGGGCAGCATCCTTCTCGAGGGCGGCATACCAGGCATAAGAGAAGGACAAGGGTACCTCGGACACCCACACGGACACGGTCGCACAGCGAGTGCGCAAATGCGACTCGGCCGACCACCTACTTCTCCTGGTCCACAACGAAGTCCGACAGACATCTCCCTCGCGCAGCTCAGTCTCGTCAATAGCAGGGATGAGAATGCAGGCGAAGGAACTAGCGGGGTGAACACTACGGTCCTTCAGCAGCAGTATGGCATGTATCAGCAGAACGTTGCTGCGCATGGAGGACAGCAGGCGCCAGTACCGCCACGGCCGCAGCAGCAGCAGCAGCATGGACTGGCGATACAGACGCATCAAGACGACGAAGCGGAGAGCCCGCCGCCAGACTACGAAAGTCCAAGCGAGGAAGAGGGCACGCCGAGGGCACGACATACCGGCAGGAGACCCGGACTGGATGACCCGCCCATACCCAGCTACGAAGCGGCGGTTGGAGAAACAAGGCATAGCAGTGCGAGCAGGAGTAGGAGCCGAAGCGGAAGCAGGGAAAGGCTGATCCCGGACGAAGAGCGGGGACGGTAGATGTCTCGGACCAAAAAATTGACATGACTTGACGGATTTCTTTGTATCGACTATATAGCCATGAACAAGCTGGTATGAAGGGAAGGGTACATAGGTTGGGTCCATCGGGATACGCTGAGTGGCGTTTTGAGCGTTCCAGTCTGGAGGGAAAGACATGTATCAGGAGACATGGGAGAAGTGAATGTTATACTACGCTCTAGCAAAAATATCCTGTCCGAGTTCACATGCTTGGCTGAGTTTTGTGGTCGATGTGTTGCATTTAGAGTTTGTAGGCGTCATGGTTCCGGCTTCGCTGGAGACAAACTTTCACATGCCCTCGTTGAACATTCCACTTTCTGTACTTGAGCGACGAAGAAACCAGACCTTGGAGCAGTAGGACCATGGATGGGTGAAAGCCAAAGTACAAATCTCTACGAGCTCACCATCGCGCTCATCTTCCTCCAGTCGATATTCAACTCGGCGCAAGAAGAGTTCTACGTCCATCCACCGAGCTTCCCGGGCAATGCCTTCGGCTGAGCGACCCAAGAAGGTCGCCATCATCGGCTCTGGATGCTCTGGTCTCGGTGCAGCATGGGCGCTTCAATCGACGCCTCACGAGGTACATCTCTTTGAGAAAGCGGCAAAGCTGGGTGGACACACCAATACGCAGCAATGGAAGTCCCCGATCACTGGCCAAACCACGTCTGTCGACACGGGCTTCATAGTCATGAACACGGCGACGTACCCGAACTTCATACGATTCTTGGAACAGGTCAATGTGACTACAGCGCCGACGCAGATGACGTTTGGTGTGTCGAGAGACTATGGGAAGTTTGAATGGAGTGGCAACCCCGAAGGCATCTTCGCGCAGAGGAGGAATTTCTTCAGCCTCCGGCATTGGCGGATGATCTTTGATATCGTCCGATTCAATCAATTCGCCCTGGATCTGCTGAGGGAGGACGACGAATTGTCCGCAAAGGGTCAGGGCATCGATGCGGTAAAGATCAATGGGTCGAGCGCAGCGCAACACGCAAAGGCCTACAAGACCATCGGCACATACCTGCATGAAGAAGGGTACAGTCAGGGTTTCAAGGATGACTATCTTATCCCGATGACAGCTGCTGTCTGGAGTACAAGTCCGGACAAGGCGAGCCTGGACTTTCCCGCCATAACATTGATACGCTTCATGTGGAACCATCATCTCCTGACGACCATCGCTGAGCGACCCCTTTGGCTTACCATCCCCGGCGGTTCCCAGAAGTATATTGACGCCATTCTCAAGCGTGCCGACTCCAAGCGTTTCAAGGTCCATCTCTCCACCCCAATCACTGAAGTCCGCCGCCTCAGCAACGGTAGCAAACAACTCATCTACTCCGCCCCGTCCACTGGCCCTCCCCGCCCTGGTGTATTCGACCACGTAATCTTCGCAACCCACGGCGACGAGATCCTGCCTCTCCTCAACCCCTCCTCCTCCGCCTCTCCCCTCGAAGAATCCATCCTCTCCAACTTTCAAACCACCGAAAACATAGCCTACCTCCACTCCGACCTCTCCCTCATGCCGCGCCGTCGCCAAGTCTACACCGCATGGAACTACCTCACCACATCCTCCGCCTCGGAACTCGAGCACCCCGCCGGCGTCGCCCTGACATACTGGATGAACCTCCTCCAGCATATCCCGGAATCCAAATTCGGCCCGGTGCTAGTGACCATGAACCCTCCTCACAAGCCCGCCGCGGACCAGATCCAGGGTACATACCGGTACACTCACCCGTTGTACACACCGGCGGCAGTGCGCGCCCAGAAGGAACTAGAGGACATCCAGAACGTCAACGGATTCAGCTACGCCGGTGCTTGGACGAAATACGGCTTCCATGAAGATGGGTTCAGCAGTGGGTTGAAGGTGGCGATAGAGCACCTCGGCGCAGAGATCCCATTCGAGTTCAGGGACTCGACGTTCAGTAGGGGACATAGGCCAGATTTGAACCGGCAGGATCACGTGGTCAGGGCGGTGGTGAGGGTGGTGCAGAGGTGGATTTTGTTGGTCGAGTTGGTGCTGAGCCTGTGGCCTGTGGCGTGGGTGATTGCCCTGTTTGGAGAGACGCATGAGGTTCTGATGGAGAGGATGGAGAGGAAGGGGAGGTAGACCGGGCTGAGCTGGGGGGGGAATGGGGCAAGGGGGACGGAAAGCGGAGTGGAGCTAGATCTGTAGATGTAGTGTTTGTATAGACTTGCTGTTCAGTACCTGACCTGGATGGTTGACACGTCACATACGACTATCAAAGTGCTGGATTTATGTGTCCAAGGAGGTAGGTACGGCAGGAAGAGGACGTGGTCGTGGAAAGTGATTCGCAACGCGGAGGTCTGTGCGCAGTCGCCCTTTTGGCCCCCTTGGGCGACGCCAGCTTCTGTACTCTCTCTCTCTCCAAACTCGTGATACGACAACTTCGACTTTGCCGTCCGACATTCTCAAGATTACACATCTGTTGATAACAGGTCGATCGTCATGGCGCCGGCGAACTCGGGACCGATGTATGGCAAGGACGAGCGGGCGTTATGTTTTCACCACGAACTTCTCTACGAGGCGAAAGTGCTGGATGCGCGTCTCGTGGATGCCAACGACAAGAAGGGTCCGTGGCAGTACTTGGTGCATTATAAGGGATGGAAGAATACGTGAGTCTTATTGTTTCTCTATTGTTGTTTTCCTATATGATTGTCGCGTGGTACGAGATGAGTCTGTGGCTGGTTCTAGCGGCTATTCATGAATTGTGGACAATAAGAGGCACTGAGAAGCTCAAAATCATCGGACGTACGGCTTCACTTCTGCAAGCTTGAAGTCATGGTCTCTGGCCCTCTTTCTCGTCTTGTGTCTTCTTTGCCCCTGCTCTAGTTCCTAATGGCTCGCCGAAAGAACCCGCCAGCTCCGCCGCTGAAGGAGAAGCCATCTGTAACCATGCCGTCAGCAGAACCATCACCAGTGCAAGGCAAATGTGCTACGAAGAAGATCACTACCACAGAGATCACAAAGAAGACAACCACTCGCACTACAATCAAGATTACAGCCAAGACTGACGTAAAATCTGACAGGTGGGATGACTGGGTCCCGCAAGACCGACTTCGGAAATTCACAGATGAAAACAGGGAATTGGCCAGGAATCTGGTCCAGGAGATGAACGCACAGCGCAAGTCGACAGCATCGAGAACCAGCAATGCCGCAAGTGTCAAGAAGAAGGTTGCCGGAAGTGATCGTTTGGGTAGTTCAGCCAGGGCGAGCGAGGAAATTGCCCCGAGCAGAGGTACCAAGCGTGGCAGAGACGGCAAGGAGGTTGAAGGCACCGAGAAGGTCGGTCCGGATCCATAAGCCTGCAACATTGACAGCTAATCCGCTTCCAGGAAGAGGATTACCTCCGCAGACCAGCAGTGAAGCTTCACATCCCGGACAGTCTCAAATCAATCCTGGTCGATGACTGGGAGAAGGTCACCAAAGATCAGAAGATCGTGCCTCTTCCATCAAAAACACCCGTCAACTTGTTTCTGGACGATTACGAAGATTTCGAGAAGCAACGTCGTCGGGAAGGAAGTGCAGACTGGGACATTCTCGAGGAAGTCGTCGCCGGAGTCAGAGAGTACTTCAACAAATCGCTCGGACGTCTCCTTCTGTACCGTTTCGAGCGGCCGCAATGGCAGGACATTCATGGCCAGATCAACAAAGGTACTGGCGATCTCAGCGGCAAGCAGGTCGCAGATGTCTACGGCGTGGAGCATCTCTTGCGTCTCTTTGTATCCTTGCCCGACCTCATTGCGCATACCAACATGGACTCACAAGCTGTCTCGAGACTGAGAGAAGAACTCTTCAAGATGGTATCATTTGCCAGCCGCAACATCCCAAAGTACTTGTCCGAAGCGTACGAGCATCCTGGAGACCAGTATATTGAGTCTGTACGATGAGCAGTCGATTGCGGTACACAACAGATCATCTAGCCTGGAGCACTTGGCGACTAGGACAAAGTGCTCCAATGAGTCTTTACTAGAGAGACAAGCACTTCTCGACCCAAACGGCTTGTTTCAGGAAGTGGCATGGATTTGATCGGCAGTCTCCGGTGGATCGCATCGAGCGTTGGATTGATATCGAGATACACAACGTTGCGAGGGCGTTGTGGAGCAGAACGTGGTCTCTGCTGACGGAACATGGTCAGCGTCATTCATTGCACGTACTCTCCGGCTAGCGACAACTCGTCGCCTCGAGTGATGAAGTAGTGAGGCAGATAATGTACAACAATACTTTCAGACACCTGCTGATGCTGACCTGGTTCGTCCTGGAGGAGTAAGTAGCGTGCGGTTCTATACGTGGCCATCGAAAGTCACTCGTCTTTGCCGCCAAGGATCTTTTTCCCGCACAGCAAACCTCATGATGCCTCTACTGGTCAGTGAGCAGCTGGGTGTAGCTGGGTGTAGCTGAAGATGATGACAAGCATGACATGGCAACATCTGGGTTGTCCGAACAGCTGGACGCCTTGGCATGAACGGCTTCCTCAACGTTCGCGCATCCATTCGCCTCGAATACCTCGGTTCCATCGACAAACAACTGGTATGATCTTGCTGACTGCCGATACATTTTGCGTTCGCTTGTCACAAACAAGATCCCATGCAGAAACACCATGCAAAGAGTCATCGTATCACTCCGAGTACTGGTGGTGGCAAGTCTTCATTGACCACTCACTCAGAGTATCAGCCAGACAGTAATGAGAGTGAGTCTCTTCTTGAAGACCCAGCATCATATCGATCCTAATCGTGCCACATCGTGGCGAAGGACAATCATCGCCACGTGGCAGCTCCACGCTCACCATCTCAGCGTTCTCGCCTTGCGAGACCACTAGATCTCCGTTGCCGCGCCATCTACACCGCTGCCAAGGTATCTCCCCAACGGCGTCTACAGCCGAGCCTCTACCGGCATGCCTTGGCAGTACCATGCTCCTCACTGTCTCCAGTCCTACAACCATGCATCTGCGACACCGTGTGCTGCATCCGGCAGTAAACGCCTAGTAACGTGCCCACGAGCCCGCTGAGGGAACCACTCATGGCCTCTGAGGTAAGTGGGGTCCCTTTCATCCCGTCCCGTCCTATATAGTCCCCCTCTTCAGGCCAAGCCACCCAAGCACCTCGTATCCCACCGTCCTCAACCTTTTAGCCAATCCCACACCTCACCCACGCAAGACACGGCACATCCTCAGCCCTACAGCCGATGAAAGTAGCCGCCAACATGGCAGCCGGGTATTTCGAAATGGAAGAAGACGGGTGGGCCTGGTTCGGCGTCGTGACGGCCATCTGCGTGATGCGATTCGTCTCGCGCATCCTGCAGCAAGGCGGGATCAAGAACCTCCAGGCCGACGACTGGTTGATGTGGGTCGCGTACGCCTTCTACACCGCTTCCGTCGTCAGCTTGACCGTGGTGGCGGGCACGCACAGTAATCTCTTCCCCGCCGGGACGGATATCTCGCACCTCGACGCCGGGGAGATCGCGGATAGGGTGTATGGCAGCAAGTTCCGCGTCGTGGCGGAGCAGATGCAGATTGGGTGCGTGTGGACGGTCAAGGCTTGCGTGTTGATCATGTACGAGAGGATTACGAAGGGGAGGACGGAGCAGAAGTTTGTGAGGGCGTTGGCGGGGTATACGGTGTTGGGGTGGGTGGTGATGGAGGCGATGTATTTCGGGGTGTGGTGTAGGCCGTTTAGTCAGTACTGGTGAGTACCGATGACGAGGCAGAGGAGGGATGGGATGCTGATAAAGATTGACAGGGCTGTGCCGACGCAGAATCCCCAGTGTTCGGCGGCGACGAACCATTTGATCACTTACGCCGTGTTCAACCTCTCGACCGATGCCGCTTGCCTGGCGATTGTTCTGCCCATGTTCCTTCGCACGCAAATGAAGACAAGGAAGAAGGTGGCGATTTGTTGCGTTTTCTCCGTCGGTGCGTTCAGCATGCTTGCCGCAATCTTGAACAAGTACTACAGCTTCACGAATCCATTCGGGGTGCGCTGGACGGAATGGTACTGCCACGAGAGCAGCACGAACATGCTGGTCGCGAATCTACCGTTCGTCTACACCCTACTCAGAAGGGTCTTCAACCTCAAGAGCCTGGACAGCACGACTGGCAAGTACGGCACTGGAAGCAAGATTCGAAGCTGGTGGACAGGTGCGAGGAGTCAGATCATGTCGGGTGGCAAGACGACGGTGACGGCCACTGCGGTGGGTGGCACCGTGGCAGGGACTGTCATCGATAAGAGCCGTGATCTCGAGAAGGGCAGGGCCATTGGACAGATTCCAGAGAGGGATGAGGACTCGATCAGTCTCGAGGAGGCGCAGAAGACGTTTGGCATGAATTACGTCGATACCGGGGTATTGAAGACTACTGTCATTACCACTGTTGAGGACAGGGAGAGCGCGTGAGAGGACCAGGCTCTTGTTGATGTATGTTATTCTACCGTAGGAGGACTTGAGGGAGAAGTGAGATACCCATACAGTACCTGTAGTTTTACTTTGTGCCGTACCTTCAACACTTTTGCAAGTATCCCACCTCGGACCAGATACATGCTGTCGACAGAGTCTGACCCGGCAATGCGGTTAACATCCATCGGAAGATGATCAGCGTGCACTCTGCCTTGTCAGATTCTGACCAAGATCCTGCGAGGAACCTGGGAGGAACCGTCACGCCGTCAACGACCTTGCGGTACCCACATGGTCCATCCCCAACCATGCGCAGCGCCGAACAGGACAGGACAACGTCGATCAACGATTCCGGTCAAAGCAGGCAAGAGACAGGCACCGTCTGCTCCAGTTTTTTGCTTCTCAACATGGTGGGGATATACAACCGTTGCGCTGTCCAAAGAAATTTCTGTCCGGAGCCCCTCACCACCATGAATGGATTTTTTTCTTTCTTTTCTTCCTTCTTGCGATTCGTCGGTTGGGTTGCATCGATGACCATTGTCTCCACCGCCAACAGGTTTACAGGCTCTGTCGGTTGGGACTGGATGCTTTTTCCTTGCGCAGACAGGAAACCATCGAGACACAGAGCCACGTCGTCAGGTGTACATAGGTCCCATCGAGCCGGGGAGACGAGTACACATCATCCAGCGAGAAAAAAGTGGGTATCTTCAGGACGGCATCCTGCCGAAGCTACTGGACTGAAGGCTCTTCTGCTGATGTGAATCCCGTCGCTGTATGGGCCACGCAATGCACGACACAAGGACGACTTGAAGCTGGCGAGTCTGGATCGTTGCGCAAGACAGTCTGATGTTTGACAGACGCATCGCAGACAAGGATAATGCAAGATCAGCCATGTCGACTCGACCGTGCGCAAGAAGAGACAGCGACGGCCAGTTGATGAGTGAGCACACGGGGGTTGACTGTCTCTCCTGGGCGTCTCTCTTGGGCGTCTTCTTGGCCCGTCGATCTCCCTACCGTAGCAGCGTAACCTCTGCCGCAAGCCAAAACTCTGGCAAATCACATCTTTCACGTCCCTGATCCAGCTGCCTTTTCGCCCAGCAAGATCTTCTACTGGCATGACGCAAGGTTGCCTCTGGTTGCTGGTCCAATATCGGCATCCCTGTCTCGCACACTTTTGCTTTTGCACTTGTTCTTGGTCTACCCGCTTGCGATTTCCGTTCGTTTGCTTCTGTTGTTCGCATCTCGGGTGACCGTTGCACACTCCCGACTTCACTCGTCGACGCGCTTTTCCCTCACTCGACCATAACAAGCCGCGTTTCGAGTCGGTGGAGGCAGAGCAATGTGTCTGCAATTGTCGAGCAGCATCCGTCGTGCTTGTGAAACACTCGTCGGCGATAAACATGCGCTGGACATGGCAGACAAGGTTGTTGGCCAGGTCTGGGTCTGCAGAGTCACTAGTCCACTTCTGGTCAGGGGAAATTAGCACTTTGCAACACCAGCGTATGATGCTCACGCAAATGTACTGGGGCCGCCCGCCGTCCCTCCATAGTCTCGGGATGGCGCCGGCTGTACCTGAGCTACGAGAGCAATTCAACCAATCTTTGTTCGAGAGATGCTCTGTACCTGGCCAATCCTCGACGGCTCGATGTCTCTTCGGGTGCCGCGCGGTCGTAGAGCACAGTTCCCACTCTTCTTGGTCCTCATTTCTGCAGCTCGGCACAAGAGAGACCGCGCTTGCTTGTCTCTGCTGTCGCTCCGTTGGGAGACTGTGCATCCGTCGACCGTGCGGCGAAATGAGAGTTTGGTCTCCCTCTACCAACAACTCTCCTTTAAGGTCCTACTCGGCCGTTTTCCCTCGCGCTCCCTTCTTCCCTTTATCGACAATCTTTCGCACGCACACTCGCGATCAAATTTTTCCCGTCACCACGAAACAATACCGAACGTGCGATTTCACTCCTTCAATCGCACAGGAAGGTCACAGTCATTCTTTAACCACAATCAACCAACTCTCGCTCTACCAATCCAAGGCAATCACATCAGTCTACTACCCTTGACTATAAACACACGCCGGATCGCACGTCTGACTTTTTATCGCACGATACCCACATAACATCACGAATATACGAACAGTCACGATGAAGTCCATCGCGTTCGTAGCTGCCGCTGCGCTCCCTTTCACCGCCGCTCTCAAGGAATCTACCTCTGGGGGTGCTAGGGTTCTCAACAAGTGCAACTATGCGATCCCCTTGAAGAGCGTTCCAGCCATGGGTGTCGGTATACAGAACGGACAAGCCTCTGAGAAGACTCTCGCCGCGAACGGCCAGGGCGACAACGAGTTCTTCACCCCATGGATCCAGCTCCTCGTCTCTGGTGGCTGGTCTATCAAGCTCAACACCATTGGCAGCTGGACCAACATCATGCAGTTCGAGTACACCTGGGCAGATGACGGCCAGCTTTGGTACGACAATTCCTTCGTCGACGGCGTTGAGTCTCAACACCCGAAGTGGTCATTCGACTGCCCCCTGTGCCCAGAGAAGCCTACCAACCTTGCCTACCAGCACAGTACCGATGACGCCGCCGGCATGCAGAAGCCATGCTCCTCTGATGCTACCGTCACTTTGATCCTCTGCCCGGAGAATGGCGACGCCAGCTCCTCCAGCCCAGCAGCTGCCCCTGCTCCAGCTTCATCATCGTCAGCTACGCCAACCACTCAAGCCCCTGCTCCCACGACCACGACCACCACCACCACCACCACCACCACTCCTCCTGCCCCATCTACCACCTTCGCCACCTCCACCTCATCCAGCCTTCCGATCAAACAAGCCGCCGTCGCAGACGCACCCGCCGAGAACGACGATAGCAAGGACCAACCCGGCAGCCCCGTCATCGTCACAGCGATCGAGTACAAGGTCGTCACTGCCCTCGTGTACGAGACGGTAGCCGCACAGGCGAAGAAGAAGAGGCACGCACACAGACACCCTCACGGACACGCATAGACTTTCTTTTTTCTCCTTGGGGACAAAAAGTTAGCATTATGAATTTCCGCAGCGCTTCTGTTTCTTAGTGTCGATACCACCCTCTCTGTTCTACTTTCGCCTCTGCTGCCGTGTTTAAGACACCACCAACACCACTACATTCTTGTCGATTCTTTGACAACATCTATTTCGATCTCTGGACCAAACCCAGGCGCTCTACACAGCTGATCGTCGCGTGTTTGGCGAAGAGGGACGATATATCTTGGGGGATGTGTGCGCGCTATTTATTTACCTAAACTTGGGCCGCTTGCATACTGGTTATGGGGTGTTGATGGGATATACGCTGGAGGAATCTTTTATATGATTTGATATCATGAGGCGAAATGAACGTTTTTAATTTCATCTTGCTCGTCGTCGTGCATCTGTTCGAGTGATGTTCAACACTGCTGTCGTCGGAATACACATTTGTCTCTATCGATTCCATGATCGATAGGTCACGCCAGGGAGACGTTGACCATCTTCGGTCGCGCATTGCGCATGGCAAATGTTGTTGATTGCAAGCATAACGGCCCACGACACTAACCTTGGTCGTGACCGCGCCTAGTTTTTGAACAACGCTGTCAAATTTCTTACACAACGCATCTCGCTGTCTGCCCTACCTGTGTTTCTGACACATTTCTGGAATTCGTGTGCAGTCATTTCACACCAGGCCCTGCAAGTCCATTTGCGCATGTCAATCGCGGTAAGCAGTCGTACGACCGCATGGACAGGGTAATTTCCTTCCCTCCCCCCCCCCTCATGTTCGCTATACTTGGATGAAGCGCGTCTCCCCCATCCTATGAGCAGAACGGAGGCACACAGGTGCGTTCTCGCGCCGTATCGCTACACTGACCGGACTGGCCCAACGCACTGCTCATCGCGAACACAAACGGGCAAGACTACAGAAATGTAGAAGCGATCACTCGTTTATGCGATGAAGATGTCTGGTGTGAGAGAGCATGATCTACGCTGTCATTTATTGCGAATAGGGCTCAGGAACACCTACCTTGCTCCAACTTAGTTCCCAGTCCGACAGCCCTCGCGTGCTGTACTCGGAATAGCACCATGTCAATGTCCCTCCACCACGTGCTCAGAAACCCTGCTATACATGATCCCTGTGTCCCTATAGCGAGTACCTGGTCCGGCGAGGCTCAATGACCCAGGGCTTGCTCTCTCGGCTTGTCCACGGGGGCATATGGCTCAGGGCAGGCCGACTTCTCACGTCATGTAACCGTATCTCTATTTTCCCAGCGACAGAAATAGCTCTCGAGAGGAGGCAGAAGGGGAGTAAACATCGCCGACAAGGTCAAAGAAACACAGCTTGTTGCCGTGCGTAGGTGCTTGTTTCAGCTTCACGTGCGACCACTTGGCCTTGCCTCCGTTGACGTTCTCTTGACGAGAGACGCGGACACGTGCATACCCGGGAATGCTACCATTGCATGGTCGCCGAGATCGCAGATCCGGACGGGTGATCAGGCAATGTGGATGAACGGGTGGAGAGGGATACAGTGTCAACCACCCACGTCAGAAAAGGTGATCGATCGAGTGTAGACTCTCTCTTGGGGCAGTCGACGGCGGGAGGATTAGGGGAGGAGTCCGATCCGATAGTCGATAGCGTGCGGCACCGTATTCATGTCAATCGGCCTGGCCAAGCCAAACCGCATGTGGTGTTACTCGTCTTGAACAGGCAAGGCAACATGGGGATGTAAAGATGTGCTTTCAAGCATTTCCAGAGCGATGCTTGATTGATGACGGCATGAGGATCACAACGTGCAAAAGGGAGGTTGGTTAGTGTGTTACAGGTTATGCAGGAGTAGTGGATATGTGGAGGAGGAGCGGGGCGATGTATAGGCCAGATACCGAGATGCATCCTGCGCTGTCACCATCTTGGGTATGCAGAGTCGTTTTGCGATGCCTACGAGTGCTTTTGATCGTGGCAGTGGACCTTTGAAACATATGGCGCGGGACGGATACTTTGTCGCATAGTGCTGTTCTTGATAGGGATGTGCCGATATCCCACAATGGCTTCCACGCGAAAATTTGCGCCGACATGCGGGTGATGGTCGATCACTGATTGTCAAAGTTCTCTTACTGGACAGTGCGCACGTCGATTGATCCTCCAACTCCAAGCGAGACAGTATGCATTCTGCCAGAGTCGCGTTCGAAGTCGTGACCGTAGAGTGTCTCAGTCTCGAGCAAACCCTGCGGTCTGCTTGGTGGCCTCCAACGGCTACGAAATGAAGGCGGTAGGTCGTTTATGTAGCCCCATGGAAGTTGCTGAGCTGTCAAGAGTATTCTTAGATTGTCCACATACCATGTGGCATGGATCCTTTGACTCGGGTAAAGTGCAATGCCGCATGAGAAAATACTTGAAAGAAAAAGTGACGAACTGACCAATTGCAATTGCAGCCCATGCTCGAGGCTATCTACCACCACCACGTGCGAGGAAGGAGCCAAGTGTTCGGTGCAGAGACGAGTCAAGGAGATGGTGTACGCTAGACTGTATCATTGACTCCGAAATGTGGCATAGATAGCAGATGCCCCATGAGTCGGAGACAATCTCTGCTCGGCGTGGCGTGGACAAAGCAAACAAGTGGCATTTCTGGTGTGCCCCCTGAGGGTGCAAAGTCAGCGGCCTGGCCTTTCACCAGACCATCCAGCGGGACAGATGAATCATTCTTCTGAGCTTGTAGTTGAAGCGACTCGCACAAATTTGCCCGAGCTTTACGAGAATCAGGGCCAGTCTCATGAAGGTTGACCCGGGGGAAGGCACATGAAACACACGCTACCATCCGCACCAGTCACCTCGTCTCCTACTGATCGACAGTGCGAACAGACAACCAGAGGGCTTCTCTTCTCGATCCAGTCTGGTACTAAACACTCCTGGCCTAGTTACCATGTTCCACGCATGGGGTTGCCTCAGGGCCGGGCAAAAGCCACCCATGCCACATACATGAAGTCCCGGCAACCCACCCACTTGGCCATCACAGAAAAAAGGGAGCGCAGAATCTTCGACTGAGTTGCTACATCCAAGGTGACGATGCAACGATAGCCTTGCTATACGACAGCAGATTTCCCGTCAGACTCGCCAACCGATTCCTCTGGACTAATCGCCACTAGCCCTGTTGGCTTGACGGCCTCGACAGCTGAATACGCGTTTCGGAACATTCCATCTTCATGTTCTTGGACCCTGCTATGGCGCATTTGCACGTAGCGGATCTGGATAGGAAGAGGCAGAGTCGAAATGTGAAGAAGATCAGAACCCATTCGCCGGCCTCTTCGACGGGTACCTTCTTTGACGACGATCAGCACGTTCGTGATGATCTCCCGGCTGTCGATCAAAGTACTGACCTGGTACAGGGCGAGACACAGTCCTTGAAGACATCGTGGAGTGGTTCGACAAGAGCAGACTCTGCCATGTCGTCGCACAGTGATGAAAGAAAGGCCGGTGAGCAGAGGCCGCATACGTTTGAGGTCAAGCCTACTGCCGCACTGCCTCCAGCGCCACAGATTCGGGAATGGTCGAGAGGTTCACGAGCTTCGACTCGTCTGGACATGTGGCCGCCGGCGTTGCGGATCATGAAACCACCTACCTTTGAGGATCCACGACCCTCGCCAATGCCACCAGGCATGCTACCGAGCACTGTCTACGAGGCGCCGACTCCGACAACAAGATCGCCAATCAGTTACTCACCTTCTTCGTACAGCCCCTCTGCCGAATCTGTCATGGACCGACCTCGCCCCAAGATGCACCGACGATTGGAGTCTGCAGTCCAAGACGACTCAAGCTCACCATCGTCGAGGAATTCTGACCAGAGCATCTATTCGACACTACCAGATAGTGGCGTCAGCTTTGGTGACGCATGGTTGTTGAAGTCGACGGCCACAAAAGCGAAGACGCCAGGTACTCTGAACTCGCTAGCTGCCATGGGCTCGGCACCCAGGGAATCAAGATACATCAGGAGAGGTTCCCGAGCGACTCCGCTGTCACCACGATTTCCCATGGCTGGCAAACCCACCGACTGGACCGCTGTTGCGCCATCCCCGCGATATCGACCTGAACGATTGGCAAAGATGCCGACACCGCCTCTCAGTCCGTCGCATTCCGTCAGCGACATGTGCGGCTCTCAGATGGCATCTGCCGATATTGTCATTGGTCGACAGGTGACAGTCAAGGGGCACGATCGCTCGTCCAGCGTACCGGAGTCTGCGATGAGCCCAAATAGTCCAGTCTTCAACGAAATAACCTTTCCGTCGCCGCCAGGAAACCCTTTTCGTAATACTAGGATCCACTGTCCCGCCTCTCCGAGAGACGAAGACCTTATTTCTCCTTGCACTGTACTGCAAAAAGAGCTTCCGCCCCAACCGTACTCCAAGCGACGATCGCTATCCGCAGACGAGGCTGGTAAGCGCGTGAAGACGATCGAAAGGATAGAAACGGAGACGGCAAACAAGTACAGAGTGATGCACTCGACGCAGAACTCGGTCAGCACTATCAGCTTGGGCCGTCCCGATCGAGTGACGATGTTGAGCGAGACACTGCGTGAGATGAACGCCAAGTCAGCGGCTCACTACGAGCGATACACAAAACTCCGACAAGGCCGACAGTGCCTACACAGCGAGATCTTAGTAGCACTGCAAAGCACCACGACGCGATCGAAGAGTGGAAAGACACCGCTCCAGCTCCAGATCGAGATTGCCACCATGGATGCCGGAATCGATGATTGCATGTCGAAACTGTCGACACTCGAGAAGAAGCGACAAAAGCTGATGGAAGAGCTGCTGTCTCTGACCATTGCCAGGTCTCCAAGCAGCATACACAGCAGGAACGAATCGCTAGGCATCCAGGAAATCATCCAGACGCCGGGTTCTCCACCCATCGGGGGTATGGCCGCGATGATGGCCAACTTTTCCTTTGATAACAAGTATAGCGACAAGACCCTACCAAAGATCCCGCGAAGAGAGGTCATGAGTCAAGCGAGCTTGAGCCTGGCGAATGTCATGGATTTTTTGGACACCGATGACCAGGATGGATTTTAGACGTGTCTGATGTACGATTAGATATGACGAAAACGGCTATTGCGCGTAATAGAATAATGTTCAACTCATGCTTGCCATTCATACAGTGTCTGTATGCTGCACCACGCACTCCAGTGACCGTTGTGAAACGTGCAAGATCTTGGTTTCGTTCTCAAAGTCAATGGTCCACGATGTCTGCGAGCCTGACGGGCTTATTGGGCTTATGTCAGACCATGCGATCCTTGGACAGCCTCCTCGACGCAACCAGATGTGGGAAAGGCGTTGCCACGGTGGCGCGGACTGCCAAAGATATTTCGAACATGTCTATGAAGCTGATTACTGAAGAGACATGCAAGCCGACCTCGCATGTCGGCCGAGAAGATGGCGAGCAGCGGCGATCGCGGTGGTGTGGACGCCGACCATGCAGCTAGATGCAGTGGTGTCTCTGTGGTAATCCGCTCTCTCGCATCCATGTCGGGCCAGACGGCTCCCTCCAAGGAAACCCTACCACTTTGCCCTAACCTCCGCGCTGATGTGAGCGACCGAGCAAGTCATCACGTGGGCGCCACAGAGCCGGCTTAACCGTTTACGGATCTGCAAGATGACAGAAGGTGAGCATTAGGTGTAAGGTGGGGTCGCCCGGTTTAGATCTAGGTATGTAAGAGGTGAGACTGGCCACAGGGCTTACAGATTATTTATACATCTGCCTGTTGACCTACCATTATTTCGATGCTTCCATAGAACATTCTCATCATGGACTCTTTTATCCTGGTTGACAAGAAGCTTATGGGCGTACTCTTCGGCTTCGTTGGCATTGTAAGCTAGCTATATCGACTCTACATCTCGCTGTCTGCTAATGCACTCTAGGTCGTTGCTGCAAAGCTGTTCGATGCCATCTACCTCATCTTCCTTCATCCTTTGAAGAAGATCCCTGGACCATGGTACGCCAAGGCATCACGTCTACCGTATGGACGTCATCTGCTCAGCGGCTCTTCAGTCTCTTGGTTGCACGACCTCCACAACAGATATGGTCCTGTCGTGAGATACTCTCCCAACGAGGTATCTGTCATCAATGGCGATACTGCATGGCAAGAGATCTATGGTTTCCGGACAGGCAAGCAAAAGGATGGTAGTGCCTTCCTCAAGGATCGTGTCTGGTATGCACCATCTATCGACGGGATCTCATCTCTCCTCACTGCCGATGATGCTGCCCATGGCCGACAGCGCCGTGTTCTCTCCCATGCCTTCAGTGAGAGATCGCTTCGCAGTCAAGAATGGCTGATTCAACAGTATGCCGACCTTCTCGTCTCGCGTCTCAAGGAGACCGACGTCGCTGCCAACCAGGCCGCTGACATGACACAATGGTACAACTGGACCACCTTCGACATCATCTCCGATCTCATCTTTGGCAATCCCTTCGGCTGCCTGGCAGAAGTACATACGCACAAATTTGTCCAGCTGCTTCTCTCGTCTATCAAGTCATTCTCACTATTCTATTGCATGTCGTATTGGCCCATTCTCAAAACCCTTCAGAAATACGTCATGAAACCCGAGCTACTCAAACAACGTATGGAATGGATAGTCCATGTAAAGACATCTACTACAAGTCGTATGGAAGCCGACACGGACCGTCACGACTTCATGACCGACATCCTCGCCAAGCAGCGCGACGAGAAGGACAAGGGCAACCAGGGCATCACGACGCAGGAGATCATCAGCAACGCCAATCTGCTGACGATAGCTGGCACCGAGACCACCGCGACAGTCCTGACTACCACCAACTTTCTTATGCTCAAGAACCCTGAAGTATACCGCAAAGTCTGTGACGAAGTCCGCGGCAAGTTCTCCTCGCAAGACCAGATCACCGTCGAAGCCGCGAATCAACTTCCATATACTATCGCCGTCCTCAACGAGGCCATGCGCTACATGCCTCCCGTCCCGGCTGGCTTCATCCGCAAGGTACCGAAAGAAGGAGCTTATGTATCAGGCTACTGGTTCGATGGCAACTGCAACGTACGTCCCAGCCCCCCTTCCACCCTCTCCATCCCATGATTACTGACCACTCCAAGGCATCCGTCTCCATCTCCCAATACCCCGCATACCACTCGGCCTCCAACTTCCGCGACGCCGACAAGTTCGTCCCAGAGCGCTGGCTGGATGACCCCAAGTACGCAGACGACAACAGAGCCAGCTTCTCGCCGTTCAGCTTCGGTCCGAGGAATTGCTTGGGGAAGAACCTGGCTTATGCCGAGATGAGGGTCATTCTGGCGAAGATGGTGCTCAATTTCGACATGGAGCTGCAGCCGGACAGCGAGGACTGGATTGACGGGATGGAGTGTCGGACACTATGGGTCAAGGATCCGTTAAAGGTCAAGTTGACGGCTGTGAAATGATGGAATCAATGGAGGGGGGGAGGGGGGCGGGGGACGTTTACACGAGCATAGCGGGCGTTTGGTCTTGCAAGGTTGAACAGGGATTCATAAAGTCATTACTTGTCCACGCTATACCGTCTCCTTCTTCACGTCCTCGCCGTCCGAGACTTGCACCGTCGCATCGCTACCCCGCCTCTCCTGGTCCTCATCAACGGTCTTCACTTCCCTGTTCCACCACGCCGGCGCATCCCCCATCCTCCCGGCGCCCAGACCCGCACCCTTCGTATCATCCTCGACGATCATACCCCTCGCCAATTGCCTCTCCCTGCTGACCAGCCTCAATCTATGGTTCTCCGCGGGCGTCAAATGCAGATAGAGCTCCACGAGCGCGACGTGAATCGCCAACGCCAACCACGCCGCCATCAGGAAAACCGGCCTCAACCGCGCCGCCGCGGCCTCGGGCCCTTCTCCGGCCGAGGACACCAGGACCTGCGTCGCGCTGTCCCTCGCGCCGGTCCCGCAAGCAGGGTACAGTCCCGGCACCGGGTTGGCGGCGTCGGGCACGCCGAGGTTGGTGTACATGAAGCACAACTCGTCGCAGCGAAAGGGGGTCAGGAAGTCGACGGCCGTGGTGAAGGTGGCCAGCATGCCCAGCCCGAGGACCAGGCGCAGGGTGATGATGGCGCCGGCCCAGCCCCACGTGCGGATCATCCAGGCGCGGTGCTGGTCGATCTGTAGCCGTTTGATGTTGACGTAGGCCAGGATGATGGCGGCGGTGGTCATGGCCCCTAACAGCCCGAAGTAGAGCTTCATCGCGGCCGCGCCGCCGACCGAGTGGTCTAGGATCATGAATGCGCCGACGTTGCCCAGCAGGAAGAGCAGGATGGCCATGTGTCCCACGATGCGATGGGCGAGGACGAAGCGGTGGCGCAGGGCCGGGGTGAATTGGTGCACCGCCAGGAGGGAGCCGAAGAGCACGCCGATGAGGTGCAGCGTGATTCCGATGCGCCGGCGGGTGACGCGGAACCAGAACCACTCGCCGGGAATGGAGGATTGGGAAAAGGTGCCGGAGGTGTTGAGGTAGGAGAGGCGGGCGAGGGAGAAGCCGAAGAGGGCGCCGATGGTGAGGACATACAAGGGGAAGTTGTAGGATTTGGAGAAGCCGAAGAAGCGGTAGGTTGCGCGGTATGCGCGGAGGACGAGATTGGCAGGAGAGGCCGAGGGGGAGGTGGATTTGGTCATGGTGGTATTCGGGCTGGAAAATGTGATGGTGGTGAAGAAGATTGTGATTGAGATGAAATGGTCGACTCACCTGGTACAGAGCAAGGCTGCTTTATACATACTACCTGCATGTTTGGATGACGGAGGTATGGCGGAGGAATCGTTCCTACGGACGAAGTTGTCGAGCGCAAAAGAATGGGCGTGTCGTGTCTGGGTGTTTGCAGCGGCGATCGCTATGCTTGGCAGAGATCTTCCAAGCTTTATTCCCTTTTGGGGATGCAAGATGCGAGCGGCACAGCAAGGTAGATGGCGACGTGGTATTTCAGCCAGCGCCCGAACATGTTCTGTCCCAGTCGAACGAGGGCGAAATAGCCAACAACAGCCGCTCCTTCTGAATGCTGAACATCGATCATCGCCGCACGAGATCTGAAATGGTATGTATTCGAATCGAAGATGATGGCGCGGCTTGACAATATTCCCTCCGGCCGTACACATCCTTCTCGTCCGACACATGACGTTTCTCGTCGTCGGAATGTTTTGTATGAGAGGGACAATTCTCTAGATAGATGCTTCTTTGATTATTTTTCAGTTCTGCTTTTATGACTCCTGGACGTTATCAGCAACATTGTTAAGATTGCCAAGGCATCCAGATTCGTAGTGAGACACATCACGTGACCGACCCTGTTCCAACACCTGAGCGACATCATATACTTGCTGATTTCGCTGGCGGTTTGGCCACTATGCCTCGTGGCCTGCCTGCAATAGTGTTCAGGGCCTCTGCCAGTACTGGACATAAACGCAGCCGAGTGAATGAGCTTAGCTGCACAGCGGCGTCCATTCGTAGTCTACGGTAAATATGCTGGCTGTATCTGTGCTTGGTTCTTCATCGCGAATGTCCGCCGCAGCCCCGAACTCTGCCGTCTCTCTTGTCATAGAGCAGGGCCCATTCCTCAAATCAGCTACGACTTCACCCATCAATCGAGTCACGACCCCTCCGAGTCAGCGACTTCCCCAGCGTCATTCACCTCATCGGAACCTCCATATGTCTCCTCGTCATTGTCGCTCCTCTGCTGACGCCGATCGATCTGAGCGATCCCGTTCTGCGCCACATGCTGTCTCTGGCTGGCAAGTCTGAAACTACCCTGTCCGTGACCGAGGTCGGTATAAGTCTGCATGTCCTGCGCGGGGCCAGTGACTCTCTGACCATTCTGAGCAGGGACATCCTGCCTCTGACCGACATGACCGACTGCATTCTGACCTTGCCCCTGTGTATAGCCCTTTGGCGATTGCTCCTGTCCCAGCAATCTGATCCTCCCATCACTGCTGCCCCTCACTTCGGCACCGCCATTTCCTCTCCCGTTGATATACTTGCTCGCCTCGACTCCTCCCGCAGCACCACCAGCTCCTCCGCCCCCAACCATCCCGACCCCAAGAGCCGACCCATACGTCACCCTCACAAACTCCGCCTCAACGGCAGCGCGCCAATCCCTGGCCACAGGCTGCCACCCATTCTTGGTCGCGCCGGCAATCAACCTCTTCTCCCCCTTGTCAACTTCCTGCAACAGACGACCGTCCATCTCTTGTTGGCGTAGAAGTGACTCAATGATGGAGCGGCGTTCACCGATCTGCTTGTTCAGAATGGTACGTTGGATCGCGTAGCTGTCGAAATCGTCGTGCACGGATTGGAGAGGTGCGAATGCGGAAGGGAGGGTTGTTGGACGGTCGATGGGTTCAGTGGCGCCGGCCGGAACGGAGGAAAGGCGAGGAGTGGTGGTTGGGGTAGCGGTGGTGGTGGTGGTGGTGGTGAGTGGCTGCTGGAGTAGATACTGGGGTGAGATGGTGGTTTGGATCTGGGGCTGGTGATGGTTGATGCTGGCGGGAGGTGTGAAGTGGTAGTGAGTTGGAATGAAGGGAGTGGTTGGCTGCTGGTGTACGGCGGGAAAGATCGGAGGAAGGGACTGGGCGTAATTTGTATCGAATCCAGTAGTAAAAGGACGGAAATGCGAGTAGGTCGCCGGTGCGCCGTAGTGCGTTGCACCTGTCGATGCTGGTGGTACGATAGGAGTTGTCGCTGCAGATGACACGGCCGCAGAGGTGGCTCGCCTCTTTGCTGGTCGCTCTTCTGTATAGTGTGGTGTACCGGACTGGGTAGATGTCGGATTGGCGAACTCGCTGACCATCTTCATCCATACCTCTCTTCTACCATCTGCCTTGGTCTTGGTAGCGCAGGTATCGTCGCGAAACTCTGGGAAGAAGTAGACATCGTTATTGTTCACAGTAAATGCACTGGAAAGGCCAGGACCCGGGTGAGTTGGGGGAGGCGTCAAGGCGTAGAGGCTACTGTCGCCGCTGTTCATTCTTGCCACAACTCTCAATGCATAGGGGTCGTCGATGATCTCGCCCCAAGAGAGTTGCTTGTCCACAGAAGCGTTCCGCACATGCTTCCTCTCCTGACGATCTCGGCGCCAGAGACCAACGATGACAGCTCTGGTTCCACCACCTACTTGTGCTTCGGCTTGATTAGGCCGAAGGACAGTCCTCACATCCTTGGGTAGCTCTGAGACAAGTTTTGTGACGCCCTCAGTGTTGAGCTTGCTGAAGGTGCCAATGGTGATGATCTGATGCCTTGACCGATGCGGATCCAGGTCGCGAAGCGGAGCGACGTCAAAGTCGAACAGCAATGTTTGCGGGTCTTCGAGAATAAGCTTTTGCGACATGGCTGGCAAATTACCTTGTGGATGTGTCAACGTGGGAGAGAAAGAGGTGGAGTGCTTTGATGTGAGCGTTGATGTAGTGCGCTGCGGAGCTGCTTCCTGTTGTGACAGTCTCTGACGCCACTCTTTCACGTAGATTGACGACCGTGCTCCTGCCACGTGATATGGCAGTTCCCACTGCTCCCATTGGAAGATGAGCTTCATGGTATGATAATAGAGTCCGTACTCACTCTACAAGTGCAGCGTTGGAGTCGCCGAGCCACCATGCACCATGTCCTCCGTCCCCCACCTGCTCGCACTGCAGTATGCTATCCCCCACGCCGACTCGTGTACCGTTATCTTCACCAGTGGGCGCTACCTTGTCAGGCATTCTTGCTTTCCACTTCACCGTCTGTAGCGATCTCCTCTGTCCCTCTCCCTATCTCTCGCCCTGTCGCGATCACGCCGCCCATCTCTATCGTCCTCCCTGTCTCTATCCCTTCGTCTAGGCGGCTCCCGATCTCGATCTCTATCTCTATCGTCACGGTGCTTGTCCTTGCCCCTGTCCCGATCCCTGTCTCTGTCGTCGCGATATCGATGCCTATCCCGATCGTCATCTCTGTCCCTCCTCCTGTCATCCCTTTCCCTGTCTCGTTCCCTCTCTCGGAATCGGTCCCTGCTCCTCGGGCGGTTTCGAGATCTGTCCCTTGCCCTATCCGAACCTCGCTCCTTCCCTCTATCTCGGTCCCTGTCGGCAGGCGTATCTATGCTGCTTTCTCTATCCTGCTCTCTGTCCAAGACGGCTGCGACAGACTGCGCTGCTGTAGTGTTCGTCGGTCTGGCCGGGCGCTCAATGACTTCTTCGTACTCTTCCCATTCTTCCTTGAAGTAGCTCGCTACTGTATCTTTCTCGTCATGAGCTCTTTGCGCGTCAAGCATATATCGTACCGTGCCGTTCCGTTGCTCGATTTGACGATTACGGACAGGACCACCTATGCTTGGTGAAGCGGTAGGTGCGGTGTCTGGCTGTGCTGGTGACTGCTGGACAGTGGAGGGAGCGTTCAGCGGTGTGGCGGGAGACACGGGTGATGGCTTCGTCCCGTTCGTACCATTGCCATTGGCCTTCGCATCTTCCATCGTGCTGCCTTCGTTCCACTCCGAGAAGCGGGGGAGGTCTGCTGCCGTAGCCTCCTTATTGAGCTCGATACGAACATTCAGGAAGGTGTCGAAGGAATGATCGGGCCCAACGGTGGATGAGTTGCGGTGGTGAGTGTACAATTCTAGGAGATCAAGCATAGTCTCCATGACCTCGATCCGGCTAGTGCCCCATTTCGCCTTGAGGGCCGTGTCGTCGCCGAGCTTGGAGGTCAACACAGACAGGGGAGCATTGAGGAGTCTTGCTGCGAGTTCCACGCAGGCCAGTGCCATTGTGGAGGAAGTCTGCTTGATCGGTGTGAACGTGCGGTACAAGTCCAGACATGCTCTGTATGCTGTCTTGCCAACGGTCTCGCGGTCAAGCTGGCCAAGTCGAGTGAATTTGATGACCCATTCTTGAGGATTGCGATTCCTAAAGTCAAACCCGGAAGACTCCAGCATGAGTCTTTCCAGCCCGACTAGTCGCTTCGACGGCTCCTCGAAAATCTGGAGGGTGTAAGCAAACGCACACTGCAGAGCAAAGCAGAGCGGAGCAGAGAATCATACCGGGTCATCTGGCGTCAGCTGCTCCGCGAGCGATCCTTTGAGGTTGTAAGCAGCGCAAAGGATATCTCGGGACTTCTTGAGCGTGTCTTCGATCTTGCATGCGGTGAAAAGAGCTGCAGCTGCAGCGTCCTGTGTACAAGTCAGTCCAGATCAACGGCAGACCACCAGCTGACCTACCACGTTCATATACTCGGACTCGTTATGTGCGAGACGGAAGCGATGGTAATACACAACGGCAGTCATGTAAGTCTTGACTGGTCTGCCCTCATGTCAGCATTTGCTGAGCTACGCATGGATTCTGCAGCCGTCACCACCATGACGGCCACGCGGACTACCCACAGCTGTAACGCTTTCCGCACACTGTCAATCCAAGAGACTCCCTGCAGTCTGGTAACAATATCGCGTGCCTCACTTCCGCCGTTCGCCTCGAGACGCTTCTGCACAGATTGCTCAAAGATGTATGGCTTGGCAACTTGCAGGAATGATGGGTGCGGACCAATACCACAATACAACCCATTCTCATGCGTCTCGATCGTCACCGCGGGCACCATGTCGTTTGTCGGCGCCGGGCTCACTGAGAGCCTTGGAGGTGAAGACGGCGCGAAGAGAGTTGGACTCGTGGCTTGCGGACGCGAGCTCGATTCTTGACCTCGGCTAGACTTGCCGCCAACCGCCGACTGCTCTTTGTCCTTCTCTGTTTCAACCTCCTCGCTAGCTTTTCGCTTCGTTGTCGTCTTTGCCTTTGCCTTTGGTAGTGTTTCTTTGCTGGTCTCATGAAGCCGCTGGGGTGGCTTTCGCTTGACGCATGTGTTGAGACGCTGTCGCTGACGATGAAGTTGTGAGAGAAATTCTGCCTCACCTGGCAAGAGAGTTGTCTCTGCGCCGCTTATGGATGGGTGGTCTGTCGTCGCATGTGAATGAGCGCCATCGAAAGTGATAGGATCATACTGTCCGAAATCGGTTTGATACCATGGATAAAAGGTAGACCTCGACAACATGGACTGGTGAAGGGCAGCTTGTTGAGGTCGTAGTACCGGTTGGGGCCCTTTGACTGGTCTGTCTATGGCGAATTGCACCTGCTCTGCTAGATATGGAGGCATTGGCTGACCTTGTATAGGATGCTGCCATCTGCAATTCACGCCGTAATTGCAGTGACCTCTGACCCAGTACGGACATATCAGAGGGACTAGTCCAGCCATGCTGGAGGCTTGCCGCAATGCACTTGTGACGGAGATGATATGGGATGGGTTGTGGAAGGTGGTTCTGGTAGGTAGAATTCGGGAGTGCAGGTTGTGAAGGTGCAAGGTAAGGACGTAACGAGAGCGTGGGCCACAACATTTTTCACATCGCTCTATCACATGCCAGACGGGAAGTGGAAGCAAGCTCAGGATTCACCATACGCCATCCACCACCTTAGGACTACTTCGTGACCATGCATACCACTGCCATCGCCATGAAATGCCTGTCCAACTAGGGTATCTATCGTATCTTGCCACGCTCGCTGTATCGAGGAGGTATATGTGCTGTGCTCTACCAGACGGATCTAGGTGTAGATACTCTCTGTATATGCATTGACTTGAAGACCCTTCTCCGCCATTTCTGCGTCCTGTAAGAAGAGAAGCGGCATCCATACAAGATGGCCCTGCGATATGGTTAGCGGAGAAGACGTACATGGTCATCGAACCCACCTTGATTCTATCAAGACCCCGCCTGACATCCTCGGCGGGAGTGTATTCATTGAAGAGATGACCAGTCTTGCGATCACCTCTTGGCAGGAAATTCTGGTAGTCTTCCCAGGTCTTGATGTTGTCATCGGGATCAGCGTGGAATAGCCATCTAAAGACGGTGGTGTTGTCCGTCGCGCGCTGGGTCCACATCTTCCACAGCTCATCGGACATGGGATCTTCTACAAAGGCATCCCACTCATCTCCCTCGTGCCAGGCATTCTTGATTCCAGGCGGTTGTGCGTTCGGATCGTCTTTACCGTCCAGCGTTTGTGCAGGCAGCAAGCCGAGATGCTCGCGCCAGAGGAATCTCCGGAGAGTGGCGGCGTGATGACCTGCCTCCCAGTCCTGGCCGTTCATCTTTGAGGGAAGAATGTTTGTGTCTTGCATGACGATCGAAAGTTCCGAATCGTGATAGCCGAGCTGAGACTGCAAAACAATTAGTATTGCTGGAGTTGGTAGTGGCCGCTGTACTCACTCTATCGTTGATGTTTGAGCTTCCGCAAACCGCAATCTTGTCGTCAACAATGAGCAGCTTGGCGTGGATGTACAGCTCTTCTTGGACGAAGTTCTCGGTCTCTTGCTCCAAATCTCCGTCATCCCAGACTTCCTCGCTTGGTTTCGGTTCTCCCAACATTGCATCCTTTGCGATACTATCGGCGCTTCTAACTTTCTGGTGCTCACCATCACCAGATAAACCGACCTCCCCAGCCTTCTCCTCGAAACGTCTCCTCTTCTCCGCCAGTTGCTCTTGCTCCTTTTTGCTAGTGGTCTCTTTCTCAATGTCCTCATCTGATTCTGTTGTACCCTTCTGCACGGCCTTCATGCCACCCTCCATGACTTCCTCCGCGTGAGCATGAAGAACTTCGTCGTACTTGACGCCAGAGGCTTCTTCCTGCTTCTTTAGGGCGGGTGTCTTGTTTAGACGGTCGTAGGAGCGCAGGTTGAAGACGAATACGTATTGTGTTGGGTCGAACCCTGCCTTCTTGACCTGCCCGAAGATGGAATTCTCACCACGGTTGATGGACTTGTATTGGTAATCCATGATTGCGCGAGTGCCCATTGCGGCATCTTCTCGAAGGTCGCCAGCAAAACCAGGGACCGCGGGAATGACCAGAATGACACGGAACTTGCGGTTCTCTTTAGCTGCGCGCACTACAGCATCCACGATTGCTTTTCCGATCTGATTGTGAATTGGCGATTGATTGTCACCAGTGGCCGTGACTACGAATGTTAGCTGATATCCGAATTTGACAACATGGCAGGCTTACTAAAGAACTGGTTCTCAATATATACGTAGTGCTCCGCGTTCCGAATGATCTCACAGTAGGCATTTTGGATGGAGTGCTCGGTCAAAATACCGCTCGACCAGTCTGCGCTACTTCGAACGAGTTGCGCATGTACAGATCCACGTGTATTATCGGCATCGGGACGTCCAGTCTTGCCGCTAAGAGGATGATATGGATGCCTGATATAGCCGCCCACGGGGTGCTTAGGCCTCTGCACTGCAACAAGATCTTCATCATCTCCGGTGCGGCCTTCCAGTTCCAACCAAGGATACTTCTGCTCCCGCTTGTATTTGTCTCGTTTGCAGAAGTTCCATCGCAGCACGAAATGCTCGGCGATGTCATATACGCAAGGACCGACAAGACCCATGGCCACATCGTGCCAAGGCATTCGCCCGAAGTCGGCCTTGCTGACTGGATTATTCTTCCAGTCCTCGACAGCCTCAAAATCGGCAATACGGTTATTATTCCAGTCCTGACCGGGCCAGATCTCCTTCTCCGCACCAGCTGGATGCACATCTGCGAGAGGATGCTGTCTTGTGTCCCATCGCCCGAAGCATTGATCAAGCCCTCCGATGAATGCCAGATCGTAGTCGATGACGATGAACTTCTCGTGATGTGCCCAGTAGAGGGTCATATCTCCCTGGTTCTCCAGCCAATTATGGTCGGGATGTCGCATGACATGGATCTTGCCATGGCCAGGTGAGCCTTCAGGACACAACGATTGGAGCGCTCGCTTCGTGTGTGCCGAATTGCAGGTCAAGGCTTGTGTGACTTCCTTGTAGACCACGATGAAGATCTCGACCCCACGCTCCGCTGCACGCTTCAGGATGCGGTCGAGCCGCCATTCCTGATTTTCGTGTGGAGGGCGACGAAGAAAGAGCTCTGGCGAGAGCCACCAGTCGGCGATGTACACGACCTCCTTGGCTTGCTCCAGAGCCACACTCACGGCGTGAAAGTAGTCACGTCCGTCAACATACCATTTCAAGTCGTTGCCGTCACGCTCCGGCGCGAAGCTCTCAAATCGATGGCTAGCTCCGATTTTGCTGCGCTTCTCGTCGGTCTCCTTCTCATGCTCCTCGTCGTGACGATGATTAGCGTTGAACAAATTCTGGAATTTCCCGACTTTGTGCTTGATGTGTGTTGCTTCTACCTTGACGTCGTACAGGTGGGTATCTTTCAGCTTCTGACGCAGACCCGAGAATGGGTGCTTGATCTTATCCATACCATGGTGTTCTTCGGTCTTCTTCGCTTGCTCGTCGGGCGATCGATGATCGGTCGTGCCTACAGATACCATCTTGCCGCTGATCTCTTAGCAACAAGGCTTGGAGCTGTCGAGTTCCTGCCAGTCGCGCCGTACAGCAGACCTTGTTGTGAAAAGTTGCTAGGAAGTAGGCGAAGAAGGAAGTAGAGTGGATAATCTGCCCTCAAAGAATAGATCACCAGATCAGCTTCTACCAACCTTTCCACCGTCATGCCCAACCGATTAACACACACGCGAGCCGCTCTTGCAATTCCGGCCGTCTCCAAAAATCAAGGAAAGGCCCACGGTTGGAGGAAGCGGACGAGATCCCGCAACCAAACGGGAAAACACCTCCCCCACTTTGGGCGCAAACGTCATGGCGAAAGTCTGAAAAAAGCGGACCGAGCTCCGTGCACACCACCCCACCATCGACAAGCCACTTCCGCTGGGTGGGGTCCAGCCACCAGCGCCACAATCTATGGTCGATCGTAATGATAAAGGAAATAATTCGGAGCATCTATGAAATTGTAGTATATATAGAGGAGCTACCCTGATCGATGAGATGATATCCGTCCCGGCTCTTGATACTTGTCGTCCACGGAATTCTGTCTACTACTCGACGCCGCGCTCGACTCTATCATGTCTGCATGCGAGACAGGACCTTCGAAGTGTTTCCTACCAAAGAGATACCATGATCCAAATATCCAGACCATCAAGGCTACGAAGAATACCACGGCGTAGTTCATCTACAGAATGTCAGTATTGGTAGTGGAAAAAGATTTGCGAGCTTACTGTGCTCGCCGCCGCAGGCACAATGACGGGTTGGAGAAACAGTATTGTGATAAACATCGTCCATATACATCCGATCCAGTTCAGGAACACGCTAAATTTACCCAGATGAACGGGACCGGGTTGCCAGGTCTTGCTGAATATCTTGAGCAGGATGACTACCACGTAACTGAGATCCAGCGCAATCACAGTCAGGTTGAAAATGGCCGTGATGGCAATTGTCGAAGCGAGTGCGATCAGGTCAACGGAGATGCAGACCACCACGCACAACCAGACCGCACATATTGGCGTACCAGTCTTCCCATTGGTTCTGGTCCATATCCAATGGCCCGGGACCAGCTTGTCTCTAGACAATGCAAAGACAGTACGACCAAGTGCTTGCATCGCGGTGATGGCGCACATCTTCATGATGACATATGCAGCAGAGGAGAGAACTGCACCACCCACGGGTCCCATAACATTGACGAAGATCTGGATTACCGGCTGATCCAGGTGGGTCGACAAAACCTCGGAAGGGTCGCCCATGACGAACACGAGCGATATGGTGAAGAACCCTCCAGCGAGATAGGCTAGAGCCATTGCACCACCAATGGCTCGAGGGACGATCTTCTCCGGTCTCTTGACCTCTTCTGCAATGTGAGAGCTTGCACTGCATAGAATTAGTGTGCAGTAGTCGGTCATGGTTGTAGGTAACTTACTCATAGTCTGTAATAACCCAAGACACGGACAAAAGTCCAAAGAGAACACTGTATCCCTGAGGCTCCCATCCGGAAGAAGCCTCGAAATGTGTGGCTACATAGTTGACACTGTGCTTGTCCTTGCACATGTACAATAAAGTGGTGCAGCAGATGACTATTGTGATTCCGTGGAAGATGACATATGAGGCAGTAGTTTTCGACAACCACTTTGTGTTCATCGAATTGATAAAGCCGGTAAGGATAGTTCCAGCTGTCATCACTGCCACAGTGTGCTGCGGATTTGGTTTGTAGGAGTGGGTCAATGCGGAGACGGTAGCCAGCAGGATCTCAGCTGCTCCATATTCCACAGATGCGACGCCGCAGACCTGGCCAAAGAGATTCAACCAGCCTACTACCCAAGCCGCGAAAGCTGCCCATTTGCGTGGGGCAAGTTTTGAAGCTGCGTGATAGATACCACCAGAAGTGGTGTAGGCCGATGTGAGCTCGGCCACGGAGAATGCCAACGTCAGAGCCATCAGACCGCCACCCCACCAGCAGTAGATAGCGGATACTGCTCCGCCAGCACGGAGTGGGAATCGAAAAGTCGTACATACTGTGGCAAAGCAGGCACTGACGCTAGCCGCAAAGGATATTGTAGAGAACTGGTTGAATTCTCTCCTCAAGACCTGTCTTGTATCAGTACAACATCGTGCGTGGCTCGTGATATGACTTACTGGTTGAATTCCCTGCTGCACAAGCTCCTGGTTGTCTTGTGTCAGCTCAGAAACCAGCACCACAGCCAGCTCCTTGCTTCTCCGGTTCGCTTCCAGCTCGTCGATCCCCCTTCTCTGGTAAGTAGCGCTGCAAGGAGCCATGTTGGATCGAGGATGTTCAGGTGATGATGCGAGGGATAAAATGCGGCCGATATGGATAGAAGTAGGGACAAGAGAATCATGGATGGCATAGCATCTGCGACATTTATAGTAGTACGAAAATAGAGTTCTGAATGGGCTGCCAGTAGAGGGCTCGTGATAAGAGTGCAGTGAAGCAAAATCGTGAATATTCGCTCGACGGTTAACAGAGTTCGCAGTTGACTTCGATCAAGCAATCTTCGACTATGGGCAGAGAAATCTGTCCGATCTAGCCTCCTTCACTAAGTAGTCCAGTCTGACCTCGAAATAGTCCTCTCTACAATGCTTCACATCGAACGTCGATTTGAAGCAAAGCGTAGGGTGTGTGGTAGCTCTTGTAGTCGTATGACACTCTCGCGAACATCCGGGGTGGAAGGACCTTGGGGTCCACAATCGTTTAGACGTCGACCCGATCTCCACTGCTTATCTACAACTCGCGAGGCGTCTTTATTGGCTAGCTGGGTACCCTCAAGATGCCATAGAACGTATCGCAAGTGGCCCTGCAGGATTCCGATTCACTCAGCGTTAGCTCTCCGGTAGAGCTGCGAGGTGCGCTGGAGCTGCCTGCTCCAGATAATTGCTTTTGGCGACGACGCCCGGTAAGGAAATGCAACCAGTTGAAGGTTTCCTTTTGGGAATCATTTTAGTTCGTGAGCCTCAAGAAACCAAAGGTAATGTTGACAAGCATGCCGCTAAGAACAGCAATCTGTCGTCTGCGGCTCCAAACCCCTTCTTCTCGCATGAGCCAGCAGACGGCCGCTATCGGCCAAAAGAAGCCCATGATGTTGCCCCAAAGCATGTCTTCGAGGCCGCCGTCCTCGGCACCAAAGCCTCCCTCACCTTCAGCTCCAGCTGACCCTCCACTTGCGCCACCCATGTCATTGTCGAGCCAACGATCCTCCAAGGCTCGCAATTCATCTCCAGTAGGCATAGTGTCCGGTGTATGCGTGTGAGCTTGTATAGCCATAAATTGAGTTCGAAGAGTGGCGATTTCGTCAGGATTAAATCCAGAAGCAAGCAATCTGTCAAACCCTCGAGGGGCAGCTCGAGCAGGCTTTTTGTGGTTCTCGTCACTAGTGCCGTGTGACTTGGATACTGTTGGTTGTGTGTGCGAGGCTAATTTGAGGTCCGCTTGTTCTGCTGCATTCACCTCCTCGGCAATTTCCGCGATGCTGAGGGGATCTCCAATGGAGCAGTGGATATAGACTCGAGCATTAGGCCGCGAAGGTGACAATGCTTCAGCCGGCGCCTTTCCCTTACCTTTCGCACTCGATCTGTTGGCATTCGAAGTCCTAGGTGGAGGAGGGGGTATTGATACCGATTGAGAAATGGACCGGTCATCTGCAAGCACCTTTCCAGCAGAGATGAGTCGTAGGCGGCAGTCCTTCACGGCTTCTGGCAGTTGTGCTCGGATGAGCCTCTTGACGGACAACGCACTTGTCGATTGTGGGGCGGACACAGTAAGTACCAGGTCAGGTATGGATGTTGTGAAGCGGATGACAAGATCCACTGGTCGAGTCGGAGGTGCCTCGCTTGACTTTGAATTGTCCATGGTCTGGGAGTGATATGTGATGCGTTCCACTGGCAACGGCGCTGGCTATATGCTCATGATTGAGCACAATCTAGCTTTGAGCGCAGATCGCGTCAGGTGTCGCGAGTGATGCATGCTGCTGCTTGTACGATGGAGGTAGGTTCCAATGTAACAACATATTTCGCAGACTAGCCGCCACTTGTCCGCATTTGGAAATTGCTGGCATGGATCGATTACCAATAGCGCTCGCCATTACGCTACAATATTCACTTCACGTTTTGACAATACCAGTGCATCTACTTCACATTTTGGTCTAAATCGGAGATCCAATTGCAATGGCTATCGTCCACATTGTTTTGTTCGAATTCAAGTCCACGGCTTCGCCACAAGACGTTACGGATGTGAGTTTGCCAACCTTAGGTAGGAAGCAACACCCGCGGACTGACACCAGTCGTAGGCGTGCAGGCGAATGCTAGAACTGAGAGACAAATGTAAACATCCCAAGACAGGCCTCCCGTATGTCAAGTCTTATGGTGGTGGGCGCGACAACAGTCCAGAAGGACTCCAGGTCAGTGTCGTTCCAAAAGCACGAATGTAATGCTGATTCGCACTCAGGGCGGCTTCACACACGGTTTCGTATATGAGTTCGACAGTGAGGAGGATAGGAATTACTATATCAAGGAGGATCCAGCCCACCTTGACTTCGTGGCAAGCATCAAGGATGTGGTGCAAGGCGCTCGAGTCGTTGATTTCACCCCAGGCCTGTTGTGAGAACGTCATGCCTCAGTCGTTGTGTTTATTGTAGGGTATCTTTGTACATGATCTAATCTATAGTTGTCGTGTCTCATGATATAGAGAAGCTCTCGCCGCATCCGCATTGCTCGGCTATCAGATGTCAGTGCTGTTGTGCTTGAGGGCGCATCGCCACACTTACTGATGTTTGGATTCTTGAAGACAAACCGCTGATTCAGTTTGTCTTCAATCCAATCCATCTCGCTTCCGATAATACTGAACAATGCCTTGCTGTCGATCAGAACCTTTACACCGTCCTGCTCGACTGTTTCATCAAAAGCTGCTGGCTTATCCACGTACTCCAAGTGGTACGCCAGTCCTGAGCATCCTCTGTTTTTGACTCCAACTCTTATTAGCTTCGGTTCTGGCTGATCGAGTAGTTCTCGCAGCTGAGTGACCGCCTTCGGCGTTAAATTCATTGCGGCTTTGCGCGGTCGCAGCTTGCTTTTCCGAGGCCGCGTGCTTGTGTCTGTTCCTGACTTTGTCGACGGTGTCATCTCGGAGGCTGTTCTTTGCTCGGTCCGCTGCTTCAAGTCCTTCTCTACGGCTGGGGAGTTTTCCACATTTTGATGCGCTGTTTCATTCGACATGGCTTTGGTCGGGAAGGATGGCCATGAGTCGACCTTGGATATGCCACCGGCTATTGACGATTCAGGAACGCCTGCATTTCGCGGCGGCGGAGGGATGTTTCCTTCCAGATGCTGCGGACGATGTACTGTAGCTGTCTGTAGTTGTCGCTTCGATGACTGCCTATATAGACTAGCAGAGGAGAAGGGACGATAGCAGCGAGGACATTTCCGCGCGGAAGCAGGTATTGATGGTGAGGCGAATTTGAAGATTATCTGTAATGACGGCGCCACGGACCTAGTCGCTGCCATGATGATTCGGAAGCACTCTACTATGAGTCTCGTGTCATTGGCGAAGGCGTAGGTAGATCAAAAGGGAGTCGTGACGTTGAATCAGAGAAACTTTGTGCTCGTGCTTTGAAATGTTGCCATGCGGTCTGCTGCGGTATGACGCTCGGCCTGCGTGAATCAGCATGCGCCGATTGGCTGGGGTCTACGGTCAGCTAGATCTGCGTTACCGCCGCTGGACCTTTGCTCAATTCTTTAGCTCTTGCGAATGACGAGATCACAATCCAACATGGCTCTTCGAATGCCTGGCAGAATATGTCAAGCGATCTCGCAACAATGTAGATCATTCAGCGCAACATCACAATGCAGCTGGAAATCACATACGAATGCGCTTGCCGCCCGTCATGCAGATGTACCTCCCTACCCTTATGGGCCGGTACAGTGGTACAAGCAGGCGAACAAAGGTCTATACGGAAGTCAAATGATACGATTTGGAAACAACGTCGGAGAGAAAAGTGAAAGAAAGACTCGACGGTCATGGCATCCCAATTTGATCACGCGCAACCTCAAATCGACACTGCTCGGACGATTACTTCGGATAAAAATGACAACGAGAGTCCTGCGAACGATTGACAAAGTCGGAGGTATCGATGCGTATCTTCTAGGAAGCAAGCCTTCTCGAATAAGGGATCTTGGAATGGAAGGTTGGAAGCTACGATATGAATTGCTATCGAGTCCTGGGTATCGAAATCTTGCAGCAGCGGAACAGAGGGCATTAGTGAGAGCAAGCGAAGCCAAATTGAAGTCACAGGAAATGGACGGAGAATCGATCAACACTGGAGCGGTCGCTGAGTCGCTTGATAAACCATGATCCATCGTGGATCACTAGGATCATTTTCATCCACTTCGCCGCCTCGAGAGGAAAAGGCTCGTGCTCCCTGACCCTTGACACCCCAGTATCTGACTATACTAGCCGGAAGTTAAGGAGGAATCCCAGCCGGGTCAATCACTTTACAATAATAGATGATGTCTTTGTTGACCGGCAGATCGAGCAGTCAATTGCTGGGCGGCTCTTTTGCTAGCATAGTGTCGAAATACGATTGCTTGTGTATACTTAGAACAGCTAGAACGCCGACCCAAAGACATAAAGGAGAAGCTCATTCCAGTCGAGAGAGATCGTAATACAGAGCTTGTGGCTACCTCCGCTAAGTCCGTGATATGCCAAGTCCGATCTAAGATTTTTTGCAGTAATGGCATCATCAATGACTTTGCACGCTCATTTTTAAGTATTGGTGCTTCTACACAACTACACTGGTAGGAGTCTATCACTGACTCACACGAATGCGCGCAAACGTATGGCGCTCTTCATTGCGTCAGCTGCCACAGAAGAGTCCTGATGAAGCGGCGATACAGCGCTTCTCAACTCGATCGACACCACGACCTCGTGGTAGACATGCTCCACTCGCTCGCACCGTCACGACTAGACCGTACATCCATCAATTAAGACACAACGCGACCTCAGCTACCGAATCCAGCTCTGCGCCAACGTCCCAACCCTCAGAACGTTCCGTACGAAGTCGAGGACGATCTCGAGAGAGCGTCTCGAATGGCATCCCACCACCTCCTCCTCTTCCTGAGTGGTTCCTCAAGTATAATGTCAGATTACAAGAGCCGGAGACCGAGAAGAAGGAACCTGCAGACAAAGCCCGCGCGCTTTTCCTGCTCGATCCATACAATGATGCCGAACTGCTAGCAATACCCTACGTTGAGCCCTTCAAGGCTGATAGCTTACTTCAACAACTAAAGGATTACAAGATTCCAAAATCATTCTTCAACAGCTCAGACGATGTAAAGGGCGCCACCTCGCGGCATGAAGAGACGATCGCTCGAGCGGAAGAACATCTGAAAAAGACTGAAGAGCCTGATGCGAAAGCACAGGAAACAGAAGCAGCTCAGATCAAGAAAGCAGATGGAAAATTGGAGCTACCGCCTCTACAACAAAGCCTGGACGAATCATCATGGGCACGACTGCAGGGACAACTACTCATCTACGCTACTTTCGAGAACATGGGACGACCCGACTCTAAGACGACACCGCGGAATCTCATCGTCTTCAGTCCTGAGAATACTGCACACGACGAGCTGGACAGATTTGTTGAGGATGCTGCTGATCTTGCAAATGCCGACCTGATTCGCATAGATGCTTCCGATATTGCAGAGCTGGCGGGAGATTACATCGATCCCGTAGACCACGGGCACAACAGTATTGCTGGACTTGCCTATGACGTTTACGAAGGCGGTCAGATGAGATTTACGAAAGAGCTTGCCCCCCCTCAGCAACCTTATGATCAAGCTGAAGCAAGAGAATCCGGCGAACAATCACGAGATGGCGTTGAGCCTATCGTGATAGACATGGACGCTCTAAGATCTGGTAATAGTGATGTCATGAAGACTGTTAAGAAGCGACTCGAGCAGCTTTTAGGCACGCAAGTGGTAGGCATGAGCGTAGGAATGCCGGGTATGCCAGGTATGCCTGGCGTGTCAAGTATGTCAGCGCACCAATTAGCGCACCAGCAAGGATCTTCAAGGGAGGATATGAAAGGAGATGAGCCAGAGGAGCTAGCAGAGCTTGATCGATGGCAGCGTTTGAAGCTGAAGCAGTTCTTTGAGAATCTTTTGAACGCTCCTGCCCAGAGAAAGGGCAAGAATCTGGACGATGTACCACAAAGCTTTGTGCGGGAGAAATTTGCAGACATCAAAGCTCAGTTCAAGCACCCTGATACCAGGCGAGAGCTTGTGGATGCGAGCGCAGAGAGGAAAGATGATCTTACTCGACGATATGGAAGGCAGAAACTTGCCAACGATAGCCTCAGGTTGCAGCTAGCCCACCACGTACACAACACTTTTGGAGGCGATAAGCCTGCAACAGCTGTAGTGAAGAAGCATGACCCTAAGCAGTCCATCAACTCTGGACCAGCTTCTGGCACCATCGTTCATCTCAGAGACATCTCTCTAATTTACGACTCACCCCATGGAGAGGACATCATTAAGCTTTTGAAGCACGCAGTGCTGAATCGACAAAAGAATGGTGAGAAAATCATGATCATCGGTACAGATGCAGAATTCTCCGGCGATGTCACAACGCCGCTTGCTTTGCTAGAGGAAGATGATCTAGACCGGGAAGAAGGCTTCCTCAAGTTCACATATGCACCATCACCTTTCAATGCAGTGCAAAATCCAGCTCTGACACCTTCATACCCGGTCGAGCCTGGATACCGTCGACTGATAGAGCTCAATCTGCGCAACGTGCAAGATCTCATCACTAGGCTTCGTGTACCATGCTCACCGCGACTTTTCAGCGAGATGACACGAAGCTTTATCTACGCGCCTAGAACGCAGAAACTGGGCGATACAGCTCTCTCGCCCAGCCAGATCCAGAAGATTGTGCTTATTGCTGAAGGATTCCGGTCCTTATATACTACTAGTGCGCAGCTTGAGATGCCGCATTTGGCAATCGCCTTGTCCATCATCGATGTGCTGGAGCAGAGCAGTAAGACTGTGAATGTCAATGCACAGCAGCGAGGACAACCGCAGACCAAGCAACCTGGAAACTTGCCTGGAGGCTTCCCAGGAGCAATTTTGGGAGGTTCCTCGGAGAATGAAGAACCGTCCACCCGAAAGGCACCAGGCGGCGGGAAACGCACCAATCTCGAAGAGCTCCGCAAGTTTGCCTCGAAGCATGAGCAGCGACTGTTCTCCGGCATCATTGATCCGGCTAACATCAAGGCTACGTACAATGATGTGCATGTCGCGCCTGAGACGATCGAAGCACTGAAGATGGTCACGACTTTGGCACTCATGCGGCCCGAAGCTTTCCAGTACGGTGTTCTTGCCAAGGACCGCCTCACCGGTCTTTTGCTCTATGGTCCTCCTGGAACTGGTAAAACTCTTCTCGCCAAAGCTGTGGCAAAGGACGCACAAGCTACTGTATTGGAGGTGAGTGGAGCACAAGTATACGAGAAGTATGTCGGTGAAGGAGAAAAGATGGTGCGAGCAGTTTTCAGTCTGGCAAAGAGACTGAGTCCTTGTGTCGTATTCATTGATGAGGCGGATGCACTTTTCGGAAGCAGAGGTCAGAGCGGAAATAGGACGACGCACAGGGAGATCATCAACCAGTTTTTGCGGGAGTGGGACGGTATGGATGACCATAACGTGTTCTTGATGGTGGCGAGCAACCGACCATTCGAGATTGGTAAGTCGTAAAACCCTCATACCTGAATTCATTCTCACAGCGGTAGATGATGCGGTCCTTCGCCGACTCCCACGACGTATATTGGTAGATCTACCAACCAAGACTGATAGAGAAAGCATTCTCCGCATCCACCTGACAGGCGAGACAATCGACGAGAAAGTCTCACTTGCGGCTCTCGCAGAGCAGACACCATTCTACTCTGGCAGTGACTTGAAAAACGTCTGTGTCGCCACTGCCCTGGCCGCGGTCAAAGAAGAGAACGAGCTTCTGCAGAAGCACAAGGAAGACAAGGATTTTCGACTTCCCGACAAGCGCACGTTGAAGCAGGAGCACTTTGAAAAAGCGATCCAAGAGATCAGTGCCAGTATCAGCGAGGACATGAGGAGTCTCAACGCGATCAAGAAGTTCGACGAGCAGTACGGCGATCGCAAGGGCAGGAAGAAGAAGGAGGGCTATGGCTTTGCTGGAGGGACGGTGGAGGATGATGAAGCCGCTGCTAGAGTGCGCGGTGGCGTTGGACCGAAGCCATGATCTTCTTGTTGATTACCGAGCATGGTTGCGGCACTCGAGATCTGTACGAGACACATGTACAATATGGTGTACTATACGAGATACACAGCAGTAAGACCGTGGGGGAATATAGACTCCAACGGTTAATCGTCAGATTCCCGGTGTTCTTTGGGCTGGTCTCGGGTGGGTTCGGCGGGAGACTTGTTGCAATGACACCAGCACGTTATGCTTCAGTGAACGTCGGGACCAATGTCCTACTTGGGTGGAGCGCGGTCACCGCGCTGGGCCTCATACCGAGTATCGTTGGAACGGTGCGACTCACGTGCTTGCTCAGCCGATCACGATGAGGGTTGTCATGGCGAGATCGACTCGGAGGAGACGAGGGAAGAGTGTCCCGAGGGTTTCGTGTGGACTTGCCGCGATAAGAAGGGTCATGAGAAAGGGGTGTAGAGTGGGTATGCATGAGCCAGGAGGGCAGAGGAAAGGTCAGGAGGACGTGATCGCTGTCATTAGATCTAGCATATGGATGTTGGATAGAGGGATGCTAGGTGTAACTTTTGCAATGTCATGTATCATTTTTTGGCCATCTATCTTCAAGTGCTCAATGTGCTGCATCAGAGGAAACAAATGAAAATAGCTCCGTGGAACTGCTTCAAAAAAAAACTCCCCAAAACCCAGAAGTCAGAACGTTGACCGCACTTCCTGAGCATTTCCGTCTATGCATCAATCCATCTATCATATGAGGCAATCTATCATCCCCATTCTATGCCATCGGACTTGTCAAAGGAACCGTAGAAGCCATGCGTTGCGCACACATCTAGTCGTCCTCGTCGGAGAAGACCTCCTCACCCCTCTTGCGGCGAGCCATGCGGTCCTTCTTCTTCTTTCGCAGCTCGGAAGAGGTAAGCTTGGCCTTCTTCTTGGTACCCTCGATCTTGTTGCCCATAGCATCAAACTTGTCTTCCTCGTCGTCCTTCTCAGTAAGACGAGGACCGGAGCCTTGACCCTGAACCCAGTTGTGGCCAGAAGGAGTCATACGACCGTCCATGACAGCCCAGACTTCCTCGGTGAGACCGGCGGTGAACTCGGAGTTGTGGGTGATGATAATGACACCACCAGCGAACTCCTTGAGACCCTTGGACAGGGCACCGAGAGAGTCACGGTCCAAGAAGTTGGTGGGCTCGTCGAGCACGATCAAGTGGGGGCGTTGCCATGTGCATGCGGCAAGGACGACCTTGACACGCTGACCACCTATTTGTTTGTTAGCTATGAGTCACCGCAAGGAAGTTCGGAAAACTTACCAGAAAGACCCTTCATCCGCGAGTGAGAGACAAGCTCAGCGTCGAGACCAAAGTTCTCGCAGTGCTGTTCAATCTCCTTACGGACTAGAGGACGGAACTGACCACTGGCAAGAGCCTCCTTCTGATCGACCTCGGCAATCTGCTTCTGGTGAGACTGCATGAGTTCGTTACGGGGGATCCAGGCGTTGTCGGCAGTCATCATAGGAGTCCACTTCTCGTTCTTGAGACCGACGTTGTCACCAAGCAAGAACGAACACTCGTATTCGTACGAGTTCTTGAACTTACGACGGGACAGCACACTCTGCACACGACGCTGGGAGCCCTCAATGCGGTAGATCTTGAGGGCAGCCTTCTCGTCGTCGTCGGTAATGATCTTGTTGGCGCGGTCCATGGTCTCACGGTCCTCACCGGTCTGGAAACGCCACTGAATGTACTCTGATGGCGTGCTGTCCAGGTGGTGATCGATGTGAGCGAAGGCGTGCTGCTTGATGTAGGCGATACGGATGTTCTCGTGCTGGTAGACATCACCGGAGGTGGGGATGAGCTCACCAGTGAGGACGTTGATGAGGGTGGATTTGCCGGCACCGTTGGGACCAATGACGGCGATACGGGAACCGAGAGAGCACTGGAAGGAGATGCCCTGGATCTGAGGCTTGGGAGTGCCGGGGTACTGGAACGTCATGTTGGTGACCCTGACGATAGCTTTGGCCTTGGTCTTGACGCCCTCGAGGAAACCAGGCTCGGGGAACTTGAATTCCATCTCCGATGCAGAGAGCTCGTGGTAGGATTTGGCTGAAGGTACACGTTTGACAAATTCGGAGAGATTGCCACGGTATCGCTTGAGTTTGAAGCGTTCGTAATGATATACGTGCTGGATGACGTTGTCGAGGAACTTGCTGTCATGGGAGATGATGATGGAGGTGCACTTGCTGTTGATCAGGTACTGCTCGAGCCACTTGACGTTCACAACGTCTAAATGGTTGGTGGGCTCGTCGAGAAGCAGAATATCGGGGTCTTCGAAAACCGCGCGGGCTAGAGCCAACTGAGAACAAAGTTAGTGCCAGGTTGTACGCGAGGGGAGCTTCACATGCTTTCATGCGCCATCCACCGGAAAGTGAGGTAATTCCACCATTGATCTGTTCAGAGGTGAAGCCGAACTCGACCAGCTTGTCCTCGACGTCCTTCTGGGGCTTGTCGATGTTGACAGCCTTCAACTTCATCATGGTCCACTCGATGACGGAGAGTTCAGTGTCAGCAGCGTCAAGGTCGTGCTCGACGAAGCAGGTCTTGACCTCAGACTGCTTGGGGAAACCCTCGACCTGCTCGTTGTTGATGGCACGCATGAGAGTGGTCTTGCCGGAACCATTGGGTCCGAGGAGACCATAACGCTGACCACGCTTCAGGCGGAAGTTGGTATTGTTCAGGAGAATCTTAGCACCGTAGGCCAAGTTGAATGTGCAGTTGCAAAGGTCCTCGCCCTCCTCCTCGTCAGGCTCGACTGCATCATCCTCAGCGGCGAGAGGAGAGGCGCGCTTGCGGAGAGTGTCAGCGATACCCTTGGCATCGGCCTCGCCAGCAACGACCGTGATGTAGGGAAGAGTGTGGAGTGTCCATGAGGTAGACTCGCCATCCTTCTCGTCGACGAGCTCGGCACCGATTGCTGCGGCGTACTCGAGAACAGGCTCGAACTTGGAGTCCTTCGCGAGAGGGTGCTTGTCGCTGAAGAGCTGCTTGAGGATTGCAAGGACAGTGGAAATGTCACCTGCCCTGGAGATCTCGGGGGCCTTGCCGTCCTTGACACCACCGACACGTCGGAGGGTCTCGAGACCTTGACGGGTCTTCTCACGAGCCTCGGGATCAGCCAAGTTGTCGTAGTTCTTCTCGAGAGCGGGCATGAGACGTGGCAAGAAAGCAGCCACAATCTGTGGGTCCTCGACAAGCTTGCACATGTTGTCGACGATGACGGCCGACTTGCGCTTGATGGCCGTCTCGCGCTCGGCGAGACCACGCTCGAGCAGAGGTACCATGATGGCGAGAGTCGGCTCGTGGACGTCGGTGACGAAAGTGGTGGCACCAAGAAGATGGACGGTCTCTGGGACGTTCTCTGGCTTGGCGACACACTTGATAAGCTCGGGAATGAACTTTTCAATGTCCTTGTTGACAATGAGACCGCAGACCTTCTCCATGGTGGCGTAGGCGGCCTTCTTGATCTCGGGCTTGGTGTCCCACATTGCCTCAGAGACCACAGGGATCAAGTCTGGGACACGGAAAGCGGTCTGGTGTGGTGATGAGGCGCACAGCGACTCAATGCAGTCCAAATCGGCCTTCTTCTCTTGCCACTTCTGTGCATTTCGAATGGACTTGATGAGATGTGGGAGGACGGCCTTGACCGCATTGGCGTTGGCGGACTTGACAATGGCGATGGCGGCAGAGGCGGCAGCCTTCTGCACTGGTACCATCTTGTCGCCGGCGGCTGCGAGGACCTGCTCGAGGATCTTTACGAGATATGGCTCTACCGCGGGGCTGAGGGTCGAGTGCTCGGCGATGGAGCGGATTGCATCGAGCGCACGCTCGCGTGCGTTGGCATCCTTCTTGTTGGCAAGCTGCTTCTTGAGGAGGTCGAAGGCCCTAGAAATTTGATCAGCTCGTGCAAAGACTCCAGACAATGGGGGAACTCACTTGACAGGCGCATCCTGCTCCTCAATGTCTCCATTGATGAAAAGGGCAATCTCCTGGGCCGCGGCGTTGACCTCGTCCTGAGCCTTGGAGACTGTGAGTTTCGAGAGGAGCTGCTCAAGCACTTTGACGGACTGAGCATTCTCCTTCTTGAGCTGGCCAGCCGAAGGGGCGGCGGCCTCTTGGATGTCGACTGCTGGAGCCATGTTGGATTTTCTTACGAAGGTGCAGGAGGTTATTGCGGATTTCTGTAAAAATTTCAGGGGGCGGTCAGAAAAGACGCCGCTATCCGGTGAAAAAAGCAAGTCGCTCTGCTAAATGGTTCTCTATGAGGGGTATCTTCTATTCCGAACTCTTCGTGAGAAGCAGTCTGGTGTGCAAACTGAATTAAGCACCAGGCTGATTGTCGAGTAGGAGAAAGAGTGTAAGAGGAGGATGAAGAAAGGGAGAGCTGAATGTGAAAGAGAAAGTTTCCGTGAGCAGAGGAGAGGGCACACAAGTTTTTAATGCACCACCAAAATTATTTAGCGAACGATCTTGGACCTAAAAAATTCCCTTTTCCCTTCGGGTTCCCCTTCGGGCGCTAGCGCTCAACGCAGACTGTGTCTGGAGGCTATTTTTCGCCACGCCTCAGCTGTGGATAAGCCTGCCAGGAGCTGACACGATTGGTGCACTTGGTGCACATTCTACAGAGGCACGCAGGGGTCAAGACCAGGCTCTGCTCGTTGACGCTGAACGTGCATGCGTGCCCTTCTGGAACCGCGGGCCAAACCCTCATGCCAAGAGGATTCTCTCGTCCATGCTCTCCTGCCCAAATGGGCCCCATCATTAGACCCTGATCTGCCGGGGACGAGAGATGGAATTGTAGCAGTGAGTTATGCTCGACGTTTGTCTACACAGTCAACAGGGACGGCACAGCGATGCAAATTTGATGGAGACGACTATGGGAGAAAATCCTCTGGCCAGACTGACCACGATGGGTCACCGCCATTCCGTCAGAGTCGCAGTCCCAGCATCCTCCTCCATCCTCCTCCCCATGGATGTTCTGGAAAGATTGTGGAGTCTCCACAGCCCTCCACCGCCATGTCCGTGCGTTCTCTTCTATATCAACCATGCTCCATGAACACCGCGCTCTCTGTTGTATGCCTTTTGTATCAAATTCGTATATCCCGATAATTGCTGCATCTGTATTCGCCGGTATGGTGTCGTGCATCTCATCTGCTCAGACGACTGGTGCAGTGTCCCAGTCAAAGTCTGCGTTACAGTTGGCGCCTATGGGATCAGATCAGCTAGTGTATACACATCGCAGGCACTGCGAGTACCCACAGATCATATGATTGCACCCGACCGTCTTCTCCGCCCCTGCTCCGCATGTTGGACACTTCTTGGTGGTAGCTCTGCGCATGGTCCCCAATGTCTTCTTGTCGTCCATCTGCATAGTCTCTTCTCGCTTGACCGGATCCTGATACGCTTCACAAGTCATGCCTTCGTGCCATCCCGCACGACAAGCAAAGCAGTTGGTCTTCTCGCATGTGGCACAACAGATCTTGGGATCCTCTTTCACCAGCTCCGCATGGTAGAACTGGCCTGACAAGCATTTGTCCTGAGCGCACCAGCGGAAGGTCGAGTCCGTTTCGATCATGCGGTTGAACAAGCGTGTTTCCAACTCTTCCATCTCCGGCGCGCTAAGAAGACGGGCGGCATCCTCGTAAGCCCATCGTAGGCCGCAATAGCCACAGTGTGGAAGTAATCCCTGATGAATGTAGCGGCGAGCATCGCTCTTGATACACGGTCGGCAGACCAGCTTCAAAAGGTGATCTCTGCATATCCTGGGTATCTCGTCGGCTGTGGCGAACTCTGTCTCCTTTGCATCGAGGTCGCACCATTCGCAGCTCTGACGTTCTGGGAGAGGCGCTGGAGGAAGTTTCACAGCGACTGGAGCAGCGATCTGGACTGGTTGGACGGGAGGAGCTGGTGGTGCTCCAGTGGTTCTTGTGCGTTTCTTCGTGACGCGATGATTGGGTCCATCTAGTCCTGCGTACGACTGGACTTTTGCCTTTGCTTGTCGTGGTAGCGATGCACGCCCACCGGAACGAGTGGTTGGTGCCATGCTACGCCAAAGGTGTATCCCGATGGAAAGAGTGAAGTGGCAGTAGTTGAATATCAGATGAACTAGATGGGATTCCGAAGCTGCAAGTGGTAAATTGGATGACGCACGTGACATGTGACACTGCTGCCTGTCGGCCACAGGCAGGAGCGCAGCTATCGAACCTACCAGCTTTTTTTCTTTATATCGCCCGATCCTTTCACATTTTCCATTTCGAATCAATGAACTACGATGGGAAACCTTTGCGATAAAGGCTCGTTCTTTACCAGTATTCTGCAGCTCGAATCTCTCGAGAGGCTCTATCGAGGAAACGTAGCGTCACGCCAAAGCCCAAGACTGCCATTGCCTTCTGAAACAAAGAGAAGAGATGCCCGCTATCCTTCACGACCCGTTGCCTGTGCCTCATGCGTGCCGTCTTCTATTTCGGTGGGTATTTCTTGAAGAAGTATCTGTGCACGTCAGTATCAGGAACATCTCCATGCCTATTCGAAGAGCCATACTGAGAAACGTAGTAATCCGCAACACCGAAAAGCCCTACGGCTCCCGCCCAAAGACCTGCGATTCTCCAGGTGAAACTGCCCTCGGTGTACTTCCTGTACGCTCCGAAGCCAATGAGTCCGCCGAGCGCGGCGATCGTCACGGCATTGCCAATGACGACTGGGTTGTCGCTGTTGTTCCTCAGACTCTGCCCTGCATTCTTGGCCTTACTCTTCGCCTGCTGCTTCTTGAGACCAGCCTTCTCTTTGGCCTCCTCCACCTTCTGGCGCGATTCTTCCTCGAGGCGCTCGCGATCTGCTTGGGTGTCGGTCTTGATCGACTGCGTGTCAAAGTCGGAAGGGACTGAGGAGATATGGGGGCTGTCGACGTCGATCAAGGAGTGCACGCTGGAGTCTTCATGGCGAATTTCAGGCACAGAAGGTGCACGCCTGGGGGAAAGAACAAATTAGGACAAGTCCATCGATCCGGCTCTTATCAAATCACATACTTCTGCTACTGATCAGTACCAGTGGTCTCCAAATAGCTTTGACAAGGATGTTACCTCTTCCTCGGTCTGCTTAGGCCCACCGGCAGCAATATCGGCGTACGACATAGTATGAACTTCTTCTGAGGTCTCAATGGGTCTTGCGTGAGGTCGGTGATGTGCAGGGAGAGCGACAGGGTCCGCGAAAGTGGGATTGGGGTTTGTTTCGAGGAGATGGAAGAACTCGTGTGACCAAGTCGCGGGATGCACCGACCGTCGCAAGTTGGCTGGCATGTGATGCAACACGCCGGTCATTCGGGAACGGTTGACCAGATGAGCTGTTCACGCAGTGTTGCCGAAGCCTCCTACGTCACATGCCTGCATTCACCAGATGGGGAACTGCCGATACCCCTAGACTTTAACCTCACAATCAAGTCGGCATGTATTATAGAGTTCTTCAAGAGTAATTGATGATACCGGAACACGCCTGATGCGGTATACGCACTTTCATCTGATTTTCTTATGGAAGCACTCCATGAGCTGGGTTTCTAGCTTCTCTCGAGCCCATTGATAGAGCATGTCCCAATCGATGATGTAGCGGCAGTAGCTCATCTTCTTTGCCAAGGGGTAACACTTCCTTGCAGCGGCCTCTCCGCCATGTGTGCGCCATATGTTTGCGGGCTTCTTCTCCATTATGTGTTGATGTACAAGGGGTATAGACTCAACGCTTCAGCTTCTCTTCCTCGATCTGGCCCCGTAGGTCCTCGAGCACTGCTTCTCGCTTCCTGAGATGTGCCTCGAGACCATCGACCTGCTCCTTCACCATTGCAATCTCATCTTGCACCCCCTTTAAACTTTGTCCGATCTTGGTCTGTCCCTCGCCATTTTCGAGATCTCGTAGTTGTCTCCTCTTGTAGTCAAGGAGCTGCTCAAGTTCCCGCTTGACGAGCGCTGGCTTGCTGTCGCCCCCTCGTCCACCGTTCTCCCGTCGCTTCTTAGCACCCTCTTCGACCTTCGCGATCTTGCTCTCAAGATCTTTCAGCTGCTTCCGCAGACGCACCTCCTCCCACTCCTCATCAGTCCTGGTCGCGGAGAAGTCGGTCCCCTTTGGTCTGTACGCCGCTCGATCTCCCACACCTAAGCGACTGAGATACGCATCGCCGAACTTGGTCTTCTTTCCAGTCAGAGTGTCGTCGTCTCGCTTTGCACCCCATCGATCGGCCGCGGTCTTCTGTGGCTGTATCCGGTCTATCTGGTATTCGATCTTTCCCTGCTCGAACGTCGCCCGCAGACTTGCCGGTACACTTCGTGGTATCCGGAATCCTTCATGTCTGTTGTTGAGGATATGTAGGAATGCTAATGTTGCGTCTTTCCCGATGCCCGCCTCGCTCTTTGGATTCACGAGATTCCAAGCGAATCGGATGTCTGTGTCGGGTACATCAAGAGAATCATAGAGAGGTGACAGGGATTCGAAAGTTATGCTTCCATCTCTTGGATCCTTATTCGCAGCGTAGATCTCTTCATACTTTGACTTGTCTGAAGGTGCCATGTACCAGTCAAAGCCGTCTTTCAGCCGGTATCCATCCTCGTCGTAATCATCTACTTGCTCGAATTGGGGCGCCGAGCCGGAAAGAGCCTTGCCAGCTTGTACCAGATGTGCTTTTGATTCGGGGACAAGCCAATCAGGGAGGGTTGGAGGAACGTCCATGTATTCCTGGTTTTGTTAGTGACGTCCGATGCACTGACATGCACCCTACGTACGCCATTGACCAGGTCGAAAATCAAGCGCATGGCGACACAGAACTCCTCGAAATCTAGCCTCCCATCGTTGTCCACATCCGAGAGATCCCAGATCCTCTCGAGCTGGTCGTCGCGCAATTGACTGTTTTTGAGCACTGTTGCTGCTTGTGCCCCATCTAAGAATTGTCCTCCATTCGCAAGAGAGCTGAAGATCTCCCAGTATCTATCGATCTCCCATTGCTCGATGCGCTTGGCTGCCATGGTCGAACCTATTCGCGAAGGAATCCCTCTCTTAGAATTTTGTAGCCTGTGGAAAATGGAGATTGCGATATCCTCAGAAATTCCAGCACGTATCAACGAGATTGTTTCGCGGCAAGGGCTCAATTGTCGAGAAGTGATGAAGATGTACATAGCAACTCGAGTGGACTGCCTTGACGTACGCTCGGAGCGCCGACCAATCAGAGTTGAGCTTGGCAACGACCGTCCCTGGTCTTCACGTCTATTCCTAAGCAGTAGCGACCCGCTACAGGAAATGTTGTCACCTCAGCAAATGCGGTCCACATAGAGGGTATGTCGAATTTGAATGCCTATTTCTACAGCGTGCTATAAAAGACAAGTCTTATGCAAGACTCTCGGAACATGCGTGGTGGTGCTCGCGCATGGCCATCGGCCTTGGGCAAAAGCCACCATCTGCTCCTAGATACTGCACTCTATTGCTGCAAAATGGGTCTGGAGCCAAATTGCTGCTCATACGCATTGTTGATGAGTCTCAACGCCTTTCTCCTGCTTCCGTCCTCGGTTCGCAGCTGGAACCTTTGCAACCACTCCACTATCGTGCTTTCTCGTATCTGCTGGGCCGGCCTGGTAGATAAGTACTGGTGCAGATATGCCGCCGCGTCGACAGGATCGTAGTCTCTGGGTTGATCGGCAGTCGCAATTCTATCCAACTTTGAGACAAAAGCATACGACCAGGGCAAGGCGTAGATGACAAGCCCAGTGGATTGGAATACAACTGCACTTTGCCGATACCCCTCTTCGACGAGATGTTGGCGGAGATTCCCCGGAACATAAAGGATCGTGTGGTTGTTCATCCAGTCCTGGTCAAGTACAGATGCATGTCGAGCCCGTACTGCTCGTGCCGCCTCGAGTAATAGCCGCTGATCTTCAACCGTGACTCCATCAGTGAAGAAGTCGACATCTTGAGTGGCGGTCCTCGTCCTGAGGAGAAGAGTATTGACAATGCCGCCTACGGCAACAATGCGTATCCGCTTTCCTCGATCGCTAATGTACTGACCAACTTCATCGAGGTAGGTGCGAAAGGCTGCTTCCTGTACAAATGTAGCAGGACCACCAGCACTTCGCCGCGGTGCAAGTTCAACAAGCTGGGCCCTTGTAGCTTTGCGCGTCTTGGGCTGACCAGAGCCGAAACACATCTTATTATTCTGCTCTACGGGTGCTTGTGTCTGCGATGGGAAGGGACAGGCTTTATAGTAGTGGCAAGTCCATCGATGCTGTTTCATTTGGATCCATCATCGCCAGCTTATCTCTCGGCACACCCACTAGGACTTCGTTGGGAGCCAGTGACTGTGGCATGGGGTTCAAGACTGCGCATTGGGCGGCTAGGGATACAATGAACGGCTACGATGTCACAGCAAGCGCTGCGGCACGGTGAGAGGCAGTAGATCGCCTTGAGCTAGCCTAAGAAGGCTCGACGGCATTCCCTACTTTTAGCATAGCAAAGTAGTGTAGTTCGAGGTTGAATCGATGGTTTGGAGATGTACAGCTTCAAGGTACAGATTACACAAAGCTGATGTAATTTGTTGTCCACATCCTTCGAGGCTTTTTGTCCATTGCATCTCTGACTTCTGATCTTGTGATACTCCTAGGTCACAGTTTGTCACCGGCATAAACTGCGAGAAGATGTCGTTGGATGCCATACTGCGTCGTCGGCCTCCCACCTGGTGGGAATCGTTCTCGCAAGCGCCGTGCAAAATACTTGCCCTCGAAATCTACAGCTGGCGTCAACCTCTCGGTCTGGCCTCGTTCACTGAGAGTCAAGCTCCATTGTCGGTGATATGCATTTCCGATACGCATAACGGCCAGCTTGAATTGCCTTTAGCGGACCTTCTCATTCATGCAGGAGACCTCACACAGAAGGGTACTGTCGAAGAATTGCAAGGACAACTGGACTGGCTCAATCGGCAACCTCATCAACACAAAGTTGTCATTGCTGGAAACCATGACCTGATACTCGATCCTGCGAGGACGCCAGGGACAGACAACGACGAGAGACGAAAGCTGCTGCAGTGGGGCGATATCCACTATCTTCAGGATGAAAGCATCACCTTACGATTCAAAGGAGGGAAGGCACTGGCTATCTACGGGAGTCCCTGGACTCGTAAGCATGGCAATTGGGCATTCCAGTACCTCAACTCTGATGAACGATGGACGGACAAGATCCCAGACGACACTGATATCCTGATTACACATATGCCTCCGCAATGCCACCTGGATCTGGCAGGGCAAGGCGACAAAGCTTTACTGCAGGAAATCCGACGGGTCAGGCCGAAACTGCATGTCTTTGGCCACTTCCACGCTTCTGCTGGAACCGACATCATGGCTCACGACCATTGCGAAGACGCATATGAGGCGATCATTCAATCGGAAGGTGGGATTTCGAGACTCTTCAGATTCATTTGGAATGTCTTGCGTAACATGAAGACGGCACAACCAGCAATCCGCACAGTACTCGTCAATGCATCTTACGTCGGAGGATATCTGGACGAGAAACGCCGTGAACCTATAATGGTGCGAATCTGAGCCACGGGCAGACGCAGTACGACGACCATCGATCTCTCTTATATCACAGCGTTTGGCGCCACGGCTTCAGATGAAATATATACCCTGCTTGAATGCCACGATGTTCTTTTTCTGCAGCAACCTGTCCCTGCATTCTTCCTCGTGATCCTGTGGTGAGCGTCCTTGCTTGTCGGGCACGATGACTGGCATCACACATGGAGGTACCCTCTCCGCCCAACCTGGGACGCGTTCAGGCCGCTTCGCGATCGACTTGAAGTGGTCCTCCATCTCTTCGGTGATGATGGGTGGGGCGCCTCGAGGCAGTCCCAAGTCGATGTTGTGATTAAACGCATCAGCCAGAAGGTACATAACTGCAGCTACAAAGGCGTATCGATCCGGCTCTGGATCTGCTGGGTCTGGCGTATCTTCTAGAGACAAATCAGATCGACCCCAGAAGCTTTGAATGTCGTTTATCATGGACACGGTGTCGGAGGCGATGATGGCAAGGTAGATCCTGTATACAAAGTCCAAGGCTAGGTTTTCGACAAGGTCCGGCTTGGTGTAGTAGTCTGCTATGGTATCACGATTGCGGAGCAGAGTGCGCGGTGGTGGCGGCACCAAGATGACATGAGCGGTATCCTTGCGAGCGCGTGAAGTGATGACCCGTATAGCTTTGCTGAGACGGCGCCTCATCTTGGGCTGGCCTTCATCGAATAATCAGGGATAGCTATCTGCCTATGAGGTTGAAGCGCCGTGCATTTTCAGCCATGTGCCACGAGTCACACTCGGAATGCATGCCCGTGGTAGCACATGCTGAAGCAATCTCGAGTTGTGATGCAGAATGGATGGATGACTGCAGCAGTTTCCCATGAATCTCAAGGCCTAAATTGAGGGGGGCAATCTGGCGAACTGTCGTCAAACTTCTTCCCCTGTACGTGCGAGGCCTTGCACATCCCGTTCTTCCACTCTCGTAGACTTCACCAACAACCTTAACTATGTCCTCTCCGATCAATATACTTCACTCGTCACGGCTCACATTGAGATACGTCGGAATCCAAGAAGGCAAGTATATGTTAATATGCCAGGTCCGCCAGCAGGACAACAAGAGTATATCCAGCGTCTTTCTCCTACCTTTACAAACTTGCGATTCCTCATTGTATATTTCGCACATAGTGGTGCAACTTGTGAAGGTAATGCGTACAAGAGGTGTGCAAGCTAGCACTCCTTGATGTTCACATTGGATGTTACTGGCGGAAAGAGCGAAGTTGAGGTAAGAGCGACTGCCATCACATGTTAAGGCATAACGCCTCATTTCCCAATACTACATGGGATAAAATTCTTTCTGCCGACATGAGGCACATACGCTCACGTCACAGCATGATACTACCGATATATCTGCAAACCTGAACGTGATGATACCATGCTTAGTCCGGCATCGAGCATTGTCAGCTTCGGCACAGAACTGTCAGATCCCGGAACACATCCATGCGCGGGTCTCGACGACCGCGAGGACGAAGCTGGAGAGGCAACATACGCCAAATGGCTCGAACAGAAGAGGACCACCAATGACTACACTCAGTACCACGGCGCCGATGATGCAGAGCCAGACAGTCGCATGTCACTTCGCACCGCCAAACGGCCGCCCGCACGCTTCCGAGGAAGTGAAGAACTGACGCTGGACGCCGTGAAGAACCAGGGAGCTAGGACAGTAGTATCCAGAACAGCGGTGGTGAATCACGCCAAGTTGCCTCCACTCGAGACAAACATCGCGCCCAGGCGTGGTAGGCCCAAGAAACGCAGCGCCACTCCTGCCTCCTTTCCTTCATCACATACGTCAAGCAGAAAACATTCACCAGCGGCATTCCCATCACTCGAACCAGGGGCTTTGCCTCCAACCAGAGAAGAGAAACGTCTGTCTGCGCTCAAGGCCTGGGCAGAGGAAGACGAGAGGATGGGGCGATGGGCCGAGACCTGGGACGAGGTTGGCCCATATGCGGATGAAAGGGAGGTCGGAAGAGCTGTTGAGGCAAGAGCAAAGAGGGCATGCTACTGGGAGAAGAAGACGGCGGCTCAGTGGTATTACCAGGAGATGCTCGAGCAGAGTAAGAGACCGCAGGGGCAGATGCACCTGACTAGACGTGCCAACATTATACACGTTCTCAAGACCGGCTGGAAGACAATTGCGAGAGATGTATTCGGAGAGGACCCAGCAAACCTGGACGGCACGATGATGGAGATCTATATGAGATTCTGGCAATGATCCACATTGGGGAACGTCCAACGGCATGTTCAGATGAACGTGTGGGGGCAGTCCACACAGTACTGTCCACATGCTGGACATTGTCAAATGTCGTACGGAAATTACACAAGATACATACTAAAAGACGTCAAATCATGTTTGAAAACACTTGAACCACTGCATCCGATCCAAGATCGGATCTGCAATCTGATCTCAGGAACATGCATTGAATTCCAGATCCGCACGCGTAAAGTGCCTTTTGTTAGCGCGAATCGGTACAGCCTACGTCACGCGTTTCCCTCGACATTCCTTTTTGCCTCTCCCCTTGTGAAGTTCACATTATGATGTCCACATAGCAATTCTAAGTATACTTTGCCGATTGTACCTTTGACTCATCCAGAAGAATCTTCCGAGTTGTTCTCATCCATAGGCTAGCTCTGCTTGGCTAGCTATCCACCACTTTCCGCGCGTCTGCGCACTACCGCCACCATGCCAGCGAGCAGATCGTCCACCTCGGACGTGGCCATGTCGAACTCCACCACTCCGCCTACGTCGCCGGAGACACACGTGAATTCAGAGGTATCCAAAGTCATGGAAGCCGAGGAAGCGAAGATGCTAGCTGCCCGGCGCAAGCAGGAAGAGAAGCGCGAGAGGGAGCTAGAAGCAGAGCGCAAGGCCGACCTCGAGGGCGGCAGCGAAAAGATCGATTCAAAGTACAAAGCACTGGAGTACTTGCTCAGCCAAAGTAAGCTGTATTCGACAATCATGTTGCAGCAGATGCAGCAGCAGGAGCAGAAAGACGAAGCCAAGGGTGAGAAGGATAGGAAGAAGGCGGCCAAGCGGGAGGAGAAGGCGGAGAAGATGGCCGAGGAGGGACAGAGGAAGGCGACAAGATCTGGCAGGTCTGGAGCGGTAAAGGGGGAGCAGGAAGAGCCAAAGGGTGGACCCAAGAGAGGGAGAGGGAGGCCGAAGAAAGAGGACAGTGCAAGCAAAGAGAAGATTTCGCATTTCTTCAACAAGGAAGATTTGCAGAAGAAAGCAGGCGATGCCACGATCGAGGAAGCCCTCAAGGAGGAAGCGGACGATGATGTGAAGCCTGGCGACATTGGCATGCAAGATCTCAAGTCTGCAAAACAGCCGGATCTGGTCACGGGAGGACTAATGAGGACGTATCAACTGGAAGGACTGGATTGGTTGATCTCGCTGTACGAGAACGGTCTCAATGGTATTCTGGCGGATGAGATGGGTCTCGGCAAGACGATTCAAACAATATCATTTATCGCTTTCTTGCGGGAGAAGGGTGTCAATGGACCTTTCCTCATTGCTGCACCACTCAGCACGACAAGCAATTGGGTGGCTGAATTTAAGAAGTGGACACCAGATATCCCGGTCGTACTCTACCATGGCTCAAAGCCAGAGCGAGAGGAGATTCGTCGCAAGAAGCTCAAGAATCCTGGAAGCAAGGACTTTCCAGTCATCTGCACCTCCTACGAGATCTGCATGAACGATAGAAAGTTTCTTGCTCACTACGGCTGGAAGTACATTATCATCGACGAAGGACATCGTATCAAGAACCTTGACTGCAAGCTGATCCGGGAGCTTCAGTCGTACCAGTCTGCGAACCGTCTCCTGATCACCGGTACACCCCTGCAGAACAACCTGACTGAGCTCTGGTCTCTACTCCACTTCCTCATGCCTAGCATCTTCAACAGTCTCGATTCCTTCGAGTCGTGGTTCGACTTTTCCGCGCTGAAGGAGCGCCAAGGGTACGAGCAGATTTTGTCAGAGGAACGCAAGAAGTCGCTGGTCTCTTCTCTTCACGCTATCCTCAAGCCTTTTCTGCTTCGCCGAGTCAAAGCCGATGTCGAGACCTCACTGCCAAAGAAGCGCGAGTACATTCTCTACGCTCCCCTTACATCATCTCAGCGTGAACTCTATCACGAGATTCTCGAAGGTGACTCCCGTTCCTACCTCGAGAACAAAGCCTTTGAGTCTCTCAGCCGCCAATCCACTCCTTTACCCAGCCGCGCTCAATCACTCAAACGCAAAGCCATCGACCGTGCCTCTACCCCCATCAAGTCCGCCAAAGTCTCCCGCGCCTCCACTCCCGCCTCGGTAGTCGGTTCCGCCGCTGGCTCCGTTCGCAGCCGCCGCTCCCTCAACCGGACGAACTACGAAGAAGTCTCGGACACGGCCTACTTCAAACAACTCGAGAACTCCCCACCCACGCCGTCTTCCTCCTCCGACCACTCCTCAGACGACGAGCAAAGCGAGCGCCAAAAGACCCTTGCCCTGGCCAAGCGACAAATCTCTGCAAAAAAGCTACAAAACCCCGTCCTTCAGCTGCGTCTCTGCTGCAACTCGCCACACAACTTCTACTGGCCCTTCACAGCGGAGGACGAGTCGGATGTCGACTCGACCCTCATCTCCGAGTCCGGCAAGATGCAGCTCCTGGACCGCCTCCTCCCCCGTCTGCTATCAAAGGGGCACAAAGTCCTCATCTTCAGCCAATTCAAAACGACACTGGACATTCTCGAGACGTACTGCTCCGCACTACGTGGGTGGAACGTATGCCGCATCGACGGGGCAGTCCCGCAGAGCGAGCGCCAGGAACAGATCCTGGCATTCAACGACCCGGAAAGCGAGACGGACATCTTCCTCCTCAGCACGCGCGCCGGCGGCCAGGGCATCAACCTGGCGTCGGCGGACACGGTGCTGCTGTTCGACAGCGACTGGAATCCGCAGCAGGACCTCCAGGCCCAGGACCGCGCGCACCGCATCGGCCAGACGCGGCCGGTCATCGTCTACCGCTTCGCCACAAAGGGCACCGTCGAGGCCATGCTGTTGGAAAAGGCAGAGGGGAAGCGGCGGCTGGAGAAACTGGTGATCCAAAAGGGGAGGTTCAGGAAGAATGGCGGCGCCAACAACGGGGTCGGCGAGGAAATGGAGGAACTCAGGAAATTGCTGGGCAGGGATGACGGGGAGGTGGTGGATGTCGGGGAAGAGGTGCTGGGGGAAGAGGAGTTGCGAGTCGTGACGGACAGGAGCGATGAGGCTTTTGAACGCGCGGAGAAGGGGCTCGAGAGGGGCGAGGCGTTCAAGAGTGTCGAGACGAAGAGGGATGGGGAGGGGTTGTTGGAGAGTTTGCAAAAGTAGAAACCTCCCCGAGCATTGGCTCTGGTAGCTGGAAACTTGGGTAGGGTAGCGTGGCGTAGCCGGATTTGCTCAGATAATGTGACAAATGGAGAATAGCTCTCATGATCACACACGACACATTTTTTTTTGGGGGGGGGGGGTGGGAGTGCGAGTAGCGGTGGGGGTAAGTTGTAATCCTATTGCTGTCCATGTACACCGTACCTAAACCAATATGCCATTTGCCTTGATGTTTCATGATGGTACATTACCCATTGCAGCTTCCAGAGCTTGGTATCAGCCATCACCCATGCTTGTGTATGCTACACCTTTGCCTACTTCATCTCGTCATAGAAACATTACCATCCCCTTCTCTACTCATGTGGTCCAAGACCTCTCACCCTCTTCGTTACTCTAACAACCGGTGTGCTAGGCACTACCTCTTCGTCTTCTCCGTCATCGCTACAGCTGTCCCTTTTGGCGGGGATGCTGAGCTTCCTTGCCATTTCCTTGCCTTCCCTTTCGGCTTGAGCAGCCAACGCCTCCGTCTCGCCGGCAAGTGCTTCGATAGCTGCACGCCACCTGCTCTCTGTCCTCGTCTCGGATCTGGACGAAAAGGGTAGAGGGGAAGGCTTCATCCTCGCCCCGACAAAGGTGGGACTTGGCAGCATCATGGAAGTCCTGTCCACGGATGGCGAGTTGAGCAGGTCGCTGTGAGCGGACACGTACGTGTTGGTCTGGATCGTCTCGGTCAGCTCGGAGCGGAACGAGACACGCTTCCGGCGATCACGCAGACGAGGGGAGCGCGGAGCCGAGCTCGATGAGACGGTAGTCATGATTATAGACTTGGGTTTTGAGACGCGGGCTTTTAGTTTTGTAGAGGCAAAAGATGTGTCGAGAGGAAGAGCTCGTCGAGGTGATGATGGCGAGCGAGGAGATAGAGGTGATGCCGGTCGAGGTGAGTGGGTGTAATTACTTGGTGATGGCACTTGTAGCTCAAGTGTCGTTATGTTCGTCTCTGTTGGTGGAGACGATATTTTAATGTCCGGACAGGGCAGAGGCGATCGAGGTGAGCACGCCTGTAGGGTGAGTGGGGTCCGTGGCAGGTGGTATGTGTTGCTAAAGGTATTACGAGATGTAGGCGAGATGACGGACAGGGTCTCTAGGCGGAAGCTGCTCGAGTTTGAACTTGTGCTGGCGCTGTATCCTGGCGAGGCCGAAGTAGTATCCAAAGACAGCTTTGGTCGAGTCCGCTGTGAGGGACTTGCAACGTGGTGCAAGGTAGAAGGAGAAGCAGTGGAGCAGAGAGGAGACATTATAGCCCCCCGGGTATTGGATGATACCATGTGCATGTCATGGGGTAGTGCGGAGCTGGGCATGCAAGCCAACATGATCGTGGCTGTGGAGGAAGGGGTTTCAGTTGAGATCCTGGAGCAGAGATCCAGAGGTGAATGGGGTTTGGTTGTGGTGGTCAGCGACGGTGTTCGTGTCAAGCGAGTGAATTCGTGTCCGAATGGCTGTTTGATAGTGGTGTTGAATGCGGAAAGCAAAGGTGGCTCCAGAAGGGGGATGCCTGTTAATAAGAAGATGCCATGGTCGCAGCCAACATTAGGATCCAAGAAGATCGAAAACAAATCCAAGTCAGGTCATCAAAGTCCCTTGGATAAGGAGATGAGCAGACTGGCACGGCGCACAGAGGGAGTAGTGGCGGTGCTTGGGAGCGGAGTCAAGAGCCAACAGGATTGGCTTCAGGTCTCAAGGACGAGTGTTGGATTGTGTCGACAAACGGCGGATGGCCCGTACTTGAGTTGAGGAGTGGAAGGATCAGTTACGTGCGGCTCTCGGTGTGATAGGGCCTGTGGGAACGAAGGGGTACAAAATAGCTGCTGATTCTGGAACATGCAGGTGCGGCCTGTCCGTGGGACCCGTGAGACCCGTGGGAACGACGTGAGCCTACTGCAGGCAATCCATGGGATGCGGCGGATGCAGGAGATGGATCGGGATGTTTCTGTTCTCTTGATGGTATGTTAAGAGATGGCTTTAACCAAGCTTCCGTCGGCAAATCGACAGCCAGCCCGGGCCCTCGCTTTTATTGGCTTTTTGCCCCCGAACGAGACGTTCGTAAGCGCCCCTCAACAACGTTCAAGCCGCTATTTTTATTACACCTGATCACCCTGAACTGCCTGCGGGTGAATGAAAAAGCGATCGTCACCATAGTGCGTATGTAAACTTCTCTTTTGTCTGCTGGTTACGCATTCTTTTGCTTTCACTTGTCCTGTTTCGGATCATCCTTTGGGTTCCTTGGTGCCATGCGCTCCAACATGTTGGGCAGGTCCGAAACGAGGTACTTTTCTTCCCACAGGCCCGGGCGGACCCTTTGCTTGGTACTCGTACCCTTGTCACTCTTCTTGTTGGTCCTCCATGCTGTCAGCAGTCACGACCATCCCGATATTCCTCCGCCCCCCTTCAGACATGCAGGACCAAATGTCGGCCACACTCCACCTGTCGGTATCTCCTCGTATAGGACTGGAGGGAGGTACGATGATGGCGTCACTTCCAGGATCGGCAAGGTCTCGGGCGTGTTCTACGACAAAGTGACGCCTCTTTCGAGAGCCTACGAAGACGCATTGCTCAGCCACCTAGAACATGATGATTTGTATCATTACCCTCACCACGTCTTGCGAAATAAGCTACTGCCAGGCACGTGGTCAAGAGAAGCCTATGTCTATTCCATCCTAGTACAGGAACTGGAGAAGCCGGCCTCGGAACGACTAGATTGGCTCTTCTGGCATGATGCAGATGTCGTCCTTATGAATGATGAGATCCCACTCGAGACCTTTCTTCCGACAAACGACAAGTGGGAGCACGTCGACTTTATTGTCTCCAACGATCTCAATGGCCTGAACGATGGCATTTTCTTTCTGCGTGTGTCCCAATGGGCTCTTCAGTTCATGTCCGCGTCCCTAGCATTCCAGAAATACATGCCCCGGGTTGGCCTCCGATATGAGGGACAATCAACGCAAGAGATCCTGAGCCGCACTCGAGACTGGAAGAACAAGACCATGCATGTCCCGCAACGATGGTTCAACTCGTATCAGAACTATGGTGATCCCGATGATATCCCGCCAGAGTGGCATTGGACCCATGGCTACTTCAAACCTGGTGATCTGCTTGTTCACCTACCAGGCTCTGCAGATTCACGAAAAGGCCTTCTCCGGGATTGGCTGGATAGGAAACGAGCTGAACCAGAAAAGTACATTGTGCCCATCGACAAACTCAACATCACTCGGGACGTTAAGCTATTCTGGGAGAATGATGCTCCACACGAAGAAGAGAATATCGTGACCTACTGGAGACGTTACCATAGCATACAAGACGCTGGTGGCAAGTCCGATGACGTTCGGCGAGATGCCGTCAAAACATACAAGAAGGACGCTGCGCACCAAAAGCTTTCAGACTCGGTGATCGAGAAGCATGTCCAGGACATCGAGACGAAGCACAAGAAGATCAAGATTGAAGCCATCAGAGAGCTCTATGAAGATCGACTGTCGGGCAAGGAAGAAGACTCGATTGAACCAGCTGGGTAAATTGACTTTCTCGTTCTGCACCACAGGTGAGCACATAGACCAGCATCTGTGCTGAATTAGCGAGGCGTTCCTAATGATAAGGTGTCCCTGGATTACTGATATGCAACCACGAGTTGGCGGATTGACTTTTGCACTGCAACGCGGCGAACGAGGGCAAGCTCTATCGCCACCACAGAACACGATGCTTGGCGATTACGTGCCCCTCGTAGAATGACACACTTTCAATGATAATGCGAACAGGATGAATCAGACCGGTTTCCCCCCCTGCAGTAGTTCGCACATGTCCTCGTCCATTTTTCCTGTCCCATCGAGCCTACTGCTCACGCACCAATCAAACCAGATCCCTGACGAACCCCAGATCCTCCGACCCGTTCCGCGGAATTGGGCTCAGCCCGCCTCAAATCTATTTCTGGAATACCGCCATCCTACAATGGAAACATCTTGAACAACGCTACGACTTTGCTCTGAACGACCGCAAATACGCCCCAACTTTTGCCACGCTTGGGTGCCAGGATTGTTTCCTGTCCTTTCGCATGGTCCGATCGTTCGCGTCGCCGTTTGTTGACATGTGGGAGTTGAAGTCCTATCTTAACCGGTCGAGGGTAGCACGGAAATAGAAGCTTGGGGTTGCAGACCGGAGGGTTGATAGGTAAGTACTGACATTGACGTTGTTGTCTATGGTTTGTGTGGTTTGACAGTGTTCTCGCAAGGTCGGCGCCCTCCTCGACGCGTCTATTGTGGTGACCATCTATCTTGCCCTTGCCCTGGATATCTTCGCAACCAGTGCACGCCACCATCGGACACCGGCATGGCTTCGGCGAGTTTTCGGGTCACTTGTCTCGGACTGACGTGGTGACTGTCGGCGTGAAGTTGATGATGGGCGGGAATGGTCCTTGTATGCTGCGGGTTTGTTGCCGGCAGACGGGAACAGCAACGAACTTTGGTGCTGGTGGTTCCCTCCCACGTTGTATACGAGGCCGCGTACGTTGACAGTGACGAGTGACTCTGACTTGCGTCTATGGCTACCATGTCACGCACACTATGACCTACGCCATTGAGTCGTGCGTAGAGAGTCCGCGAGTCAAGACGACAGCCGCGTTGGTAAGCACGTCAACACGTTCGATCAGAACGAGTCCAATTCTACTCGTTCAATGTCCTGTATAACATCTACTCATCCTGGTCTTCTCATCACCAACGTCTCATGTCAATCCCCTTGCACGCTCAGATCTCGATCGACCGAGTCTCGAATACGCGGACTCGACTCTCTCCTGTCCATGTTCATGGTGCGACTCCTACACAGGCGTAGCCCGACTCATGGCAATCAATCTCTTCACACCAACCTGTAACACGTTAACTTCATCCTCTACCATGCATCTCCGGGAATTTACCATCCAGTTGCCCCCCTCTCCCTCCAACTTCTCCTTCATCATCGCCGTGAACACTTCCTGTGCCCTGGCATAGTCCCTCGCTTGCACAGCCTGACTGATCGCCACCATCTCCTGCACCGTGTCCTCCTTGAGAAGGTCCTGGTTGTTAAGGTGGTCGAAGAGAATGCTCAGTCGTCGCTCGGTATCGTTTACTTGTGGGGCATACGTGGCGGGCGCCTTTGACTTTATACGGGCCATATCGGCGTTGAGGATATCAAAGATCGGCTGTGCGGAGGCGGAGATGTGGGATCTGTCGCCAGGTGCTGCAGGGAGTCAGTCTTGTTCACAAGAGTCACAGAGCTAAGGCCAAGACATACGATGTTTGGGCGCGGGAGCAGCTGCTGGTGTGGCGGCTGCTGGCGGAGCGTTAGGGGTATCTTGCCGAGGTAATCCACGTGGCGGACCCTGTGGTGGGCCGCCAGGAGGAGGTCCTGCTGCTGAAGGAGGAGGACCGGCGCTTGGTGGTGGTCCGGCTTGTGGTGGCGGTGCTAGAGGTTGAGCCATTGCTGATGGTGGACGAGCGGCATAATTCGATGGAGCTCGGGCATATGGGTTGGGAGGCGGCGCGGTATTACGTGGAGGTTGAGGAACACCTGGCGCTGGTGCCGATGGAGTCGCGCTTGGTGCTGGGGCATACCGATTGGACGGAGGGCCACCCGCTGGTGGTGCGTTGTAAGGTGAAGCGCCTCGAGCAAATGGAGGCGGTGCAGCAGCTGGTAACGTTGACCCGGGTGTCGGCGCTGGCGGTGCGTACGCGTTCGATGCAGGCGCAGGAGGTGCGTATGTGTTCGCTGCTGCGGAAGGAGGTCGTACGGAAAACCCGCCAGCGTGCGGTGGTGGTGATGTGACGCTTGGCGGTGCTTGGCCAGCTTTTGGTGGAGGAGGGAGAGGTGAAGCGGTTGGTCGGGACAGACCTGCTGATGGTGGGCCAGGTGGAGGACTCTGGTAGCTTGGTGAATTCGGGAAGGGCGATGATACTGCAGCTGGACCCGGTGTGTTCCTACGCGATGAGATCTGAGGAGGCTTAAAGAAGTTGTCGGGCGTGTCATTCCAGTCGCCTGTGGCCTTCGCTTTGGGTGGTGCCGGAGGTGCGCTTGGCGAAGCAGTCGACCTCGGTGGAGGGGGAAGAATGCCAGCTTGAGGAGGCTGGTACCCACCGCCGTAGGGTGCTGGAGCTCCATATGGTCCCGGTTGGCCTGGCTGCTGATACGGAGCTGGGCCAGGTGGTTGGTAGCCGACTTGAGGGGCTTGATAACCTTGAGCTGGCGCGTATCCGCTAGCTGGTGCGTACGGTCCTGTGGGTTGTACAGGTGTAGCACCGGCAGACGGAGCATACGGTGAAGGTGCTACACCTGGTGCAAGTGATCCCGGAGTTGGGCCCGTGGGATAGCCAGGCACAGGAGGTCGTTGGCCAGGACGGGCAGCAGTTGCCGCAGGCTGTCGTGCAGCAGGCTGAGCGCCAGGCTTGGCGGTAGCGCGTCGGACTCTTTGCTGCGCGACTTCGGCGAGAGGATACTTGGATGGTAGAAGGTCGAGATATTTCTGGGCAACTTCCAGTTGTCCATGCGATGCCAGGATGTCTGCGTACTCATTATACTTGGCGTACAATGGAGTCAACTTCCAGTCTTCCGAGGCTGCAAGGTCTGGGTCCTTGAAGTTGGTGACTCGACGGAAGACAGTGACCTTCTCGATGAAGTCCTGGAGCGACCGTGCGTGCACCGAGAAACCAGACTCTCCCTCGCCTGTCTTGAGACCCTCATTTTCTCTTTCTTGAAGCTCTTGTGTCCAAATCTTGACCACCTTCTCTAGCTTTGAGCCAGCCAGGTAGCAGAAGGAAGCATCCCGTCGGTAAGTCGTCTTCTCATTACCTTCGCTGATGGCCTCTTCTAATCGGTCACCGAGCGCCTCGCATAAGTCTGAGAATTCGCTGTCCTCCGCAAACGTGCACAGTGTGGCCATGACCTCCTTCCAGTCCGCAAGATCAGCATTGTGCACAACATCCCAGAGGTTCTTGCCAACGACGGAGGCAAGGAGGCGCAGGTAGCTGGGACCCTCGGCCTTTTCCTTCAAATATGCTCGTTGCACCTTGTCAATGCATTTCTGACCTCCACAAATGGCGATCATGAATGAGTCAGATAGACGTTTGTCAGCCAAACAGATATCGAGTGCTTTATCAAAATCGCCAAGGATGAGTGCTGAGGTGATATCCTTGTCTGCGCTGGACTCCGACTTAGTATGCAGAGAGAACGGCTGGTTCGTCTTTGCACCCTTCGTAGCAGCGAGGTTCGCGAGAAAGTTATCCGAGTCATCGCCTGCCCCGCCAAAGAAGTCGCTGTCGTCTTTCGTGCCGTTCGTCTCAGCTTTCGTCTCGCCGTTCGTGGTTGGTTCCGCGGTTGTGTCTTTCGACAGGCCGAGATATGCTGAAAGCTCTTTTCTCGAGCTTCCGGCATGCAGAGTCTTGATGACTTGCCAATCTGCCTTCTCTTCCTCGTTCGAGGACTCTTCAATTTTCTTGTCGCAGAAACTGGCAACATCACCAGTCTGTATAGCTTCGTCGAACTTTTTGGCAGCTTCTGGAATGGCACTGTCCGCCGCGAATGTATCTATTGTGACCGTGCTCTTGCTTGTTGCTGAGTCCGTCTTGAACCTGACAAGCTTACCACCAAATGCGAAAGAAGCACCAATCGGTCTTTTCTGCCATTTGGGCGCCACTGGGAGCGAGAAGGACGGCCCCTGCGGTCTAGCATCCGTCCGGGCGAAGAAGTCTTCCGCATCAGCAGCCTGTCCGGTCGCAGCCTGAGTATCGTTCGCGCTTGGATTGGTATTCTGTACGCTCTGAACAGAAATCTTGCCATCGAAAGATGCAGTCGCAAAGAGCCCTGGGTTGTGAGGATTCCATCGGGTCTGGAATGTCCAGTTAGTCACGACAGGATATTCGCCATATGCCTGTCCGGTGTGTGGATTCCAGCAGATAGTTCTGTTATCCTTGCCGCAGGAAAGCAGGAGACTGCTGTCTTGTCTACACCAGTCCAGTGAGAGCACACCGAGCTCATGACCCTTCAGTGTCCGCTCGGGAGCGTTCGAGTTTCGCAAATCCCAGACCAAGATCAGAGGATCCTGGTCGTTTGGTACTGCAGTGATGAGTCGAGTAGCTGCGCTTGGATCCCAGCTCACCGCGCTGACCGCTTTCCTGCCAAAATTGTTGAGTGTAAGGTTCTCTTTCTTTCCTCGCACATCCCAGACAGTGACGAAACCACCGCTTGAGCCCGTAGCCAAGATATGAGGAACCTTCTCTCCCTTATTCCAATCGAGGCACTCGTAGTCATCTGCTCTTGCGGCGCTGGCTCCTAGACGGAAGGGATTGGCAATGTTGTTCAAATCCCAGATGTACAGTTCTCCTTTGGCTCCGGCGGTCGCTATGAGCTCGTTACGGAAGTGGTTGAATTGTACTGCCTTCGCCGCGCCACTGTGTTTGGTGGTACGAGAAAGGTGAGAGTCGGCAGGCGATGATCGTAACTTCTCAGCGTCCCACAGCTCGAGTGATCCATTCTCTAGTGCTCCAGCAATGACGCCGTACTTTCGATCCGCAGTAGGTTGGCTCCAAGCAATGTCGTGGAATCTGTGAGATCATGTGAGGAGAAGCCTTTGACCTTACGCCCAGACTCTGCATACCTCGATTCTGTGTTTATGCTCCCAGCCGCCTGGAGCTCCGTTACCGGCGAAGTACTGTCAAGTCCAAGATCCCATAGCTCGAGGGTAGTGTCATTGGAAAAGTCAGCATCTACAGCTCCTGCTTTTGTACCAGTGGCGAGTGCAGGTGGTGCTGAGCCGGGCGACCAGGCAAAGGCAGCAGTGCGTTGAACCTCCCTGAGCCTGACCATGATGGGGGATTAGGAGGGGTTAAGCCAGCTGACTATGCCCAAGTCATAAAGGTCGTTCGCAAAAGGAGTAAGAGAGGCAATGCTACGTCAATGGATAGTCGGCCGTTGAGACGCTTTTCAATTGATCGTGAGGATGAAAAGGTCGTGAATCAGGTCGCATCCCAAATTAATCGTTGACCTTGGGCCGGTGTGGACAGATCGACGTCAAGCTCAAGGAGCCCTGCGTTGGATGTGATTTGGTTAACCGTGCATTCCATGCAAACATTAGCCCAATTCTTGGCATATCAAGATGAATTTCATCGGTCGCTGTGCTGAAATCTGAGTAGCAAATATCGAGGTCATAAACATGTCAAACGAGGCCAGAGCGAAATCGACATTGTTCGTAGGCGGTCTCGCGCCACCCGTCACAGGACCAATTCTTCACGAAGCATTCATACCATTCGGCCCAATCGTGGATGTGACCATTCCACCACCAGAACTTGCTTCTAGCACAGAACCACATCGAGGATTTGGATATGTCGAATTCGAGAGCACAGAAGATGCGAAGGAAGCCATCGACAATATGGATCAGAGCGAACTCTTCGGTCGGACTATTCGAGTGAATGTGGCAAAGGAGAAGAAGGCTGAAGGCGAGGGTCTCGGAAGCAAGACAGCTATCTGGGAGCAGGTTCGTTCGAGTCATCATAGTGCTACTTGCGTCGCTGACTCGTACACAGCAAGGTTATCTCGACAAATACGCTGTGTCAGAGGAGGACAGAATGCAGGCAGAGGGCGCAGACAATGACGACAAAGCATTAGATCCGATGCAGGAACTGGAGCAGCTGGACACTGCCGGACCAAGACAATCTTGAAGCTGTGTTGTTGGGTATGGGGGGAATGCGATGGTTTGTTTCAAGCAAGGCGTTGGTGGAACAAAAGCATGACTGTGCTTTACCGAGGCAGGTTGAGTCCTTGATGATCAGTATCGAATACTTGTAAATACCCATGCTATGCATATGTTAAACTTCCGAAGTCTCTAATGCGCCCGCTGCTGAATGTCATATGCCCTGAAACATGTACTCACGCATCTGCCACTTCCCCTGAGCCACATTGCTTAGATGTCGAACCCTGCGACCAGTTTTCTAGCTCAGCAACCACTACTTCTTCCCCTTTCCCTTGCCAGCTGCCTTGCCCTTCCCCTTCTTCGGCTTCGCATCCTCCCCGTCATCATCATCGGCGGCCTTCTTGGCACTTTTGCCCTTGGGAGCGGCCTTCTTCTTTGGCTGCTTGACGTACTTGTCCTTGCTGAGATCAACATCCTCATCATCCTCTTCCTTGACATCGACAACCTCTTCCTCGTCGGACTCCTCGATAGCTTCTTCCAGATCGGGCTTGTCCTTGCTAAGCTTCTTCGGAGCCAGGACGCTCGAGGCTTTGATGAACGGTAAAGGATGTTCACGTTTGTTGTACCTGGATCGAGGTCAGTATTTTGATCGTGACATTTCAGAGAGCATACATACTCTCGAGTAAAGGCCGCTTTATCTTTGCTGTCGATCTTCAGCTTCTCTTGTGCATGCGGCCCCACGCCCAATTCCAAGACGGCGTCAAAGTCGTCTTTGGTGAGGTAATAGCTGTCCATCAATGCAATAATCTCGTCAACAGCCTCTTTGCCCTCTTGCTCGAGACGCTTTCCAAGCTCAGCCCAAAGAATTGGTAGATACTGCTGCCTGATCTCGTGACGATCTCCAGTTGTGCGAAGGCGCATATGACCCTGGATCTCTTTCACGAATCGCATGAGCTTTCCTTGAGCACTGTTCTGACCAAGCCAGGTGGTGAACTTTGTTCCGCCTCCGCTATAACCCATGTTTCCTGCCATAAAGGATGCTGGGCGCACAAAAGAGAAAATGGCATGAGCAGGCATGAGAGACCATTGTTGTTGTGAACCATGGATCATACGGTCAACAAGGTCCCCGTCCGAGATACTGTCTGCGGCACGACTGGCAAGTTGGAGAGTCTTAAGCCTCTGGAGCTTCTCGCTTGGTTGTCCCTGAGCTCTGAGAGGATTCGTGCTCAGATAATTCTCCTGAAGCATAAGAGGGCTGAATTCGTGGTCATTGAAATATAGCTCCGTCTTGTCGTTGAGGGTATGCTTGCTTGACGAGCTGAACATGGCGCCACTGAGGATCTTGTTGATGATGTCCCACGGCTTGAGAATCACGTGCTTCTCCCACGCCTTTGACATCTTCTTGCTATCTTCATAGTCCATGGCCTCCTCATCCAATTTGGCAGTAGAGACCATGTTCACGACTTGCCGAATGTCGGCACCAGTTCCTTCGATTAAGGCATTGACCACAGCTGCGGGCATCTTCATGTTTTCACGGAACATAATCGTCATGAGACGCGATCTGATCGCATCTGTGGTGGGGCGCTGGAACTTCATGTCGTATGTGACGTTGTCGAACGGCTTCATCTTCGGCAGGCGGCGGTCGTTGCAAATGAGAATTATGGGTACGCTTGTCTTCTTGCAAATCGCAGCCAAGGCACCAACACCACCGCGATCACCAGCTGACATGCCATCAACCTCATCCATGATCAGACACAGCTTGCGCTTTGAAGCGGCAACATCTTTTCCATCACCAGCGAAGTAGCCGAGCAGAGAAGTCGTATCCAGAATTCCTTTCAGACCGGTCTCAACCAGTTTTTTGCTTCTGGTGTCGCTTGCGTTGCTCTCTACAATATCATAACCTTCCAGCTTTGCGCACAAGTGCGCAGCAGTCGTCTTGCCGATACCTGGAGGACCCGAGATGATGATCGCTCTCGCCATACCAGTGCCGTCTGGCCCTGGCGTTTTGAAGCCGACTTTCAACTGCCTTGGGAAGTTGCGGAGCCAATTCTGCAACCTCTTGACTTGAGTCGCGTTGCCGCATACCTGCGATATTTGGGTTGGCGCGTATCTGACCGTCCAGAGGCGAGTGTCAGGTGCTTGCCCCTTGCCCTTCGCAGCGGAATCAGCAGCGCCAGGAGCACTAGCCCGGGCGGCTGCATGCTTCTTGGCCTCCGCCGCAGCTTTTCTCTCCTCCTCGGCCTCCATCTTGGCTGCCTTTTCGATCTTCTCTTGCTCTTTCTCCTGTTTCTCCTGGTATGCAGCAGCAGCTCTGCTGTCTCCTCCATTTGCTGGCAATTTTCTGATCAAATCGAAAAGACCGTCCTCGTTGATAGTTTTGAGGCCAAAATCGCGAATCTTCTTGAGCTTGCTGGGTCCAGCATCGTTGCCGAGGACGATGAAACTGGTCTTCGAGGACGGCGCACCAGTGACCTTTCCTCCATACTGCTTGACGAGTGCTTGGCCTTCATCGCGACCCAAGGTCTCTTGAATTCCAGTGAAGACGAAGGTCAGGCCAGCTAGGCAGTTCTGGGCACCAACAGGTATCTCTTTCGAACCAGCACCGACTGGGGTTGCCATATTTTTGCTCCCCGCCAACCATGGCTTCTTTTTTTGCCCATTCTCATCCGTCTCGTCAGGTGGCGGGGTAGGTGCTCTGACTGTAGGAATACTCGACATGATCGACTTGATGGCTGCGCTGTCCTCAACTGGCTCTTCCTTTTGCTTCGCCGCCTTCGGGGTAGGTTTGCGGCCCTTCTTTGGCTTCTCGTCTTCATCGTCGTCGTCCATATCACCTGCCTTTCTTTTCGTCCCAGCGCTGGCCCGCTTCCCTTTTGCCGGCTTGCTCTTGACAATCTCCTCGTCTTCGTCGGGAATCACAAAGTCATCATCGACATCGTGCATGTCCACATCCTCGTCTTCGCCATAGTCCACGTCCTCCTTTTTTACACGCTTTGACCGCGATGATGCCGGGGTCGATTTCGTCGTGCCATTCCGACTACTGGCCGCAGTCTTCTTGTTCGCCGGAGTTGTCTTTACCATCTCTGCAGGATCTTCTTCTTCGAGATCGTCGGGGAAGTCGTCCTCGTTCAAGTCTTCAGTGTATGAAGGCTGTGCTTTGGCCCGACTTGATCGAGCGCTTCCTGGCGTCGCCTTCGAGGGAGTTTTGACCTCTGACTTTACTGCTGTACCACTGGTCTTTGTCTTTGTCTTTGATTTGACCGGTGTTTTCACTTCTGCTGCACCGTTCACTTTGCTAGACGGTGCTGCACGGCCAGGGTCTGATCGCTTCGGTTTGTTCTTTCCGAAGTAATCTGCTGTGGTAGTGTCTTCGCCTTCTGGAGTTGCAGCTCGTTTGGGTTTCACAGGGGTAGTGGCCTTCTTTGCCTTCGTCGGAGCTAATTCGTCGTCGTCACTCTCCTCGATGACCTTTCGCGCACCTCGACCCTTCTTCGGGGCGGCTTTCTGGCAATCAATGTTAGTGACCTCAGGATTGGAGAGCTCCGAAAGGTACGATATACCTTTGGCTGCTCCGGTTCTGGTCGTGATGCGCCAGGTTTACCACCAAAAAAGCTGCGAATATCGGACGGCATGATGGCTCCAAGCAGCAATCGCGCTCGTGGATTCGTGCTGTGACTGCCCGTCTGAGAATTGTCGAGCTTCTCTTTCCCAAAGTCCGTCCCAGAAACGCGGGACGCGATGACATCGCGACTCAATTACAGAGAGCAATTTTAGCCGACGTTTAGCCGCCGAGGACTTTCTTGAGCTGCAGCGATTGGAGATTTGGTAGACAACCATATCACAACCACAATGCGACGATCCGCACCAACGACGACCATATCGTCGTTGTCGAGGACGCTACAGAATCTGAGTCTCGGCACTGCACGATCGACGATATGTTCCCAATGTCGGCCACTTCTTTCCACAACACGGTCTCCTGTGTTGCAAGGGAGCCGACTATTCTCAGCCACAGCAGCCCATCAGAACTGGCTCATGCCGCGATCGGGAAAGAACAAGAAAGATCGCAAGGGTCGACCACGAGTACCGACTGGAGGATCGATGCGCGGCACTACAGTGGTTTGGGGTGATTATGGACTCAGACTTCTGGACCATCACAGGCGAATATCAGCTGCGCAACTCAGGAACGGGGAGGAGGCGATCAAGAAGAGATTGCGAGGAATGAAGTATCGACTGTACACGCGAATCAGCGCAGATATCGGTGTCTACAAATCTGGTAACGAGACACGTATGGGTAAAGGAAAAGGTAGCTTTGATCACTGGGCAAGTCGGGTCGCTATTAGCAAGATCATCTTCGAGCTGCAGGGAGATGTGCACGAGCAGGTTGTGAAGGATGCGTTTCGGCTGGCAGGGAACAAGATGCCTGGTGAGTGTCAGGAGCCAATAAGAATGGTATGGCATGCTGATTATGACTAGGTCAGTACGAATTCGTGAGGAAAGGCGATCCGCCAGTCATGGGTATCGCCAAGGTTGCAAACCCGGTCGCTGAGCAAGAGCTGCGAAGACCACGTCTGCAGGTACCGCAACCCAACCTGGCTGATACGGCTGGAAGATTGGCAGAAGGGAAGATGCCCATTCCACCTGTGGACCCGACTACGATCAACCCCAATACGACACAGTCGCAGACCAGCATATGATCAATGTAATACAATTGTTAGTCTTCTCACACATGAAGCTTCCTTGTCCACCTGTGATCGAAAAATAGGGTATTCAATCAAGATGCAAGGTAGACTGGCAGAGTGCTTCTGGCTTCGATCACAGAGCCGATGCGCGTGTTTCGTTCCCAAGTCATACTCCCACCCCGCAGGAAGACTTTATTGCTCACAAGCACATAAGGTGTGTATAAGTTGGAAAGAAGATGATGCAATAAAATCTACCAAGAACAAAAGAGGTATCTATCGTCGAAGAACGTGTCAAGCCACCATATGATATCATAAACCTCCCTTCACTCCAAGTCAAAGATAGGAAAATTTTCTCCAGCACGGCCGTCACTCGTGAACTACCAGCCGCTACAACGTTCCCGCCGCAGCCGCGGCCTCGCAACCACTCGACCCCTGTGCCCAGCCAGTGAGCCTGTTCGCGACGTCCGAAGCGTAACACTTTGTGCCAGCGGTGATGCTCAGATCGGTACGGCTCCAGGCCCCACCTGCCGCGCCGCCGTTGTAGATTCTCGCGCCGGCGTAGTACCGCGCCACATCGCTCTCGGAGTATCCACTCTCCACGATTGTCTGCACGAGGCCGTCGCCGTCGGACGTCCCGTTGACGCCGTCAATGATCATCTGCTCGATGATGGTCGACGTGCAGTAGGGGGAGTTGAGAAGGAGGTTTTGGTTTTTGTCGTTACATGTGCCGGCGCCGTTGTGGGTCTGCATCAACCCGGGATTGGCAACAGGGTTGTAAGTGGTGTGCACACGGACGCAGCCGTTGGATTCCTGCTGAACGATGGCCAAGACGAAGGAACGTGGTAGGCTGTACTGGTCTGCGATCTTGACAATGGCAGAGCGAAGGTCGGCGGTTTCCTGGTCGGTGTTGGCGACGACGGGGTTGCCGAATGGGTCAGTCATCCAGGCGCAGTTGGTGCCGATATTGGGGAGGTTGAGGGTCCACATGTCGTCGAAGGCGAGCCACTTGCTTTGAGCTGGCCAGCCGTCTGCGACACTACCAGACCCGCGGTATACGTTGTAAGCGCCAGGGGTGGAGTTTGAGGTAGAGGATGCGGGAGGAGTGGTAGTAGCGGCTGGTATCGTGGATTTGGTGGAACCACTACCAGAGATGCCAACGCATGCATAGTACCCGAGCCAGAGACCGCCGCAGGTAGAGCCTACAGCTGGGTTCCAGGCGATGATGTTGGCGGAGGAGACGCCATTGCGGGCACCGATGACAGAGCAGTCATCACCGCTGACGACGAGATCCCACTTGGTACAACCCTGAACAGTGCCGTCACGGACTGGCGATGGGGTAGCTACACCTGATGATGCAGCACTGGTGGTTGCTTGGGCCTGCACAGTGACCATTGGGGTGGTAGCAGAAGGAGTGGTCACTGGCTTGGTAGCAGCAGGAGTGTTTACTGGCGTAGTAGTGGAGGGTGACGTGGCTGGGAGTTGAGACGAAGTGGTTGCCTTCGTGGTAGTACCGCCAATCTTGATGGCAACGCAGTAGGACCATCCAACATACATGGTAGTGCAGTCGGTACCAACAGAAGGATTCCAAGACATGAAGTCAGAAACAGAGATGCCGTTAGCATCAGCGACCTTTGAGCACCAGTCACCAGAGACCGGAGTGTACCATTTCTGGCATCCACTGACAGTGCCAGCACCAGTTTGATTTGGTGGCGGGACACCATCCGCGGCAGAGCTCGTGGTTGGCAGTGTTCGGCTGGAAGTAGTAGTGGGTTTTGCAGCAGGAGTCGTCACAAGGGAGGTCCTGGTGGAGGTTGAAACGCGAGTGGTCAATGACGTCGAAGGACGAACAGTTGTGATGGGGTCAACAATGACGGTGGGCGAGCTACTTGGGCGGCGGCGCTTGGTGGTAGTGGTGGTAGTGGTCGTCGTGGTCGTCGTAGTAGTACGTGCCTTTGACTTTGTTGTCTTGATGTTGGCCTGGATGGTTGTCTTGATGTTCGCCTTAATGGAAGTCTTTCTCTTCTTGGTCTTCTTAGTCTTCTTGGTTGATCCATAGTGCACACCGGGGCTGACGAGCGCTGGGTAAGAGCCATTGCCAGTGGATGTACCGTTTGGATAGGTAGGGAGATTGGTCGGATAAAGAGGCGTCACGGGCGATGAGGGCGAGCTGCCGCCGTCAGATCCAGAGCCATCTTCGCCATCGTCGTCGCCACCATCGTCAGACCCTGAGCCAGTTCCGTTGCCTGAGCCCGAGCCCGAGCCCGAGTCATTGCCATTTCCAGCACCGGAGCCGGACCCAGATCCATTATCTGAGCCGTAGCTGGAGCCACTACCGCTTCCGCTGCCGTTCTTGATGGGAGTCGCGGGGACAGATTCACCATCAACAGGAACAGTGTCCTCTGTTGAGGATCCTGTGTTACCACCGGATGTTGCCGGGCTTGTCGGTGCAGGAGAGTTCTGACCAGGAACGAAGACGGTGCTGTACTCGATGATGACCTTGACGATATCCACCTTGGTACTCGTCGTCACATAGGTAGATGGTCCGTTTGTGACGGTGTACGTAAGTGTTGATGTGATGGTCTTGGTCTGTGTTTCTGTCGCCTTGCCAAACACGGTCTTTCCTCCCTCGTTGCCACAGTTCGAAACAGGTACGAGGACTGGGGATTTCGAGGCTAACGTGGTAGGGGCAATGGGGTTCGTCAAAGAAGTGTCAGCAGGGTAGGGTTCGGCTATCGATGAAGTCGGTGCACCATCAGCACCGGTACCAATGGCAGAAGTGGTAGTATTGACATGGATGTAGTGGAAGCCATGATGTTTCCGACCATTGCGTTGGTGAAGTTTACCGTGCTTGCCATGACCAAGAGGGCCAGCGATGGCACCCCCTGTAAGAGCAAGCACTACTAGAGACTATGACAATTGGTAAGTGGACGTCCTGATACCCGGACAGTTTCAAGACGGTAACATACAGATATGACCCTCATGCTTGGCAGGGTATCGTATTACTATGCCCTGAGTATGTCCCAGATCCCAAAGTATGCTTCTGTCAAAACCCTGGGTACTAGAGAAAGTATATAAGAGAATGGACGCGAGAGTGCTACAAACGAGCGACAGCACAACTCGCAATGAATGGCTTGTGAAAAGAATGTGGTGGGACAGCTGACGGTTAGGAAGAACACCTACGGGGCAGGCTGGGGAGTTGACGGTATATCAGCTGGGTAGCGCCTCACGACAAAGGAGACGGTGCAGCTGTGCAAACGTCCGCTTCGGGTATAGCAAGATCTCACGTGGAGGTGTTGGCAAGATTGGCTGTGGACGCGTTTGGGACGGGGCGACCGGTAAGGGAAGGACGCAGGGGCTGGAGTCGTCCAACGGCGGTGCGTAGAGAAGTGGCCTCGGCCATTTCTTCCGGTTCAGCTGAGGAATTCGCGCCGGTGACATGTGGGAAATGACTTGTAGCGTGGTGTGGCTGCGCTTTTGCTGCGAGCGAGATGTATGTCTCGGTCTTTTGCGACTGTGCCGAATGTGATGCTATGGTAGAGAGGAAGAACATCCGGCGCTTCGACCAAATAGTTTGCGGGAGGGCGTTTCTGTCCAAGGCCCCACCCCCTCGACTTTGGCCACCCTTGCCCCGGCCGTTTTTTGTGTCGCAAAAAACGAGAAGGCTTGACAAAACGACCAGGATGACGGAATTCCAGTACCAAGACGTTGCAAACGGTCTGCAGTGCTCGTGTTCAGAAAGAAATCCTCCTTTTCCAGGGAGTATGGTATAGGAGTCGACAATCGACCATGACCAAGTTTGGGGTTAGTGAATTCCAGACCGAGACTTTGCGGCTCCGGCATCTTTAGAGTTCCACTTTTTTGCAGTCAGGTACCCGTGGCTTTGTCGCATCACACCTGCTAGGACCTCTGTCCCAAGCAAGCTTTCTTCCGGACAGCCAGTCACAGGTCTGGTAGGCATGGAAATTGCATAGAGGCGCTCTTTAAGATTCACAAGACCATCCTCTTCCGCTTCCATCACCGGTTTCTAGTCCTTGGAATTCTGGCAAAGTAAATGAGCGTTCGCTTTCCTCGGCTATTGACAGCTGTTCTGCCCCAGAGCGTGTCGTGTGATGAACATGTCTTGACAAGGCATGGTATTCCAGAAGAATCCGGCTCCAGAGTCGATAGCCAGACTGTGGCACAGGCATGGTCCATATGCAGCTTGCTCAGGATGATGCTCCAGATGGTCACTCGGTGAAAGTAAGGTTATGCGTATTGGCGAGGCCACCAGGTGTTGGTCGAAAAGGCGGTCATTGCAAGGACATCTCCGGAACAGTGGAAAATGCACTGTTGGTCGTGGGCTCAACCAACGAAATTAGTCATGATGCCAATTTCCGTGATGCGTCCTCCATTGACGCCATCTAGATCGTAAGGGCAGCTGCTGATTGCGCAGATGGTGTTCTGGAGTGCTTCAAATTCGATATAGTCACCCGGCCTGCTGGATCCGAGACGTTTCAACGAGTAGTTGGGCGTATTCTGAAAGATGTTGAATGGGTCGGTAACGTCCAGGTACGAATTCATGCCGTGAGGCGCCATGACCTCTGCGATATTCGATGCACATGATCTGTGGCCTACCAGACCCAGCTTCTGATACATCTCGGGGAAGCAACTCATAAAGGTCATGTCATGCACCTTCACAGTATCGGCAGTGATCCGCAAGATGGGTTCGTCCTTGTTCGTCCACAAGCATTCACCGATGGCGGGCGTGATCCCTGACAGATGATAACGCGTGTACGACATGGAGAGCTTTTCGACCAGCTGACTACCAGCCACCCAAGCGGCAAAGTCGACAATTTGTTCGCCGTACAGATCAATGACACGGAAACGATCGCCCTTGCTGACCTCGAATGCGTAGCCATGAGCCGCTGGTACAATTATGAGGTTGCTCGCACTCGTCGCAAGATTTCTAGGAAGCGGTTTGACAGAGTCGTCAACCGCAATGCTCCTGTTGCGGGTCATGGTAGCAGTCGCCTTTGTAGCTCGTGACGAAATTGAGAAAACACGGCAATGTAGGTGTATCGAGACTGGTAGTGTTGGGTGATCATGTCTCGAGGGAAGATGCAGTCGTTCTTATGAAACGACGTCGTCCATGATCGACGCCGTAGGGCGGGGTGGAAAACAGCGTCACTGTCACGACAGAGCTCCGTAAAGCTGGCACGCGGCCGAGCTCACCTGCTAATAACCACCAGGTCCCTTTGTTTTCGCATTGAATTTCCTGCGCCCTGCAGATCATCCTGAACACCCTGTCCGTACGTTATCCTCTATACTTGATGCCCAGTGACCGACAAAGTGGCTCCTTCACCGCCGCCAAAATCGCCAGGCAGACTACGGACGCTCTTCTCTCTTCAAAGATTCCTATTCCCACGACTGCGGGCTAGAGTAAGGAACAAGCTCGCAGACTTTCGCTTCGACACTCTCCCACAAATCAAACACACAGCCCATCTCAAGCTATACAGATCCATCTTCAAAAAAACCTTCCGCGATAGAAGACAGGCAGGGAATAGACTCCGGGATCGGATCCTAGGGAGCTCTCTATTGCTGAAAGATGGTCAATCCCCGCGGAGGACAACAATGGCATACCGAGGCCAACCAGACCGAGGATACTATAATGATGAGAATCTGGTTGGAGGTCGGCAGGAATTGCGCGAACCTGGTGCAAGGAGGAAAAAGATAGCAGGATACCTCAGAGCTGCTAATGAGCTACGGCAGACCTACACCCAAAGCTGGAATCGACCGGAGCAAGAGGGTCAGAATGGCAGTTCCCCAGACTTTAATAATGTTGCTACGGTCTCGACGGGTGAGGAGCAAATGATATTGTTTCCCAGTTATGCAAGACGACACATAAAAGTAAAGGTAAGGAGCGCATTCCGCCCTGCTCGTGACCAGACATCTGACCCAAAACCCAGCCTGAAGCAGTCCCTGGTAGCATACAAGAAGTACCCGGAACTGGTCGAGATTACAGAGACACTGTAGGAGCGGGCGATGCAGAATTCTGGAAGAAGCAATGGGAAAATTACGAGGATGACCGTGCCATTGTAGATGTCGACGTCCGAGGATGGGTCTTCACACCTCACAAAGGCCAAATGACTCGAAAGCAACGACTGATGGTTGCCCTAGCAAGACAGCTTGTAGGCATACCAACTCCCACCAACAATGCTAGCTCAAGTGCAGCCAGCAGCCGTCCAACGAGTCCATCTCGATCCTCTTCTATCCGCGCAGAAGAGGAGCTCGCTTCCCAAGAAGCTGCGGCCATTATCAGTAAAGGCGAGGCCGAGGCTGCGGTGGCAGGGCAAGGGCGGTTTAGTGAACGACCGGCAGACTCGGACAAAGACAGTATACATGAACTGCAAAATCAAGGTCCTGGATATCCCCCACGCCGTAGCGAGAGTTTCGCCTCGATAGCATCCTCTGGAGCAAATGGAACTGTCAATCAGAGCCAATCGACTACACAGATGTCAATGTCGGCCGCTGAGCTCGCCATCGCCAACGCCAATCTAATGACTCGACTGAGACCCTTCATGGCCAATCCCCTGACCAGTACTACTATCAATGCTTTCTTCTACAATGAAACAACATCACGCCAAAAGTCAGTGACGACAGATGCGTACGGTCACTTCTCATTCCGAGCAGCTCTCGACTTTGTGCCAACTCATGTACGAGTGATTGCGATGGAAGACCTATCCATTCAAGAAGAAGTCAAAGTGGTTGAGTCAATGGGCGTCAGTCTTATAAGCGACATTGATGACACGATTCGACATTCAGCCATTACCCGCGGAGCCCGAGAGATTTTTCGCAATGCCTTCATTCGGGATCTTGGAGACTTGACTGTGGAAGGGGTCAAGGAATGGTACAACAAACTGGCCGATCTGGGTGTTCAACTGCACTACGTCTCCAACTCGCCATGGCAGCTCTTTCCTGTTATGACCAGCTTCTTCTCCATTGCGGGTCTTCCAAAGGGGTCTTTCCATCTGAAGCAATACAGCGGAATGCTACAGGGTATTTTCGAACCCGTGGCCGAGCGGAAGAAGGCAACTCTAGAAAGACTCTTTCGTGATTTTCCTGAGCGACGTTTCTTGCTCATTGGTGACAGCGGCGAAGCTGATCTCGAGGTGTATACCGACGTGGTTATGGAAAATCCCGGCCGGGTCATTGGTGTCTTCATTCGCGATGTGACCATGCCAGCCAATCGAGGCTTCTTCGATCCATCTATGGGACCATTGAGTGGAACAAATACACCAAATGGACGACACTCTCGCAATCCTAGCGTAGATAGTTTGTCACAGGCGAAGCGCTTCTCCCGACCGTCGGATATACAGAACGACGATAAAGATCTGGAAGCAGCTATCGCAGCATCTCTCGCGGACATGGAGCGCGACACGGCACGTCAGCGAAGGAGTGTCTTCTCCGATGGTCCATCACCGACGAAGATGCAATTCCCTAGGGATGGGCGGGAAGAGAGAAGGCCTCCTTTACCTCAACGCCCATCCCAGTCCACCATCAGTTCCTACCAACCGAGTAGTGCATCTGACATTGGCGACTTGATCGATCTGCGTGACGACGATCCAACGCCAAAGGTCGACCAGACTGCGTTTAATCGTCAACCACCGTCAGTGCCGGTCAAACCAGTAGGACTGAGTTCGCCATCATCAACTCCCAAGCCACAGCCACCATCGAAGCCTGTGAGATTGCGAAGTCCATCGAGTGCTTCTGAACAGGCAGCTAGTAGCCAAAGCATAATCAAACAACCTCCGCCAAGGCCAAGAAAGCCGTCATCAAGCGTCAGACCGAAGAGTCCGTCGCCGCTCTACCAGGTCCAAGAGAGCTCACCCGTTGAGTCTCGACCGCCTGTGTTGCCCGACAGACAGGGTCAAGGTGTCCGGGGTTATGCAATGCAAAAGCTAAGCTCGGCGTACAATGCTTTGCCATCACTCGGCGGGCAGCCACAGAACGGTTACAGCAGCACAGACTTGCCGTATGGGTACGCTGCTAGTCCGAGGTCCATGAGTATAGCATCGAACTCACCCATCTCACCGGCGGATACGAGGAGTTTGCACTCGACCACAAGGCAAAATGTACCTGCGCTGCCCCCGCAGAGACGAAATCCGGGAGTCGCTTCTTCCGCAGCATCGACAGCGTCACGACTGAGCGGTTATTGGAACGGAACCGAAGCTATTGATGACGCTACAGGACAAGCAGTGAACAAGCGGGAAGAAGTTTGGAAGCGACGATGGCGAAGGGCAAAGGACATTATGGATCGTCAAGGGGTCATGCTGCGAAGCTGGCGGGTGGGAACGGATGTGATGGACGAATGCGTGTCAGCTGTCAAATCAGAGCTTGATTCCATGCAGAAAAGCGATAAAAGTGGCCAATCACGGCCACTTGGTAGGTGAACAAACACGAGGTCAAGTGGCATTGCGTCGGTCGGCGGCAGACAGCCGAACTGAGTCGCTGACTCCTCACTGGCTCATATTAATTTATATTACACAATCGGCGCCGTGGACTAGTACTTGCATCCGCGATCTTTGACCGCAACATGACCTGACCGTTTTCTTCCGCGTCTGGCAGAATCGGGTGACCGTGTTGATGAGGTTATCTTTCATTTTGGATATGCTGCGACAGCCACAATCTCTGAGTCTATCGAATCACGCGGGCCTAAGCAATCTTTGGTCTATAGATTACCACGATACATCTTCACATGGGTACAAAGAAGCGGTATAGTACTGTAGTGTCACTACTAGTGTGAGATCCAAGGCCACCAGTCGACCTGTCAAAACGCCAGCGCTGATAAGGGCAACCTGAAGCGGTCACTGCTCGACATGCTCCACGCTTGTGCGGTCTTACGTCGTCTCGCAGCTGAGATTGCGTCCGAGGTTGGGCACCAGAGACAAAGAACGAAAACCAGAGACAAAGAACAAAAAGAAACAATACCCGCAACAGGAGAATGCCGTTGGAAAAGTGTCTTTGGACTGCAAGCAAGCAATCCATGTCCAACAACGCCTTTATCATGTCCGAGCAGAGACATGGGAAATGAGCGTGTCACATTACGGTCAAAGTGTTTTGCGACCGTCTTGAGGCAGACTCGTGCGACTGGGATCGAGCTTTATTGCTCTTGATCTGACTTGGGATTGGATTACTTTCAGCCACTTACCGATCCGTACTGGCCATTACCGACGTACTACCAGTGTGCTTGATACCATACAGCCAATCGAGTGGCTCTTTTCATTAATCAATCGCGCGTCGCTTGCAGCCATTTGGATCACTAGCCGTAAATCATCCCTGGAGCTTACCGCTAGCCTATCGACCGCTAAGATGCCCCGGAGCACCCTGACCATGCTCGTGTCCGCCCAGCTCAGACTATCAAATGGGAACTTTCAAGACCAAAAGATTGTTGTGACCGACAGAGGTCCCAGGGAGCCAAGTTGCCGGCGGCCATGTGTTGAAACGGCTTTTCAACCGTCAACACACCACTTCTTCGTTGTCGCTCTGTTTCAACCCTGCCTGGGACGAGTCAGCGAGTGAAACAAGTACCAGAAGGGCTGCTTGCAATTCCAAAGCAACCACAACTGGAGCCAGTCCCCTCCCCCGAGAAGCAGCAAAAGGACCAGAGCGGCCACAATCTACAAGCCAGCCCGAGCCCACATCTCTAACACCATTTCACGTTTCTGAGCTTCCAGACGCCTCCTTCAGCGCTCGCATGACCGCTCAGAACCACGGATTCCTCTCCACAGACTCGTACCCGTTCAACCGCCGATCCGCCTTTCACATCCACAACCGTTCGCCGAACCACCATTCGTGCTGGTTGTAGAGTGAATCAGGTACACTCCTTTTCCTGAGTCTCTCGGTCTCGCCGTCCTACTACCACGTTCCAATGTGGCACGCGAGCATACCCGCACACATTCGACAAACATAGCCGGGGACAGCCACCACTTAGGGAAGCCTGGTAACCCTTTGCTTCGACAATTCTGTCTGTCGCGTCCTTGTTTCTGGACTCACGTCGACCACAAACATTATACCAGTCTGATTTTCCGTTTTGTCTCTGTGGTTAACATTCGTAAATGTCTTTTACTCTCCTTATCCCTGCTCTGGATCCTCGAACACATTTGCGTCCTAGTCGTCGCATACAGAACACCACTGGGACCATTTTTTCGTCTTCGGCAGCATTTGGAATTGATCCCCGCTTTGAGTGTATACGAGGTTCAGCATTGTGTTGACACTACCCTAACATGGCCGCCGTCGACATTGAACTATACAGGGCGGAGTCGATGGAAATGGAGGTGTGTTACACCACCATCATCTATCAACATTCCCCTTTGCTGACCTTTTCCAGATCCCACCAGCAGATCGGCCTCATCGCCAACTCGAACCATTCGACGTCAACGAACTATGTCGTCGCTTGGAAGCATATCGACTAGAGCTCAAGATGGAGCAAGTCCGCCAACGTAGCCGACAACTCCAAGATAAGCGCTCGTCGACTCTCACCTACCAACCACGATACGGCTCCCGTCTTTCCCTACACAGTAACGGTGAGATCGCACGCCCCAACACCGCGGGACCCGACAGCAAATCCCGCCGTCAATCCCGTTACCACGACTCCAGCGATAAATCAGACCGCTCCGACCGCAGCGATAAATCCGATGATGACCGGGTTGACTCGGGTCGATCAAGCCAGTGGGTGAACCCCAAGCAACTCCTGGCCGCGCGAGAAAAGGGCATGAGCGAAAGCGAAGCCCTGCACCACCTCTCACAAGAGCGCAGTAGAGAAGACGCCGAGCTGCTCAAGGCGCGGAAAGCCGCCAACCGCCGCTCCTTCTTCCTCGAACCCGCCAGCGCATCACGCGTGAGTCGTCAACCCAGCACAAAGTCCTCCGCCGAAAAGGACATCTCCTCAGAGCGGAAATCAAACAAGAAGAACCGACCGCTCAGCACGGCATTCGAAAACTTCACCATGCCTGATCTCCGCCACCACATTGCCCCACCCATGCCACGACACCCCTATCTGACCACTACCAACGACGACGAGGAGAGGGAAAGAGAGGAGAAGAAGGACAGGCGCAAATCATGGCGTCCTCCACCCGGTGATCGCAATGACTGGACGCAAGCGAGTCAGACGTGCGAGGCGGACGATGCTGAACGGCAGAGTTTCCTAAGCCGATTGGCGAGACGGAGCAGCCGCTTTGTCCCCAGTGGCGTCGAGGGCAGGCGACCCAGCGCGAGGATGAGTTTCATCCCTGGTACGGAGGGAAGGCCAGGCACGCGGGCCGGACTGATGAGTAGAGAGCGACTTGGCAGCGTGGCGGAAACGCCGAAAGAGCAGCAGCCACAACAATCGGCGACCGGCGCCAGGGCGGCGAAGGAGAAGCGTGCAGCGAGGAGGCCTTATGCGCCGTGGAGGGATAGCAGCAAGGACTCTGCGGTGGCGATGAAGGAGGAGAAGATGCCCAAGAAGAAGAGGAGTTTGTTTGATTTGTTCAGACGGCATAGGGACTGAGATCCTGGACGCGGGAGGCATTTTCATTACTCTTGCGCATGGTGAAGAACGTGCATATTCTGGACATACCAGGGGGGGGAGGCTTGATGCGCATACGCTTCTAAACGCTTACGACGAAATGAGTATAGTAATCCTAGTCTAATCGACATACCTTTCTCTTCTGACTTCTATCTCCAAAAAACCACAATTACCGGCGATTCCACCACACCGGTGGTCTGGCACTGGACTGCACACCGCTGATCGCCACAAACTTGGCACTGGCTCCAGCGCTGCACAGACACCAACGCCGCACCCACGTGACTCCTCTCCTTCCCCGAATCCCGTGCGAGGGGCATGACTCGCCTGGCGTCCCGACGGTGCGCGCTTCGAGGCCGTTGTGGAGCAAGGGATCATCGTCGACGCAACACACCAATTGTGTGGTACGCTGAGGACAAAGAAGCGAAGGGCGTAAAGGTTCCCAGGAGGAGAAGGGTGTGAGAGACGGTGCAGGAGGACAGATGTGGATGGAGGTTGATTTATAAAGGGGGGAGGGGGGAAAGCGTTCTGGCTCCTTGCGTTGCCTTGTGGCGGTCCTTAGCGGCGATCACTGGGGAGGGAAGGTGGAGGATGGACTTTCCTGCGCTCGCCAGCATGGGCAGGTCGACACGATTGAGAGGAAGGGGACTGCAGGAGTTTGTGCAGTGTGATAATTGGATTGTCGTTACTTGTATGTACTCTGTAGTTGCTGTGCTGGATATCAACGAATAGTTTTAGCTGAGGGTGAAGAGGTCTCCCTGTCTCGTCACAAGAGTCGGAATGTTGCGAGGATTTTGAAGGCGTAACGCAGCGATTAGGATACGCATCAGGATAAGATGAGCAGTATAGCGCTATCATATGGCAGGCTGGTATAACTGATACTGCCTATATAGCCTGCTAGTCAGCGCGATGTATCTCTCGTCGTTGCTCTGGTTGTTCGGGACTTTATATAGCCTACGTTCGTTCTGTGTTGCAAGATGGTGACCGTCTCACCGCCTTTGGACTTGCCTGACGAGGTGGAGTCGGCAGAAATTAATTCTCTTGCCGAAAGTGACGATCAACTCGAGATATTCTACAGCACATTTGCACGGCGCGACAAAATGTCTCTGGACGAGAGGCTGGACAAGATACGGTCGCAGCCCAAGCTGCAGAACCAGCAACATAATGCTGTAGTCCTCTCCAGCATCGAGGACACTCTCAGAGCCCAAAAAGCCGACCTCACCCCCACCGCCTACTTTGCGGCGCTTCTGTCGCTGCTCTCACAGTATATCTCGGGGGAGAAGATCACGAATAAGGATCTCGCACATGCAGTGGTATACCTGCTCGATCTAGTGACGCCTCACGTTTCTGGTCCTCTGGTCCGCGCAAAATTCTCCCAGATTCTATCGGGATTGGCACCAGCCATCACACATCACGATGCCGAAGCACCTCTCGTGCGAAGCGCAATCGGGTGTCTGGAATCGCTTCTCATAGTACAAGACTCACAAGCCTGGTCTCTGCCCTCATCTTCGGTTTCCCCACGCAGAGTCGTGGCAGGCTTGTTGAATCTTTCGATAGATCCTCGACCGAAAGTGAGGAAGCGAGCTCTCGAGGCCTTGGCGAAGGTCCTGAAGAACCCTCCACCAAGCCCGTCCCTAGATCACCCTGCAGCAGATCAGTGTGCAGAGGCAGCACTGAAGATCCTAGCCGAGGAGGCGCAAAAAGCTGGAAAGACAAAGCGTAATCGAGCAGAGAGGGAGGGGCACGAGCCGCAATTGATACATGGCTTGCAGCTGATCAAGACGGTGGCTACGGCTGCAAATGGATGGCCTACAAGGAAGATTGATGCGTTGTGCGAGCTTCTTCTTGGGATCGCGAAGAGCAGCAGCGAGTACTTGGTCATGGCTGCGTTTGAAGTATTTGAGCTGCTCTTCAGCGGTCTCGCTGATGAGTTGTCGAGCGCAAAGCTACCTAGGCTACTCGAGGTCATCACTGAGCTGCAGCCGAGTAAGGACGATGCACAGCTTCTACCACCTTGGATCGCTGTATTGAGCCGTGCCTACGATGTTGCTGGTCAAATCGACGCCGAGGAAACCTTCCAAAAGCTGCCAGGGCTCTTCAGTATCATATCTGCATTCCTGAGTTCCGGGAGCCACAACATCAGAGTCAGTGCCAGCGAATGTCTGGTAAGCTTCTTAAGCAACTGTGTCCCGGCAAGCGTGATTCTTGAGCCAAGTATTATGGACGAGAAGATATTCGAGCAATTGGCAAGGACAATCGACGACCTTTTGAGTGTCAGATATCAGGCTGCATGGATGGAAGTCTTCAATGTGGTCAGCGCCATGTTTGAGGCGCTTAAGTGGCGGTCAAATCCTGTCATGACCACCGCACTCAAGGCGATTGGCGATCTCAGGAGTAATGATGCCTTCGCAGGCAAGAAGCAGGCAGACACCGTCATCTCAGCTGCTATCAGAGCAGCTGGACCAGATTTTGTTCTGGACGTGCTGCCTCTGAATCTGGTGAAACCGAAGAAAGGTCAAGTCGGACGTGCTTGGATGCTACCACTCATGCGAGCGGCGGTCAGAAACACAAAGCTGGCACATTTCCGGCAAGAGCTTGTACCTTTGAGCGAGGTCATGTTCCAGCGAGTCCTTGATCACGGAGACGCAGCAAAGACTATGGAGGTCAAGATCTTCGAGACCATCGTTCAGCAGGTCTGGGACACTCTCCCGGGATACTGCGAACTTGCGCTAGACGTCACCGATGCATTCGATCAAGTCTTTGCTGAGCTACTGGCGAATCTACTCTACCAGCAGCCACAGCTGAGGACAAATCTCTGCCGAGCGCTACAGAACCTGGTTACGTCTAATCAGGCCGTGCTTGCTGTAGAAGATGAAGAGGATCTGCTGGCCCAGGGTCGTATTACCAAGACTCAAGCACAACAGAACATTACTCACCTGTCGACGTTTGCTGGCAACCTTCTGGCTGTTTTGTTCAACGTGTACGGAGAGACTCTGCCTCAATACCGTGGACTTATCTTACAATGCATCAACGGATATCTCTCCATCATCCCGGTTGCAGAACTGACAGACACCTTCACTCGCGTAGCTGACATGCTGTCTGCAGCTATCGCCGAAGAAGGCTCGCAGACGCAGGCAGATAAGCAGAAAGATGTCCCAAGTAAGGGACCAAAGATGCCGCCAACTTCTCACACACTCATGGATCTGATCATCACCATGTCGATACATCTCCCTCGCGAGACATATCCACATCTCTTTAGCATCGCATCTGCCGTCATCAACAAAGACAACGACCCTCAACTTCAAAAGAAAGCCTACAAGCTTATTCCTCGTCTGTCCGAGTCACCTATGGGACAGGAAGCCTTGTCATCTCGCTCATCGGAACTTCAAGCCTTGCTTCTCGCAGCAGCGCCCACCGCCACTGCTCCAGCCCGTCACGACCGCCTGCAAGCCATCTCTGTCCTCATCCCACTCCTTCCCTCAACTGACCTCAGCTTCATTCCCTCCATAATTTCCGAAGCCGTCATCGCGGTCAAAGAAGTCAACGAAAAGGCCCGCACCTCAGCCTTCGGCCTGCTCGTCCTCATGGCCAACCGCATGTCCGCTGGCGGTGTCGTGAAAAACAGCCGCGTCCCACACATGCGCCCCGACGCGCCTGACGCACCCGCTTCCCTCGAAGAATACGTCACCATGCTCTCCGCCGGTCTTGCCGGTTCCACCCCGCACATGATCTCCGCCAGCATCACCGCGCTCGCCCGTATCTTGTACGAATTTCGTGACAAACTCAACCGGGACGCCGTCTCGGAGCTCGTCGCGACAATCGACCTCTTCCTCACCTCGGCCAACCGCGAGATCGTCCGCTCATGCCTCGGTTTCGTCAAGGTATGCATCCTCAGCTTGCCAACGGAGATGATGCGTCCCCGGCTCGAGACCCTCATCCCGAATCTGTGCAAGTGGAGCAGGGAGCACAAGGCCCATTTCAAGGCCAAGGTGAAGCATATCTTCGAGCGCATGATCAAGCGCTTTGGCGTGGAGACGGTGGAGCGGTGGACGCCGGAGAGCGACAAGGCGCTTGTCAAGAATATTCGCAAGACAAAGGAGCGGGAGAAGCGCAGGAAGGAAGCGGGGGATATGGATGTTGATGAGGACGAGAGGGAGAACAAGGGACGGTTTGAGAGCGAATACGATGCCGTGCTGGAGGGGAGTGATGAGGAGAGCGACGTCAGTGATGACGAGGTGCTGGGGAGGGCGGTGGCGAAGGGCAAGGCGAGAGCGGAGAGGAAGGAGAAGGGCACGTTCATTACGGAGGAGGAGGACGAGCCCTTGGATCTCTTGGATCGCAGGGCGTTGGCGCATGTCAGCTCGACGAAGCCGAAGCGGGAGACGGTGAGGGAAAAGAAGAAGGCGAAGACGGATCTTGATGGGAAGTTGGTGTTTAATGAGGAGAGCGATGAGGAGATGGCATTTGATGAGGAGGGCAGACTGGACGGAAAAGATCCTGGAGATGGGACATTGGAGGGAGGGATTAATGCTTATGTCGAGGCAATCAAGAATAAGCATGCCCCTCGGAGAGGTCAGAAGGGGAGGCTGAAGTTTAAGAATGTAAGAGGTGAGGACGAGGAAGTGGATGAGGACGATGTCAAAGATGCATTGAAGGCGAAGGGTAAGACGAATGGAGCGGGCAAGGTGAAGAGTCCCAGTAGGGGTGATAAGGAGGGGAAGACGGGCAAGCCCAATGGTAGAAAAGGCTTGGGCATCGAGAAGCAGAGAGGCTCGAGTGGTGGTGGTGGAGGTATCAAGAAACGAGTGCAGGTCGGACGGACTTCGAACAAGTTCAGGCCAAAAAGCGCGGCAGCAAGGGGCAGGAGATAAGATGCACATGGGAGCTGTTGATCAAAAGTCGTATTCATGCATGATATCCAAAGACATTCATGGCTAGAACCGGGTATATACAAATGTTTCCTTTCCAGAACGCCTCGCTGAAGTTGTCATTCCTCCCACTCGTATGATGCTTTGCCCGATCCTTGGCCAACAACTCTCACGTCTCTCACCTCACTCTACTCATGACCGTCTCCGGTCCTCTCTCGACCTGCACCTGCGCGGCCGCAGCCTTGACAGCAGCCAACATGTTCCTATCAAAGTCGTCTCTCGTCCTCAATACGGCCTCGACCCACGCGATCTGTACATCCCAGTAGCCCATCTTGAACCTCGCGTATGCGTCCACGACACCCTGCCCCTTGTCGGCACTGATCAGTTCAACAAACGCATTCACGGCTCTCCACCTGTCCTTGACACCAGGGAAGACGTCCTCGTACTTGCCAAAGAACGTAAACACGGTGACCACATCCTCCTTGATTTTCTCCTGGAACGCGTCGTTGCGTCGGAAGTGGATCTTGCCCTTCTTCACACCCGGCAAGCTCGGTCCGGAACTCGCTGTGCTGCTTATACAGCTCAGATACCTGACCAGCAATTCGTCGCTGACTTCTTCGATCAGAATGTCGCGCAACGAAGGGTGCACCACCTGCTCGTAATCCTCGAGGTAGTCGCTGATAGTCGCAACGATGGTACCCATGCCCTTGCTTGTGTACCACTGTTGCGTGAAGATCTGCTCGGCGAACACGGTCCGACAATCCACGAACAGCAGCTGTGCGAAGAGCGCGATGCAGTGCGTGCCAAGATCGACGTAGCCGTTGCGTAGACTGTCCATTTCGAGGTTCGCGAGGGCGGACCAGCCAGGGCTGACGAGTGTTTCGTAGTCGCGGCGGAACATGGTCAGGTAGCTGGTGACGCCGAGCTCTTCGTGGTCGTCGATGCAGGCTATTTGGTCGTTGGCGATGGCGACGAGCCAATCGAGCAGCGAGTTCATGGTGTCTTGTTGCGCCTGTGTGAGCTCTTTGCTCTTGTATCCGCTTGTTTCGCTGTCGACGAGCTTCTCCCACATTACTTGTTTGGATTTCAGGGAGCGCATCATGGCGTCAACTACGCCTTCCGCTACATCCGGGCGGTCGGAGGAAGCGGCTACGGAGAGCTGCTCGCGGAGCATGCGCCACATGTCACCGAGGGTCTTTGTTCGGAGACAGTCGTTCTCGTCGGTGTCGAGAGCGCCCTCTTTTCGCTCGAGGAGTGCCGATTGATCTGTCGAGGTCATGCGGTCCATCCATTCTTCTACTGCCTTGATGATGAGTTGGCGGTACTCTCGGACTAGATCAGATTCTCGGTTGTCGATGACATGGGGTCGTAGCTCATCTACCACAGCCCCCAGCTTCTCCATCTTTGTGTAGTATTTGCTTACCCAATGAATGATGGCAAGCATGTGTGGCGGATTGAGTTGAGGATTTTCAATATGCGCGATGAGGAAGTCGTGCATTTGGTTGTGGTATATCGAGGTGAAAGTCTTGAATATCTTCCACTTCTTTGGCATCAAGTTGGTCATGCCGAGTTTGACAGTGTTGAGGTCGTTGAAGTACCATCGGACAGATTTCTCCAGCTTGTCAGGATCTTCGAGGAAGACTTGTGAAGAGCCGTCGAATTGATTTTCTGCGTTCAACTCAATGGCTTTGAGGAATTTCTCCTTGTATCCGCGAAGTTCCTTCTGACCCGAGTTCATGGACTTGAACCGGGAGGCAAGGTCTTTGAAGTCTCGTTGTGCGTCCTGCAACGCCTTGACAGCCTTGTCCTTCTTCTCCTCCTCTTCAACAATGATTGCTAGTCGCACAATCATACCATTGTTGCCAGACTGTACTAGTGGTATGAGATTCATGCATGCTTGTCCGACATGATCGTCAAACCAGTCCACCACCTCGTCCAAGCGGTTGAAGTAGTCCTGTAACGTCGCACCGCTCGGAAGTTGAAGGTTCTGTATGAGCTCGAGTCCCGATTCCTCAAGCTTGATCTGATCCATAGCTTGATCTCGCACGTCACGAAGCTTTGTCAATCCATAGTGTATCGCCAGTAGGTTTGGTTGATTCTCCATGTCCTGATCGTCCTCGCGCAGCAGACCTTCAAGCTCATCCAGCTGTTCTCCGAAAGAGTCTATGTGCGCCTTCATTTGCTCCACCTGTGCAAAGTTGCGATGCGTCTGGGCTATCTTGTCCACAAAGGGGAAGTCCTTAATCATGTTCTGGGCTTCTGCACATAGCTTGTCGATCTTCATCATCTCTTCCTTGATCAGATTGACCGTACGTTGGCCATCGTTGATGCTTGTCATTCCTGCTTGCGTCACTTCCAATTGATCCTTGAGCCCGAGCCGGAGCTGGTCGTCCACAGCTGCCTTCTTCCTAGTGAACTCGGCACGTAACGAAGGAATCTTGTCGAGATCATCTGAGTTTCGCAGCAGCTCTGCGAGCTTGTTCGCAACATCTTCTGTGTCTGCCATGGTAAATCGACCGCAGACGCGATCAAGACATTGTCCGTGGAGAAGGACATTGCTTTAGTGTGAGCTAGCAATGTTGATGGGCAGCGGGGATGCGGCCCGTGTCCCGCCCGTCTTGAAATATTCTACCTCGAGCTCCCTTGTTCACCTCCGGCTGCTACACCACACTCGTACACATTTTGCCAGTTTCGTCAAAGACCAGTACTAGTGAGCAACTGCAGCAATGACTTACTTTCGCATCACTCTTCTACGGTCCGCCATCGGCCTACCAAAGAAGTATGCTGGCACGCTCCGAGCTCTCGGACTTACGAAGCGAATGAAGACTGTCTACCTTCCCGTCAATCATGAAATAGCTGGTCAAATATTCAACGTCAAGGAGCTGGTCGATGTGCAGGAGGTCGAGAACAAAATCAGCAACAAGACACTAAAGGAGCTTCGGAAGCCGGACCCAGGATTCTTCATCGAGCAAAAAGCAGAACAGGTCAAGACAAGCTGGGAATGAAGGTAGAGATTGCACCTCAACGCCACGTCCGTATTCGGCTTGCGATCATTTTTTGAGGTCTATCTCGACTGCTGTCATTACCTAGGGCGACACGAAGGCTGAAAAGCTTCCTTACGTGTGGTCATCAAGAACAATAAGATCGGGACGGAGATGCATAGATTTTGTCGAGCGCGCAGAGATCTACATGCAGCAGGAGGACGGACACTTTCACAGCTATACGGATATTGGAGCGCGACCAGATATACTTGTCATTAATCATGCCTGAGCTGCACTTTCTTCAGGTCGGGGAGCTGGCGCGGGGTCTGATGGCGCCGAAGATATCGATGCCGGATGCGAAGGACGCTCTTCGAACTGTGCACCGCGATTTGCAGCTGCGGCGTTAAGCCTCTGGTCGAGTGCTTTCAACGCCAAGGCCCGCCTCCTTTCTGCCTCCTCACGTCGTCCACCAAGACGCCCTCCTCTAGTATTCATCAAACTTGGGAGACCACCTTCTGCGCGGGCAGACGCCTGCTCGTTGCCCGCGTCGATCGCTTCGCTAGAAAAAGGCGTGCATATTCGAACGGCGACTAGGGTGTTGTAGACCTGATCGCAGATGGGTGCGAGGACGACTTGGATGGGTTCAGGAAAGAAGTGGCTGAAGGCAAAGGTGTCGCTTGCATCTCCCTTGACCGTCGATCCTTCGCCAGTAGATGTAGATATGACAGACGGTGCGACTCGGTAGAACCGCAAATAGATCCAGGACGTCAGAAACCCGTACCAGCCAAGAAAGAGTGCCGTGTCGGTACCTAGTAGTGGACCAGAAATGGTATTTAGAAGAACAAAAATCGCTGGAAAGTGCTTGACGCGGATGCGAATGAAGGACTTGAAGAGTGATACGGTGTGCTCGGGAACAAGTTGCTTGAACGCTACTAGAAAAGCCGCTTCGAGAGCAATAGCGCCGTGAATCGTCGTCTTCCTATGCGAGATATCAGTATACGCTTCTGCCAGAAGCCGGGTGTTTACTTACGCTCGAAGCTCGTTACCGCTTAGCATATACCATGACCAGTATGTGATGAAAGACAGCACATTGGGTATCAGAATTACAAAAGCCACAAATTTCGCATACTCTGAACTTCCCCAAGCTCTTTCCAGATATCGTCCTCCAAAGAAAAGGGTCAAGCCGGAAGCCGAAAGGCTTATCAGATTCTGCTCGATGAGGGCTGCGGTCGCGAGCACCCAAGGTGACGTGAGGGACTCGTTCGGTACAATCGTTAGGAATGGCACTCCGACAGGATTGCGCTGTAGTAATGGAGCTGTGTATCGGAAGCGAAGGACAGTATTGAGGACGGACAGGGTCAGGAGACCAACGATTAGACCCCTTGTCAAAGGGGGGATGTTTATGCGAGGCATTGAAACCTTCGAGAGCGCCGACCCGGTACCCTGGTGGGAAAGTAATGAGTGATACCTGATGCGATGACGCTATCGAAAGCTGTCCTGCATGGCTATGCTGTAAGGAAGTAAATGTTTCGAAGAAGGTGTAGACGTTGTGAATCCCTTGGAGAGCTTTCGGCAGCAGTCCCCAGATGTTGCAGATCGCTAAACTTCGGGCCGCACCTTTAGCGTCAATCTGGCGGTAACCCTTGCAGGATCAACCAACGAATCCATGTGAGATCCGTGATCTTGGTTTGCTCATGGTTTCCATCTCATTGCTTCCCTGCATCCTCGATATCACTTCAATGCGACGCTCTTTACGATCTTTTCATATCTCTCAACGCGAACGGACACAATCAGAACAACAATCAATCACCAATTATGGGCGATGGCGCACTCGGTAGTGACCATGTAAACTACCTCGTTCTTCGCTACCTGCAAGAATCCGGCTTCGAGACCGCTGCCAAATCATTATATCGCGAATGGTATCGCAATGATGAATTTCGAGATCCGGAGGACTTTCCCTTTGCGCCAGCTGTCAAACAACACGAGCTAGTACACATTATCCAAGATGGACTCTTCCATGATCAGTTACAAGCAACTGTCGCAAATGGCAGTCGTCGCTTCAACCTCACGTCGACCGACGTCGACTTCCAAGCGCAGCGGACAAAGTCGATATCGCGACGACAGAGCGTCTATACGTCGAATGACCGAGACGAATTTGCCATTCCTCCAGCCAAGCGCGTCCGACAAAGCAATGCTTCCGACATCATCACCAATGGAGATGCTATGGATGTGGATGACCGAGGGGACGACGACGACAGAACTTCAAATCCATCGGAACAGGATCGTGCACTCTCCGAGTCTGAACCGTTGGAGCAGGTGATGATTGAGACAAAAGCAATGGGTACACAAACGGAAGAGAAGAAGAAGCCCAAGACGAAGACAATGTACTGGTCGATTGATAAGAGCCTACCAGTATCAATACTGTACACAGCTTGGAGTTCTTCGCAAGCTCTGAGCTCGTTCTTATTAGCGGCTGGAGAATCTCTGTGTCGAGTCTACGAAGTATCGGCCACGGACGCCCATCTCCAAGGCATAGAGAACTTGGATCCTGTCCCGATGACATCCGAGCACACGGTGACCGCTGTTGCGTGGCATCCCAGTGGGCAGTACTTCACATGCGCACTTCAGGGACCTCCCCGAGTAGACGGTGTTCATGAGTACAAAGCACAATTGTTGGATGTAAGCCCGACAGGCGAGAAGAGACCCTACGATGACATCTTCAATATGGTCACAATTGTCTTGCGATACACCCGATCAGGAAACACATTATTTGCTGCATCTTCCGATGGCCAGAGGAGCGTCCTAGAAGCTCGGGATGTTACGTCGCCACATCATCACGGATGGCCAACTGCATTCGAGCATGTCGAGGACAACGTTGTTATGGACATTGCGCCAATCTCTGAGACGTCCTTTGCGGTTTGTGGCAAAGGTCTGGTATCAGTCTGGTCGATAGGCGATGCCGAGGCCGGCGACGAGTCTGCGGGTCTTCGGTTGATCCAAGAATACATGCATACAGTGCCACTTGATATCAACTTTGACAAGATCCGATACGACTGGCGTCACGAATTGCTCATTGCCATCGCGACGACAAGCGGTCACACATGTACTTTGAGAAAGGATGGCGGAACCTGGTCGCTAGGTCCATCATTGCCGATTCCGCCAGATGCTGGGACTCGTATCACGGCAATCTGCTTCGAACCGTCTATGCCATCGAGCGCGGCGTCCTCGGAGCACCCGCAAATCGATGACGGCATGCAACCTCCATCGCGCTTGGCTATCGGCATGGCCAACGAGCAATCCGGCAAGGTCTGCCTGTTCAATGCTACAGCTGACTCAATCGAGGCATCCGCCTCTCTCGAGCTGGAACAGCAAGAGCCGCCCTTAGCGCTATCCTGGATAGCTGCCTCCGATGCCAGCAGTGCCGTGCCAGCGCGTCTCGCAGCAGCAAGTGACGAAGCTATAAGAGTCTGGGATGTGTTGGCTGGGTCGACGAACGAGTTGTTGTCATGGAAAGCAGCACCTGCCAACTGGTATCAAGGGGACGACAATCATTTACCTGATGATGAAGACGCAACTGAGCCTACCCTCAGCTGGGACGTGAAAGGAGAGAGACTGGCCTTTGCAGTCGGGCGAAAAGTGTGTTTGATACTCCAGTACTGCTATGCGTTGCTGGCCCTGCTAACCTGTTCCAGATGGCAATTGTCTCAATGGTGCCTGAGTCAGAGACGAATGGAGTGAATGGTACAACGGTGGACGAAAGTATATGAACTATCTAGAGCTTGGTGCGGGCATCAGCGTTGCTTTTATTAGTAGATACCCTTGATTGAATGACCGATTTATCTACATAGACAAATGCTTGTCCTTGGACCACGATTGCTACATACTCCGAGCATGCACTATCTTTCCACTTTATCATTGATCTCCATCTGTTGTCCAGCAAGTCAAGCTTTCCAGGTCGGTGATCCGAGGGAAATCGCTTGGCAGCGGGCAATCTCCTCAGCCCTTCTGGAAGCTTTGAACGATCACCTTCGTCTTGCCCAAAGAAGCAGGACATTTGACTTTGCCCTGATACCGCCTGGTCAGAGGTGACCTCAACGTGCAGGCCTCTGCCATGGGCTTTCGAATCCTTCCACCATGGGCCTGTCACGACATGACATCGCAGCTGCCACAAACGGCTATAGCGTTCGTGCTACTCCTCTTACCTTCACGCGATTGACTCTGAACATCAAGCAGATTGGCGGATTGCAAAGAAACAGCTTGGATCCGTCCCATCCCGTGCCTGTCGATGCGCCGCAGAGCTTGATCTTGCTCGGCAGCGTGCTTGACCAAGCTTGGTGAAGCTTGACAGTGACTGACGGCGATGCGGGTCATTGTTTTTGACCCTAAACCCTGATGTGCTGTTGGGGTGGTGAGGGAGCTTGCGATTGTCTATCTCAAAGAGGTAGGTAGGAGGAGAGCTTTGCAAAGAGAGCTACGAGTATATATTCCCACGAGGCCCACGTCGTTTTTATGCCTTGTGAGCTTCTGGAGGCTATCAGAAACCACAGGCCAAGATGTTGTACAGCAACGTTCTTTCCGCAGCCTTTGCCCTGTCGCTGCACGTCTCTACGACCTCAGCTTTCATGGGAGCTAAGCTTGGACGACCATTCGTCAAGAGGCAGTACCTTCCTGACGAGCCAAGCGGTATCAAGACCATCACCGTAAGCTTTGAGATCATGATCGACGGCCGGATGCAGATTGCTGAGCATAGATAGACTCCCACTAATGTGACAATCTCGTACAAAGAGCCTGGCAACGAAGGCGTCTGTGAGACCACACCAGGAGTCAACTCTTACTCTGGATACGTCGATATCGCTGAAGATGTCCACGTTTTCTTCTGGTAAGATATGAATGTCAAGAGATGCAACACATCCGACTCATCACTACCAGGTTCTTCGAATCAAGGCGGGACCCTGTGGGTGATCCAATCACCCTCTGGCTCAATGGTGGCCCAGGCAGTGACTCCTTGATCGGTCTTTTCCAAGGTGAGCAAGAACATCATCCAATAGCTCGTTGCGATACACAATGCTGATTCATCCTACAGAACTCGGACCTTGCAACATTACTGAAGATCTCAAGTCCCAGATCAACCCATATGCTTGGAACGAGGTGTCAAACATGCTATTCCTCAGTCAGCCTGTGGGTGTTGGCTTCAGCTATGGCGAGAAGGGTCTTGGGTCTTTCAACAACGCCACTGGCTCTTTCCAGAACGATACCACCGGTTACAGCTACGGTCGGTGGCCTGTAATTAATGCCACCGAGGTTGACACGACTGATCTTGCTGCTGTTGCTGCTTGGCATGTGCTCCAAGGCTTCTACAGTGGCCTGCCACAACTCGATCCCGAAATCCAGTCCAAGGAATTCAACTTGTGGACTGAATCCTACGGTGGCCACTATGGTCCAGCTTTCTTCAACTACTTCAACGAACAGAACAAGGCAATTAAGAATGGTAGCATGCCGGGAATTCCACTCGACTTCAATGCCCTGGGCATAATCAATGGAATCATTGACGAGTACACCCAGGCACCATACTATCCGGAATTCGCCGTTAACAACACTTACGGCATCAAGTCTGTTAATGACACCGTCTACAACTACATGAAGTTCGCTGCCTACATGCCAAATGGCTGTCTCGCGCAGGTTCAGTACTGCCGCGAGGCTCGTGCAACACCCCCGCTGGATCAGGCAACCGATGCTATCTGCTCGGAAGCTCAAAGCATGTGCCGAGACAATGTTGAGGGTCCATACTACTCATTTGGTGGCCGTGGAGTCTACGACATCCGACACCCCTATGATGACCCCACCCCACCAGATTACTTCGCCGATTATCTCCAACAGGGCTCAGTACAGGAAGCCATCGGTGTCGATCTCAACTACACAACCAGTAACACCGACATCTATTACGCCTTCCAACAGACCGGCGACTTCGTCTTCGATAACTTCATTGAGGATCTGGAGTACCTCCTTAACCAGTCCGTACGTGTGTCGCTACTCTATGGAGACGCCGATTATATTTGCAACTGGTTCGGCGGCCAAGCGGTCTCTTTGGCTGTCAATTACACCCATGCAGAGCAATTTCGTAAGGCCGGCTACGCACCTGTCATGGTTGACGGTCAAGAATATGGAGCGGTCAGACAGTACGGCAACTTCTCCTTCACTCGTCTGTACGAGGCTGGTCACGAGGCGCCATTCTACCAGCCTCTTGCAACTCTGGAGATTTTCAACAGGACTCTGTACAACTTTGACATCGCCACTGGTGAGATCGCCGTCACTGGGGATTTGAGGACCGAGGGCGATGCCATAGCGACACATACTGAGCCCTTTGTGCCTCTACCCACGCCCGCCACAGGATCTGCGGTTCCTGTTGTACCTAGAATCTTGAGGAGACCAGGTCGAACACTGCCCATTCCCTACAAGTCATAGGGTAGTAGTAAGGTCAATGCTCGTGACGATATGATCGACAAGTTTATAACGGATAATGTCAGTACCAAGAGTCATCGCAAGTAGACACAAGCCTTTTCTGCCTACATCCATGTAAGGAGAAATCAGTTCGAGTACCGATCATTTGGAGTCCTCGCACCAGCAGTACAATCTTGTGACATGCGGATAAATGCCAGTCATCTTGTAAAGAGTGATTGTAATCTACCAGTAAACACGCTCATTTTCTTTTCCACCGCTACGAACGACCGCACGCTGCTTCCACGCAAGATAGCATGGGGTCATTACCACACCTTTCTCCTTCCTTCTCATCTCCCCTCTTCATGCCCATTTGCCTAAAACACTCATCAACACCATCCCCATCATCAAGCTTAGAATACTCGGCCCAGCGATCTTCGCACTCGCACTCGCCAACGGCCCATGAAGCCAATCTCCAGCCCACATCTCCACCAAACTCACCCACGCCAGGATCCCCGCGCTGAGTGCATCAAGCGTACCAATAGCAACCAACGTCGCGGGACTGTTCCCATTGAAGCTGTCCAGCACGGCCAGACCGATCGCCATACCGATGGGCGTGATGAGCGCAAAGACGCCGGCGTAGAGGTACTTGGTCAGCATCGGGACGGGAGCGATGCCGTTGGTGGAAGTGCTGGGTAACTCGGCGATGCGGGAGCCCAGGGCGAGGCCTTCGAATATCTGGTGGAAGATGATCACGACGACGAGGGAGCCGAAGACGGAGTCCCCTGCTACTATGAGGGTGAGGCCGATTACTGGGGGGGTGGGTGTCATGTTAGCTTCTGCAACATAGGGGAGAGTCGTGGAGCAAGGGATAGGGGAATGATGGTTGGCAAACCCAAACGAAGGGGAGCGTACGGATGGAGTGGAATACGATGCCTGCCTCTACGACTAGGATGCTGAGTTTCTGCTGCTGCGGGTGTGCAAAGAACGTCCTTGCGTGATCGTTCGTGCTGTGGCCCATGTGCGCAAGGGACGCTTCGGATGTGCTTTTGCTGTTGTTCTCCTCGGAGCTGTCGGCGCCCGAGTCGCGCGTGCTGCCTGTCTCGCCGAGAGCGTTGTCTTTGGTGACCATGCGAATGATGATGCGGGAGCCGATGTACTCAACCAGGAAGGAGATGAAAATGCCGGCCATGACGATGGCGGCGGTTGTGCCTTCGTAGCGCTCTGGCCAGTTGATGCACGAATTTGTGAGCATCAACTCAGCGTGAGTGTACAGCTAAGTTGCAGCGTCAGTAGTGTTCCCAATAGCGTAGGTATGTATAGACATACGTGTATGAATGCTGTTGATACTAGCACACCTGTGCCAAATTGTTTGAGTTGCAGCAGGACGAACGATACAATTCGATTCTTGAAGATCGAGGAAATGAGAATTGGTGTGAACACGGCTATTATGCTATGTCAGCGTGTGGAACTATATTTTGATCCTGAACTGTAGGGAGTTGATGTGACATGAGGGCTCTAGGTGGTCAAGATTTGTGAGTGGCAAAGGATACAACGACAGCGACTTACCGATACTGCTGGTGACAAGCACAACAAAAAGCATGCCAACGCGTAAGGGTACGTTGTATTCGCGTGTTTGACGTTCACAGCTTCGGGTACCGCCGCCTTCAGATTCGCCTGGGGAGAGACAATGTTCGACACCGCCCTGTATACGTCAACTATCTACGTGAAAAAGAATGCTGTGAGAACAGCGAAGAGGGCGCGGACGTGGAAATGACAAGAACGACCTTCTGTAGAACCGCCTGTAGCAGTAGCAGATGCCCCTGTCGATGCCTGTGAGCCACTTGAACTCGTGGTGGTATGGTTGTGCTCATCCTCACCCTCATGATCGTGATCGTCCTCGGCCGCGGCAGAAGCGCCCTCGGCGCGAACTGCCACGTCCTGTCCATCGGGTCCAACACAAAACCTGATCGTCCTTAGCATGGGCTGTGGTATCTCGGGGGGAATTACATGCATTTCTGTCCCATGGCCATGACAGCCAGTGAAGCTAGCGGGAAACTCTTCGGTACGTGTCGGTGCATCCAAGATCTCGTACTCGGCAGTTCCGGCAAAACAAAAGGGGGCGGATCCATGATAATGACATTGTGAGATGGCTGTGACCGACATGCTGGCGATGGAAGACGTTGCAGAGGCAGTAATAGTGGCCGGCGCCGAGGTGACGGAAGCAGTCGACATTGCAGACGCTCCAGTCGTGGAGCCAGTGAATGTCACTGGAGTACCGCTGGGTCCCTGGCATACCCTGTGACCTGTCAGTCCTTCCCTCGTCCTGTTTCAGTCACCGCGCGAGTGCCAGGCGAGGTTACACATACTGTTGACCGGACACAGTGCTACAAGCCGAGACGACAAACGTCTGACCAAGTGCGCCGGCAGCATAGCTGCCAGCTACTAGTAAAGAAAGCTTGTAGGGCATGTTGCCGAAGTCGTGTGAAAGCTTGAAGACAGAACGATCGAAAAGATGAAGACGACAAAGGCGAAGACCACGACTTTCACAGCGACTAAGACTCGCAAAGTACGAGAAACTTTTTAGAAGGTTGCGGGTTTACTTGCCTGCCCATTCTGGTGTCGCGGAGCGGTGGGATGCCAAGCTCTGGTGGCCAAGACCGTTGATGTCCATGCGAGCGACTGCGAGCGACTGCGAGCCGTAGTGATCGCTACATGGATGGACACTGACGAGCCTCATTGACCAGTAAGAGCAGTGACGAAAGGGCGAACTGGGCTGCGGGTCGTGGTTGAGTAAACCGAAGGTGGGCTCGGAAGTCTTGACGACAACCCTGATGGATAACATCAGAAAGCCAAATTCGCTGGTGGGAGACACGCAGAAATGTGTCCTACGGATGCGAGCAATGCCTTTCCTTGCCCATCGAGGAGCATATTCAAATCGTTGGGTTCGCTGCATTGCCGGTCTGATCGCGCATTTCGGTCCGCAGGCCCTGCCTCTATCCTTGTTACTGGCCACACAAAGTCCCTGCGTCCCGTGGCCACCATATGCTTCCAGCCAAAGTTTTTCTCATTCTCCACTCCGATGCTACCGTAGCCACGTGCTACATGCTTGGCCGCACTTTTTCCTCCTTGGCATGTTCATCAGCGGCGCAGATGCGGACCCCCAGGCGAACATTCCGACCACGAGAACCACCAGAGCTGCAAGCCAAGCGATGGGAATAGTCCTGCTTTACAGAACGTCCGTCCGTGGACAATCATGCCAGGTCCATGATCTACCAGGAACCAACTCCACCTCCCGTTTGTGGAGCTGCTATTGGCAGCCAAGACGACTCCGCTGCGTTCTTTCCGCCTCTCTGATAACAGAGCCAACTTTGTTGAGCAAACACTTGGACCTCCACCGTGTGGTCCATGTCGGTGCTGCTCCATCAAGGTAGTCGTGCGGAATCTCTGGTGACGACGATAGAATGGGAAGATGATAGAAGAAGAACGCGGGTGAGTATAAAGAGACATGCGCTACTGCCTCTTTCCAAAAGGTACATAGTTCATCACCCCTCACCTGACTCTTCTGAAACTTTTGTCCACCATCACATCAGTCACAATGAAGTCCTTCGTCCTCGCTTCACTGGCCTTGGGCCAGCTGGCTACCGCCGCTCCCCAGGCTATTCAGTATGTCACCGTGACAGCATATGCCGCGACGAGCACACCGACTGGCTACCAGTGGAACGTGGGCACTCGAACCGACTTCCCAATCCACACATCCTGCAACGCCACCGAGCGTGCTCTCCTCACCAAGGGTCTGAAAGACGCTCGCACCATGGCTCAACAGGCCAAGGACCACATCTTGCTCCGCGGCTCCGACGATGCTCATGTTCAGAAGTATTTCGGCAATGCATCCACTGCTGAGGCAGTCGGTTGGTACGACCGCATCATCAATGCCGACAAGACCCCCAACTGGTTCCGCTGCGATGATCCGGATGACAAGTGCGAGCAGCCCGGTTGGGGTGGCTATTACCGTGGCGCCAATGCCACTGAGGAGACCAACATTTGCCCTCTTTCCTTCATAGCCCGCATGCCTCTTGAGGGTATGTGCGGTTATGGCTACGATGTTGCCAATGGCGAGCTCAACGTCTACTGGGCATCCGATTTGATCCACCGTATGTTGCATCTGCCCAATATTGTTGGTGGTGTTGTGGACCACTACGCCGATGGCTACCAGAACGTCACCGAGCTTGCCCAGACCCGCCCCAACGAGACTGTCCGCAACAGCGACACTCTTTCAATGTTCGCCCTCGATGTGTATGGTTTTGACATTTCTTACCCTGGCGAGGGCTGCGCTGGTGTTCTCCGCTCGACTTCGTCACCTGCTGCTGCCAGCGCGACTAGCAGTGTAGCCAGCGCCACTATCTCCAACACCGTAAGTCCTCTCCTCAGACTTTGAGTCCATCGACTGATGGCACCAAGGTATGCCAGACCCAAGCTAACGGAATGGTAATGTGCCAGTCCGCCACCGTCTCTGTTTCAGCATCCGCCACTTCGTCAGCCTCGGACGTAAGTCATCTTACTCCTGTGTCTTCTGTTTGACTAATGCCTTTGACAGTCATGTCATACCCACTCTGACGGCAACGTTCACTGCTGATTTGCCTTTCTGCGCCCACCACAAAAATAAACGGTATACCCAGGGTTTACGGCTTGATGATTATGCCATAGATAGAATTGGTCCATCTCGCGACGCTCGTTCATGTCGTTCATGTCTCGATGGAATGAAACATTTGATCAATCAGGATTATGAGATATGCAATACCGATTGAGCTCACTTTGACTTGTCAGTGCTCATCCCGCCGGAAATCTCGGCTTTTTCACTTCTAGCAAGCTTTCACGTGGTCCCACCCTTGACAACCACAGTATCCCTTCGTGCTGTCGACCACATACCGAACATTTCGAGTCTGCCAACCCTAATACCTGTACCCACTCTCACATTACAACTTTTGTACCTCTTCGATCATGCGCTGAAGATACAACTCATCCCTTAACCATCATAGACCAATCAGCCACTCATGCCCACAATGAAGCTCACCTTCAGCTCCCTCTCTTCCGCCCAAAGGCGCCAAACCCTCCTCACCACCATCTCCCTCTTTCGCAATCTCCTGTTCCTCCTCTTCATCACCCGACACCTCCGCACCACTCTCCTCTACCTCCACGGCTACGGGCCCCTCGTCTCCCTCCGCATTCTCTACCGCTCCCTCCGCGCCCGCGCTTACCGCACCTTTATCTCCCTCCCCGGTATCCGCACTCGCGTCGATGCCCAGATACGCTCCGCAATCTACGGTCTCGAAGCCAAACTCCTTCCTTCGGATCCTGGCGTGACGCGCTTCACCTCCCTGCCCGTGGAGGGATGGACGCCTGACCAAGTCCGCGCGGAGCTGCAGAAGCTGGGTGACATGAAGCACACGCGCTGGGAAGACGGACGTGTCTCCGGTGCCGTGTATCACGGCGGTAAAGAGCTATGCGAGCTGCAGACCGAGGCGTTTGGGCGGTTCGGCGTCGCGAATCCGATTCATCCCGACGTCTTTCCCGGAGTGAGGAAGATGGAGGCGGAGATTGTGGCGATGGTTCTGGGGATGTTCAGTGCGCCGGAGGGAGCGGCCGGTGTGACCACCAGTGGGGGGAGTGAGAGTATCATCATGGCTGTGTTGAGTGCGAGGGAGAAAGGGAGGAAGGAGAGGGGCATCACGAGGCCCGAGATTGTCTTGCCGGAGACGGCCCATACGGCGTTCAGAAAGGCGGCGGAGTATTTTGGGATCACGATAAGGATGGTGCCATGTCCTGCGCCTGCGTATAGAGTTGATCTGAGGATGGTGGGAAGATTGGTGAACTCCAACACGGTTCTGCTGGTGGGAAGCGCACCGAATTTCCCGCATGGAATCATCGATGATATCTCGGGACTGTCAAGGTTGGCGGTCAGGTACAAGATCCCGCTGCATGTGGACTGCTGTCTGGGGAGTTTCCTGGTGCCTTACCTCGAAAAGGCAGGCTACGAGACGGAAGCATTCGATTTCAGACTATCAGGCGTCACGAGTATTTCGGTCGACACGCACAAGTACGGCTTTGCGCCGAAGGGCAACAGCGTCGTGCTTTACCGGAACTCGGACCTCAGAAAATATCAGTATTTCATTTCGCCGGATTGGTCGGGAGGCGTCTATGCAAGCCCCAACATGGCTGGATCAAGACCTGGTGCTCTGATCGCCGGATGCTGGGCGAGCTTGATGAGCGTAGGCGAGAACGGCTACATTGACGCTTGTCACAAGATCGTAGGAGCGGCCAAACAGATTGCAGAAGCCATCAAGGAGAAGGAGAGTCTGAGGGATCTCATCGTCATGGGCAAGCCCCTCGTCAGTGTCGTTGCGTTCAGGAGCGAGACGCTGGATATCTACGACATTGCAGATGCTCTCAGCGCAAAGGGCTGGCATTTGAACGCCTTGCAAGACCCTCCGGCGATCCATGTGGCAGTTACGTTGCCAATAGTCGCAGCTGTGGATGACCTGATCCGTGACCTCGAGGCAGTGGTAGCAGACGAGAAGGAAAAGGAGCGGAGACGCATCCTGGAAGGCAAAGGTGCTAAGGGTGCGAAGAAGGGTGATGCTGCTGCTCTGTATGGAGTAGCAGGCAGTCTGCCGGACAAGACGATAGTCAGAGAGCTCGCAGCTGGCTTTTTGGACTGCCTGTACAAGACTTGATAGTTCTATACCCCAGCAAATTGACACAATGATTGAATTCTAGTCGTCTGAGCTCCAGATACTCCGTGACGAGAGATAGCACGAAATCGCATGAGGAGCCGTCGAAAGTAGCAGCAGAGATTGGAGCCGAGATCGTGACGTTTTCAGAGATTGAGATTTGCTCAAGCTGTATGCACTTCCTCTATTCCCTATACATATGCCTCTCCTCCAACAAGCGTCTACTGATCCAACCTCACAGGAAACGTCCCAGCCTCTGTATATAGTCAGTATGTTGGTAGGTAAGATGGGCTGATCGACTTTACCTCGCTGATCGTCCCACCTCTGTGCCCACGAACTGGGGCAAAGTGACCTGTATGCCAGGAAAAACTACGAGCAATATCAGGCACCCTGCTCTGATCTTCGATATCTTATTCTCTTCTCGTACCTGACGGCAAGGCTTGAAGTCCTCTCCCTTAGCCATAATGCACTTGTGGTAGTCGACGTAGTTCTGCCAGCAGTGCTTGGTCTGGTTCTGGTTCGGAAAGCGGGCGTCGAAGCCTGTAATTCTAAGCGTCAGTGTGGTCTCTGCAAGTGTATCGTCCATTCTAAGCTCGTTCGGAAATGTCGACATCGAAAGAGGTGAACATACCAGCTAGATCTTGTTAGCAAATCATCTCCGTGATAATTACTTTGCGCGGCAACTCACCCGTTACGAACTTGAAGGGCATGGTAACGCGCTCCTCATCGTCAGACATGATTGCGGTATTGATCTCGGATTTGCTGTGTTCGGATTGAGAGTATCTGTGTTGTGTTCGTCCACTTAGCGCGATGGCAACGTGGAGGAGGGTCGTAGAGGAGTATCTTGATGTCGAACTTCATTGCCAAGAGACGGGTCCGTGCGTATGTCTTCGCGGCTTGCTCCGACTGCAACTTCACTCGAATGCTTGTGATGCACTTGCGACACCAATTGATTACACAGCAACCTTGACAATATGCTGTCCACACGAACTATGATGCCTTTGGCACAGACACTCCGCATGCAGCCCGTCATGCAGGTCTTCCGCGCCCGTCCGGCCAGCAAGATCGCACAGCAGACCCGTGGTATCAAGTTTCAAGGAACTCCTCGCATGAGGATGCCAGTACCGGTAAGTGCAGCCTGCATAATGCGGTTAGAGTCAACGAGCTGATATTTTCATAGCGTGAGGAGCACAGCGGTCAGTAGAAAGCGGAAGAAGTGGTAGACCAGCCATTGACACAGTTCCAGCCCACACCATCTCCCAGCGTCTGCGAACACTCAAGAAGATCCCTCCAGAGTTGATCCCTCTCGGTAAGCAAACGATCTGCAGTTGTCAAAGTTCTGCACTAATACAATATTAAAGGTGTCGTTCTTGGGTGAGACCAAATCTCGAGCAACGAAAGAAGACATAGTTCCTAACAAATATAGCGTCGCTCTGTTCGCCGCCGGCTACTCCATGATCCGCAAGCTATACACCGATGGTACCCTGCGGTTGACCCGACAAGGACAGCGAGCCGTACAATCGTCCTCAGACCATTAGGTGGGAAGGGCTCAAGGAATTTGTGATTAGTTACGGGAGACACAGGGCAGACACAAAACGAAAGTGTACATCATAGCGGACATAGGTCACTCAAATTGCAATAGTAGCTTCGAGTCGCCAGATCATTCATCTCCTTGTGCGCACAGGAAACATCCTTCAAGGCAGGAAGACCAGTGGATGCGTGGTCGCGGCACTCGTGGCATCAAATTATTGAAGTGCAGGACTGGATATTCCGGGCTTGATTCGAATTCTCTATCATATCGGTCTATCACTTTCTAATCTCCCTCCTGATACCGACAACAGCATTCAGATACCCAGCGGGCCACGTATGTCTTACTCTTGCCTCACTAATTGTCCACTCTTCCCCCAGCATCCCATGCCGACCGCCGTCCTGTCCATTCAGCGTGAAATCCTCCTCTCTCTTCCTCCTGGCCTCGGCAATAACCCCATCCACCATAGTCCTCACCTCCACGAACGTCCTTGTCCGCAAACAACTCACCACTCCATCCCAACCATGTATCAGCGGCAGCACAGGCACCACGTACGTCAACGCCAGTTGTGCCCAGTCGCCCCAGAACCACCACCAGCTCACCAGCATCAGCAGCAACGGCTCCAGCATCATCATCCCCATACACCCCAGCGATCGTTCCTGCAGCTCCAGAAAGCAAAACGCATCGCTGTTCCCCAAGGCATTCCTTACTATGGCCCGTGCCTGCTCGTCACTGAAATGGTGAAACGAGAGACAGAACAGATGCATAATCTTCGTGTCGGCTGTCATAGTCTCCTTGACGCTCTGCCTGTCCTGTTCTCTCTGCGCGCGTCGTCTGGGATCCGGAGTGACTGTGCCGTTGAGACTGACTTCCTCGGGGGCGTATTTGTCATTTGGCGCCTCGGGGAGTGTGACGCGAGATCGGGTGGAGATACTGATCGTGCTTGCTGGAGGCGAGAGAGCGTTGACGGGTTGTGGGATGAAGGAGAGATACTCCGATGCTGAAGCTGGAGGAATCCATGCTTCGAGATTCGGGACCAGGTCTGAAAGGCGGAAGAGGACGGGCGGGAGGGATGCAGAGTCACGGAAAGAATTGATGCGGGCTTCGATGGTGGGCAGAGGTCCACCAGCGCCGGAGCAGAAGTCGATGACGGTGTAGGGATTAGTGGTTGAGTCGGTTATGTTAGCGAGGATCTGGTTGAGAAGCCGTGTGGCGTGGTAGGCAGGGGCGTGGGATTGAAGGAGAGGCACGCGGTGAAGCCATTGTGCGGTCAGAGTGAGTTGACAGTGATGTTTGATTGCTGTTGGGACACTTGGGGAGGTCAGATTTGGTAGTCATGCAAAGAGGGGCGGCTGCTCACATCCAAAGATCACACCATTCAAAGAAATGGAGGCGGTATGGGAACTTTAGGTTCAGAAGGCGCTTAGAAGCATCGTAAAAGTACAAAAGCACGCCTGAAAACATGGCGAGAACGGCGTTGATCATTATCTCTGTTGTTCTTACATGATTAAGAATGGAACATGTCGGTGTAAGAAGTATGGTCCATGATTAAAGAGTGGTGGTAGAATGTGAAGCTTTGGTAGAATCCATATATTCGTCTTATCAGAATTTTGTTCCATCTAGCATCTTCTCTACAAGTCTCTACGGTCACATTCTCCGCAACTGCAAATGCTATCATCTTCCTGCACCAATGCAAAGATACACCTCTTAGCATCTGTTCCACGATACTGCCCAGTAGCGTAGCTCCAAGACTCTCAGCAAACGCCAATAGCGTTCGTAGAACCCGACCATGGATCATTTCAGTTGTGGGCTGGTATGTCGCTTGCTCGTCCTCGACCACGTCTGTGCTGCAAGATAATTGCCTTGTATCGACTATGCATCTCCTCTTTATCGTGGAGTCGTGTGCTTCTTGTGTCGACAAGGGCTGCTGGTCGTGACTGTGTCCTGAATCATCACCAAGATTGTATTCCTCAACCGTCTTTCTTGGTGTTCCCGTAACCTTCTAGCGAGGACGTATCCATCCCGACTCTCCTCGCGGTCAACCTCACTCGATCCTCCTCGTTCATGTTCATTCCAGGATTGTACCTCTCGATGAGCGTCGTGTACATCCTCTGTGCCTTTGCATAAGTGACAAACTGCTCCAGCTCGGCGATATGCGCTTGCAAAGGCTTCGTAGCAACCTCGGGCGAATGTAACGAGTGCCGGATATGTTTCTGAAGCGGAGATGGATTCGACAACTTGTTTGTCGGTTGTGGTCGCAGGGGCAGCTCACGCAGGATCTGCCTGTACAGCGAGCGTAAACGAGGTGCGTGCTCCATTTCTGATTCTGATTTCGTATCACGATCGAAGGACAGGAAGCATCAAAAGAGGTGGTAATGGAGATAGATCTTGAGATCGTGCACAGACCAAGCGTTCATGTGAGCTCTCAAAAAAAAGTTCCCATGTGAAGCTCTCTTGTATTGATCACCCGTCCTGCAAGTACAACCTCTGTATTCTGATCCTATCAGCACGATGGACCTCCCACATATCTGCCGCCACCACTTCAAACATCTCCGCCTCACACCGCCTCATTTCCACCGCCGCCATCTCACAACCACCACCTCTTCTTCCTCCTCCTCCACCCACGCCTCTAACGACATCCCATCCGAGACGCTCCTCACCCCACAAGCACCAACCCTCCACTCGTACCTCACCACCACTCCCCCGAACACTCATCAGCTATCCTACGCATCCCGCTTCTTCGCCCGCTCCCCTTCCCCTCGCGTCCTCTGGACTACGCCCCACTTCCGCTCTTTCCCCTCCAGCCCTTATCCCGAAGTCTGCTTCCTGGGCCGCTCCAACGTGGGCAAATCCTCCCTTCTCAACGCCCTTTTCGGTCGCCCACGACAGGCGCCCGCCAATGTCTCCAAACAGCCAGGACGGACGAGGACGATGAATGCCTTTGCCGTCGGCAAGGAATTGATCGTGAATAGAGTCGGGGAGGGAAAAGAGGGGGGACGAGTCACTGCTTCTCATGGTGGAGAGGAAGGCGTGGTGGTTGTGGTGGATATGCCTGGTTATGGGGCGGCGAGTAGAGAGGAGTGGGGGGTTGAGATTATGAAGTATTTATCCCAACGGAGACAACTAAGGCGAACATTTGTACTCGTGGATGCGGAACATGGGGTCAAGGAAAGCGATAGGTCGTTGCTGAAGGACTTGGCGGAGAAGGGGATAGGTCATCAGGTGGTGCTGAGTAAGGTGGATAAGCTTATATTGCCAAGGGCGAGGACGAGTCCGAGGATGATGAGTGAGGGTCTGAAGAGATTGAGTGGCAGATTGGAAGAAGTACAGGACGTATTGAGGATGAGTGGGAAGATCCCAAAGGCTGTGGAAGACATATTAAGCTGCAGTGCAGAGAAAGATTTGGAAGAGTTTGGACAACGGCGAGGGAAGATTGGAATCAGTGCGGTACAATGGGCTGTGCTGAGTGCGTGTGGGCTCGATTGCGACCAGCATGGTACGTCGAGGAGGAATAAATTTGGAGAGCAAGTCTACGAAGATGGGCAGGTGGACTGAACACCTGTGCCTAATGACGAAGGACGACAACACACGAGCATGAAAAGTCGACGAAATCTGCAACAGAATCAGCGAAGCTCAAAGACGACCGCTGCATATCCAGGTAGGTGAAATCTTGTCAGACTCTTGCCTTGTCACAGGCATTCTCATCAATGTATTGACTATGTTGACCGTCGTGAATTTTGAAATCATCATACAAGATTGAAGAATTGATGCTGGGGTAGGAGTTGCTTACCAAGGAGTATGTAGTTCTCAGTGGACGAGCAGAGAAGCTTGCACATGTCAGCTGTGATAATCGAATGCAGTCGAAGAGATGGTGATGATCCAACAGTGGTCAGACACGGAAAGTCTCGTCTGCGCCACCCAGATGAGTGACTCGGACATATGCTTGTCTTTTGATTTTGTTGTTTCATCTTTCGAAGGGTCCGTGAAGAATGGCTGGTGCTTACATGAAATCTAAAGGCAGTCAGTCACCGTGCTGAGCAGCAATCTCGGTCAAATAAGGGACACAATACATCGTCAATCAGAAAATGCATGAATGGTATATAAAAAGGGTGTCTGCATCGCTAACGCGAATAAGACTCGTCATCTAGGTATTCATCGTTGTATGCAGGTAGAAATGCGAATTGAGAGATCGGACTTACATCATGGTTGTAGACAAGCTGAGCTGGCACGTTGCGCACACTCAACACTGTGATAACAGTCAGCATTGGCGATAACCAGATCCTTGCTGGATGAAGCAGGGTGATGTCGAATCAGTGGACGAGGTTTTCTAGGCCTGTCACAAAATGGCATATCGGCTCATTCTAAATCGGAGCCCAGTGCCGATTCATCAAATGATGGGTGAAGGATGTTGGACAGCTTCGTACCTGTACATGTCAGCTTCACTGAGAAAAGTTGATGTTTGCTGAGATGGATGAGATTGTGGTGGTCAGAAATAGCCATTGAGTTATCGACATCGGCAGTGCCTCGGCCGGTAATTTCCAGCGTATATAAACGATTTGCGTTCATCATTCGAGGAGTAGGAGAAGGGCGCAGAGGGATTGAATACCTTACTCGTGGGCTGTCATCTCGCTGGCGGATGACAGTATGTTCGACGAAGAAGACAACAATCATGCCCTGAACAGCACGATGATATCTGTAAACTGTCAGCAGACCGTTCACTGAGTTGGGTGCTATGAGTTGTTGTAGAAGCTGCCATATCAGACTGACGTGCAAGCAAGTACAGTTTCATTCCCCGAAAGGTCAAAGACTCTAGTTTGTATGCGGTTTGCGGATTCATCTCCAAAGATAGGGTGAAGCAGATTTGAGACTTACCACAGGTGTAAAACAAAGCATGGTGTAAAGAAACTGCCATTATACAATTTCTGTCTGTTGGAGAATATGGTGAAGTATATGTAAGAAAATTTCCAAACATATCAAAATTTGCTGAGTCAGCTCACAATCCCAAGACCACGAGCACGAGTCATGCACCATTCTTTGGGGTCTTGAGCGCGCTATAGCCATACGGTGATTCCGTGTCAAATCGCGCATTACGAGTTGTTCGAAGTGTGATGTGCTCTCAAGGTTCGCAGTTATTTTCGTTCCATGAGTTGCGCGCAGTGCGCAGACAGAGTTAAATCTGCGAGAGAGGAAAGATAAGTAAGTGAAGTATTAATAAAACATTACCATCGCTCCTATAATACTTTATGTAAGAAAGGGTATATCGTAATCAAGCAAGACTCATTCCGTCTATACAAACATGAAATCATTAGGTCCCATACAGTCCTTTCTTTTTCTCAGGGCTTGCTCAACTGCTCTCTCCTAAACCACCAAAAGCCAACCCATACAACGGCGACCTGACTGACCAGCCCCAGCCAGAACTCGTAATGCTCAAACCCAGCCCTCCAATTCTCCTTCCCAGCGAAATCAGGGAACACATTCCCAGGGCCCTCCTTGTTGGGCGCCGTCGCCCTTGCCACAATGGTCGCGATACTTCCCAACGCCTGCGCCGCGACCAATGTGAATGTGACATGCGTCCTCGCCAGCGTCTGCAGCAGAATCATGCCTAGCCCTACACCCTGGACACTGTCCAGCAGTCCCAGCCAGAGCCAAAGTCCCCTGCTCACAAGCGCCGAGGCCACTGGACCTCCGGCCCAGGGCAAGTACGTCGCCACTCCTGACGTTGACCACAGCATCTGCGCCCATCTCGGGGAGCCAAGCGCAAGGGCAAAGATGGGTATGAACCACGAGTGCGTCGCCGACAAGTGCGCGAAGAACCACAGCACCCCAGCCCAGATCAGGACGAAGAAGACAAAGACGAGCAGCACGATTGACCAGGCTGGAGCGTGGTTCGATGCCCACAAGAAAGTCCAGTTGCGTCCGTATGTTGTGGAGAGGAAGTAGTTCTGCACCAGCACGACGACGAAGAACCAAAGGATGATCTTCCTGCGCAGCGTGGAGCGGTAGAATGATGGTATGGAGCCGGGTTGTTGGCGGTAGTAAGCTGGCAGACCGAGATACAGTACCACACCGATGGAACAGAGGAGAACAGACAAGGGGAGTGCGATGGCGGAGAGTGGCCAGCCGTAGGTAATGAGCGAAGTAGAAGGGCGTCCGGCGGTGGATGAGTCAGTAAGACTGCGGCCCCAGAACCAAAGAATCACAATCCAAATCTGCTGCGTGCCTTGGATCATACAGGCGCGGAAACCCCATGTGCGGACGGGAACGGAGCCAGTGGAGCCAAAGTTTTGGGCGAAGAAGAAGGAGCCCGAGGCAGACGCGGCGGCGTAGCTGCCTGTTGCCACGTGCTGGATCCAGTAGCGCGCAGTGGTAGAGCTGAATGGAGCTATGCCGAGGAGGAAGAAAGCCAGGGCGTAGAAGACCCAAGGGGTACAGATGACATACAGACAAGGGAGGCGGCGGAAGGTGAGCCACCAGATGCAGGAGAAGATGAAGTATACGGTTGCGACGGCGTAGAGCTCGTTCGCAGTCTGACCGACGGTACCAGTGAGGAGGACGATCTGGTAGGAGTTGGCAGCCAGGATCTGGCCGAAAGCCAGGAGCCAAGCATAGAGCGGCCAGTCACCTGTCTTGGTCGACAGTATCCGTCGAAGTCCAGATGGTGGCTGATAGTTGCTGGGCAGCAGGAATTGACCGAGCGAACTGTGATCGGCATCAGAGCTTGTGGAGCTGGTGTCAGAGGAACACTCGCGGATGCTGTCAGCTGGTGTGTTCATTTTCGACATCCTAGCATCATGCAACCTGTTGAACCATTGCTTCTCAGACCTCTCGAGGAACTCCTCTGTACAAAGCGTCGTCTCGGAGTTCTTGCCGTTTAGCGACTCCAGTTTCTGTGCAAAGCTCTTGAAGTAGAGTCCAGTTGGGTCATTGAACGAAGGGATCAAGTCCTGTGGTTCCTTGTTCTCCTTCTCATCAATGACAAGCTGCAAGCTCAGCGTCGATGGACTGACTGGTAAGCTAGGTCGGAAGTCGGCAGGAATGCTCGGAACAGGTGGCAGGTCTTTGTTGATGTACGCCATACCAGTAGACGCTTCGGCAGTCTCGATATGAGACTCGCGCTCGTCACTACCAGAAGACAAGGTGCTGAGCGGCCTCATCTGCTCGAGACGAGATCGATGTTCTGCTTCCATGGCTTCAGCTTGTGAAATCGTCACCTCGTCGTCAATTCTAGTCAGCTGCTTGTGAAGACCTTCTTCAGTCGATTCTTTCTTTGACAGCTTCGGGTTGGACAAAGCAGAATGTAGCATCTTGAAAGAGACGTGGCCTGGACCAGATCGAGTTCCCAGCGAGAACGAGTTCCTACGAGACAAGACTGGCGAGTTGTCGGCTGACGGCGCGACTGTCCAGCTGCCAGCGCCATTTCTGGTCGGTGAAGGGGCTCGGGAGTTGGATCGTGACTGCACGGGACTGCGGATCGCAGGCGTCTGAAAGCCCCAAGGCGTGCTGGCGCCGCTGCGTGGCGACATCCAGCCTGGCAAATGAGGTGTGGACCAGCCCGCTGGGCTCCCGCCTGGTGTGGCTGTCCCAGAGGCACCGCTGAAGCGGATTGACTTTCTCTTCTCAGCGAACTTATCGTGAGTCTTGATACTCTTGGCCTGAAGAATCTCCAGGTCCTCGGTCCATTGAGCGACAGGGAAGCGTTGAAGTGCAGACCTGGCTCTCATGAGTGCACGAGTCTTGTAGTCTGACTTGATGGCGCTGTTGATAGCGGTCTTGAACTGTGCCATCTGGTGCTTCGTGGTCTGCGACTCGATCGTGTACCACCAGCCTGGCATCTGACCTAGACCACCAACACGAGATCCCACACCAAGCGCACCCTTGCGTCCGAACTCTACAGCAACAAGACCAAAGGGCTCGTCGCGACTGGGGATGAGAGCAAACTCGGCACCAGAGAAGAGGTACGGCGGTAGCTGGGTAAACTCGGGCTTGCTGTAAACTCTGCCGGGATACTTCTTCATCATGGCATCCAATTTCAGAGCAGCGAACTTGCCGTAGAGATCAATAGTCGGTCCGATAGCGATGAGTTGCACCTGCGGGTGCTTCTCGAGAACAGCGGGAAAGACATCAGCGATGAGGTCGATGCCTTTCTGCATACTCCATCTGCCGACGAAGACAAACAGTTGCGCATCTTCGCGTTGCTCGAGACCAGCCCACTCCTGTGCTTGGCGTGTCATCTCCCGACGAGAAGACTCGTACTCCTGGTTGATCTCGATCGTCTTGGGATCGGCGTAGCGCTTGTGCCATTCCGCTAGATCAGAGGGATCGGGGTTTGGTAGGGCGCCGATGTTCTTCAGACCCCAAAAGATGGGGTAGCGAGCCCACGAGCGCTTGCCGTATTTCTTGCTTACACCCACGGCACCGTAGCCTTTCTGGTGGAGACGGAGGATCGAGGCGCCTGCGTGGAGAAGGTTGAAGATCTCGCCGAACTGCACGTATCGTGCGACGATTTTCTCCGGGAGGTTGAACAGACTGCACAGCTCGACGGTCTCTTCTGCGTTGCGCATGGGCCAGAGACCCTGAAATTCTGCATTGTGCAGAGATAGGCAGCAAGGTATCGTTTTAGGTAGAAGGTAAAGAGGTGCGATGGCTCCATGGTAGTCGTTGATGTGGTACAGATCAACGTTGAAGCGACGAGTAGCCTCAGCGATGCACTGATTCCAGGCAGAGTAGTAGATAGCGGACTCGTGATCGTCCATACGAGCAGGGTATGGCTCTTTCTGACTCTGCTGACGGAATACAGGTGCGTCGAGAAGCATGTAGGTGATGTTGTCGAGCTTGTGGTACTGGACCTGAACCTCGTACTTCTTGCCGAGGATGGTGACGACGACAGGTTCGCCAGGTGTATCGCGAGGATAGTCAATGCCACCACAGCACGGCACGACCCAGACGATGTCTTCGTGGGCGAGGTGCTTGCCCATAAGCTGAGCCATGACACCAAGGCCACCAATCTTGATTTTGATGTTCCAGTCCGAAATGTCGTATTCCATTGTTGCAATGAGCACAGTGCGCCTCTTGGCGGCGAGCAGACCGCCGGGAGCAATGGCAGGCTCGATACTATGACTCGGCGTTATAATCGAGGAGTTATCGACAGGAGACTGATCAGTCGTCATCTCTGTGACTTGCGGCTTCTCTTTGACTGAGATCATAGACATGTGCTTCCTGATTGCCACGGGCAAAGAATCTTTCTCGTTGACCAGGCCAGTCAAGTTGAATTTGACCTGGTAGAACATACGCTGGTAGCCCCAAACACCAAGTAGACCGAGTGCAAGCGGTACAACAGCCAAGAGGACGAACAGTGCGAGTTGACGCCATCTACTACCAGTAGGGTCAAGGAAGAATCTCAAATCACCATCATTGATGATGATCTTCCATGATAAGTATGGTGAAGGAGGCAGATCCGTAACGTTGACCACCGCCGGCTGAAGGGAGACAGGTGAGATACGATCGAGGATGGTATCGTTGTCGACATCTCCATAAGCAGCAGAGACATCCGGTAGTCCATCCTCAGTCATGCCCCAAACATTAACCTGGAACTGAGAAGGCCACTCAGTTAGAAAGTCATATGTCCAGGTCGAGTTCTCGGTATTCTCCATCTCGTTGGGAATGCCAGCGTCATAGCCATACTCGTTCCAAGAGCCGTGAAGGAACAGATGAGGGAAGCGGCGGGTCGAGAAACCTGATCCGACGACATCAGCTTCTTGAATGTGACTGCTACTGCCGGTCTTGCGAGACCAGTATTGCAACTTGACATGATCGCCTTCCCAGTTCTGCTTCTTTGAGCCGGTCCAGGTCTGAGCCGGCAAAGAGCTATTGCCGCCGCTGTAAGGCAGCCAGTCAGACCATATCGCACCCCAGGTGAGACTGTATCGCCACATGTCGGCACCGGGTGCAACATGGCGGACAAATAAGCCTGACTCGGTGTTTGAATCTCTCTTTGCAAGGCCAGTATTGGTTTCAGGGTAGAGCAGATCAGTAGTGTAATTTGAAGTGGCAAGGAAGACCATGGGGTTGTTGGGTTTTCCGATGCGGAACATGACATTGTCCTTAGAGTTGGTGAAGGTTGTACCGTCCTGGGAGGTGGCATTGTTGATAGTGACCGTATGTACTCCATCAGAAATACCAGTAATATTGGTACGGTAGCGCCAGATACTGGGCAGACCCGAGTAGAAGAATGGCATATCGAGAGGCTCGGTAGTCAAACAATCAACACTGCTTGTGTCGATCTGAGCAGTGGTACCATCCCCAGTGGTCGATGAGATGTTGAGGGAGTTGCGGACAGAGTCGCAGTCCATCTGTTCCGTGAAACGCAGCTCCATGGTCAAGCTGTCGGAAGGAGCGACGGACATCACTCTCTGATCGTGACCAATATACGTATCGTTCAAAATAAACTTGCTGACCATAGGCGATGGTGCCCGCCACAGATCAGTGGGTACGAAAGCCTTGTAACCATACTTGGTCATGTTCATCTGCGGCAGACATCCATTTGGCTCGGTTGAGCCATTGATTCCGAGGGACATGTTGGAAGTCTCCAGTGTCCATGAATCGTACGGCGGAAACAGGTTCCTGACAGTCGTACCTGCAGGGAACGGTGCAAGCAAAGCTTCACCATCGGTACTGCTGCAGTCTGACTCATATGTCATGGAGTCGTTGTAGTTCATGTATACGAGCCAGACTTCCCGGTTGCCCGAGATACCTTCATCCGACAGGTCTTGCAGCAGTGGATTGGCACCACGGTAAGAACTGAAAAGACCGGTCTCGGTGGGTGTGCCATAGCTACCAGGCAACGTGTAATTGTATGTCTGGTTGGACAGTTGACGCATGACGAAGCCGTCATTGAGGACGGGGTATCGAGTCCTCATCTCATTCATCATCTTGAAGACGTTGTACATCGGACTAGTAACATCGCGGTGATCGAGGGCGACCGATTCATCCTGACAAGCGACGGAAGAGCTGTTGACAGGCCATTCGCTCAAGTTGATAGTGCCAACCTTATAGCAGCCGTGCATCTTCCAAGCAGGAGAGGATGTCATGGCTTGACGTCCGTATAGGTAGTTGCCGGCAGTGTTGTCCAGAGTGTACATGGCTTGCTCTTCACCCCAGGAGATCAAGTTGATCCCGGGCATGAGAAGCGTGACCACGAAGCTGGCAGCCAGCTGTCGCTCTGTACCATTGATCAAACCCGGCCAGCGCAACACATCTTGATTGGAAGCACCGTGAAGATGGCGTGGGTCATAGATACCCGTGTTGGCATTGACAAAGTCGTTGGTCATCTGCATGACTCTCCAGGCGTCGGCAAAATTGACTGGTGCATCGTATGCTGCCAGTAGATTACCGTCGAGTCCAAGGTATCGCATGAGGCCTCGGTAGGTAGTGTAGTGGAAAGCATTGCCATCGATGCCAAAGTGCTCGTCATCCCGAATATATGTAGTGTTGGTCGTGATGGCTTCGGTGATGTTGTCCACCCATTGATCTGGTGTCTTGCCACGACCCATGTAGACGCCGACGTTCGAGTTACCGTTGACCATTTCTCCAGGGATGAAAAAGTTGTTCTTGCCGAGCCGACGAGCACACTCACGCAGGCCCTTGTTGAACTCGACTTGGCCGTCGATAGTGACTTGAAGAGCTTTGTCGATACGAAATCCGTCAATATCAAGTCCGGTCACCAGCATGCAATAGAAGTGCTGAAGCTTCTGCTGTACAGACGGTCGCCAGTCTCTTAGACGATCCTGCACGCCGTCGAATTTCGAGGTCTGCTTGAGCCATTCAGGATACTGCCCGAAAGCGCCAGCATCGCCGTATTGATCGAATTCGGAATCCCTGCAGCCGACCATGGCAGTAGTGTTCGCGTCGTGATACAGCTCACCGGATTGCTGGTAGAAACGAGGATATGACCAAGGGCACACCTCGTGGTACTCGTTGCCAAACTCCCAGTCAGAATAGTGGATCGGAGACTTCCATACAGCGTTGTGCTCCTTGAACTCCCAAGGCGCGCTGCTGTTGAGATAGCCTTCAAAGGCCATGAGGTTTCCCATAGTGGCCATAGTGTTGTCGAGGAGGACATACATGCCTCGTCTGTGTATCTCGTCTATCACTTCTCGCCATTCCTGGATGGTGCCGAAGTGTTGGTCTAGGAACGTGTGATCAAGTGGCGAGAAGGCATCGGAGGCTGGATAGTCTATCAGTCACAAGTTTTGGGAACACTCTGCGTTACTCACCCCATGGCATGTTGTGGAAAATGCTGCCGACCAGATAGAGGCCCTTCACCCCCATCCCTTGAATGTAGTCGAGCGAGTCCAGGACGCCACGAGCATCTCCGCCATGTCGCAGTTGTGTCTGTAAAGGGTCTTGCTCCCAGCTAGTTTCGTTGCTAGTGGTTCGTTAGCAGGAAAAGCCTACGATAATTGTTCCATTATGCTTACATGTTGTCGTTGGTGGGGTCTCCGTTGGCGAATCGGTCGACAAAGAAGCTGTAAAAGGGAAATCGCCAATTAACGGGGCTCGGATGGTAGGTATGATTTTCATAGATGGTGTAGTACTGCATGGGATCTTTGGAGTTTGGGTTCATGTTAAGATTCCAATTGGTATAGCGCGGGTCATACTGGAGAGCGGTACCTGCGCCAAGGCAGGTCGCCAGTGTGACGAAGGTAGAAAGACGCATCGTGGTCGGAGAAGGATGACGTTTAAAGACAGGCTAGTAGATGGTGGAGCTGATCAAGCGAATGACAGTCCTTGGGGCGGTAACGCCGTAGTCCTGTAGGACAAGTAGACAGTAGAAGACGGTGATAAACGAGCAGGTCAACTAGAAAGAAATCTGGGCACGGCAGGTGCAAGGAAGTATACTTATCGTCTTGACGGCAACAGAGACGGGGGATGTGATCACCATACAGTGCGGGGCGGCCGTCTCAACCTTGTAGACTCAACATGGTTGAGATGGTGGTATGGCAGAAGGTTGGGAGACAGTATCGGTAGTCTACAAGAATACAGTGTCCCTTAGGACAAAGCATGATTGTGAAGACCGAGGTTTCGGTGGGGATAGATGGTTGTAGTCTGCCGAGAGCAAATCATAGTGTTCTGGGGTCAAAGCCTGCCAGATGTCATGCAGTAGCAGCTGTCAATATCTGCACAGAGCGCTACCAGATCATCGACATGGCCCATGTTTGCTTGTCAATATATCGAAGGACGTGAATACTCGGTTAGACGCCCGGGCGCCACTTGATGGCCAATCTGACCAGGAAAGAGATATCTGTCAGAGAATCCATAGGCACTTTCCGTGCAGTCCCTGTCCCAAAAGGTGGCCTGGCAGAAAGCCTACCACTCCATCCTTGTCAATGCGGCCAGATATGGATATGAGGTGACGTGTAGAGCTTTCCGAAATGAAGTTGATCGAATCTACCTTGTTTCTTGGAGCTCGAGGACGAAGGTTGACCCACTAGCAAAAGTCCGATATGCAGCGGGATGCAGGGACTGGTGATTAGACAGCTTTACGCCATCAAATTCGTGGCGTGCAGAGTCTTTGCAGAGAAATCCCCGATGTTGTGACAGCGGACGTCAACGGGAATGACAGGTACCTGACATCAGACGGATATTGCGCAAAGAGAGCAGGAGAGGTGCCGCGTGTGGCGTTGAGGGTGTGACGGGGAAACATGGCGAGTGGTTGAATTACCAGGAACAGAAGACAGGCAAATGCATAGCCGCTAGGGAACGATGAGCTTGATCGAGTGGAGCGGCGGCCGTGTGAAAGTGGATGAGAAGATCAGTCCTGTTCCTGTTGTACGCCGATACATTGGGACGTGTATTGTGCATGCTCGGTCATGATCGACATGCGGGCCGACTACCTTGCTCGAGTCCCAGCGAGTGTTTTTGTGTTACTGTCGGCTAGCAGTCGTCCTCGACGATCGTGGAGGATTAGCTTCATGCTCCCAGTCTGACTGGCCGCACTCACGATGACATTGACCTCTGTTTTGGAGCCTTGTCATATCTCATGTATAGTATCGGAAGGGGGAAGCGTCATCCCCGAAAGAAAAAAAACAGGATATGCTTGGCATGGATGATGTGCGTCGGCATCTTCGGGGTCCCACTGATTGCGCTAACCAGGCCTGGTGCCGTCAACGATTAATCTATTTTCGCACTTCCACCCATGCAAGAACATCCCCAAGCACACTTTAACCTCGACGTCGTCGCAACCCATCCTGGTCAACGCAATCGTCCGACATGTGATCGAGGCATTCGCCCCGATAGGATGGCTATCAGATCAATTCGCAAACGGCACGGGCAGAGGCACTACATGGCCTATCGGATTCTTTGAAATTCCAAATTTCGATCGATGAAAACAATTTTCTTGTTGATAAGGGTCGTCATGAGATTATGATGAATATGGTGAGTCTGAAGCTCTGACCTCCAGAGAGGCAAGAATGATAAGCAACCCATGACAGCTCTGCAAGGTACCACGACCATGCTCTTATCGTCAAAACATGTCCTCCCGTCCTGTAATTTGTAGCTGCCTCTCCACGATGGAGATGCACGTATCGAAGCGAAGCATGAGGTCCGCTCAAGCAAAAGTCGAGTAAGTGATCCGCTCTACCCAGTAGCAACGAGTATCCCTGGTCCTGCGGTGATTCTATGCCCTCGAGGTTCTGTCCCGCCTTTCCGCTCCCTCGTGCCGACTAGATTTGTTCTCCCAAGCAGCCTGCGCGCCGTTCTTGCTCATGGTCGGTATCCTTTGGCGCTGTTCTCCAGCATCCGCTGATCGTCTCCTCCAAGACGCCTGTGTCGGGTTGGCGTAGTGCATACCTACGAAGCCTGACGACATCTGGCTGGTACTTTGTTCAGCCCTTGCAAATGGTTGAGAGATATCTGCAGCTGTCACACTCTTTGTGAGGGGTCTCCGAATCTCCATTCGTGGCTTCGGTGGCGGGGAAGTAGATTCTCTCGCACCTGTACTCAATCTACCCCAAAGTCTTTGTGTTTTGGCAGCTAGTGACGCACGTGTGCTGTTCCTGCGGGATACATTGGTCTTCGTGGGAGTGGTCACTCGTTCGGACTGAACCGAGTCCTGGCGGGGATGCTCTATGAGAGGCCAATCCTGCCTGGTCACTTCTTGGCTCTCCTCAACGTCTGGACTGGTGTCTGCTCGGGTATAGTACGGACGATCTTGTTGACTCTGATTGTACAGGTACACCTCCGCGCTCGACTTGCGCCTGTGGTAGTCCTGCCTGCTTTGTGACTGGGTCTGGACCACAGTCTGCCGTGGCTCGCTCTGATCTCGGAATCTTGACGGCGTACCCCTGACGATTGACCCACCATCAGGATAGCCTGCAAAGCCGGGGTCAAAGTCACTGGACGCACTTGAGGTACGTCGGCTATCATCTGTACCATGACCGTCATGTACCTCTGCGGGGAATTCTTGTTGAGGAGCAACCAGATCTTGTCCCTGTCGTACCCAGTTCCTGACCTTTTTGACGCTGTCCTCGCGACAGTCTTTTCGCGGTGTTTCTTCCAAGTACATTTCAGGGGCATCCTGCACAGATGACCCTTCGACCACTTCGGACTTGGAGTTACCGAGATCGTAAATGCTCGGGAAGCTGCTCTCGCTCAACATACTCAGCCTTGGAGAACCGAGGTCATTGAGCCTGTCTCCATTCTTCGCTGTGCTCTCCGACAGTATAGAGACAAAGCTCATGGTTTGACGCAAGTTCTTGGTCGTTCCAGCATAGGCCTCCCTAAGTGCCAGTGTGTTGGATCCAGTATCGCTCATGAAGCTCGGTACGCGGTCACGATGTGTTCTTTTCGGGGAATCAACAGCATTGGGCCTCAGTCTGCCCAACGGCGAGCCTCCTGAGCTGAGGTACTGCTTCGGTGGCGGCGTCGGTGGTGTGATTGTGGTAGTAGCGGCCGTAGATTCACCATAGCCAGAGTCTGAGTGAGACGAAGGCAGCCTTTGTTTCTGCTGAAGCATCTCGACTCTGTTCTCCAGATCACAGATCATCTGCACAGCCTGATCGACCGCTTCGTTGGCCTTGTCGAGCTCTTGCATAAGGTCGCCGTTCATCTCCATCAATGTTGCATGCTCTTTCTGTATCTTCTGCGCGAGTAGGACATGATCGTGCATCTTTCGTAGTTGGTCGTGCAGTTTTTCTTCTCGTTCCCTCCTGTGAAAGACCTCCATCTTCAGGTCAAAATTCTGCTTCTGCAGCTTCTGTAGCTTGTCATCCATCTCTTTCAGACCTGGAGCTCTGGTTGTCGTCTGAGCAGCCTTGACACTGCCGAGCTGTGATCGTCTGCTGCGAGCAAACTCGTTCTCGCCCTGTACGGTGGACGCTTCCGCCTCTGCCATGAATATGTCATTTTCATCTGTGGCGAAGGGTCGTTTAGGACCAAAGTCGGTCCGGCGTCTTGATCTCTTCGAATCCATGCGGCGAGCTTGAAGTCGTTCCGTGAGTATCTGAGAGGTAGCTGGTGAATGCGGCACCACCACCATGTCGTTGGCTCGCTGCGAACCCATGCTGCTGATCCTTATGGTACTTGATTGAATGAGAAAGCAATGAACCAGCTGCTCTGCCAAAGTCTACCGATCCATGGCGCCTCAGTAATACGGAAGTGAAGAAGCCGTTGGTCGTGAAGAACGACGCATCCAGCTGAGGAGAATGCGGGGAAACCTCCTTGAAGTGTTTGCAGGTGAACACAAGAAATGGCTGGGTGATGGCCAATCAATGTTCGAATTACTAAGCCAACCCTATATTTAGGCGTCCATTCGATAGGGCCTCTACTCATGTTTTAATTATCATTACTCATTATCTAGTCCTTTTTATGCCCATCATCTTCATGTCATCTTCTTTCAGGTTGAAAACAATAAAAGAATGAGTAATCATTTGATTAACAAATTTGTAGCCACGGAGAATCAGATCTGTAATATAATAAGTATAAGTTCCATCTCCAATCGACGTGGTAGACAGTGGTACTTACGGTACTTACAACACTTTCCTACATGGACACGACGTTGAGTGTTGACCGGGTGTTCGATGAGGAATTGTCAATGGTGTCAATCCGAAGTTGAGTACACCATCGTAGACTTCGCAATGCTCGCTAGGCTGGACTTAGTGCACCGCTCGCTCGGAGCTATCGACTAATAAAAGAGACTAATTATGCATGTCCAATGCCGCGGATACAAGCCATGCAGCCCAAGCGACAGCCGCTTGGATCGACGTTCGCAGGCATTGGTCCAATATGCAAGCAGTTCCACCCGTACAAAATCTGGACAAGGGCGATGTATGCCCGCCTTGTAACACTCACAAAATATTTTCATCACTATGGCCGTCACGGAAGCCACGACGGGCGAGACACAGTCAAACAATGTGATCAGCGACATGCACTACCTGTCCCCTTCACCAGAATGGCAACATACAAAGCCGTACTTCATCAACATACCCTCGCTAGAGCTCGAGGATGAGAGTAAGCGGGGCAATACCTCCACTCATGCAGTGATGATGGAAATCACGGATATGCGACCACTGAGAGCCGAGCTGGATATGGACGTGAACGGCTTCACTTTCGTCCAACACAAGATGGATGATCTCGAGCAGCTCTCGGAAGACGATTCACGAGGGCAACAAGCTTTTGCCCGGTCCATCGAGGCACTGATCCAGTCGCTCTTCGGAGCTGAATTCGTAAAGACAGTTTTGATTGGGGTAAGAAGAAGGGACGACTGTTTCCCAGAGAACCCGTGGGGAGAGTCCGGCAATATGCAGCCTCTAATGAGTGCGCATTGTGGTGAGTCCACTCGGATGCTTAGATTGTGATTCGTGTAAGACGACTGAGAGCTTGAGACTACGCACCAGCATTTGCAGATGCAACGATGAAACAGCTCATGGGCGTTGAAGCTTACGCTGATGGACTTCACGGACGGCGAGTGCAAATTCTACAGTAAGTGTGCGAGACTGACACCTTTGGGACGCGATAGATGACAGTACAGACTCTGGAGACCTCTTCACGGGCCCCTTCGAGATTGGCCACTTGCCGTACTTGACGCGCGGACGCTGAACTTGAAGAAGGACTTGATCGAGACGGATTTTGTGAGCGACAGCGGAGTGGCTGAAGTGTTCGACGTCTTTCACAACCCCGCCCATCGTTGGTTCTACCTGTCTAATCAGATGCCCGACGAGACCTTGATTTTCAAGGGATTTGACACGGCAGATAATGTCGCCACAGGTGAGTGTCTCTACCTAAGCTCGCAGATCGATGTCTGAAGCGTTACAGTCTGTGCGCATGGCGCTTTCGACCTCGCAACAAGTCCAGGCGGGAGGCGGAGATCAAGTGTTGAAGCTAGTGTGTTGGTAGTCTATCCTCCGCTATGACTGTGTCAGGATGATTTCGTTGTACTCACGGGAGAGTCGTTTCGCCACGCAGGTAAGAGACCGAAAGGTTCCATGTCGAGATCCGGTCGCTCTCTCAGCAACAGAGCACTCATCAATTTACCACTGCCCAGGCCAAAATTAATGCCAAAGTAATCGTGACCTGTTGCTATCGAGACACCACTGTCTTCTGTTGTGAGACTTGAAACCGTGCCACTCCTCCTCAATCGATGTTTGGGCACAAGGGTCATGAATGGACGCTCCAAGTGGTTCAGAGGGAGATATGAGAGTCCTTGATCGATGATGGATAGTTTCGCCTGGCCATTTGCGATTGGCTTGATCAATTGAGAGGCAATCGCTTTCAGTCTTTGAACCGTGGTTGCATTTGCAGCAAAGTTTGCCGAGTTACCCAACGTGGGGAGACTGTCATCAGTGTCCTTGGACCCACAGACCCAAATCGAGCCATCGCTACGTCCAGCAAACTCCGTATGTCCCTTCACAATGTCTTCGTTGCCGAACATGAAGCTGACCTGCTCCGAGTTTGACTGAGCTATAGGGTTTTCCACCAACATCCAACTGATGCCGTTCGTTTTCGGCCGCAAGTCGACATCGTTCTCGGGGAACAATCGAGACAAAAGCGTGGGTGTCCAAGCTCCGGCTGCGAGTGTAATGTGGTTGCATGGAATAGAGTAATGCTGTCCGTGTGTTTCGTAGGTGACTGCGATCAATCTGTCATTCTCATCTTGCGAAACTGCCGTGACAGTCGCGTTTGAGATGACCTCGACTCCGGCTTTGTTGGCCGCCTGCAGCAACCAATCTCTATATCCTGCCGGATTTCTGTGTGGTCATAGCGTGAGCCTGCAGAACTCATCTGAGGAAGATTTCGATACTTACAGGCTCATGGCTGAGCCGTTTGAGGGCTGACCATGGATGCTCCAATCGTCTGCAACATTGACCCATTCCGGGAGTCTGTGGTACTCAGGCGGCTTCTCTGTGTCGACGACGAATACAGAATGATCTCTCAATCCCGTCATAGCGCGAAATACTGAATCATCGAGAAGACTTCTAAACAGGTCGTAGGAATAGATGGCCAGTGGGGTTGTGACTGGAGAGTGCCAATGAGTGGCGATCACTCCTGTGTTATACGATGATGCAGAGTTCCAAGGTCGAGCGAGAGCGTCAAGGACCACGACGCGGCAGCTCCGTTGAGACGTGCGACATCGTTGTGCAAGATGATACGATGTCGCGAGACCTATTGAACCTCCGCCAACAATCACAAACGTCTCCTCCATGATCGGGCCTGTCACCTTGTTGGCCATGATATGAAGAACATCTTGACAATCAAGCAGCGACAGCAGGTTCCAGGTAATGAGTACCAGTGTGAAGATACTTACGCCAATAAGTATCACCATACTTGATGAGATGATGCAGATCGATGAGGCAGTCAGAACCTCATGCAAGAGATGATGCCCGTGTGGTGATGAGGTCGGGACATGATCGGGACAGCGGGACACGGGACGGGACACGGGCTAAGTCGATCGAGAGAACACCTCAAAATCCTGCCACCTGCAAGGATTCTCTTCCATCTCCTTGCTTATTACCCACCACTCATTGACACCCCCAAGACACCCTCCCCAGCTGTCCCTTGGGAGTCATCGTCATTCTTCAGTTCTACCTGCAGCACGGGCGATAGGTCAACCTTGGCTTGCATACGCAGATACCGAACAAGTAAAAGGTGCACATCGATCTCCGAGGAAGATACATTAATTGCCTTCCAGACCTAATGGGACTTTCCTCCGAACCTCAGGTAAGTCTGCATACCGCCAGCCCGTTCAGTCCACCCAGCCCAAGGTTTCGCCCTCAATAGCGTTGCGTCGACAATTTGGTCAGAATTTCCGCCTTTCAGCGGCTCCAGAAAGGCTCTCCATGGCTGCTGCTTCGGAGCACTGGATGCAAAGCGATTGTCGTTGTTGGGAAGCATCTGGCTTTGTCAGCGTTTTGGAGCGAGCTCGCTAGCATTGAACAGACATTGAGTGCGGATAGTGTTGGCTATTGAGGGGCTTTCTCAAGATCTCGACCAGGCGTATGACTTGTGATGACAGTCGTTTGCAAATCAACAGCCGCCTGACCGCAACGGATATATATATGCTATCCACTCGTCCTCGCCTACAGCACCGCATCGACAAGGACTCAGCTCGCGGTGAACGCGGGGTAACGCTAGCCAGCTTTAATCTGGCGGAGCGTTACACGGCATGGACCCATCACCCATGGCTAGCTTTGTTACGACGTGGCAACAGGCACCTGCACTGCATGAGGTGTTTGACCTGGTCGTACCGATGTTACTTCTGCACGACGCTGTTTGATTCCATCACAGATCACAGGACAGACACCGTCAACGCGCCTCAGATCGTTCCTCGCAATTCTGCACAGATCATTATTTCCAAGATCGAATTTATGGCAGTGGTTGATCAAGGAGGGCATCCTGTGCTGATCAAATAGGCCGACTATCTGCCCCACTTCGTTGATCCTTTTGATCGCACTGTACATGCAGACCAGCTTTTAGGCAAGCGCCGTGTGGCGCGGCGCGCCTTTTGCCTTGGTAGGTATGGGCGAAAACAAGCCCTGGGAGACGCACTTTTCCGTCTAGGAAGCTTCTCGCAATGTGAGACCAATCCTCGAACCTTCCAAGATCATGTCGACTAGCATTTCAATAGCGACAATCGATGCGGCAATACTCTGGAGTCGAGCGATGAGTGTGGTCCGCCAAAGTCTCAGTGCGGAACATCAGCTCTGGCTTACTTCTCATATTGGTTCAAATGCGGGCGACGCCAATCAACTTCTGTCGTTTGTTGCGACTCAAGAGAAGACCTACTCCAAGCACAAGTCTCAAGGTATTCTGCAGAAGCTAGGCGTGGTCGCTCGTCACATCGAGGGATTCTCAGATGTGATCAACACTTTCGTGCAATCCAATCCCGAGATTTCTGCGTTGGTATGGGGGACAATCTTTCTGCTCTTTCGCGTTGGTTCAAGACAGCCTCTATTCACAGCCGGACTATCCTAATCGCGAACAGATCACAAGTCGGACCTTGCGGTCGTATGAGCAGGTAGTGGAACTTCTTGCGAGCATCTCGCCAGATCTCGACTTGTTCAGAAGATGGCTTCGATTGTTTCCCGAGCGCAGCAATCAAGCGTTGGTGCAGTCCATCCAGGACACGTACATTGAATTTATACGATTCTGTATCGAAGCAGCCAAGCATCTGAAAAAGCATCCCCTGGGTAAGCGATCGATGTGCCTTGTGTGAATGAATCCTGACCGATCCGCCATTAGTCAATTTGGTACGAGCTACCTTCGTTCCGGGGAGCGACAGTGCCTTTCTCGAGCGGAAAAGTCGAATCTCCACGCTCACGCGAAGGGTTCGACTCGAAGTCGAGTCGACACACATGAGTAGCGTACACGCCAAGCTGGGTGCCTTGCAGAACTCGGTCAACGCGATGCAGATCCAGAATACTCCTCCTGCAGCAACTGCTGTGATACATCACCTGCAATACACACGTAACACGAGATTCTTTGGCAGATCAGTCTTTCTACAAGCCATACAGAACCAAGCAACGACTGCAATACTAAACCGGAGAGGGACACGGATTGTCATACATGGATTGGGGGGTCAAGGCAAAACTCAAGTCGCTAATCAATTTGCTCATATCTGCGCCTCGGCAAGTATCTCGTCTACCTCAGCAATGGCTCTGACATACAAAGCTGTTATCTGGTTGAATGCAGACAGCCAGGAGAAGCTGGAACTGAGCATCAAGGAGGTCTCTGCGAGACTGGGGTCTGCGCGCGGAGCGCAGTCAGCCGCCGAAGCAAAACATTGCTTCTACTCTTGGCTGTCTTCTCTGGGTAAGGCTGCCTGGCTGAGGTCGTTAGGCAGCAGTGTCTGACTTTGACCAGAGGGGCGTTTCGTGCTGATATTCGATAACGCGGACGACCTGGACATTGTAGATCAATATCTACCCCGCCAGGATGCAGGCGCCATTGTTATAACCACCCGGGACTCTGTTAAAGCCTCCGAGATCGGAGACCATGTTCATCATATCACTTCTTGGTCCATCGAAGAGGGGTACGATTTCCTACAGGTCCAGCTACCGGATAGCGTGCTAAGAGGAGCGGAGGCTGCGATCCGTGAGATAGCCACGATCTTTGCCGGCTTACCTTTGGCGCTGGCACAAGTCGCCGCATTCATCAGGGTCCGCACTCGCTCTGCTTATCTGTTCCTGCAGATGTACCAGGAACAGCGAGCATCGGTGGAAATCATCCAAGCGCCACTACATGGCTACTCTCGAAATCTTGCAACTGTCTGGGACTTGACACAAGACTCACTCGGCGAGGACAGCAAATCCAAGGGACTCCTCTATCTTACTATCTTCTTCGATCCCGACTCCATTCCGTTCAGCCTGTTGGAGTTCTTCCATGATTCTCTGGAAATACCCTTGAGTGGGAAATCGAAAGTCACAGCTTCCAGTCAAAGCCGGGATAATTTCTACCGGGCGCTTGAGATTTTGGGATCTCAATCACTAGTGGACATCAATGATGACTCAAAGACCCTCTCGATCCATCGCCATTTGCATGACCGTCTTGCCCAGCAAGCCGCTCGAGATGCTGCTCGAGCTTCTGAAGGGTTCCGTCAAGCCCTTCTGATACTGCTTGCCAACCAGCCTGTCTACACATTCAGTGCACAGTACAATGCTGATACATGGGACGATGTCGAGCTGTGTTTGCCACACATACGCGCTCTTGAGCGGCATTTCCTGACGAACTCTGACATCCTTTGTGACTACGTCCTGCAGATGGTCGCTTTGCTGCATTCCGCGGCTGTGTAGGTGTCGTGGCAGGCTCCAATCTTCTGACGAACTGACAGTGATCAGATATCTGTACGACAGGGGTCTTCTGGAAGCTGGCCTAGAGACCGCCAACACCGCGATAGCACTGATGAGAGACAAATCCACCGCAGACCATGATCGATGGACACTGCTGCACAACTTTCGAGGCAGAACCTACAACATGATCAATGAGCCAGACCTGGCTCTCGAAGCGCTTGCCGAAGCCGAGAGTAGGACTCAGCAGCTCATCCGCGATGGCGAGATGCAGGCGGACAATATCTTCATTGCACGCATCGCCACAAATAAAGCCAATACGCTCAATCAATTAGGACGCTTCGAGGAATCTCTGGAGCAGTCCAACAAGGCCATCGCCATCGCCCAAGACTCCCCATTTGAAGCGCCCGCGGGACTTGCAGTGTACTACCTGAACAAAGGCTCTTGCCTGCTGAGAATGGGGCGTGAAGCGGAAGCCGAGACGATTTACAGATACGTCATCGATGAGCTCTACCCAGAGGCGCCTGACGTGCCGTATATGCTTGGGAACTTGTGCATCCGGCAAGGTCGAATTGTGGAAGCTTTTGATAATTTCACCAATTCGCTAAAGTACTACACAGAGCTCTTCGGAGAACACCATGAATTCTTGACCTGGGCGAACTACAAGGTTGGAGATGTCCTGCTGCGCCTCGAGGAGAACAGCAAAGCTCTCGAGTATTTCAGCAAAGCCCTTGGCGTCTTTGAGAATGCTATGGTACAGCCTCGTAACAAGACAGCCCGTGGTCAACAGGCGCGGATCAACCGGAAAATCGCCTTGGCACTCGGAGAAAAAGGAGACCACGAGGCTGCAGAGAGGTACATGGTAAAGGCCAAGTCCCTGTACCTCGAGCTGACCGGTCTGGAGATGTCTTCCCAGACGTCGGACGCAGACATGGATAGTCTCTTGTTCTTCTTCCATCAATGATATATGGATTGCCGGCGTGAAGCCGTAGACGGCCACGCTCAATACCATAACGACCTGTTATGCAGACTTGTGGCATCTGCTCCGTTGCCACAATACTGAAGTCAAACGATCATGCGCACATGGCTCTCAGACTGCTTACCAGGACGAGGCTTGCGAAGATACCCATGCTCCAACACGACCTACTGCTGACCCACGATCTCAGCAGCAGCCACGTTGATCCCAGTAGTATGACTTTTAGTCCTGGTAGTACGACTTGGTATACTCTAATGACACTTGACATGGGCCCGGCCTGATTCCCTTGCGTCTGCTAATTGGGGTCCGTCTCTAATTGAGGCTGAATTTTCGTATACATGTTACACCATATCATCTTACACGGAGATCTATCTTGTTGATTTTCTAGATTCAAGAGGGAATGTACATGTAGAAGCTGTTAAATCTCTTCCACTTGTAATAGTAAGACAGTCTGAGAGAAGGCTTCGTCATGGCTCTAGAGCGGGTTGTAAAACCCCACTGCCTCATCAAGTGATCAGAGCACGTGATGGCAAGTGATGGATTATGGGAAAGCATTGCCACGTCTCCAGGCCTAGACATACACCGAGGAAGACGAAGGACAGTTTGCACTCTGCCTTTGCACAACACAAGGGGACCATGCCGTCTTTTCAAACCACAGTCCGCATCCTCCGGCGCCCAGGATGCCCAGTCCAATTGCCCCCCCCCCATCCCTCGAAGCCACAGAGAATGTTCCCCCTGTCCATCGTCCTCGGCTCGCCAATCACTTTCCTTGCAGAATATCTGCTTGTGTCTTTGGCTCCTTTTCCATGCGTGAGAGAGCCCAAGAGAGAGGAGCATGATGACCTATTTCATTCCATCGAAGCCCAGCTTATTAGAACTACAGTGCAGAGCAAAGGCGACATTCTGCTGGATCTGCTGGATTTGCGGCGACTTTTGGTCGACACTGCTGATTACTGCCAGATCGCTCGACATTGTCCGCGAAGGTGATATGGAGAGCGGACTATGTTGCCGACGGTACTCCCCAGTAAGGTCGAGTTGAATGGCCGGTAGGTGATTTCTAATCGTCTCTTGATCGACGGTCGCGGCTACCGTGCAGCCGATGAGCGTGAAGAGTATGAGGAGAAATGGCAGTCTGCGACGCAGAGATTGTCGAGGCATAGTTGTCGCCGAGTTGTTGCCGTTTTGACTGGACTAAGAGGAATCAGGCTATTCAGGTGTGTTGAATCAAGGCAAGCAGCATGCGGAGTAGTGAGGCACAACTTGACGACGGTCGTTTCGTCTGCGAGCGGCGAGGCGGCATGATGTTGATCAGAAGTCCTGAGTCGCTCCATGAATTGTCCCTCATACAGATCTATGACTCTTGGTCGAAAGCCACGTGGCTTCGCAAGTGAACGAGGTAGTAGGCAGCCACTTAAGGACGCCCTGGTCTTGTGTCCGCTATGTGAGCCATTCAGATTATGTGGTATCCTTATAGGCCTTGCCAGATCGTGATTGAGTATCTTCGCGTCGCTGATCTCTTTTTCGCTTAGAAAGCTCCCCTGAACTGGTCAAGAATTGCCCTTGCAACACCTCTCCTTCGACCACCTCCTCCTGTTCCGGTATCCACTCCACTCGCACTCGCCGCATCACCCTCCATTCTCCTTCTCAGCCCTTCGAATCTCTCCCTCTCTGCCCTCTTTCCCTCCCAATCTGGTAGTCTCCACGTCGCCGCTCCAGGCAGCAGTTCCCGTCTATATGCATACCCCACGCACCAACCCACCACGGCAGCGATTGCTGATCCCGGGAATTGGCTTAACGCCAGTTGTGCAGGTAGCAGGTAGGATGTAGACTTTGACGTGAGCATCACAGATGTGGATGACGATGGTGACTGGGAGGCTGAGACCTGGTATTTATACAGATAGGGAATGGCAGCATGGTACTGCGCGAGCAGCGCGAAGACTATAGGCGTAGGTCCAGCAGGAAGGTAGTTGATGTGTGAGAAGGAGAGGGGTCGGAGGAGTAGGGCGAGGAGGAGAGGTGGGAGGAGGGTGGTATAAGGGAGGGTGGAGAGCAGGAAGGACTGCGATTATCAGCTTCGAGTCCTGCGGTACAGATAGACAAGTAGTATTAGCCGACCTACACCGAATTTACGCGTGCCCCAGAGTCGTTCGATTACACGTAGCTGGTAAATGGTCATGGCTGCAAATAGCACTTCGGCCGAGTTGGTGTAGCATAGCTGCCAGGTAAGTAGGCGCCACCATTGATGGTAGTCGCGAAGATGGGGCTTGACGGCGATCCAGAAGTAGTACTTAGTATCGGTCAAACTGGCGAGAATTGAGGAGACGACCACGAAGACGAGGAGTGTCCGTGAGATGGGCGCATTACTGAAGCCTGAGGCCAGCATTGTGGATGGAGGAAGACGAGATGGCGGCCGCCAATGTACAGAGAGCCCAGATGTCTCTCTTCAATTAGTGCTTTCGCATGGTATGGAGAGACAACCAAACGAATCAACAAGGTTGCAAATGGCAATCAGTGAAAGGTGGAAAGCTCGTGAAGCCAGCTGTGCTGTGACGTTGACCTTTTTGAGCCGCACAGGGCCGCTCCGCATGCGAACCGTGGCGTGCACATGTTCACTATTGATGGCGAAACCATCGTTCAACTCATTTCTGTTTGTGTCTAGATGGGAATCATCCTCATCGCACTCGGCATTGAATGTAATATTGTTTTCATTATTGTATTGATCGAGATCCAGCGCAAGTCTGCCACCCAAGAAGCATCTATTCAAGTCCCAGCGCCATAGCTATGAAAGATGTCAGTAGATTTTGCGGCCTCTCCATTGATTGCAGAATAGTATGCACCCCCATTCGGGTGTGGCTAGCTGTGTATTCCAGCATGAGGAAGGCATGCTGCTTTCTCGAACAGAGAATGACGATGACAGCAGTCCATCTCGGATAAGACCAAGGTTCGATAGCGTACTTGCACCGTGATACTTCTGGTCTGTTCTGTTCCAGAAGACGCGCTAATTACCATGCAGCGACCTCGTAGATGCATATGGGGCCATTCTCTATCTGGTATAATCGGAGGGCCCGTCGAACTATTCCCATGACAAATTGTGGTGTCCAGATCTATACAGATTTAAGATCATGAGAGGGAATTTTGAGACTATCGAGTGGAGCTGGTAGCTTTCGGGTGGCGTTGGGTCCGGAGGGGATGAGAAGTGAGACAAACGGTCGGGCCGTTCAGCTCTCGATTTCGTGGGGTCGTCAGTAGGGGGTATCGTGATTTGGTGTACGCAACTACAGCATCAGAGAATGAAGATTTCGCTGAACGATCATGTCCTGGACGCTCTTCATCGTCTTGTCGAGTAGGTTGGTGTCTGTGGCGTTGGTGTAGTGGACATACACCTCCTTTGTAGCGCTTCGTACCAGATTCTTGAATTTGTCGGCGAAGAACCGGGCTCCAGCCTCTACGTCTTTCGCACCGCCGCGATAGTCGGGAAAGAAATCTGCAATGCTGGCCTTGCCGTTGAAGATCTTGTCCGTGAAAAGATCCATCTTGTTGAGGAAGAGAACCAGACCAGCTCGATCAAAGTACTTGCTGTTGGAGATGGACTCGAAAAGCATGAGAGCTTCCTGCATTTGGTTCTGTTCGTGTCAATCAACCGGTCTTGTACCATTTCAAGGCTCTTGCTCACCCCGTTCCTGTCCTCCACCAGCACATGGTCGAACCCGCTTACGGCGACCAAGAAGAGTACCACCTGCACATTGTCGAAAACATGTATCCACTTCTTGCGCTCTGATCGTTGTCCACCCACGTCAAACATTCGGTACGTCAGCCGCCCTGTCTCGAATAGCGTCTCGGAGATGCCTGTGGTTCGTAATCTCGCTCGTAGAATGTCCTGGTTGTCTGGTGAATAATCCTTGCCGAAGAGACGGTCGATGTGCTTGAGGTAGCTGTTCGCGATTAGCGCGGAGCAATCAAAGAGGCTCATTGATACGTACTAGTCAAGGTTGTCGTGCAGGGCATATTCGTGACCCTTTGTGATGGCAGTCTGAACACCGTCGTCCTCCCATAAACTTTGGAATGCCTTTTGGTAGTCTGCCGGCATCGAGTCGTCTGGTCCGATCTCTACATCCTTGCAGACGAATTCCATATATTTCTGGACAGTTCGGTCAGTGATGCAAAGTGACCTCGCGCGATAGCCATACCAAATTCTCCGAGTGCTCAAAGTCGACTTCATGTTCTTCCATACAACCATTGATACACTGGAAAGCATGCATCAGATTGCTAAAAATGGTGACTTTCCATTGTTTTCGTTCCGTCGGAGTGAAGCCCGCATTGTGGATCAAGCGCATCTGCTTTAGAATGGTACTTTTCCCAGACTCTCCAGCACCTATATCTAGCATTAGTACTCACATCGAGTATGCATTTCCAGTGAGTAGTACCAAGCAGCAGTATCTTGACTTCTTGAGCATTTCGTCGTTCATCAGTTCGGATTTGCTTCTCTATATCAGCATTTCGCTTGTTGTCCGGGTCTGCATCTCCCTTGGAGCTGCCGAAACACATGATGTTGCGCAGGGCCATCCAGTCACCAGACCGGACAGAGAGGAGAAAAGGCCAAACGCGAAACAGAAATCCCTAGGCGGGGGAGCAGCACGCAAATGACTAGACGTAGTCCAAACGGCGTCCAAGCGATAAATTCGGGAGTTCAGGAGCTCGAGCAGTCGACTGGTAGAGATCGTTAGGCAGGATGGTTCAACGGATAACCTAGAGCTAAATGGACGGAGCGACCCAGACGAGGCTCAACGGTCGAGGACTTGACTGGTCGAGAGTTGCAATGTCGCTTGCGTCTCAGCGTGAAATCAAACGGTCACAGTGAGGTGGATGTGGAGGAGGAGGAGGAGGAGGAGGAGATCTGATGGAGTTGGAGAAGTAGGAGTGTACAATCAAGTCCAATTGGTGCAGAAGACGGTGCCAGGACCTTCTAGCTCTGGAGGTCTGAGCGGCAACGATTGGTAAGAGTCGAATGCAAGGGCGGGCATAAAGTGGTAGTTTGAGACGCGGACAAGACCCTTCTTTGTCTGTACTCCCACGCACCGCAATAAACGAGCAGGGCATTAATAGGCAGATCATCCAAGCCAAGGATAGTCGAGCTCGTCAGAGCCGTGGGGCGCGCACGTCTGTTTGCCGGAAGTCTGCAGCTTTGGATTGGGCCACCCTTTTAGCTTCGGGACTACCATGTGTTCGTCGCGGATTCCCACTGCACCTTTTAATTCTGAGAGCAATCAAAATGTTGTACGATTGACTTCGTAGTGATTGAGGCAGGATCGAAGAACCTTGCACTCCTCCGAAGCGATGTGATGTACTTGCCTGCTGGCGCTGGCGCTCGCGGTCAACGAGCACCACTGCCGTTAGCTGGGGAAGGAATCTTTAGATCTCGGACGGTGCGAAGGAGGCGTCGCTGGGTGCGAAGGAGGCGTTTTGACGCTAAGAAGCTGCCGTGCCAGAGTAGGGATGCTTCGATACAGGTATGAGAAGCGTAAACAGTAGCAGGCGGGGGAGTGCTTCCGAATCTTGCAGCTCTCCATCCGCCATGAATGCCGTGAAAATGGATCTGACTCGCTGGTAGTTTGCAGTGGGTGAGGGACTTGCATCGGTGTCTCAGAAGCAAGATCAACAACCATTCCGCATGCAGATCGACGGGGTTTTGCTGCCTTTCGAGACCTTGTGCAGACAAGATGCCGTCCGTTCTTTGTCCAGTGGAGCGATGCTTATAAACGCCCTTGCTTATTACCACGTGCTATCGTGCCACGGACTGGCAGAACCGCAGTCCACACGCGGCTCCCTCGTGCCGTAGATCATTGTGGCTCGTTCCCACTTGCATTTCCTTCGCCAGATGATCCATTCCGGCCGGGAAATGCCATCGCAGTGTGAGCGTCGTTGTCAACTTCCTGCTTCGTATTAGCAATGCCTATGAATCTCTGATGGCTAGCCAGCCGTTTTCTTGCGACCGTGTGTCCGCATGAGCCTTCTGGCCGATGATCAGCGTCTTCGTCGGTCATTTCAGGGCTTGACTGTCCTGTGCGTTCGAGACAGGACACCCTACTGTTCGGCAGACGGGCCGCCTCATACTACCATGGTTCAAGATCAAGGCAAAGCCCGCCAACTGGTGGAACTGTTCTCTGGTCCTTTCCATCGCGAGCATTGGCAAACCTACTCATGCATGTACGGACCATGAAATTTCGGTCAGTAGCTTGTCGCTTGACATGACTTTAGTGGTCGATCCAATGTGCATTCTACTTGACACATGGAGATAGTCTCCATACGAGCTTCGAAACGCCCGTTAGCCAATCAATAGATAGATAACCAACAGAAAAGCCAGGTAGGCCGATGGTGGAGCACGGAGTGTCTTTTCTTGCATGATGTATGATTCAATTGACTTTGTTGTTTCATAAGGGTCGGTTGCTTGCGATCTAGGCTGGACCGTGATCAGTGTTGTTGCAACAACTCAATAAGCACGTAAAGATTGCAGTGCCGTAACAATGTCGAGTGATAATGATACGCTTTCGGGTATTCCCATATTGATCTCGCCAAGGCTGGATTCTGGATCGCTGGACGCCCACAGGATGCTCAAGGCATTCTCCTCCAGCGGGGTTAGCTATCCTCAACATCTGTCTACTTGCAACGGCTTGCAGCATTCCCATCATCGGTCTTTCTAGACCTGGAGCCGGGCTGCATGACTCGGCAGATTCCTCAATGAAGGGCACGCTGCATCCTCTAGGATCGATGGACCTGTTTAGAACAAATGCCGAGGCAAAGCGCATTCTGATCACGACAAGCCATAGCGTTTCTTGACCATTCTGGCTAGCACGCACTCGGTCGTGCATGTAACTCAAATGTTCGGGGCCAGCAATCATTGTTGTGCCTCATGCAACCTGGAGAGAGTCTTCGTTCTAGTGTTGATGACCCAGAACGTAACCCCTCAGCCCTCCTTCAACCGCTTGTTCGTTCTCAGCAGACTGTCATCAGGCAAGCCACTCCGCTTCGTGCCTGGCAGGCTACTTGTTCGTATATCATTGTCCTCGTTGCTGACCTTGCGTGCCGGATACTTGCTCTCTATACCCTCAAAGCAATTACTGTGTGGTCGAGCAGGATTTCCCTTCTCGTCCAACTGAAAGAAAGGATGTTCGAGAGCTTGCTCAGCCGTGATTCGCTTCAGTGGATCGTATTCGAGAAGAATCTTGAGCAGCGCCAGACCATTCTTGTGAGGAGGTGGGCCTGTGTTCATTACGGCTGCAGAGGAATTTGAGTAGTTGTTGCTCTTCGTGATGTTTTCCCACCATCGTTCGATACCAGTCGGTCTAGCGACGTTGGCATTTGCCGCAGCCAAGGAACTCAGCTGGCCATATTCCGGAAGAGAGGTGAGCAGAGGCCAGCTTTCTTTCCGTGGCAGACCTAGTATCTCGGCGATTTTGCACATCTGGTTTCTCTGAAACGGCACAGTCTTCTTACTATCCTGCTTCGCCTCTTCACCCTTAAAGATTGGGCGGAGGCTCATAAGCTCTGCAAAGATACAGCCGACGGCCCACAAGTCAATAGCTGGCGTGTAATGGCGTGTTCCAAGCAGTAGCTCTGGAGCACGATACCAAATCGTTACGACGACTTTATCACCACTGAACAATGGCTGTAGAGGTTTCTGAAACAGCCGAGCCAGACCTAAATCACCGATCTTAATGCGACCAGACCAGGTCACCATGATATTGGCGGGCTTAAGATCCCTGTGCATGACCCAATTCCTGTGGAGATACAGGAGGCCGTCCAAAAGCTGGTACATGATAGATCGAAGAGCAGAGGCAGCAATAGGTGTCCTAGGATGTTGCGTGTGCCAGTGGACAATCTGAAGGAGATCGTGCTCTGCATATTCAAAGATCATAAAGATACACTTGGCTTCGAGGATGATCTCAACGAGATGGATGACATTCTCGTGAGACAGCTCAGTGCAGAGTGCCATCTCACGGATGGCTGATTGAGATATGCCGGTATACTGCAGTTCACCCTCCTTATCAGGTTTGAACCTAGACCGGGCGTTAGCAAGCAGTCTCGAATGCACCGTGAATACAGACTTTTTGATCGCATAAACTTCCGTCTTGATGTCTTTCCGGTCGGGATTGCTTGTCGGTATGTGCTTGCCCGAAGAACCACGAGCCTTCGCTTTGTAGACTCGGCCGTACGTGCCACTGCTGATGAAACCAACAACATCGTAATGGTCCCCGATGTGGCGTTGATTGGGATAGGGTGAGGTCATACTAGCTTCCTTCAGCTCGACTGGAGCAAGAATTAGCCCATGTCAAAAATTGAACACCAGATCAAATAACATTAGAAGTGAATACCTTGAAATGCGGACTGGACTGACTTTGATCCGTCTGCGGCACTTGTGGCTATTGACAAATTTGAACCATGCTGTCGAGGAGGGAATGCCGCTGAAGGTGGGTTTACCCCTGCAGCAGAGGCACTACCAGGAGCTGAAGACGGATTGGAGTGAGTGGAAAGCATCGTGATGCGGCTCTGCTACTGCCAGAAGAGATGTTGAGCAGCCATATTGACCAAGCGTTTTACCAAGCTCGAGGGGATGCCTGCAGGATGGTATTGGAGGGGATGGCTGTCAGATGCGGGTACGATATGTATATGATCAAGAAATGATTAGTTACCGAGTGGAGGTACGGAGGGCCCTCTGTGTCTCGGGAGGCGGCAACTCCCCTTCAGGATAGTCCCGCTCCACCCCTCCCAAGTCCATACAACCGTTCCAGCGTGGTCGTCTCTCCCCATTCACAAGCACCATAGATTGTGAACCTTGTATTGGGACATGGCTTGAGGGGAGAATTGCGACTTCCGACTGGCATATACTACATCTGTTTCGAGAAAGACATACCACGATAATGGCGCTCAAGGATGTCACGCCATATTTCCTCTTCGTGCTGCTCGTCGCGACCCTAGGCCCCTTTCTCTTTGGCTATCACTTGGTTGGTCCCAAACATGTCCTTGAGCCATGATGTAGCTGACTCGTCCAGTCCGAGCTCAATGCGCCAATTGCCGTAATCACCTGTCGGAAACGAGCATCGGCCGAGGTTGCAGTAAGCCTCCCACAATGCATACCGATGACCCCGGCACAGATAGGTCTAGTATCTTCGATCTTTACACTGGGCGGTCTTTGTGGTGCTTTGGTTGCTGGTCCTCTCTCTGCTAGCTACGGACGGTATAAGACTATGCTGGGTACTTGTGTATTTCATATTCTGGGACCGGTATTCGAAGCACTTACAATCAACATCGGCACATTCGCGGTGGGTCGCTTCGTCAGCGGCATAGGAGCAGGAGCAGCGCTAGTAGTCGTGCCGATATACATTTCAGAACTCTCGCCCCCGAATGAGAAGGGTTTCTTTGGCGCATTTACTCAGGTCATGACAAATGTTGGTATCCTCACTACCCAACTGCTTGGCCTGTTCCTGAGCAAGGGCCAATATTGGCGCATTATATTGGCAGTCGGAGGCATTTTTGGAGCAGCACAGGGTGTAGGGCTTGTTCTGGGAGGTCAAGAAAGTCCAAAATGGCTTGCAGATCATGGTAAACCAACACCAGCGAGACGAATCCTGCGGAAGCTTAGAGGTCATGCTGCCGATATCGACGCTGAGGTCAAAGGTTGGGGCATATCGAGCGCTGATACCCAAGATGCCGAAGAAGAGACACTCCTGCACAGTGAGGAACAAGGACTTTCGAGTGCCATAGTCCCCGGCGATGAGCGTGTGGATCGCAACCCGTCCACATCCAAGTCTGTCGCCCGCGAGATTCTTGGACCATTTCAAGTTTTACGACATCCTGATTCCCGGCGAGCCGTGCTTGTGGTCATGGTCGTCATGCTTGCACAACAACTCACTGGCATCAATAGTGTCGTCATGTACGGCGTCGACGTTCTTGCTGACCTGCTTGCTGCCAATTCCGCCATTCTGAACGTTGCGGTGGCAGCCCTGAACGTCATCGTCACTGCAGCGTCTGCGCCTTTGACCGATAAATTTGGCAGAAAGACTTGCTTGATTATGAGCTTGTCTGTCATGGGCGTCTCTTCTCTGCTATTGGGCATCGCCATTCAACGACACATATCGATCCTGTCCGCTGTTTCGGTGGTCACTTTTGTCGCTGGATTTGCCCTTGGTCTTGGTCCAATTCCATTCATTTTGTCTTCGGAGCTGGTCAACGCAGAAGCAGTGGGATCGACACAGTCTTGGGCTCTGGCAGCGAACTGGATATCGACATTTGCCGTTGCTCAGTTCTTCCCGATAGTCAATCAGGCACTAGGCGGAGGCAAGACATACTTCATCTTTGCCGTGGTTGCCTTGCTATCCGGTATCTTCATCTCGATTTTCCTTCCAGAATCGAAGGACAAGTCTACCGCTGATGAAGTTTGGGGACGAACAAAGATTGGACGAGAGGATTGATAGTCATGACAGAACACAGAATGTCCATCGATGATCCATGAGAATTCTGGCAAAGTTTCATCATTTCCAAATTCAGGCTCGTGCGATGGCATTTGGGAGCAATGGTTCTAGAAGCCTTAAAGATCAACGTAGGCGGTAAGTGTTCCAGTGCCTAGCCATAATTCCTTCGCAGAACCCTTTTAGAGTCCGTCGGTAGCTTCAAATTTCTAGACGTCCCTCCTGGAAAGCCTTGAGAAGGTGTGGAGATTCTGCTTTGGGTGGCCCCTTCCCCCGAGCCCACCAGGAGACAGAAAGTTTCTATTGTAGATAAGGTACTTGACAGCTTGCAGGCTTTTTGGCAATGACTGAACAGCACTCTCTTTAGCGTATTGGCTCACCCACCGTACTACCACATATACTTTGAAAGCACCTTATCACAGCAGTCTTTCTATTCATTCACTTTTCCGACCGAATCCTGATCGGATAGTATCTACAGACCCTCAAAAAGCAATGGAGAACTCCGACGTGACGAGTTCTCGTGCAGAGTGTGAGGCCATGCTTGACTCCATGATCATCGACAAGTGCGCTCTAAGCGACGATGCCGCCAGCGAAGTCGACGAGGATTGCCGAATGATAACCAACGTCACCCGCAGCCCCTCTGAAGTATCGACTACCGAACGGACTCCAGATTCATGGATAAGCGAGGCGACTATGTTACAGGACGCACCTGACACCGCATCCAAGTTGAGCGAAATTGGCCATGACTACCACGCCACACAACGAAGAGCGTCATCGCCAAAGAATGTCCCTCGGCCAGCACCCGCCAGAGTCCCGAGTCGAGGTGCTACACGAATGCGTATCGGCCGACCAGGTATGGGCGCTCGTACCGTCTCCATAGAGATGGCTCGTCGGCAACGCTGTAATCAGCGAACGACATCACGACCTTCCGAGAGGGACGAAGAAGACGAGTAGGAATCGACCAGCCCTTTGCCAACCGAACGACGCTCCTCCGATCCCAATAAAGATGAGAAGAAAGACAACTCGAATCTGCTACATCTTTGCAGGCACCGCAGCCGTTCCCTGGACCATACTCCACCTACTCGAGCTCGTCGTGCGCGGCTTGTCAAGCGAGAAGCCACACGTACCTTCAGCCAACAAAAGGACCGTATTCCAAAACACGCCCCGTCGCCTCCCATGCCAATACCGCACATTTCTGATCCGAAACCACCAGTGAATTTTTCCGACGATGAGATTATCGACATGCTAGCAGAGAGTCCTACCAGTCCAACGAAACGGACACCGTCCAAGGTTCCGGCGTCTGAGAGAAGGGAAGGAGCCCACCATCACGCTCGCGGAAGAAGATCTGAGAGAGTCTTCGCGGAAGCCGGTGCTCAGAATGCATTCTATCCTACCAATGTCTCCCCAGATGACCCCACACGGTGCGTCCCAACTGGTATGCCGACAAACATCAACAAGCCCGGTCTCCTTGCCAAGCAGATCGCTAAGGCGTACTGCGAATCAAGTCATCGGCCTCCAAATTCTGGTCGTGACGATCCTGATAGACCTGCATCGCTACTAATACAAGATAAGAGCGCTGAAACTACGAGGCAGAAATTGGAAGCACACGGTGTCGGGGTCCGTGACTTTGTGCCCAAACTGGTATTTAAAAGCCATAACGATCAGCAATTGCCTCCGAAAGCATCTCGTCCCCAATTTGCTGCGGTACGTTGGACAGGGACCTCAGAAGAGTCCGCAATGGAAGATTCGCCGCCTTCACCGTCAGGTCCTGGAACTCTTCTTCAGCCGACAACATATGACCCCTTGTTACCACCTAAGACTACTATCCCGGAGGCACAAGACCAGACAGCCAAGTCTCATAGCGCAGAGCTCCCACAAAAGGCGGATCGTGGAGATTACTGGATCCAAGATGAGTTGGTCCCATCAGCGAGCCAGGCTGATGCTACCGCAGTTCAGCTTCCAGAAGACATAGTGAAATTCGGTCAGCCAATGAATACTGGCCGCTCGTTCTCCCCCGCAGATGCAGACCAGTGGAAGAGCGCTGCAGCTCTCAGATTCCGCTCTTCAAGACACGAGCACAAGGCCGGGTCTGATGACGAGAATGCAAGCCCTCAAGCGTCTCTCACACCACTGACACCGTCACCCGTAGTCAAAGCCGGCTTGAAACGGTCGATCAACGACAGTTGCACAGAGCTTCTTGCTGTTCCGAGAAGAGGAGACCCGGGCCTACCAAGTGGCGAGCTGGACGCTTTTGCTTTGGAACACGGCCCGCCACGACCATCTATGTTAGGCACCCTAATCGCTTCCCCTTTCCGTCTTCTAGTACGTCCCATTTCACTCGACTTGGGTGCCTCGGAGGTGCAAGAGCTGTCTCGGAAGAGGGCATCTGGTGGGCGAAATGTGCAAAGTCCGTCCAACCTTGACGGACCAGTGGAAAGTAGAAGACCTCCTGCTGGTGATGCAGCATCCGAACAAGCTGAGGCGATTGATGATCGATTGGCGAGAAGGGGAACCATGGAAAGTGACTTTTGGCGAAACGCAAGACAGAGGAAAGAGTCTCTACTACCAGGGCCGATTTCAGGAACAGGGCCAGGCTCTTCTCAAATCCGTCAACCATCCCGAAACGATGCCCACGATTGCAGTAACATCGTCGGAATGCTCGAGCAGCATCAACGACTCAGGCGACCATCAAGGCTCACTATCGTCACGAATCCCGTCCGTTAGTTTCGTTCCAAATCTGATGAGCAAGTCTCGCCACAAACTATGTGGCCAGACGGGTATTTACAAGACCAAGTGATCGAGAATCGGGATGACAGTCGACTTTCTTTACTTCGACGTCCTTTTCGTTGGATCCAGTGGCAGCCATCTCCTGTCTCGCCCAAAATGAATGCTCCAGATAATGAAGCGTGGATGCAAGATAATGGCGATTGCGAGCAGCCGATAGCATCCATAGCTGAGAACAAGCGTGTTGACTCAGGGCCGGGAGCTGAAGAGGTTCAAGCAGAGAAGTTATCCTCACGGGGAACCACCGAGTCAACCGCCACAGATACGTCTCTACCTTCATTTCCTGCTACCGAGGTGGCGCCAGCACCTCGAAAGCATGCAGAGTTTCTTGCAGATTCAGGCTCTCGCGACACTCACGATACAGTGGATACAGCTCAGGAGGGTGGAGCTGACAATGTTGGTAAAGAAATCGAGCAGTCACACGCACAGGAGAAGCAATGTCGGAACCAATCTTCCGATCGCAGTACTCTTGACGTTGAGATACCACTGGCAGTGGACACCTCGATATATGGATCGCAATACTGCGCAGACGACGAGCTGTACGATGTCCGACCGAGGGGAACGTCGAAGGCTGTGACTTCTGGCACCTCATCATCTGCAGCGGCCGCGGGTGGAACATCACCATCAGAGTCTCCTAGAGCACCATACGAAAGCCCTCACAAGAGCCAGTCTGCATTGACTGTCGCCTACTCACCGGAACGTCCACCTACTCCGCCACGCTCACTTTCGGGCAAGAAAAGCAGTCTCCGTAGTCCTGCAACACCACGCAAGAACATCCGCGTCTGCACGCCAGAATCGGGCGAGCACAAAATCGTTGAGATACCCCCAGAGCGAACTCATTACGGAGCCATCAGACAGGAGACAAGGGAGGAATTCCAAAGAATGATATCAGTGGCTATGCAAGTATCGCAAGAGGAAGCTATCGAGATCCGGAGGGCCTTCACGACGACAATAGGTGCAAGGGAACTAAATCGTCTGTATGGACTACCAGCCGAGGACGCCCTCAGCCCAGAGAAACAAGCTGGCATAATGCAACTCGACCAACAGTGGGAGATAATCAATGGCGTCAGTCTGACTAAAGCAGCAAGACTCAGATTCGCCCGTCAGACAGAAACCACCGTGGACGAAGTACCTCGAGACAGCACACATTTCATGCGTGCACTAGCTAAGGGTATGGATCGGGGAACGGCCATGGCTCTGATCGAGGCAGAACAGTCCAGGAACAGGCAGGAGGCGCTCGCGAGCAAGTTGCAGGGTGCAGAGATCATGCGAAGAAGACACTTTGCGAAAGTCCCTCGCTCAATAAGATCCCGGTCCGTCTCGAATGTACCCAAGGGAACTATTCACGATGGTGCTTTGAGGAGGGTGAGATCCCACGAAGACATGGGTCCCGTGCCAGATTACTTGCGAGTACTACCGGACCATAAAGGCAGAAAGGCTGCTGAGCCTCCCCTACGCCCTCTCACGCCGCGGACGACTCCTGCAGATCCTCCACAATCGATTGCATCTCCGAATACTACCAGACCTGAAGTGCCCGGAGACGAGAAGCAGATGCTATCAAGCTCGTCTACGGCAGCTTCACCACCAAGACCGACTCACTTCGGCGCCGATGCTGCTCGAGAGGCAGCTTCTACTGCGGCCAAGCCAACGACAAGGCCAAGTCAAGGCCTTACCGAAGTGGACACAAATGTGCCTAGTCCTGGTAGTCGATTGAGCAGTTGGTCTGTGGAACACGTTGAAGACATCTCCCAACGAGACGAAAATACATCTCCGAAAGTAAAGATCTCCATTGAAGCTTCCGATCCACCGACCGTGAAAACTTCGCCAGCAACAGCCATGGCGGAGCGCTTCTCATCAATCACTTCATCTGGTTCTATTCGCGGCGTTGATGGCACGCATAGTCAATTCCAGCAGGATCAGCCCCCAATATCTCTGGTCGAAAGGCTGAAGGCATTCCAATCCTCGACGCCGCCCGGGCCACACAAGATCAAAAGACGCAAATGGAACCAGGTATTCACCTTCAGTCCAGGAAGGCAAATGCCAGACATTACAGTGCCAACTGATCGAGAGGACGATGCCTCAGCACGGGAATCACCTCAGATTCTAGAAGGTACAGTGCCAGTTGACCAAGGGGGCGATGCCACGCCCAAGCGCTCGACGCGGAACGATTCGCAGCGCATATCGTCATCCTCATTATCGCTATCGCCATCGCCATCGCAAGATCAATGGGAATCTGCATCAAGCAGCGATGGCTCTTCACAGGACGCCCACGAACATGGACGCTCTACGGTTGGTAGAGGTCGAGGTCGAGGTCGAGTGCTCAACAGATCAAGGATATCAAAGTCGGAGAGAGGAGCGGCAAGTGGATGCCGAAGAGGTAGTTGAATTACCACCTACATGTATCGATAGACACTCATTACATAACAGTCATTGACGCTGCTTCTGCCCAAATAAGATCCAGTGTCGTCACGAGACCCATGCCCGTACGGATCTCAAAGTCATGCTCGAAAGCAGATCCCAGGACCGGCAGCACGCAAGACTACCACTCTGACGATGCCATGACAGATGATCCTCGGATCGCGAGTTGGAGGTTTCACGCGCAACCTTCGCCCTTTGAAGAGATCCCGGACTTTCCAGAGAAACAATGTGACGCGTACGAGGTAAGATTTCAGAGACGGTCACGACATTTGTCGGTGCGCAGCGACATATGCAGCCTTCGATTGCAGGCTGCCAGATCAGGACGCTACGTTATCGAAGGCGGCTACGGCGGTGCTGCAATTGTATCAGAGAAAGGCCAATCGATCGGCCAGGTTCTGTTGCGAGAAGACCGAGAACGCGCCGCACGTGAAGGTGAGTGCTGGCCCCCGACCTCGGCTTCCCGAGTTGGGACGTACCGGCTGACTCGTGCATCAGAGCAACTCAAGCAAGCACGACTCAGGCTGCAGGTCAAGACGGAGCTGCTCCAACAGCACGGCATCGTCGACCCATTTACTTCTCACAGCACTCGTGCTTCGTCCCCTCTCACTACTGTCCATTCTACCGCTGCCAATCCATTTGCAAGACGGATCAAGAACTGGCTTGATTCTCTGGACGAAGAGCAATCCGACCCCCACACGACAAGTCCCTCCCCACCGCCGTCGGCAGGAGAAGAACACGATGGCTTGAGCTCCAACGCATCGACACCCCGCCTCTCTCTTTCCACCGCAACCGAGCAGCGCAGAAACGTAGAAGCAATGATGGCCGCCCCCAACGGCATGCAGCCGGGCGGCGGCGCGCCTTACCCTCTCGGCAGCGCTATCATGCCGTCCGCCGGCCACCACCAGGACATGGCGCACGTGTGGGGTCTTGTGGAGCAGTTGAGTGGGATCTTGCATGAGAATCGCGAGAAGTGGGAGGAGTTGCAGAGGGGGCTAGGGAAGGTAAAGGTACGTTTTCCTGGGCGTGGAGAGAAAAAGCGGGAGGGAGAGAGAGATGAGGAGGAACAGGAGGAACAGGAGAAGATGGGCGAATGATGGGTGCTCGATACCGGGAGCGTGACGAATGATGACGTGGATGTCGTTGAGAAGGGCTGATGGGAGAGCGACTGAGAAGGACATGGCTGACGGGCACAGGTGAAGGACACATCAAAGGGGAAAGGAGACCGTGGGGGAGACGAAGGAGGCGAGGATAACGGTAGGCTACGCTTCTAATTGGGTGAATGAAGCTAATGTGTCGTAGGACAGAGTCCGGAGGAGACGATTGCGGAGCTGCAAACGAAGCTTGTGGAGCAGGAGAGGGAGATTGAGGCATTGAAGGCGGCATATCTGGATCAAGGACAACTAGTCACGGAGTACGAGAATGGCTTGCAGGCTATGGTCAAGATGCTACATCAGAGAAGCTCGGAAAGGGAGGCGGAGACGAATGGTATACTTGCTTGAGCTTTCATTTGTAAGACGTATCGTGAAGACTGACATGGACAGCGATACACGCGCACTACCTCAATCTCTTATCGGCGTCACACAACGAAACGGTACAGGCGCAGCTCACGCACCAAGCATGGCAGGCGTCGTTACAACGAGTATCAGAAGGCGTCCGGTCAGCATACAGGGAAAAGACAGAACAAGTGTTACCATACATGAAGAAGATCGCAGGCCTCAAGGAGGAGAACAGATTACTCCGGCAGAAAGTAGGGTGGGATCCGCCCAGCGAAAGCGAGGGAGAGGAAGAGGAGTCACCAGAAGAGCAAAAGCGCGGGCGTTAAAGGAGGGATACCCATGAATGAATTTTCCTTCGTCCGATGCGATTCTACATTCTGCCACTTGTACTGTGATTCATTCTACTCTGCGACCCAGACGGCTGCCATGCCCATACCGGTACCAACGCACATACTCGTCACACCGACCTGCTGCTTCTTCCTCCTAAGCTCAAAGAGCAACGTGCTGACCTGTCGCGCACCCGTGCAGCCCAATGGATGGCCGAACGCAATAGCGCCGCCCTTGGGGTTGACCTTCTCGATCGGGATCTTGAGCTCGTTGACACACCACAAGGCCTGCGAAGCGAAAGCCTCGTTGATCTCGTAGATGTCCACGTCCTCGACGGAGATACCTGCCTTCTCCAATGCGACGGGGATGGCCTTCCACGGGCCGATACCCATGAGGAGAGGTGGCACGCCGACAACGCTGGCGGAGACGAACTTGCCGAGAATCGTCTGGCCTAGTCTCTCGGCTGTGGAGCGGCGCATGAGCAGCACGGCTGCAGCACCGTCCGAGATCTGCGACGCGTTACCGGCGTGGATGGAGCCGTCCTTTGCAAAGGCAGGACGGATCTTGCCCAGTGACTCGGCGGTGACTTCGCGGACGCCGTCGTCCTTGCTGACGGTGATCTCCTTGGTCTCGTCGGTCTTGGGGTCGGTCCATTTCACCTTCAGGGGGGCGATTTCCTCGTCGAAGAGTCCGGCTTTCTGCGCGGTGATGGCCTTCTGGTAGGAGCTGGCGGCGAAAGCGTCCTGCGACGCACGGCTGACCTTGCGATCTTTTGCCATCTGCTCGGAGAGAACACCCATGGGGACCTTGCAATTGGCAGCCTCCTTGTGGTTCTCCAGAAGCTCGGAGAACTCGGTGACAGCGCCGGGGCCGTACTGCTGAGACATGGACTCGACGCCTGCACCAACACCGATATCAATCATGCCGCTCTTGATGGCATTCGCGATATCTACACACGCTTGAAGTCCGGAAGAGCATTGTCTGTTGAGGGATCGGACGCCGGTGCTGTCAGGGAAGCCAGCCGCGAGGGCAGCGGCGCGGAACTCGGTTGCTCCACCGCCGGGAGGGAGCACAGAGCCCACAGCGATGTCCTCGACGAGCGCTGGATCGACCTTGGAGCGCTGAAGTAGGGCCACGAAGGCGCCATGCAGCAGGTCAGCAGCGGCTGTGTCCTTGAAGCCTCCTTTTCCGCCCTTGGTGAGAGGGGTACGCAGCGCAGCAGTCACGACGACATCGTCAGGAGATTTGTTGAGGATGGCATTGCGGTTGGGAGGAAGGTCGGCCTCGGACGATCGAAGGTGAGATGTCACCTGGGACAGACGGGATTTGGCTTGAATGAGATCAGTTGGGTGTCTGGTAACAAGGGTCGAGCTGTTGCTTACCGGAGCTCATTGTTTGTGCTTGGGAATTGTACTAGAAGAAAGACGTGGAGCTGGAAAAGTGGTAGAAAAAAAAAGTCGATGGAGATGAAATTGACAAGTCTAGAGATTGCAAGAGAAGTAAGTTGTAATCACCTCCTGTCTCGATAGCATCCGCGGTCCGAAGCTCTGGATACAGACCGATGTCATGCTTGTGCCTCTTCTGGGCCGAGGCTGAACGTCAGAGTGAGCAGCATGTGAACGCGGAAGGCCTCGTCTGCACTTGCCGATAAATAAAGGTCACGTGATACCCGCCAGATGAGTAATCCAGCTGGCCACAGTCGGGACCGACGAATCAGCCTGCTCACGCTGGTGTGCAACCTACTTGATACAGCGTTTTGTATACCACGCCGGTGTTGGCATGCACGCCGGACGCTCTCAGGTTGTAGCGCTTGCACTTCCATAGTACTTCCCTATCCCTAAAAGACTGGTAAGTCGTGCGGTCAAGCCGTCTCTTGCTTCATTCTTTGGCTGGGAGCTTTCATGCTCTTCAGAAAGCGTTACTTGCTACAAATTAGATCTTAGACATTTAAGAGATAGCAAGAGCCTCTGACAGGATGTGGGGACCCCGCAAGTATGATCCGAAGACGAGAGCCTTTCTCCGCAAACCTGTGGGTCTAATACAGCTATTGCCCAAACGTTGCAGCGAATTGGCCAGGACCCGATGTGGGGCACGGAGGACGGAGGTTCCTACACGGGACCACAAGAACGAAAGAACACCTGCATCGCTTGCTGCGACCTGTATTCAGTTTATCCTTGACAGGGCGAGACTTGACACCACGACTACCGGTTTCTGGCTTAGGAGCATCCTCCCAAACCACTTGTGTCCAATTAGCTTCCAATGTTGGAACATCTCTTGCCTAGGTCATGGACCTTTCTGATGCTGGGTGCTTTCGTAGCGCTGGCTACATGCGCCTTTAAGCTCTACCAATATGTTGTTGATCCACGACGTCGTGTGCCTGGTCCTTACTGGGCCAAGTTCAGTCGCTTTTGGCTTCTGCGAGATTACGCATCTGGGAAGCATCACCTTAACAACATAGCTCTCCATGACCGCTACGGTATGATACATCATCCTTGCCTACCGAAATCTGGGCTCACATCTCTCCAGGTCCACTCGTGCGCATCGCTCCCAATCAGTTCAGTGTGAACGACCCAGCATCCATCCGTGCAATTTATGGCCACGGTGCTCAATTTAAAAAAGTGAGTATTCCGTAGAAGGACTACCAGAGGGCATGACTGATCCGCGTCCAGTCAGATTGGTATACACCTTGGGGTGATCCGAAATGGGACAACATGTTCAATGTTCAAGACCCGGCCACCCACAGTGCTATGCGCCGCAAGCTTGCCAGCGCATATAGTCTGACATCTTTGGTCGCATACGAGCCGTATGTCAACGATTGTGTCAAGAAGTTCCGCGAGCATCTCGACGAGGCAGCTCAGCAGAGCACAACACTGAACATGCTTTCGTGGCTGAGGTGCTATGCTTTCGACGTTATTGGCATGATTACTGTGAGTCGACACAAACAGAACCGCACGAGGTTTGCCATACTAATTGGCTAGTTCTCCCATAGACTTGGTTTCCTAGATCACGGTCGCGATGAGATGGGGTTCATGCAGGCCTTGAACGAGATCACTCCGATGTCTGCCTATATGGGCGTTTTCCCCTCTACCTGGCAAATCTTCCTTGGGATTGGCAAGCTGTTCGGCATTACTGGACCAAAGGGCGTGCAAACCATTATGGGCTATGCCGAGGCACGTATCACAGAGGTGCAGAAGAATCCTGATGCCAAATCCGGCACCGGTCCTTCAGACTTCATCTCGAAATTGTCGACATCGGAAGCCTCGTCTAGGCAAGACATGAGAATGGCAGCTGGCGCGAATATGACGGCTGGCTCGGATACTACCAGCATCACTTTAACAGCAATCCTGTACCACATCCTTAAGGATCCGGTGGTGTACAAGACAGTCCAGGAGGAGATCGATTCTGCTGTCGCCGACGGACGCGTATCCGACCCTGTCACTTTCAAGGAAGCACAAGCACTACCATATCTCCAAGCCGTAATCAAAGAGGGCATCCGAGTGCATCCTGCCACTGGATGGACCATGCCTCGTGTGGTGCCCAAGGGCGGTGGTGTCTTCGCTGGCCACTTCCTACCAGAAGGAGTGAGTAGCACCACAAAGAGAGACTTGCACTACTAACAACCTTCCAGGCTGTGATAGGAGTAAATCCATGGGTCGTGCATGCCAATGAATCTATCTGGGGTCAAGATGCTCGCACATATAACCCGGACAGATGGCTCTCGGGCAAGGATAGTCTCCCTGCTGAAGTTTTCTTCATGTCGGTACGTTACGCAAGACTCTGCCCATAAAGACTAGGTGTTTGCTGATATTCTGAAAGTTTGGGCAAGGCTCTCGAACTTGCATAGGCAAGAATATCAGTCTGCTGGAGATTTCGAAATTGCTGCCTGAGCTCCTTCGACATTACAACTTTGAGCTCGACCCGCAAAGCACCACTCTCGACACGGTGAGCGTCTGGTTCACTATGCCTCGGAAGTTGTCATGCAGAATCTCCAAGCGGTCGGCAGAGCATGCCTAAATTGTACCACACCGTCATCACCCCGTGGTCCACGTGTCCAGCTCTTTCCCTCACGACGAGTCGCTTCGTTGTGACGCCTGGGTGGGCACCTTTCGACCTGGACTTGGCAGACAGGTGCATGTACTCGTGTCGTAGCCAATAGCAACACGACTTGACAATGATTGGTCCAGGACTTGGTCGCTCGCCATCGCTATCAAGGCATGACAACAAACCTTGTGACTAAAGACGTCATTGCACCGGATGTGCTCAGGAGAATAGTGGTGATTATTATATAGCAGAGGTGGTTGGGAAGTCGAAGATGAGTGACGCGCGTGGGTAGAATGCACCGATGCAACCAGGTCGGTCTTATCACGGAGCAAGCGAGAGAGCGCAGTGGATCTGGAGAAAGATGTCAGATTGAGAATCCTAAATTTAAGCATGTTCACTTGGCCATGTCGATCTCTGTATCATCAACAAGATCCCTGACACGTTCCTAGGTCCTGCAGATGAGCCAGCTGCCGATCGACATGCCATACAACCAATTATTGCACTGTCCACTGCCAGCATTCCGTTCCATCCACGTTCCCCGGCACAAAAGTTGGACCGCGGAAGATGATTTGACAAATTTGACAGGATGAAGTTGGGCCGACGGGAATTGCCACTGCGTGTCATTGACGACACGGTGAAACTCTAAATTTCTCCCGCTGTCTGACTGCCCCTCCACCGCTGTCCGACCCTGCTATAGCGCTCTTCGTCCACAGCGATTGTCTTACGTTCTCTGATTGCAAACCCTAGGTCGTATCAAGAGACCCACTCTCGGCATTCTTGCCCTCTGATGTGCTGATCATCGAGACGGCGACAGAGTATATCTGTCGCATCGAAGCGCGCCCGACGACAATGTCCGACTCCACGAGCAGCCAGCAAACCGACACCATGGGCGCACCCAAAGTAGACGGCACCAACGGCCACGCGAACGGACATGTCAATGGCAGCAATGGCGGCGTCAGCGCCACGCATGCGGTCAACCCCCACCCTGAGCGCGTCGTCGACTGCGACAAAGGTACGTTCAGTCCAATCAGCAGTCGCCGAAGTGTCGCTGCATGAGCATCAAGCAACATCTCTAACACTTACCAGTGTGGACAAGCTTGATCACCAATCTCGACTACCTCGCTGGTCTCCTCACCCTCGACTATACTCTGAAGAAACACCACTCCAAATACCCACTTGTGGCCCTCTACACCGACACCTTCCCCCAATCCGGCCTCGACGCTCTCCGCCGACGCAACATTCCCGTCAAGAAAATTCCCTACCTCCTTCCCTCCGTCTCCAAAGACTACAGCAACGATCCCCGCTTTTACGACTGCTGGTCCAAACTCGTCCCCTTTTCCCTCACCGAATATGCCCGCATCTGCCAGCTGGATAGCGACATGCTCGTCCTCCGCAACATGGACGAGCTCCTCGACAACATCCCCCTTGACCCCCCCTCGCTCGAAGGCACCGGCGCCCGCGTCTTCGCCGCCTCCCACGCCTGCGTCTGCAACCCACTGAAGAAACCACACTACCCCAGGGACTGGATCCCAGCCAACTGCGCCTTCACGACGCAGCACAACCACCCAGACACAGCCCAGCACACTGGCGCCCCTCCCACCGCCGGCCTCGCCATGCCCAACGGCGGCCTACAGGTCGTCGTCCCCTGCGCCGCAGTGTACAACAAGATCGTCGCTGCGCTGGCCGACGAAGCGACAGCCAACTACGACTTTGCGGACCAGAGCATGCTCAGCGAACTCTTCCCCGACCGATGGGTGGGGTTGCCGTATATCTATAATGCACTCAAAACGCTGCGGTGGAAGGGCGTGCACGATGCCATTTGGCGCGATGAGGAGGTGAGAAATGTACATTACATCCTGAGTCCGAAGCCGTGGGATGAAAAGGAGGGTGAGAGTAAAGATGAGACGCACGCTTGGTGGTGGAGGGAGGACAAGGAGCGGAGAGCGAGGGAGGGGAAGATGGGTGTTATGGATGAGTTTTCTTGAGCGATACAAGTGGGAAATACCATGAGGTTTTTTTTTGGATGGCACAGGGTGACGAAAAGAAGGGAAAAAGTTTTATGTGAGGTGCGCATGTAGTTGTAAATACATTGCATTCCGAGACGTGGAAAATTATAGAGAGAAATAGGAGAAATGTCAATGGTGTTATCATCATTTCACAACCATCCACAATCTTCCCAAGTAAATATAAAAAGAAGTGAAATCGTTACATCATCTCCACCCACACACTCTCACTTCTCCTCAAGGAAAGTCTACTACTACTCCTCGTCCCCCTCCCCCTCCCCTTCCCACCCTCCACACCTCTTCAAAAACCCCGTCACCGTCTCCCTCGCCTTGTCCATCTCCCCTCCCAACGCCTCGTCCCAGCCGCTCTCCACCTCCCCGACCCTCTCCTTGAGTCCGGCCGTCAACCTGGCCTCCTCTCCTGCTCTGGCGCGCTCCATCTCCCCCCTGACCTCCCCCCCGTTCTCTCCGGCCACGACCCGCTGTGCCTCCAGCGCGCGCACGCCAGCGGCCATGGCGGCCGTCGCGATCTCGTGCTCCAGACAGAGGAGATTGATCTGTGCGTCCACGAACTGGCGCGTGCTGTTCCTCGCGTGCGTCAGGGTCGAGCGCAGGTACCGGGCGGGGAAGCGGCGGAGGTCTTCGTTCTCGTCGAGTTCGGTCGGGGGGATCAGGATGGGGAGGTGGCGGAGTTGGTCGTCTAGGTTCGCGAACGCGGTGGGGGAAGGTGGGTCGGATGACGGGGATGGTGGTGGACGGGGGATGCGGGAGAGCACTTCGGCCAGTTGGGGCGCGACATCCCAGAAGGCCGAGACTTGGGCTTCGACGCCGCGTTGGACGTGGCGCTCGATGGTGGTCTTGAGGTCTTGGAAGCGTGCGGAGGATTGTGCTGCCCAGGTTGATTGCAGGGATTGCATGTGATTTTGCCATTGGGTGTTGTTGGCTTCGCGTTGGGGTTGGGAGAGGGAGCGGTAGGTGGGCGACCATTTCTCTCGCAGGCGGGACTGGCGGGCGGAGAGGAGGGCGAGGTCGTGCGATTCCTTGAACACGGTCTCGCGGGCTTCGAAGAGCCATTTCAGGAGGGTGAGTTGCTCGAGGAGCTCAGGTTCTTCGTCGCCGGCTACTTGGGCGCGTTCGGAAGCGCCGCTGGAGAGGCTGGAGGAGAGAGCTAGCGTCATCATGTTGATGCTTTCGTCCGCCGACTGGAGTTTGTCGTCCAGAATCATCTTTGCTGGGTTGAGCAAGTCCTTCTGGAAGCGTTCAAAAGATTCCACGGCTGCAGCAGCTGATTTCTCTGCTTCATGAGCACGAAATCGTCGATCAGCTTCCATCGCTATGGCATGAGAGACGCGTCCAGCATCAATGTCTCCCTGTACGCCAGCTCGAAAGCCACGAACTCTGGCCTGACGAGCTTCATCCTGCTCGCGGGTCAAGTTGCCTTCTGATTCAGCAAAGTCAGCGTGGAGCTCTTTCACGTCAGACAGGTCTGCCAGGGATCGTTGTAGCTTTCGCGGTGCCTCGAGCTGAGGATGACAATTGTTGACCGCTGGGTAGTGACGTGGATATGGTGGAGGTAGTGTGACCAGTCTGGACACATCGAGTGCTGGAAGCTTCGGTTTCGAAGACTGGAATGGCAGAGGAGGTGCACCGCCACTCAATGGACGCTTCCCGTTCGCAAACGAAGATGATCGGCTTGGTCCTGCTATTGCCAGCTCTTCATGCCAGCCGACTTTCTCGGGCGGGTATTCCTCAACGCTGGCTTTCGTGGTCGAATCACTGTCCGCAGGCGTCGAGCTTTCAGACTTTTGCTGCTCCTCGAGTGCCTGCTGCATGACTGACGGGTGCAGACTCATGTACTTGATCTCCTGTCTTGTTCTCTCCAATCGTGGACCACCAGTACCAGAAGAACCATTGTCACTGGCTTCCCACCAGCGACTGGCAGATCTACCTCTAGAATCTGCTTCGTCTCCGGCGTATGTACTGACGTTCATGCTCGGGATAGGAGAAAGACTCGGCTTGAAGCGGTCATTCCATGGACTTTGGTTGGCGTTGCCCTGATCTCGCTCAAGGACACTGCAGAAAGACTCGGTGTCGGTAGCTGGTGTGAGCTCTGCCTCGGAAGGCGCAGAGCTATGCATGGCAGCAGACGATTGTGCTCGACTGTCGATACCAGAAGAATCTACAGACTGATCTCTTGATGGAGAAGCGTTGGAGGCAGCTGTTGAAGGAGACTCATTTGAAGCCTGCCGCCACATGTCCCTTGTGATGTCGTACAATCCAGAGGCTATCTTTCCGAATGAAGCTGAATATCGTTCTCGCCGAACTCTGGATTCGTCTACAACAAACTTTGCAAAAAGCATGAGGCGATCCTCGTCGGACGTCGCTGCTGCTTCGTGTTGTCCGAATTCCAGAAATCGCTCTAGACTTGCATTGATGAAAGTGTCCTCATCTTCCTGAACTCTACTCGGCGTCGATGGCTGTATGTTATTTGCCGATGTATCTATATCTCTAAATGTGCTCCTCTGAGAACTGGCAGTTCTATTGCCAGTAGTGGCTGGTGTATTTCGAGGATGTGTGGCGGGCGTGTATGGCGGTGTCGGCATGCCAGGCTGATGTGGCCGTGGTACATGGCGATCAGGAGTATTCTGTGACGCTGAAGATGGTTGCGATTGCGCTGTGCGGTGTGTATAGCGCGAGGACGACAGGGCGTTGGGAGTCTGTATCACGAGGTTTGCAGGTCTCGAACGTCCAGACCCGCTTCCACTGCCACTACCCTCGGAGCCGCCGTCTTGAGTCGCAATATCGATGAGAGTGCCCTCTCTAGCGGCCCGAGACTTCGATCGTCGATCGCGTATGGCCTCAACACTGACACCACGATTGGCTGGACGTCTGCTGAGGCTGATGCCACGATCCTCCAAAGGAGCGGCTGGATGAGGCCGAATTGTCCCTGTCAAGCTCATGTGATACGGAGTATCATTTTCGTCAACAAAGTCAGCCGGTGTAGGTGGGACTGGACTTAGAGGGGCAGCGTCAAATCTGGTTGGTGGAGCGCCGCCACGGTTTGAGTGTGAGGACAAGCCAATCGGTCGATCTGGAAGTCTACTAGAGCTCTGTGATCTGGCACCGGTCGGTGGTGGGCCTGGTGGTGGCGGAGGCACGGGCATTCCAGGTTGCCATGCTGCTTGAGGTTGCGGTGGACTATGCATCGTTTGGTGTCTGCTCGGCGATGACCCTGCAAGACCAATGGCACCAGTAGAATGGGCTCGACGTGATGCGGGTGCGTCCGGTGATATATTTGTCTGAATCTGCAGCGGGTTGTCATTGTTACGAGTGGTCAGACGCGACAGGCTCAGTAGATTCATTGGCGAGGATCTGTTAGATGTTCTCGTGCCTGGGGGAGGTGGGAATTGTGGTTGGGATGTCAGCTGGGGAGAGTTGCCAGTAGAACCACGGCCGGGTTCAGGGCTCAAAGCCAGATTAGGCGACAGTGGACCAGCTGGAGTACCGGGGCCAGGAAGAAACGTTCGAGCAGTGGTCGGGCTCGGTGAATGATATGGTGGTGGCGGGGACGGCAAGCTTGATTCCATACCGGTGGCATCCAGTGTCAACCGTGGGGAACCTCTACTCTCACCAGCGAACGGCATGTACGAACCACCGACGGGACCCGTGTTGGCCCATTGCTGCGGCTGGTAAGGTCTGCCCGCCATGGGCGACGGGGACCCAGAGTGCGTGGGCACTGAGGGTGAGACCGGGAGACCTGGACTGAAGGGGGCACTCAGAACGGTAGGAGAGTAAGGTGAATCTTGGGGGACTTCAAGATGTTGTATGCTGTTGGCCACGGCGGTAGTAAGGAGGGCGGGCTGCCGGGCGTTCTGTCGGCGGGAAAAGAAGGATTGATGGGATGCCATTGGGGGAAGGCCTGGTGCAGATGGCCGCGGGCTGGCTGTGTGACGAACAGCAGTTCTGTCCAGTCAATTGATCTCCATCACGTTGGCTCCACAGATCCTGGTAGTTGCGTCTTTGTCTTTGTCTGTGCCTTGCAGGCTGTACACAAGGACGACTTGAGGCATCGTGTTCACGGTGCCATTGCTCGTGGTGGTTTGCCGTTGTCGTTACACATACACAACTTGCGTGTCACACTGCAGCCGGACGATGAAGGACCACGGTGGCTGATGGATGTCGAGACGGAAAGGCGAAACGGCACCGCTAAGAATAAAGTCGACAAAAGCATCCAAGCATATCCAAGGGCGTTCGAAGATGCAGCACCTTGGCTGTCCAATGGCATGGCAGTGTCTGGCAGGGAGTAGTGGCCTGGGCGTATATGCTTAAGTCGCTTCGGCGCTTAATCGTGAGCCTCGTGTGGTTCAACTAGGACCCTGCCTTTCATCTTGGATTTCTGTGACCTCTCCGAATTATCTGCGAATTTTCTACTTAGCTCAACATATTGATCTGGACTTTTCCCTCACGTGGTCTTCTGGCTTGACTACCACGTTTTGCTGTCATAAATATAGAACCATGGACAAGGCGTTAACCCCACCCTTCGAAGCTGAATGGACAGGCCACAATTGATCCCGCGTAGCTGGAATGCGACATCCCGTATCATGCAACCACTTCAAGAATGCGGCGCATCAGCAGATCCGGTAAATCTATACTGGAGAGTGAGAGATATCTTGGTCATCCTTGTGTCCTTTCATGAGACTCAACATTATTCACGAGCGACGTTGTCGGACGGAAGCGTTATCGGCAATTGGGCCTACCAGATCGGCGTTTGCGACCCCAGCTTCGGATAAAAGCATCCCGGCTTCCCCAAAAAATCAACGCGGGATGAAGCGACTGCGGGGCCTTTGAGCCTGCAACGTCAATACCAAGTAATCAGAGTCTGCTTGGATTTTTGGCCGAGATGCGGTAGGTCCTCTCTGTAGATTGTCTTTCCACATCACCCTGTCTTACCTGCATGTTCCATTGTAGCATCTACCTTTCGTCGCGGACAGCAAGTCAGCCATCATGCCTCTCGAACGCCTCTCCGACAACAGGGCAGTGAAGATGCTCAAAGCCGCTGCCGACGGCAAGTACGGCGTGCTGGGTGTCGTATCCTACAACATGGAGACGATAATTGGAGCGATCAAGGCTGCAGAAGCCAAGAAAGCGCCTCTCCAGATCCTTCTCTTCCCGTGGGCCCTCAAGTACAGCCCATTGCTCGTCGACTTTGCTGCCCATGCAGCTCGTAAAGCAAAGGTTCCAGTCGCGATTCATATGGATCACGCGCAAGATCCGGAGATCATAAAGGTCGCGTCACAGATCAAGGCAGAAGACGGGACCCCTGCATTCGACAGCATAATGGTTGACATGTCGCACTACGAGAAGGAAGAGAACCTGGCCAAGACGAAAGAGCTGGTCGCGCTGTGCCACTCGAGAGGCATCGCTACTGAGGCCGAGCCTGGTCGTATTGAGGGTGGTGAAGATGGAGTCAAGGATACCGCGGAGCTAGAGGGAATGATGACGACGCCAGAGGAGGTCGAGGATTTTATTGCAACAGGCATTGATTTCCTTGCGCCGGCTGTGGGAAGCGTACATGGCGACTACCACGGTGTTGAGAACATTCACATCGACTACGACAGGTAGGTGGTGTTGTCCTATCATGAAAAAGTGGCGAGCTGACCGTTCCCAGACTGGCGGACATTCAGAAGCGAGTAAACGGGCGAGTGCAGATTGCTCTTCACGGGACGAATGAGTTCATTCCTGAGATCCTGAACAAGTGCATCGAGAGAGGCGTCACTCGTGTCAATGTCAACAAGTTGGTACTATCCGACTACTTCGAGTACACCAACGCAAACACGGGCAAGGTACCCCTGACCGAGCTTCTTGAGACAGGCACATCTCTGATCCAAAAACAATGCGAAGGCTGGATGGATGCTATAGGCTGCAGCGGCAAGGCCTGAGCCACTCTGTACATACGACTATCTGTAATCTGTAAATACATACTCGAACCCAAACTCTATTTGCTAAGCGACTCCTTATAGTCCTTCACAGCCCCCAAGAAGTCCTGATCCCGCACGAACCCCATTCCAAGCGCTTTACTCACATCAAACCTCACCGGCCAAGAGTCCAACATCGCTCTGATCTCCCGCGTCGGCTCCTCCCTCTTCACCAACTTGACCGCCCCCTCTCCTCCCACCTCCTTCAGCGCAGCCATCATCTCCCCTACACTGGCCGTGATACCAGGCAAATTCACCTGCCTCGTATGCGGCGGCAACACATCCCTCTCCAGCGTCAACGCATGCAGCAAGTTCTTCACTAATGTCTTGGGACTACACAACCACGCCAAGAAATCGTCGCCACACGGCAGCGCGCTCTCCTTACCCTGCAATGGCTCGCGGATGATCCCACTCATCCAACTCGACGCCGCCTGGGTGGGCTTACCCGGCCGGACACTGATGGTCGGGAAACGGAACGCGAAGCCATTGATGTGCCCTTTCCGCGTGTAGTCGTTGAGGGCGTACTCGACCATTGTCTTCTGCGCGCCGTACGAGGAGCCAGGGGTCGGGAGGGTTTCTTCGCTCGGGAGATGCGGGAGGGGTTGTCCGTAGATGGCGGTGGAGGAGGCGTAGATGACGCGGAGACCGGGGCAGGTGTGTCGGATTGCTTCGAGGAGGCGGAGCGTGCTGTGGAGGTTGACGCGGTAGCCCAGGTCGAAGTCGGCTTCGGAGCCGGCGGACATGATCCCGTGGAAGACGTAGGCCGTGTCGAGATCGGGGGACAGGACGGACGAGGGGTCTTCGTAGAGGTCGGCTTTGACGCAGGTGGCGTTGGAGGGGTTGCTGGTGGGAGGCACGGGGGGCTCGAAGATGTCGACGAGGATGACTTTGTGTTTGGCGTTGAGGAGGTGCTCCGCGAGGAGCTGGCCTACGAAGCCACCAGCGCCGGTGATGAGTATTTTCATGGTTGGGGAGCAGAAAGAGAGTGTATGTGAGGTATGGCAATATTACAAGAACTCACAGATACAACACTTACTCTTGACAGGACCTTTCTAGACTGGTTTTCCGGATGGATCATCAAGCATTCAAGCAGAAATCCGCCGGAGGTTCCCCGCACCCCCAAACTCGGTGCGTCAGAGGCCGAAAATGAGTGGTCGGCATTTGAGCCCAAGGAGCCATCGATATACCATTATCTCGAGAACACTGCATGAGGCCTGTTCCTTTGAAAGGACGACCACTTAGCACACTACGAAAGCCCACGTATCCATGCTGCCAACGGCCTAGGGCAGCTCAGGCAGGACTGAATGCATGCTGGCCACTTCCTGGAGATTCGGTTTTTGATATGCTTCTGGTAGGCAATGCGTCGATATGTCTCTTGATGGCCTCAAGCATATCACGTAGCATCGCCATCATGCCCTGCATAATATCTTCACCAATTGACGGTGATAGATAATACCAAACCAGATGCTTTCCTCGTCTCAACGTGCAATGAGTACAACCACGCGTTGAAAAGTATCTGTCATTCTGGTTATGCTATACAATGCGATGTGAACAAGTCTACTTCTTCGAGGCGTGTTTGCTGTGGATATCGATAACCTTCTGAACCTCGTCGTAGCTGCCCAGGAAGATACCTGATCGGTCGTGAATAGACTCTGGTACCACCGTGAGCATCCTCTCCATTTTGCTGTTGACCGCTTGACCGCCAGCTGTAGCCCGTTAGCCTCTGTCACTACGTCTCATGACTTGATTGGCTTACCATTCTCAAAGACAAGTGCCATTGGCGCACACTCGTACAAGATCCTCAGCTTGCCTTTGGGGCTCTTCTTGTCTGCAGGATAGGCGAAGATACCACCATAGAGCAGAGTCCTGTATGCATCTGCCACCATGGATCCGATGTACCTTGAGCTGTATGGCTTGCCGCCCTCCTTCTCGGGGTACTTCAAGCTGTTTACCCACTCCTTGGTCGGCTCGTCCCACCAAAGCGAGTTACCCTCGTTGCAGGAGTAGATGGCTCGCTTCTTGGGCATCTGCATGTCTGGATGAGTCAAGATGAACTCGCCCAGTGCGTTATCCATGGTGAAACCGTTGACGTTACCGCCCTTCATGGTGATGACCAACTGAGCTGAAGCGCCGTACATGGTGAATCCAGCCGCAACGAGTTCGGTGCCTGGTTTGAGAAGGTCTTCCTTTGTGCCCTTTGATCCTTCCGCAAGCTTGAAGATACCAAAGATGGTACCGACTGAGACACCAGCGTCCAGATTGGAGGAGCCATCGATTGGATCGCAGGCGACTGCATATCTCGCATTCGGGTGCTCGTCAAAGACAATCGGTTCCTCCTCTTCTTCTGAGACCAGGACTCGGACTCTGCCAGAGGACCTCATAGCCGCTATGAAGAGATCATTGCCAATCACATCCAACTTCTTCTGATCGTCTCCGGTTGTGTTAGAGGAGCCGGCGAGACCGCCGAGGTTGATGAGGGAGGCTCGTCGGATGTAGTAAGCTATCGACTTGAAAGAGAATGCAAGCGAGTGGCATAGGAGGCTGGAGATGCTGTCAGAGCAGACTGTCGCGTGCACGTGTCCCAACTATACTCACGTAAAGTCACCAGTGGCCTCCTTGTGCTTGTGCTGCTCCTCGGTAAGGAAACGGGTAAGGGTGACAATGTCAGTGTTGATCTTCTCCTGGCCCACTGGCGCAGCGCCATTGCCATTTGTTCCAGTTACCGCCATCTTGTCGCTGTTCTGGTAGTCAAGAAAGTCCTGATGTCGAGAGAGTATCTATATCTTGTGGTGTAATATGGAGGGGAAGTCGAATGCGGGGCAAGTAAACGGTCGTCCGGCAGAGAGTTTGAGGATGTAGAACACGAGAAAGGATGATGGGAGAAGAACAGAGAAAAACTTGTGCTAGATCTCGACCTTGTACCGCTGTGACCGAGGCAATCTCACCCGTTAGATGATATCGGGATCTGTTCATGTGAGAGCTCCCATGTCGACGGCTCTGAATGTCTCGTGCGGGGCCAATCTTGGGTCCATTCTCCGCGTGTAGCCAGCCTCGACGACTACAGCACCCGACTCTTTCCGACGGCGGACATGGTTCTGCTCCAAATTCCCCATTTCCGCCGGGATGGCTCGCGAAGTGGAGGTCAAACAATTCTCCGTGTCTTCGGGACATCTTTGCACGAGAAGACAGGTCCGTCAACCTTCTTTAAAGCGGATTGCAATGGCAATTCAACCTTCTCTAGTCTTTCCCCTACAGGTGATCACCATAGCAGAGAATCGCAAGTGTTCTGGTTGGTTCGCTTGGCAGATGCGGGGTCTTCTCCAGCTCTGCCTCTTGCTGTCTGTCAGTCTCTAGACACGATGATAAGCTGCAAGTTGCACCTGTGCTCTCCGGTGACATGCGGAGAAATCGCTTAGATCGGCTGTACACGTACAACTCAGTTCCAGTGACGTGGGGGGGGGGTTTCCTCGATCAGCCTGAGTTGCTCAAAGGTAGTATACTCCATCGTGGAGTTCTCTTCTTCCTTTCCACCTTCAGAGGCAATCACATGGTTCGTAGGATGGCAGCCAAGTACCGCACTAAGTCAGTGCGCTTCGAAGATGTCCCCGGCCAGCTTCCGCAGGCAAAGATCATGGACAACATCGACTTGGAGAAGCTGGCCGGGGAAACTGTGGCAAGACTACCAGACCTGAAAGAAGACGACCTTACCGAAGATGCTGTTTGGCGAGATCTACTCTCGTTCACAGAGCATTTCCGGACCTTTTCATCTTCGAACACGATTCTCAAGGTCTACAAGCAATTATCTTCAAGCAAGGGACCTTCAGACTTTGAGCCGCTGCCAAAATACAATGGTATCACTCGTCTCGGCGACTCTATCTCGTGGATCGATGTTGGATTCAGCTTCAAGACGTCCACTCCCCTGCCAGCAGAGAATGCCGGCGTCGTATCTCTGGTGCCATCTTCCTCGCACGCTTCTGGTTGGAAGATCTGGATGCTCCGCACATGGCTAGAGCAGTTCTCGGGACACGCGCATCCTGACGAGCCCCGGTCTGCATCTAGACGAGACAGTCTCTCTCCCGACAATACGAATGATGAGGATGCAGCGTCAAGGCCGCTCGACGTCGTTATCATCGGAGCGGGCCAATCCGGCCTCTCTCTTGCCGGTCGATGCTCAGCTCTCGGTCTGGACTATGTTGTCCTCGAGCGCAATGCCGAAGTGGGCCAAAATTGGACTTCCCGCTACGATTCCCTTCGTTGGCACACCAGCAAAGAATACGGCAACCTTCCTTTCGACCGTACCTTCCTCCCCGAAGATGACTACATGCTAACTACAAAGCAAATCGGCTCCGGCTTCAAGCGCTGGGTGGACCGCTTCTCCATCAAAGTCCAGACCTCCACAATCGTCACCTCCGCCCAATGGTCCCCTTCCTCCAGCACCTGGACCATCACCTCCACCAGCCCCTCCGGCACCCAAACACACCTCACCAGCTCCCTCGTCCCGGCCTGCGGCGCCTACGCCTCCAAGCCCATCTCCCCCACCTGGCCAAACCAGAATCTCTACACCGGCACCGCCCTGCACTCCGCAACCTACCACTCCCCCTCCCCCTACGCCGGCAAAAAAGCCCTCGTAATCGGCACAGCCAACACGGCGCACGACGTCGCCACCGACCTGGTCCCCCTCTGTACGCACGTGACAATGCTCCAACGCTCCTCGACCTTCGTATTCCCCGCCGAGTGGCTCCACGCGGCCCAGGACAAATCCTACAACCTCTCCGTCCCCGTCGCCCACGCGGACAGAACGGCAATCACGTACCCGACCAAGATCATGCGCGAGATGACGAACCACGCCTCGTTCGCCGCCATTGACGCGAACCCGGAGCGCTTCGACGCCCTGGAGCGCGCGGGCTTCCTGCTTGACAGAAAAGGTGACATTTACGACAACTTGTACAGACGGTTCGGGGGCCACTACATTGACACTGGCGCCTCGGCGCAGATAGCGAGCGGGGAGATCGAGATGGTGAACGGGAAAGTGGCTTCGTGGACGGAAAAGGGGATCAGATTGGAAGACGGCAGGGAGGTGGAGGCTGACGTCGTGGTGTTTTGCACGGGGTTTGAGCACGATTTCCGAGACCAGGCGCGGGCGTTGATTGGGGACGAGGCCGAGGGGATGGATGATTTTCTTGGCGTCGATGAGGAGGGGGAGCTGAGGGGGGCGTATCGGTGGGCTGGTCGTGAGTTCACTCTCTTTCTTCTCTTTCTTTCTCTCTCTCTCTCTCTCTCTCTCTCTCTCTCTCTCTTCTGCAAGGGTTTGTGTACAGATTGCTGACGAGTGTAGATCGCGGATTGTATTACATTGGAGGAGATATACGGCAGTGCAGGTTCCTGACGCGGTTCGTGGCGTTGCAGATCCAGGCTGATAGACTGGGGAACCCGATGGAACCATATCTTGGACATGGCGAGTAGAGATCCAAGCAGAGATGTTTGATAGCTGTGACAGACAAGTATCAACAGTTTACGAGTTGATGTATATAGTGAGAAAAAAACACATTTGGTATTTAATCTTACTCCTACGCTAACGCCAGGGATTCCCCCAATATCGAAGAGGGCAAGTAGATTATGCTTTCTTCGTTCGAAGTCCACGGCTATCAGCACCGGCAAAGACTTCTGCGGTGTCCAGCATACTGACATTCACACCTTCTTCTTGGCACTTCCATCCGCTGCTCATCTTCGCCGTCTTGCCCCATGCTCGTCGGGACTTTCCTACAAGTCAATCAGGCTCCCCTGGTTATTGCCCTGCTGCTGCCTGCCGAACGGGTTATTACCACCCACAGGTCCTGTCTGAGCGGGATACTGCTGCTGAGGCATGCCCGTGTACTGCTGCATGAACGGATTCGTCCCCGTCCTTGAAGCTTCGAGCTTACCGCCTCCTTGACCCATACTGTTGATGAACGTGCCTGGCGCCGTGTGCTGCGCAGGGATACGTGTTGCACCGACATTGCCGAATGTGTCTTGACCTTCGCCGGACGCGAGGATGGCGTTGAGCTGAGCACGATGCGGGTCGAGGGGCGATGAGGTCTGCGGAGCCGGAGACGTCGTCTGACGTTGTGGTGTCGAGAATGACGGTTGAGACTGCTGGAAGGATGGCTGGGGGTTGCTGAAGGCAGTCTGCTGTGGTGCTTGGAAGCTAGTGATTGGGTTGTAGGAATTGTTGAATTGCTGCGTCGTCTTTTGTTCTTGAAGCGTAGATAGTGTCGGTGCTCGTTGCGCACTGGGTTGCTGTTGTGTGATCCGAGAAGCAAATGGGTTGTTGGATCCAGCTGGCTGAGGAGCAATTTCTTGTTGTTGAGTGGTCGCCCATGGATTGTTGGATCCCGACTGAGCCACAGGCTGTTGTTGTTGTTGCTGTTGCTGCTGCTGTTGTGACTGATCGAATCCATTCGAGCCATTCATGCCGTTCATCTGGTTTGCCCAAGGGTTGTATCCAGTTGATTGTTGCATCATAGGCTGCTGTTGCTGCTGCATCATTGGCTGTTGACCGAAAGCATCGTAACCAGTCTGCTGATACCCAAACCCGTTCTGGTATGCTGTGGGCTGTTGCTGCATGTACGCATTGTTGAGGAAACCAGTACTTTGAGGTTGCTGCTGTTGCTGCTGCTGCTCCATCGGGTTGCCAAACCAGTCCACGGCAGCTTGTTGCTGGTAACCCTGATTGAAGCCAGTCGGCTGCGACTGTTGTGCAGGAGTATCGTCAAACAATAAGTTCGAGTTCTGGTTTTCCAATTCTCGCCTCCTGAGCTCGTCTTCCTCTTTACTGAGCTTGATCGCCTTTGCTAGATCGTCATCGTTATCCACAGTCTGGGTGAGGGTCCTTCTCTTGGCCTCCTCTTCTGCTTCATTCATACTAGCTTCCAATGCAAGCTTGTACTCAAGATCGTCATCTGAATTTGCTCGCTGAGGTCGTTGTCTCTGGCGTGCGGGGGTGGAACCTTCTGGGACGTAGTCTGGCATGCCCTGCATGTCTTCAAGGCCAGTGACGCGTGACTTCCAGCTGTGTCTGTTTGCTCGTTCTGCGCGGAGGCGTTCTTCGTCCATGATGAGGGAGGTGAGCTCTTTTGCAGATACTCGGACTGCCAATGTCAGATTTGCTCACAAATGCGCACCGTTGTGTTCTCACTGTTCTGTCCCACATCTCTACCCTCCTCGTCCACGTAAACAAACTCGCGCAGCGTTCGAATAATGTAAATGTTCTTCCTTGCCCACGTCACGCAGAGCTCTGATCCTTCGTGGAGACAGTAGTCGAGGACTTTCAGTGATTTGAGGACGTGGCGCCAGTTCTTGCCCTTGTCATTGAGACGCTTATCCAACATGTCCATTACTTCGTAAAAGTCCGTGGAGCTGCGAATTCGTCAGAGACAGTCAAGGTCATGTCGCATAATTTGGACGGACCTGTTGTATGTGATTCTGGCAATATCGGCCATGTCTGCACCTGTAGGACCCCATGGGTCGTTGCTGGTCGCTGCTTGCAGTCAGCGAGCAATTCGACTTGCACAGTCGGTCGACTAAACGCACCATTGCGGACCTTGACCTGTACGGAAGAATACCCCTTCGTGACATTCTTCACCGAGCGAATTACCGAAGACATGACGGTGGCTGGGAATGCGCAAGTTGCGCCTGATTACTCAAGGGATGTCCTCGGCTCTTGCTTGTCTGTCCGCTCCGCTCACTGCTCCTGGCAGTCGTGTGTTATCGAGGAAGGTATTTGAAGAGTCGTTGTCAATCTAGATCGTGACGCGCACTGCTTTCGTAAGTCTCAGTGTGGTGTCGGAGGTATGAGGTTGAAGGTCAACGGTCGAAACGGATGTCAAGTGGATCGATGTGGTGCTCCAAAGTTGGTGGCTTGTGACGACAGAGAGCTTCCAGCACTGACTCTGAGTGAATAGGCGCCCGCGCTTCCGAGCCGCTTCAAGTCTTGCGTTCACGTGCGGAAAGAAGTGAGAAGACGATGTGTAGTACTTCTAATATCTGCAACGAGACTGTGTTTTGGGTCTACTACCGGCAATAGACCAAACAGAGACTTGTATCTCTTGATCTGGACAGTTCGTCATCGTGCTTGGCAGAGCCGACTGCGCCTTTGGCCACATGAGGCATCAGAATTTTGGAGAGAGGCAACCCAAACATCGCTCGATTCTGTACGTTTTGACGGTTTATTATTGAGAAAGGAAACTAGTTCTACATTCCTGTGAATCGTTACACTTCATTAAGATGAGCTTTTTCTGCCTCTTGACCGAGAAAGTAATGGTCACAGCCGCAATAGACGACCGGAGCGAGCTCTAAAACCACCGAACCAATACCACCTCTCCTCCTACCACGCCAATGCCTCTGTCATATTAGGGCTATGCTGCATATCGCATGCGATGCCTGCTTTTTCTAACACTGCGCCGAAGCCGTTTTTTCTCCTTTGCCTACCAGACCGGTGTCATTGTTCCTGCCTTTTCACCGTTGCATTAAAATAGACGATGACCTCCGTAGCAAACCTGTGCTGTCCTTTAATATGATTCCCCGCGATACCCGCCAAGGATTGAAAATGCGAATGAGAAAGAATTGCGAAAACAGGCTATGCCAATTGCCAGAGAGGACGATAACGTCTATTGCTGGTGGTGGGCCCACATGTCCTGACCCATACGCTGGGTTGGCTGCATGTTCGAGTTGGTGTAGAACATGTTCTGAGCGTTCTGCACATATTGCTGAGTGTTTGGGTCGGGATAGGAATATTCGTGCTGGGGAGCACCGGACAGGGACTGGTGGCTCGGTGACTGCCAGCCGCTGCCGGGCATGTGTGGGCTGCCGCCGATGCTACCATTCTGAGAGCCATTGGCCGGAGGGGGCTCAAGGGTATTGGGAAGAGGGTAGGCGTTGGGGTGAGAAGTCATGGATGGATGACGGCTGCCGTTGACGGGGATGTATGCCTGGGAGTTGGCGGGAGATGCTGACCTCGGGCTGTGGTTGGCCATCTCGGGACGCATGTGTGGTGGCATGGTCATACCGCCGTTCATTGGGCTCATGTAGTAGTCCGAGTGAGGGCGCTGCAGGCCAGGGACCGGGCCATTGAGGGCAGCCGGTGAAAGGGAGGACGGCCGATCGTTTGTAGATGGAGTGGGCATCGGTGATTTATTGTCCGAGTACTCCTCGCCATCAGAGCGGGAACCGCGACCGTGCATGGATGCACGAGACGCAAGAGCCGCAGCAGTGGCCGCAGCAGACTCCTCGATGGTACCAGTGTGGTGGTTCTGGTGTCGAGTAAGGGTTGTCCGACGGGTGAAGGTCTTCTGGCAGTCGGCGTAAGGGCACTTGTAAGGACGCTTGCCAGAGTGGATCCTTCGGTGACGGGCCAGCGAGCTCGAGTCGGAGAAAGGCTTGATGGTCAGTTTGAGACAAGACAGGACGTTGGCATGTTTTCTTACCTTGCCGCAGCGTTCACACATGTGTGGCTTCTCTCCAGTGTGCACACGAGAGTGCACGGTCAGGGCGGAGCGTTGAATGAACTGCTTGCCGCAACCAGGGTGATCGCACACATGAGGGCGGACACCACTGTGAATGCGCTCTATGGAAGGTCAGTGTGACTCCACAGCAACATGCTCGGACCAACGAACCGTGACGAGCGAGATCGCTTCTTCGTGCGAAACCCTTGCTACAGGTTGAGCATGCAAATGCCTTTGGCAGGCTGCTGCTTCCCGTCGATGTCCGACCTTCTGGGGTGTGCTGCTCTTGTGGCTGTTGCACCTGAGGAATCTGGTGGGTGTAGCCGTCTGCTTGACCTGGGTGGTAGCTGTGCTGGATCATCGGTACCTGTTGGGGCATGCCGGGTGCCGGTGATGGATATCGAATACCATTGGGCATGCCTGGCAGACCTTGCTGGTAGCCGGGATGGAGTGAGGGTGCACCCGATGAATATCGTGAAGCCGTGTCGGATCCATGGGGTGAAACTCCTCGCTCGGAGCCATTTTCTGATTTTATCCTACCATTGTTTTGAGGGACATACAGGTTGGCGGTATGTGTGTAATGGCTCGGGCCATTCATGTCGTGTTGGTGGATAAGCTGGTGGTGGGGGACTTCGTATTGCATGGTCTTGTAAGTTGGTGAGGCTGCTGTTGACCATCTGTTAGTATTCAGGATACTGTTAAGCTTCATTTTCACTGCACAACTGTCCCGCCTACTGCTGGGCCACAATAACGACTCTACCGATGGGAGCAACATCCGGTAAGGTAGCGTGTGTGTGTGCTGGTGCCTCTGTAGGGGGTGTACACCCGGCGATTGATGTTACTGACTGGATGTCCTGGCTCACGGAATGTTTCTCCTTCCTCGAGGTTACGTGGACCTCGATGACGACAATTGCCCAACAGCCGACGATTATTACTGAAGGGTGTGCGTGATTCTTTCGTCGAAGCCGGCGACGATGGTTATCGTAGGAAAGATGATGGAGAAGGTGGTCCGTTCGTGAGCTCGGATGGGACGGTGCGGAGGGTCAAAGCGGAGGACTGGACGACGTCTGTCAGTTGAAAGATTTCTTGAGATGTTTGTCGACGATGATGTTGAAGGAAGCAGTGTCAAAAGAAATCCACCGGTGACGAACAGATGCCCCCTGCGCGTGGTATGCAGCTGAAAGGGGTTGCGATCTCTGGACGGCAGCCAACGAGGACACGCGTTGGCCTCAAAACAGGGGGAAAAAGAATTTTGCAGCGACGTACCTTGTCTGGGAGAGGACGGTGATGCTGGAGTCCAACGCCAGGTAACCCGAGAGAACAACAAAGAAGAAGGCCGAGGGGGGAGGAATCACAGGATGAAGGCGAGTGTGAAGGGACGACAATAACTTGTGGTATATCTCGTCACCGGTCACACCGTTCTGAGGGTCGATGTGTCGCGTCAGGACTCAAGGTGAGTGGAAGGAGGACCGTGCGAGAGCAGCGAGGTTTTGTGGTTTTGGCCTGGCAGTCGACTTTTTGAGAAAAGGAGAGTGCGATCTTCGCGCTAAGCCCGATCCGGTACGCTAAAACAGCGGGCGTCTAAAGATGACACCAGTGTTCGGGGAGCGCGTCCTTCAGTCCTCCTGTCGTGTCCTTTTTCCTGTCCTTCCTTTTCCCACCGAAATTTCAGGGCTCACTCCGGCGGAACAAGCAATTCCCTTGTTGTTGTATCAGACCGAGCTGACGAGAAAGCTGTCGTTTCGAGGCCTCAAATCTCACGTGTCTTGGGTGAGATTGAGCTGAAGCTTGCTGCTGCGGTCGTTTCTCGGATCCAGCCGTTTGTAGGTTCTCTTCACGTCGCGTTGCGTTGCGTTGCGTTGCGTCTCGTCTTCACAGCCCAGTGGGATTCGCGTCTAGTGCGTTTACTGGGTGGCAGATGTCTGGGTCTGGTTTGATTGCTGGCTTGAGATTGTCAGGTCAGGTGCCAGTTAGGTAAGACTCCCAGAAGTTCCTTGTTGCTATCTATTCCTTTTCGTCCTCGTTTGTCCAGATGAAAGAACGGTCGTCCTTTCCAGTCGTTCGGCCGTGAGACGCGTTCTTATTGGCCTGCGTCGGGCGTTCCGGTGGCAAGTCAGATGTGATCTCAGATGCAGTCACCGAGCGAGTTCAGCTAACAGAAGCTCGTGTCGGAAGGTTGACGAATGACTCCAGGGTCAAGTATACTACGGGTCGTCAATGTCCGTCGTTACGTCCGTTCTGATGGGTGAATCCAGTTCACGGTGAGTATGTCTGTCGTCACACAGCGGTCGAAGATTGAGCGGTGTGTGCTAAGAAGTTGTCGAATGCTGGCCAGACCTCTTGCTCTGATATACCAAGAGGATGCCCGTGTCAATTAACGTTCGAGCAACGTCTGATGCGGAGGACGCACGTTACGAGTGACGATGGTCGGGTCTTTATGCTGATCAGTCCAAGGTAGGGATGCACGATACAACAGGACAATGTGTGAGCCTGTGCGAGTGGTGTGTGCATAAGCTGTCAGGCTAGTGCAGGGCGGTTTACAAATGCACCTTGATACCAGGATGCATGAGAAGGTTGGATGGCATGCCGTCCTTTAATATCCAAGCAACATAAAAGCAATTGAGCACAAACGAAAAAGCACAAAGGCCACGCCAGTTTTCACATGGTCCATTAGTCGCTGACCCTGAATCCTCCTATGGTAACACATCACATCTGAACGACGATTCAAGTTCACAGGGATGCGGGCCGATGTGCACGTACAAGGAACTCTACCCCAGCAATCCGGGCCACATGGACAGGAAAGCGTCTTGGGGATCAATAGCGCAGAGCGATCTGGCACGATCCCTTTCCAAGGGCGAGACCTTGCGACATTGGTGGACGAGGGATTACCATAGTGACAGCGTCGCTACGATTGCAATCCACAGCGGGTCATGGCGCGGTACGCCGGAAGATCAATCCTAATTGCTCGGGTGTGATCATCATGGTTTGTGGCGGATAGTACGAGGTGTAGTTCTGCCCATTCCCCGAGGGGCTGGAAGTACCAGAGACATGCCGTGCATAATGGTGGCGGCCGGTGCACTGACGGACAACGACTTTGGATGCACGGCGCTTGTCATCTTGTCATTTCGATCGCTTGGGCTCCATCCCTGACGAAACCGCACACGCCTCAGAACAGGAGCAGGGTGTATTTCGTCAAATCGACACGGCCAGTCCACGATCATTTGGGTGCCGTGGGGCAGCATGCATGAAAGAGCACGGGTTGAGCACAGGCATCTTTGTCCTCGGCTGACTCGCACCTTGGACATATTGAGCGAATGTTTAGGGGCTCTGCGGACGACTTCGGTCGAGGAGATTTCTGTATCGGTATCTCGGCTCCTGCGTACTTACTTTTATCTGGCTATACCCGCATCCCTGGGACATGAGCATACAATGATCTGTCAGGCTGGCGGTGAACCAGAGATGGCCGCCGAGGCTGCAGAGAAACAACCACATCCCCGTTCATCACACGGCGCAGCACTATGGGAATGTATTGTCATTCGACACATTTGCATGGATATCTCATGCCCATGACTGGGGGAAGGGCAGGTACAGATCCCGCGTGAAGGCCGTACCAGACAGGCGCGTGTCTGCCGTCGGGCAAGGATCTGATCGATTTGTAGTCCTGATTCGCTAGGGCGATTCATTACTGAGTGACCAAATCCGTGGACCAACCAAGGCGACAAGGTTTGGGGGATCTTTCGGGTGGCTTCACTAGAGGCATGACAGCCCATGCAGTTGGGACATGCCGCCCGTCCCCCCGCGCCGCAATTGCGCAAAAGGACGCCCAGGCTACCAGAGACTAGCCAGCGATCCGAGCTGATCCCTTCGATAGAACTGGTTCATCCTTTGTCGACATGTCCAGCAACTCTGGTACCTTGCTTGACGCGGGGAGCAGTGACTCCATGACGCATCGAGCGTGCAAAGTCTGTGGTCAAACGGCTCAGCACGTTCACGTTTGTACCACGACGGACGTGACTTTACATATCTCGGAGATGCAACGGGCCAAGAAGATTGACAGGTCTGTAAGGATCCCTGTTGCATCTGGATCGACTGTTGCATCTGGATCGACGGGTCATCCAGATTAATCTCGCAAAGACAAGAGATGAAATTCCATAGGCGAAGCGCTGCTGCAGGGAATTACAAATTTGATCCTAAAAGGCCAAAAGTATGCAAAAGCAAGCGATGGAGAAACGGGCGATCTCTGACCGACAAGTGGTCGAGTGGGTCTGCAGCTACTACCAACTAGAGAGACACAGATCTCTCCCTCCAGGCACAGTCCAGCAATAACGGTCCCGCCAATTCGGCTCTGCAAGCTTTGATTGGGACGTCAGGATTTTTTAGACATAACAATCCTTCAAGAAACCAAAAAGAGGTGCGCAAAAGCTTGCATTCGCGATGTAGTAACGATCTCGTTTAACGACGCTGTTCTTTGATCTACGATACTCTATTGATTACAATGACAATGTACCGCTCGTAATATTGCTTGAAGTAAACAAGCGGTGAAGGGACTTTCATCTGGAATCTCGTGACCCGTCGTCTGTCATCAATCCGAACCAACGTTCCACTCCACAGCCTGACCCAATGCAATGGAACAGACGGTACGGCTCGACCACTGACTCGCCAATCACCTCTGGAAATACCCCACCATACAACTTCCTAAACGGCTCTGTCGATGGGGAAAACTTGACCGATCTACAGTATGAGCATCCATACGCATGACGCTGTTCGCAGCTGATAGTGCTCAATGCTCATGCAGTATTGGCTGCTTGAGCTCGCAAGACCAACGTGAGTGGTTCGCGCGAGCTTCGTCCGCGGCCTCGGAAATACTGTACATACTGTACCATGCTGCACTCCATTTCGTCACAGATATCCTTGACTTATCCTAGGACTGCGAGGCAATGCAATACGGGGGCAGGTGGTAGTCTGCAGTGATCGCATCTCGAATATGCACGTCGGCATGGACCGCTCAGCGCGATCTGACACGCATCATTAATCGATCTCGGGATGCACTTCCAAGGGGAGGAATCCTTGCCTAGAATAGAGGAAGACGCCAGATTCTCATTGGTATCACCATGCTTGACAGTACCACGACAGGGAAGGAGCCAGACCAGGGCGCGATTTCAACGTCGGCTGTCATGACCGACTACCAATTCGGGTCAACACCAGTTGAGGAGAGCGGACTTTCGGGTCGCACTGTCCGGCAACCTTAATTATTCGCCACGTTCGAGATACTCGCAGCTCTGACAATTTCCTCGCACTAGTGGCGGCCGCCTGCATACCACTTGGTCCCAACACTCGTCATTCGCAGGGATCCTGAAGCGTCGAATATGGCACGCGATGAGTGTGTCGCCCTGCAAGTCGCTGAGCAGATGCATCTTCGATGCCATACATACAGGTTTTCCGATGCTCCCACGTGTAGTCGTGCAAGATGGCTGCGGTTCGATGGAGGGCAAGATCCATTTTCTAAAGCACCTTACCCTGTCATCGTCGGCGTGACCACGCGAGACAAGGCCAGTGCTGACATTGATACCCGCCGTGGATGCACACATCTTTTAAAGGAAACCACCTTTGGCCACCACCGTTTCAACCATGTCCAGTCCCTCAAGCTTTCCCCGCACTTGCTTTTGCTTCGTTCACATGTCATTTCTAACCGCCGAGCATGCCAGGAAGCCCCTCTGTCAACGGCTGAAACGCGCACCTCGTGGATGATCACAAACGGCCATGCGCAAGTGGCAATGACCTTTCATGCAGAGCGTCTGCACGGGACGCTTGAGGACCAAGACGACCGACTTCTTGGATTGTCGGAAGCTGCATCCGCCTGCACTAAACGACGCCAGCCGGCTGTGATTTACTTCGCTCGAGTCCGTCTCCAACGGACTCGAGCCGAACTCCTAATGGCTTACGCCTTCTCAGCCATAGGGGACCCCTGAACATGGCTTCTGTATAACATGCCTCAACATCAGTCATGATAGAGACATGTATAAGGAGATATATGTCACACTTGTCGGCTACTCCGGACAACCACGTCAGAAGCAGAACTGCCTGACCACCGAGCTCTATTCTTACTGGCGTCCTCATACGGCAAGCACAGTCATGGTGGATGCAGCGTCTCCCGCATGAGCAGAAAGTCGATCTCTACCCAACACCTGGAGTCTCGCCTCGCTTGATCTTACCTACAGGATTGCTGCTGAATGGGCCTAACGCAGGAGCAGGCCCGGATTCGCGGGTGACATTGCATCCCAGCCTAGCACTCATTTCCGCTCTCCCATCCCTAACATGGGCAGCGAGCAGATCCGGATTTGAGATTTGCCATGGCGCTCACCTGCACAATTCATGCTGTTTCGATTACGAGTACGAGAGGGAATGAGGGGTTCGGTTCAATGAGCTGCACGACCGAGACCTTCCACTTACCTCGCCTCTGCTCAATACGTCGCCGAACTCGAGTCGATGCTGAATTGACTCTTGCAGTACAGTTTGATAGTGGAGTTCGTCCCATCAAAGTCAACGGCAATGACGGCAGACGCGAGTCCGCCCAGCATCCATGGCAGTATTCTTTTTCTTCGCCACGCCATCGCCCCTGATAGACATGAGCACTGTCCTGGAAAAGGGTCTGCCGGCACTGCGCTCTCGCCTGTGCTTCTTGTACCTCGTGCACTGCTCTCGTTGCTGCTCGAACTTCGACTGTGTGGACATGATGTTTTGGTACGCTATGCAGACTGCAACCACTTCCGTGACAGAGCGTTGTCCTGTCGTCGTTTCCTCGATATGTCGTTTGTCTGTGCCCGCCAGCCTTAATGGTAAGGCAGGCTCGAGCACAGTACCACCGCTTGCTGGATACGTTTGAGCATACTCAGATCTGGACTGCCTCAGAGTCGGGGCGTCTCCAGAGTAAAGGCAAGATGTCAAGCTCTCCCCTATCGTCTCTCGATCTCAGCTTCAGCATTGATGCTTCCTCGTATGATTCCTATTGGTTTCCGACTCGGAGACTTGTAACGTCTTTGCCATCAAATGGGCCGCTCGAGTCCGTCCCAGGATCGTCATCCTTGTCTAGCCCTGGTCGCTGGATACGGAGAGCGCAGTAGGCGTGTTGCAGGACGGCAAGGATGCTTGCCTGTTATTCGGTCCGAATATCATCGAGGAATGGCTCGTGTTAATGGTAGGAAACTCGTTCAATTAATATGGCCACCACCCGTGGTCATCTCAAGGCTTTTCGTACCTCGTGAATGCCTTCAATTGTTGGCCTGGATGGAGCCTACCAGCATGGTACCTCGGTATTAGCCTGGTCGCGATCGCAACGATTTCTCATGATAGCCGACATCTTGATTGATGTCTCTAGACACTGTATCTTAATGCAGGTATCTTTCTCGCTTCATTGCTGCTGCACATGGCGTAGCAATGGCGTAGCAGTTGACCATGGCGAGATTGGTAACGACAGATAACCTCATGATTAATGGGTGATAAGAAGATCGTGGCAGTAAGCGTGCGAGAGTTCCCGAAACGCAACAAAAATTCTGCAGAGCATTGCAAAGCCAATGCGTCTGTGTTTACCCCAAAACCTAGACACCACAGGGACTGAATGCAAACGGGTGATGGACAGATTGTACGCTCCGCTACCTCTTTCTGCTCCGGCATCGACCTCCGCTCTGCGGGGTCGGCGACTTCCACCTCCCGGTCTCCGAGTCGTGTCGTCACTGTGAGCCCAATTCCAGACAAGTACGGTCCGTCTGACATGTGCTTCACCAAATCCAACATCTAAACTGGTCGAGTCTATGATGCGGTGTAAATCCAATTGCTGAGGGCTGAAGTAGAACTGAGCCAGATAACACATCAGGCAGCCCAGCAACATCAATTGCTGCTTACCTTCCTTTCAAATCACTATACCCCGTCAGCTCCGAGCTCGACGCAGCTCACGGAATTAGCACAATGCCTCTCATTACCTCCCTCCTCCATCTCACCAATTTCAAGACGCCTTTCCTCCGCACCCTCGTGCCTAGCATAGGTCTAGCATTCGGCATTCAAGCAGCAGCCGCCATTCCCAGCATCTTCTTCAAGACTGAGCGCTTCTACGATCTGAGCGGTTCTTTGACCTATATTTCCTGCACGGCCCTTTCCCTCTACCTCCCAACGCTTCGCGCTCGTCTTGCTGCAAGTGCCGTTGGCGGCGCTATACCAGCATGGCCTAGTATCCTGCAAAGCCTGACCTCCAAGGGCGGCATCAATGCCTGGAACTGGCGTCAAGTAGTCCTCAGTACCTTTGTGACAATCTGGGCAGCTAGACGTACGTCCCCCCCTCCCCCATTCTCTGGATGCGTTCTAACATATACCCATAGTCGGCTCCTTCCTCTTCCAACGCATCACCTCGGACAACGGCCGTGACTCCCGCTTCGACGACATTCGTGGCAACCCAGCCAAATTCGGCGTCGCCTTCTTCGCGCAAGCCACGTGGGTATCGCTCTGCCTAATGCCTGTGCTATGCATCAATTCTATCCCTGCGACCACCCTCTCGGCTCTCCCATTTGTGACTCTGACGGATATTCTGGGCATCTTGCTCTACGTAGGTGGCATAACATTCGAGGCTACGGCGGATAGGCAGAAGAACAAGTGGTTGGCGGAGAAGAAGGAGAAGAAGCACTCCGAGGAGTTCTTGACCAGGGGACTGTGGAGCAAGAGCAGACATCCGAACTACTTTGGAGAGAGCACTTTGTGGACTGGCATTGCTACTACGGCTGCTGGTGTCATGTTGACGAGCACCGGACAGGCGGGTATGGGTCTTGCTGGTGGTCTTGGAGGATTGGGTCTGGCGACTGGACTGGCTGCTGTATCGCCTGCTTTTGTGACGTTCTTGTTGTTGTTTGTAAGTCGTAATCTGCGAGTCGGGACAAAAGGAGTGCAGCTGACATGTCATAGGTCTCTGGTGTTCCGATGAGCGAGAAGAAGTACGATAAGCGCTATGGCGACAGGAAGGACTACCAGCAGTGGAAGGAGAACACACCAATGTTCATCCCCAAGCTTTGATCGCTTGTTTCCTCTCAGACGTAAAGGGATCGCTCCCCTGTCAAATAGTCCAGTTACTAGTCAAATACTGGGCTTCAGCCAGGAACAGTAGTCTACGCTGTAGTACATGGTTCCATGTATTTGCTCTTTCCGTTGTCTCTAGGGAACAACCTTACAGCCACATGCGGGCGTATTACGCCTCGTCGCCGTTTAGATACTCCTCCGTCGGACGTCAAACTTATCTTCTGAGCAAGCTTGAAACGTTCATGATCGTCTAAGCACCGGTAACAAAACTTGTACTATGCAACATCACACAGGTCACACGACTGATCTGGAGAAATCGTGCCCTAAAATGGCTTGGGTCCATTCCACCGACGCTTTGGCAAAGTACTCACCTGGTAGCAAAGGTTGCACGTGTGACCACTAGGCAAGCGCGTGTGCTTTGCAGTGAAGGCGGCAACATCAGCGGTGATTCGCCCCCGTTTGTCTCCGATCGTGACATCGGCTTCCATGCTAATCATCCAAACAGCATCGAGGGTGTTCTCTATGCGCGCTGACCAGTGTGACACAGTCCATCCTTGCCTATCCACACCACTTATCCTCCGCGTCAAGGAAGAGTCGAGCGGCAGAGTACTCGATCTCTAAGGCACAAATCCAGCTTGTCGTGTACTGCTTAGCATCGGGAGCTTTCCTTTTCTTGCGTGTCGATGCTTGCGCTCCCTCAGCCATGAGAGACAATTACAGGTCAGTGAGCTTCACGAAGGGAAGAATCCGTCAAGAGACTATTTAGTGAGAGACAGACTGGTCACGAAAGGTAGGCAAATCAACTCAGCGGTACAAAAGGCACACCCTGGCGCCATTGGTTGACGGCTAGAAGGGCATTGCATATCACCACGTATACTCTCTTTGGTATTCGGCGAAGTCTTCCTATGCTTCTGGATAAGTAATAGTCAAGCGATCACTAGGTTCGATAGCGCTTGAAGAAGATACATGTTATGCTGGAAAATTACACAGGGGTGGTCTTGTGATGTTGTGCAAAGTGATCAAGTCTAGTCGGGAAAGCTTAGTCATCCGATCGTACCGCCATTCTCTGATACGACTGTACCCGACATCACATGCCAACGTGACCGACCTCGCTATTTCACAACACACCAGCGGACACAGCATCTCACTGTTTATGGTCCGCAACATGATTTTCTCGGGCTTCCGTAGTGCAGCTCGAGCCTTACCGCCCGGTCAGCGAGTAGCAAGCTCAAGGGCAAGCACAGTCACTGCCTGCGCCCCTTCAATACCTCTTTGCCGCGCTTCGACAGGACACCAGCGACGGCCGTCTAGCTCGAAAGCATCATGCCCGCCCGGCGACCAGTCCGACAGTCCCAGGACGACAGCTGCGCCAGAAAAGACTACCTCGTCAGAGTCTTCGACCAGTAAATCCGCTCCGCCGCGGACGACAAATGGAAGAAGTAGTAACGGAAGAGTGGGACGAGGGCGAAGAGCAAAAGACGAGACATGGAGTGGCTACACACCGAATGCGCCGACAAGAAGCCATAGTGCCTTTGACGGCCTGCCTTCGGTGCCAAATGTGGATATGATCAGAGAGTCCGGTACGTCACAAGTCCCTCTCTTCCACTTTGTTGCTCTACTAATACATCACAGATCTCAAGCTCTCTTCTCTATTCGCCCTTCATCGACCCCTTGCGCTCGGTACTCCCATCCCTCCCAGCACGCCTCAAGCCGCCTTTGACAAACTTTTCGAGCCATCCAGCGCCTCTAAGATCCAGCCCTCGGATGTAGTCGCAACTCTCCAATCAACCATCTCCGCACTCGAAACTTCCCAGCCGACCTCAGACCAGCTGCGATGGAACATAGTCCAAGAGTCCACCTCCCACTCTCCACAAGAACCGCGCCACCTCGACGGCCGCCCCCGCCGCCCGGTCTCAGTAGAGGACTTCGTCTCCTCCCTCAAACCCTACCACAAGCCCGCTCCCCCTCTTCCTGTAACGCACACCTCCGACAAGCGCACTCGCCGCGCCGCCACCCCGCGCGCCCAGGAAGGAAAGCAAGACTACCGCGCAACTATGATCCTGCGCCAAGTAGACGGCGAATCGTACATGACAGGCGAAATGGAATCCCTCGAGCCCATCAAGCGGCTGATGAACCCGCCACATCCCCAAGAACAGTCCCTTGCAGAGCGGAAACGCGGCATGCTCACGTTCGGCAAGCGCGTGCGCATGAGGAAGGTCATGGCCATCATGTCCTCCCGTATCGGGCCGCGATACATGACTGTTCCGCCACGGAAACCGTACGTGCGGATGCAGCGACGGAGAGAGACGAGGATGGAACTGCCCGCCGCCGCTGACGGGAACAAGGGCGAGATGCAGGCCATCAGCGTCAAGAGACAGAGGAAGTTGAAGATGAAGAAGCATAAATACAAGAAGCTCATGAAGCGGACGAGGACGTTGAGGAGGAAGTTGGACAAGTAGGTTTTCTCACCCCTGCTTTTGGGGGGGGTTTGTTTAACCGTCGGTCTGGAGAAGCAGCGCTGGTGCGGAGCAAGGCAGAGGGGCACACAGAGCAGAGGTAGGAGATGCTCGTTTTGGTAGATCGGTATCTTAGCCGCTGGGGCTGCGTCATGGTATAGCACAGCGAGTCCCGTTGTTTCAATGCACCACCATACACTGCCCTCGCATTCCAGCGTCCTTGCTTATACATGTCGTGCTCTTAGACGCGCAGAAGAAGAGGTTGCCCGCCAGATCATTACTGCCAGAGAAAGAAGATCTCGATCAAAACCGATTACAATTACGCTCAAATAATACTAGCTACTATGCATGAGGGTCCGCTTGCCGTGTATGTTTCCCTTCCCTTCCCAGGTGTGCCGGGGGTGGTCCTGTTATTCCGTTTTATGCATTTGCTGCCCCCGTCCGTATTATTCCAGGTATACCCAACCCTTTGTGGTCCGTCCCATAGCCCAGCCGTGCTGCAAGTACGATTGCCATTGGCCCCCTTTCAGTCCCCCAACTCCTCGTCAACCTCGATCCACTGGACTCGATCCCGGTGAGAGGATATATATATTACTGAGCAACACTGCTCCTCCAGCGATCGATCGTCTCCCTCCTCACGGGATCCATGCCGAGCATGGGATCCTGCATCACGTAGCCCATTCCCATCCCGTTGCCGTACGCCATCATACCGTTATTGTACATGCCCGCGACACCGCCCATGTTCATCATCATCATCGGTTTCTGGACGTATGGGCCCATTTGCATGCCCGGCATTCCACCCTGCATGCCCATGCCGTTCATGCCGTTCATGCCCATCCAGCCGCCCCCATGCATACCCATCATGCCGGATCCGTCAGCAGCCATGCCTCCGGCGAACCCCATGCCCGTCTGCGGCGCAGGCGGCACGAAACTCGAGTAGGCAAGCGGATTCATCATGATGCTCTGCTGCTGCTTCGTCTGGGCTCTGTAGCCGCTCGCCAATTTCTGCGCGCCCACGGCACCGTTCATGGCGCCGTTGACGTAGGTCTGATTCATGCCGGCGGGCATACTAGCGGACGGCTGCAGGGAAAGCAGTGTCGCGCTGGCTCTGCGGGATCCCAGGCCGCCGTTCGGCATGCCATTGGCAGCGGCATTGAGGTCCAATTGCGAGTCCGGACGAGGCATCCCGTTGCGGTCCATGTAGCTTGAGGTGCGAGCGTTGCGGACGCGCAGCTTTTCTCTTTGCTCGCGGGATTTGGCGTCGTGATTGCCTAGCAGTGTTCCGGGGGCCGGGGAGGAGGCGTTGCGCCGGTCACGATCGAGGCGGTCTTTGCTCGGGTCGAGGGGTACGGCGGAGAGGAGATTGGCAAGGGACATGCTGTGGCGAGGTTGGGGCCGGTCGGCGGAGGGGTTACCGCTGAGAGCTTCACGCTGTAGGCGTGCGCGACGCTGGCCTAGGGTTTCTTCTTCTGGCTCGCCGCTGGATGCTGGTGCAGAGTTCTCTTTCGAGTCGGCCTTTGTGTCCTGTGGAATGAGCACTGAGAGGACATCAGTCTCAAAGGTGGATTTGTTGTCCTTGGTGACGACGTCCTTGAGAGCAGAGTCGAGAGCAGCCTTTTGTTGGATACGCCGACGACGTTCAGCGAGTGGTAAGTCGTCCTCGTCTACTTGATTCTCTTGATTGTTCACACTATGAGCATATGCTGGTGAGGGTTCACCGCGCGAAGATGCGGGAGCTGAGGGGTGGTGAGGAGATGAAAGGTTGGAAGGTGAAGGAGCAAGACGATTTGCGGCTTTCGGGTTGATGCCGAGAATACGATTGCGTCTGGAAGACAGTGGCTCACTGTCTTCGAGCCGACGTTTCTCCAGCAGACCGATCGGGCGATCCCAATCACTCTCACCTGGCCTCTTTGGACGGAGACCGTTCTTGGTGGGGTAGAGGATAGCAAGTGGCACATCTTCATCGACCTCCTCATTCTGCTTGGTGTGCACGGAAGGGTCCTCCCAAGCAAGCGCGACCTTGTGGTTCTTGCGCTTCTTGGCCTCAATTTGAGCCACCGCATCGAGCTGAAGCAGAGTTGAGTGCATGCCGTTGGGAAACGCATTGGCAGCAGTCCTGTTCCTGGTCTTTAGCTGCGCTTTGCGGAGCTGCAATTCCGCCAGGAGGGTCGTCGGCGGAGCATAGACGGGGCCCATATCTTCCTCTGGGACGTCTTCGTCGTCCTCTTCCCCTTCAGGATGTTCTCCTTCGGGCTGATCTTCGTGGTACTCTTGATATTCGGCTCGATCGAGAGGTGCACTGGGTGCAGGTGAGATCGGACGTGAAGTCGGCTCGTTGCCTAGCACGTTCTCAGAGTTGAGGCTCATGCGGCTGTTTCTCTTTTGCAATTTCTTGCCGTCAGATTGGCCGAGATCAGTCAGCATGCTCATGACACTGTTCCTACGAGCGAGCTTCGGCTTATCGTCGGTGTCATGGTTTCCGGTAAGCATGCCGGCGATGCTCTTTCTACGAGGTGATTTAGCATTGGCGTCGTCGAGCAGGACCTTGCTGTTCCTGGCATCCGTGATCAACGGGGTCGACATTGTGTTCCGCTTGGCACGTGGGCGATCTTCACGTGCATATATCTGGTTTCCAACAGGACCGGCAAAAGGATGATCCGTGAAGACGCTGACAGGTGCTGTCGCTGATGCTTGAAGAATGCTGTCAAGAGTTGCGACCGCGGACTCGGACTGGATGTTGACGTTCTGAGCTGCGGCCGGCGCGTCAAAGAACAAACTAGCCCGAAGTTGAGGTGGGAGATTGGTAGGCATGTGGGACAAAGTCGCCATGCTTGCTCTCTGCTGCATGTTTGGCCTCTGAGGTGAGTGAGGTTTACGTGTGGGTGAGTTTGATCTGAGAGAGACAGGTCTCTGTTGTTGACCATCATCTTCGACTTGCTCGTCCAATTGCACCATTGACTGCCGCTGCTCTCGCTCGAATCCGAATTCTCCAATCTGAAGCGTGCTCTGCCTGTTGGTCTTTGGTGCTTGCATCATGACCTGGGACTTTCTCTGAGCGACCATTGCTGGTGTTGGTTTCGCGGACAGCTTCTTGGGCAAGTTGAGCATACGAGGGACAGGAGCAGGATAGTACACCATGTGATCAGGCGGCGGTGGGTGTGCAAAAGTGACTTGGTGTGCCCTAGGTGTCAACAGTTCTGGATGCTGCAGCATTTCCTCCTGGACCACCTCCAGTGGTATCCTGCGGACCTCGTTGCCATACTCGTCCACCTCGACAAACTCCTCGTGTGTCGGCGAGAAGTGTACGCCATCAAAGTCCTGGAAGAGTATGTTTGCTTGACGGTAGGTGTCCGATGAGCCGGGTCGCTCAGGTATCGACAGGTGTTCGCTGCCATGGTGGGAGTGTGCGTAGTGCGGCATGTTTTCCTTGTCTTCTGGCTCTCCTACTTGTTCAGGATTCGTCTTCCCTGCCTGTGCTTCTTCTGCGTTTGTGTTTTCGTCAACGTCGTAGAATTCGTCCGACTTTCGTGAGATTCTAGGACTGCCGGCAGACCCAGCAGAGCCAACAGATGATCGTTTCGATGACCGGCTACCCCGTCGACTGGGCTGTACCGAGTTCTGGATGCTCACACTGCGGGACAGTGATGAATGTGATGCTTGTCTGGCAGAAGCGGGGACTGGGGATGCAAGAGGCGAGTCCAGGGGTCGACCTTCCTGGACGGGTTCGGGACGGGTTGAGGTGGACATTGCGTTACTGGTGCTTCTATGCAATACGGCTTGTGACCAAGAGCCAGAATGGATGGATTGTGCAGGACTTCCGATGAAAGCTCCGGGACTGTATCCACCCCAGCGGGCTTCTCTGTTGAGATCGACAATGCTGTTGGAATACGAACTCGTACTGGCACCACGGCTCCTGGTGGTAGTATTCTGTGTATGCTGCGCTATGTTTTGACGACTGGCTTGAGAGTTTAGGCTCGAGCGTCGCAGTGAATCGGAGCGCCGTTGCTCTTCCTGCAGTTTCCTTATCTCATCCCCTATGTCGGAGCCGCCTTGGCTCAGCTCTTCGGCGGACTGTTCAAGCCTGGCAACGTTGTGGTGTATAGCACCTTCGGGAAGGATGGTGAGATCTGGGGTTGGATGTCGGATGTCGAGGTGTTCCGTAGAAGCGGTGCGCATGACCGGCCAGGGCGTTGTTGCGGCCATGTCTGCGATTATTGTGTTGAGTTTCAAGATGCGCTTGTCTCACGGCAGACACGTCGAGAATTTGGTGTCAGACCCGTCGCTGGCCCAGCAGTGCCGACTTGGCGGTTCGTTCCTGATCAAGGTGTTATTATTACGAGACGCATACCTCTCTGGAAGAAAAGGGCTGGGATATAGACCCAAAATGTACTTTGCGAAACGAAACACGAGAGCAAGCCGTGGACTGCGCGACGGAAGGCATATCTATTGGTCAAGGGAGCAGAGTTGACGCGGACGCGGAGGCTAGACTAGTAGTGCCCGAGTAGCGGCCCCCAAACCCTGATTGTCTTATCCAGTTGGCGCCATGACAGTCTGGACCAAAGACGAGTATTTTGGTGGAGAATTGTTATCGAGTGACCGCGATTTGGTTATCGAGTGACCGCGCTAACTACTTCCGTATTAGACTTTGCGCTAAGAGCACTATGAGTTTGTAGCATTTCCCTCGTTGTGAACGAGTCTATACCTTATAATATATAGATAAATCTACACAGGAATAGGAGGATGCTATTCTCCCTAATCCTATCGTTAATAACGAAGATGTTAATTATAAACTCTAAGATGCCCTTTAACGGAAGCGGTAATCCTATTGTATGTAGTAAGGTTCTGCCATTATGCCTACACAAAGTCAGTAATCGTTCACTACGACTAAAGGCCCTCGGTATAACCTTAGACGAGGATAACGGCTATCTGAATATATTATATACTCTTTAAATCGAGAAATTTGACTTAGAATTGATGGACTTTAGTGCATCGTTGTGAACGAAGCATTTAGAGTTTTGATATACGGGGTCAGCCGGCGCTAATCTTAGTCGGGTATGACGCGGTCACTCGATAACCAAATCGCGGTCACTCGATAACAATTCTCATTTTGGTGGTGTCCCCGATCTGCACGGCCTCCAGACGTTCACGCCCATGACGAAAAGCTGCTGTGTGAGCCGTGTCTACAGGTTATCGACAAGGATCGGGCATAGAGAACGGGTAGATGACATCGACAGGGATGCGAATGCTTTGGTTCACACGAGGTCGGGACCGTCTTCCGGTGCACGCCAGTGTTTCTTTCCTCTTTCCTTTGCCCCAGACATCTTGCAAGACAACCAGAAACATTCTCGCAGAATTTTCTGCAATTGATCGTCTGTCACTATCGTTTGGCTTGTGTCTGAGCCAGGGATACGACCTTGCAGAACGGCCATGCTGTACATGTCAACCATGCGAGTCCGTTGACACCTTCCGTCCCGCTACGGCAGACAGCCCCTGCTGCTTCCACGTCGTCGTGCCGGACGCGTTACGGAAGCAGGAACGTCATGCATTGATGTGCATATTGTCTGCAAGGAGGTGCTTGTTGGGATGCAATATTGCAGGGATGTGGCTGTTTGTTAGATGTGCAGGCAAGACTTGGGCTGATTTTATCCGCGTATGCTAGCCGCGTCAACGATCCTCGGGCAGAACGCCCCCGTCCTCTTATTATGCCTTCATGCTTGAATTGACATGCTTGACATTCATCCTGTCATGAAAGACTACGTGTTCCCGTCATCATGTGGCATTACCCGACCATGCTCGATGCCCCCAAACACCTCGCTGAATGCAACCAATATTTCCCATGCCTTCCAATTATGCACTAAAGTCCTGCTTTTCCATTTGTACGCTGGCATGGCGCCATCATCATATCCTGCCTCCCTCGAGAATCTCTCTACCAACCAACTCCACTAAACCACCTTCACTCGTCCTCTTCCTCTCCAACACCCACCTATCATTCCCACCCTCGGCCTTCTCCTTGACATACGTCACACTGTCCGCCCCTCCATTCTCCTTGCTGATATGTCCAGCCCCAGTCTGCTTCGGCCGCTCCTTAACCGCCGTCTGCGGACTATGCTGCCCCTCTCCCTTCCGCGGCGTGACATCCATATCCGGCGTCCCATTCGCCGTGCCCATCCCCCACCCCAAGCCACGCGCACTCTGCGTGCTGACCGGACTATCGCTCGCGCTCTCCCGGTCGTACATCTCGCTCTGACTCCTACTCATCCTGACACTACTGCGGTTCGAATCCACCTCTTGACCCCACAAGGTCCCCATCCCCAGTCCCGAGCCGCCACTCCCCCTGTGCTGGCCGGGTGGAAACGCAAACTGTCCGCCCGTCCCGGACACAGTCCAGCTGCCCCGGCCATTAGCCCACGGCACCTGTCCCGCGGAACTCATACTGCTCACACTCCCCGACCGTCCTGTGCCCTCGGTCCAGCCCCGGGCTCTCAGCACGCGCTCCACCTCGTCGTCTTCCTGCAACTGCGCCAATGCCAACGGACTCAGTCGCGCCAGCTGCGCCGCGAAAGCCGGACTCGCGATCGCGGGGGAGAAGGCCGGACCCCCGGCCCCAAAGCCCGACACGAAGCTGTTGCGCGTCGAGAACTCGCTGCGTTCCGTAATGGGCGTCAGATTCGGCTCCTTGACGCTGTATTTCCTCTCGATCGTGTTCCCGCCAGGCGCACCAAAGTACCCGCCAATCACGGGTTCGGCCTCTGACACGTCCGATCCCGCCCGTGGGCGTGCGTAGAAGCCAAACTCGCGCCCATAGAACCCTTCTTCGTCGCTGGCGAGCGCGTCGGCGTTGGCTTCGCTTATGATGGCGTCGTCGCTGAGACAGTCGTCGTCGAAGTTGGTGGTGTAGGGAGAGGGGGAGAAGGGCGAGGTCGTGTCCGTCGGGGCGGTGCTTTCCGTGGTGATGGCGTTGATGGCGTTGATCGGGAAGGTGGCGGATTGAGGAGTGTTGCCGGATGAGGCCGTGGTGGCATCGTTGAAGCCAAAGTCGAAGCCCGAGTACGAGTCGCGAGGGTGGTGCTTGGGGCCGTTCGAGGAAGGTTGGCGGGAGATGTTGTCTTGCTTGCTGCGGGCTGAGAGATGAGACGAGCCCGAGCGTTGAGAGTACTTGGAAGCGGTTGTAGCAGCGCTTCCTGAGCGGCTGAATTGACCATTTGCAGCTGCTTTATGAGCTGCGTCGGCAAGAGCGCTGTGATATGCGGCCAGACCACCGGTTTTTGGTGATGAAGCAGCCTTTGTCGGAGGTGGAGAGGTAGGACCGAGTCGGTTAGGGTCCTCTTCCGGCATTCTATGTGACAGTACGTCGCCTGCCGTCGAGATCTTGAGATTGGGTTTCGTCCTGTGTCCGTGCTTCGCATTGAGCTCATCTTCATAATCGCTACCAAACAGAACATCCTCATCGACTTGATCATCATCCAAATACGAAGAGTCCTGCTCGTCCGCGAGAGGATCAACAGAACCGTCATTAAAATACAAATCGTCATCAAAATCGTGCGAGGCTCGCGATCGACGGAATCCATTCGCGGCTTTTTGCGGTGCATAGAGCAAGTCCTGAGGTAGTCCCTGGTGTGAATCAGATCGCTTCTCACTCAGTTCATTCTCTGCCTCAGCATCATCAGCTGTCGCTGGATCAGCATGTGCTGCTGTGTCCAGGATCGGCTGCCCTGCGTTTCCAGCTTGGCTCATTTGTGGTATTTGCGCTGTTTGAGCTGCCTGAGCCCGTTGAAAGTCTAGGTACTGCTGTATGTTGCTGTTCGGCTGCATTGTAAAATCGCCACCTGGGGTCGTAATAACCGGCGCTTGGCCATAAGCCATGGAATAGCCGTTGCCGACGGACAAAGCAGAAGCGAATGCTGACATGTCTTGCTGTCCCATGGATAGTAAAAGGCTCGACTCGTCATCGCGCTCCTCCAATTCATCGTAATCATACATAGCATTCTCGTCAAAAGAATCTTCTTCGTCTTCCTCGTGCTGGTCTTGCTTCACCCCCGAATTACGCTGGTCTTTGGCGCGCTCCTCGAGTAGGCGTTCCTCCAAAGCAGAATCATTTCCGCCAAGTTGAAAGCTGAATCGAGAAGCATTGCTCTTGACATGCTTCGGAAGTCCATCTCCACTGCGTTTGTCAAGGTCTTGTGATGGAGCTGTCGAGTGTGATGATCTTTGCTGACCCATCGATTCATTCTCTGCCACTTTTCCGAGGTCCTGAGACGGCACCGTGATATGCGATGACCGCTGATTATTCAAACCTGCCGAGGTCTGAGAGAGTCTCATTGATTCTGGATTTGAGAGTGCTTGGGAAGATCGATCTTTTGCCTCGGATTCCGGCGAGACTTGAGAGAAATGGCTGACCCTGTAATCTGAGGGTATATTGCTAAGCGAGCTGATCTCTGACTTTGATGCCTCCGATGACGGGTCACTGAGCCTCGTTTGCCATTCTCCGATCGACCTCCTGAATTGTTGGAAGTCAAGCTGCTGACTGTTTCGCGAAAATGCTGGCAACGCCGAAGGGTCATAACTCTGGCTCTGTTGCGAAAAGCGCTTGAGAAAGTCCTGGTTTGCCAATGTCTCTGCCTGTATGGCAGAGGATCGATGCTGATCAGACTGTTCGTCATCAAATTGTTCTTTGAATGCAGATTGCTCGCTTGCACGCTTCTGGTTGACGTTGCCTGAGCTATGCGGCCGAAAAGTGGGGATTCCAGCGGTGGCAGATGTGCTTCGCTCCATCTCGGGCAGTGGCGATTGTCCTTGATATGTCGAGCTTCGGACATTCTGGTGGGATGAGCCCCTTCGTGGTCGGGGAGCACTAAAGTCATGAACCACACTACCTCTAATTCTCGGGTCGTAGTCATCAGGCAGGGTCATTGGAGGTACCTTCAAGCTCTTCGTGTTGTTGTCGTCGTTTGCCGGGGCCTGCGGGACCTGAGAACGTCGCCGCATCAGGAGATTGACTGGATTCAAGAGATTCAGTGTCCGTTTCCCCGGCTTTTGACCCTGTGTCTCTATCATCGGTGTTGACGTGCGATTGTGCTTCAACACCCCATTCACCATCGTGCTGGCTTGCAATGGCCGATTCCCCAGCGTGGGCCGGGCCGAAGGGGCTGTATTTGCGTATGGGACCGCAAGCGACACTGATCGACCTTCCATCTGCTCGTCTACCCTGTTCGTTTGCCTCCGAGACCAATAGTCCTGCTGACTATTCCGGCTAGATATTCTTGACGCGGATGGCATACCACCAGCACTGCCCGGTGTGAGTGGCGATGCCAGCGGCGATGCCAGCGAATGCGACCGCTCTTCCCTGGTGCCATTTTCGCCTGTTTGACCGATCTTTTGCATATCTCCTGGTGAATCGGAAAGTGGTCGTGGGTGGAGCAGTTTCGGCGAGAAGCTCAAGGGAGAGGCAGGACTCGTCCAGGCGGAATGTGATTGTCCTGTGGATCCAGCCATAGTCGCACTGTTGTGAGGCTCTCCGCATCGGCCTTTGGTAGCCACTCAATCGCTCGAGTATTGTGACAGTATCTGCAAGTCCTTGCTCTTCATCATCAGTAGAGAAGCTACCCCGAGGAGGTCAAGCAGAGTATCGTTGCAGAGTGCTGTGAGACGTGTCCTGCGCATCAAAAGTATGCGGATGAAGCTCGACGGTCGCGTAGTTGTCTCTTGGGCCCAGTGCGCTCGACGTGGATATATCGGCGCAGCTATTTGTGCTTATTGCTTGTCGTTATCGATTAGACACGCGTGGGCAAGACCCAAGATAGCGAAGTAAGGGATCCGCGAGTCAATCCAGGAGGAATTGATTAGTTCGACACGAAAAATGGCAGCGACGACTTCCTGAGCAGACAAAGGCCACGAGGGTGGATCCACGAGATTCGCAAGGGCCGCGGTGTTCTCATCTGAGATGCCGCTAGCGAAGACGGCCGAAGGTGCGGAACCAAAGGATGGCTGCGAGGGCGCCACATAGCCGAGAGAGAAACCTTGACGACAGCAATTCCTCTTTCGTGCTCGCCAAGATCATGCCATTGACAGAGAATTGTTCTCGGATCCAGCTGCAGAGGCAATTGTCAATCTCCGTTTCACAACTGAAGATCCGAATATAATTGAAGAGCGATCCCTCGACTTGAGCATCTACAGGTTTGAGGAATTCAGCAGAGCCGCAGCAGGGTCCCAAAACGGGCTTTCGACCTCAAATCTTGGTTAGGTTAGTGTGTAGGGCAGACTTGAGACCCAGGGTCTCTACGAAGACATGTCCCCTTCTGTCATTCATTTACCAAACGGACACGATGTCACAGTTGCTCCAATCTTTGGCGGTCTGAACTTCAAAGCTTCGGAGCTGAGCCGGCATCCAACGCCTTTTCCGCCAGGATGGACGATTATCATACACTCCGAGGACGACGATGAGAGTCTGGAAGATCAGGGATCGCCTATACCGTCGCCAGACTTCGAGCCGGGACCTCGCAAGAAGCACCACATACATCGGTTCCGCGAGCCGACTCTTCGCAATGATCACCTCTTCATCTCGAGCATATCCAATCCGTCGAGCAGCGATTTCAGACCAGCGATATCGCCGACTCGACAAATTGCGATGATGCTGTGGACGACTCTATGGTGGTACTTCCACCAGCCTGAGCCGAACGTCCATGTCGAGAATGCCTCGAGCGCAAAGACTGCACCAGCTGGCAGGCCAAAGGGAGACTGGAAGGTCACGATTAACCGTGAAGGCATCTTCAAGGGGAAGCATCTATTGCAAAAGCTGGAGCGCATGGGACTGATCATAAACGATGACACCAGCGTTGGTGCAGACACTACGAGAGAGGGTATCGCAGAGGCATGGTCGCAAACCTATGTCACTAGACGTCACTTCTGGCAGCTAGATGCCAGGATCTTCCTCTTTACGTTGTCTCCGATGATCAACTCGCCCTTTCCTTCAGGGTCGCCAGCGCCGTCCAGGCCTGCATCACCAAACAGGGCCGGCATACTCAAGGCAGACACCTCGGGTGCCGTGACTCCTCCGTTCGGGCTGCAGCAAGCATCCTGGAGCACCACCGACCCCTTCCATTCGTCCTCGCACCTACCCACATACTTTCCTCCAGCGCCGGCGACATATATCTGGACGGGAAACACAAGGCACCCAAAACGACCAAAGGCTCCGCGGCAAGGAGAGATTATCTATACCCGTTTCATCCCAAGTTTGGAACAGACATTATCATTCCGAGTTGCTTCATTGTCGCCGAAAGCAGTACCACACAGTCCTTCGCTCCCCGGTGGAATGGGTCTTCGGCCGATGACTGGCATGAGCGATTCCACCGTGCCGACACTATCGACCATCTCTGACGGACCGAGCGACGTTGAGCTACTGCACAAATGGATGAATGATCCTCGTGTGGCTTACTCGTGGGGCGAAGACGGACCGGTCGAGCACCAACAAGCTTTTCTCGAAGGCGGTCTTAAGCTGAAGCACTCCTTCCCCGTGATTGGATGCTTCGATGGCAAGCCATTCGGATACTTCGAGATCTACTGGATCAAAGAAGACCGTTTGGGTGCTCACCTTGGCGGCTCGATTGGGGATTGGGATCGTGGATTCCACTGTCTGGTGGGTGAGCAGGAGTTCAGGGGAAGTCATCGGGTCAAAGCCTGGCTCAGTGCACTCGTGCACTACTGTCTGCTGGCTGATCCGAGGACAAGTGCGGTCATGTTGGAGCCGCGCGTGGACAATGAGAAGTTTGTGCGATGGCCATCTTTGCCAGATCGAAAGCTGACCGGAGACAGGCTACGCCATTATTGTGAAGAAGTCGGCTTCTTCAAAGAACGGGAGATTACATTTCCACACAAGCAGAGCAATCTGATGAAGATTCTGAGGGAAGCATGGGAGGCACCCTGCTTATGACCAGGCGCGGTCGAACGTTGTCACGCGTGCCCCGCAGTCGTCATGCGCCAGCTGTGCGGCTCCGGGTAGGTGTGGACAATGATCGATCTGCCTCTCGTCAGTATTTGCGCAATTATCGAAAGACGGAAGTCCAGCGCGAGCGAATTTGACACTTCTACTCTCAGCAAGATACCAATACTCAACTTTACTTTTTTTTTTATTCTTTTTTCCCCCCCGGGAGACGCGACATATAGTGGATCTCTTGATGCGCGTGAAGTGCTACAAAAGTGGGGTTTTGTTAGGCAGGACCGAACCCAATTTGACACGAATTGAGCCAATCAGATCCCGTCCCCAGTGCGGGAGACCGCTCCTCGGTTGACGGCTCCCAGCCACTCAAGCACTCCTGGCCCTCCTTGACTGCGTCGTACATTCGGACTAGAGAGGGGTTGGCTGTCGTCTCTTTCATCTTGAAACTTCCCTTTTTCCCTCAATTGAAGATACCGATCGTATGCGACCAGTGAGAAGTACTCATTGCAGGCAACAGTTCCTCTTTCGCGCACCTGAACGCTTGATGCGCATGCGACCAGCTTGCCCCAAGTCACGTTCCGACTCACGTAGCTGCACACGCCCAGCGCAATTGACATTCTGACTTCTGGCGCAACAATTCCCACATTTCTACCTCTCTGGACATTGTGCTTCATCTGCAGCCCTACGTGATACATAGTCATATCCTGGACGGCACAACGATTTCGTAGCCTCATAACCGCCGGCACTCCACAACGAGATATCTCGAAATAGCAGACGCCCGCCAAGCCACTTTGCCGCCAGGAGAGCAGATCGGACGAGACTTGCGACAAGGCATGAGCACGGCCAAACTCTTCCGCCCCTGGCAGGAATCGCCATCGCTGTCGACCTCAATGGAGGACTTTGAGTCAAATGCCTATTCTCCCAACCCTTCTCTCACACCATCGACGATCCGCCTAGGACCTCACAGGAGTCCCATCGCATCGACATACAGCGATGTCACGGACGACGGACTAGAGAACTCGTGGTCGCCCCCAGCGTGGAGGAAGGCAGGGAGTGGATGGTTTCGACAACAGACAGGACTTGCCTCACCGATGCGAAGTCGAGCAGGCACATTGGACCAAGAACGACGAGATGAGCGGGAAGACGAAGAGGATGTACACACAGCAGCTGAGATACCATTACCTGGAAGTCCAGTGAAAGGACGGAGCGTGAGCAGAAGTCTGAGTCCTCGGCGCATCACTCATTCCCCAGAGCTATTGAGTGGCAAGCCACCAGAGCACAACAACCGGCGGAGTCATTCGCCGGCCAAGTCAGATCATAGTGCAAACAACTGTAAGTGGTCTGATGAGTGCCTCCATGTCCGTCACTGACGCCGCGGTAAAGACATACGCTTCTCGATGAGGGCAGACGTCCAACACCGAACGCAACCCATAGAAGATGCTGTCATCCTTGTGCATAAGACATATACCCGCATCACCCGATCAAAGTACTCGGCTTTTGTCTCACTAGTCATCGGCTTGATCGCCGTAACTACTGCACGGGTGCTATTTCAGAATCCAATACAGGGTCCAGCACCCGATCTTGTCAAGGTGGCAGGACTGGCAAAGTCGTTTGAGCCCCTAATGTTCTACAGCGAAAATGGGCACTCGCAAGTCGTTCAACTGGGCGAGACTGGTGTGGCCGTGTGGGATCTCGGAGAGTCTGTACGATCGACCAACATGACATCAGGACCCATCATTGTCAAGGAACTCGACAGCCTGTCCGACTCTCTCAAGAGCCTGGCTCTGGAGCTGACGAGATTCTTCGCCAACATCGACGGCGACATTGACAGCATCCTGATTGTCATGGAATGGGCGCAACGAGAGCTATCCAAGATCAGCTCATTACCAGAGTCGAAAATGTCGACACTGTTTTCCAACCTTCACACGGTTTTCAGCAAGGTCGGTGTTCTCGAGAATCCTTGGACGGGATCACAGACTGCTGTGGGGAAGCTGGTGCAAGATCTCTTCGGACCGACTGCGCCGCAGCTCACTAGGAGCACCCTGCAACGGACGTTCATGGACTTTCTCGGCGTCCTGGAAGAGAGTATCAACAACGAGTTGACGGCATCGATCAGCCTATTTGCCCACTTTGAGGCCATTGACAGGCAGTTCTTGAACTTGCAACGTGTCGTCATCCGAGAGACAGATGCCCAAGAGAGGGAGGAGAGCGAGGTCCTGGCATCACTGTGGTCGCGCATCATGGGTGCCAACGCAGCAAGACTGAAGAAGTTTGAGAAGAACAAGTCCCTGCTATCGTCCTTGAGGGAGCGAACGGTGCAAAACAAGCATGTCCTGGTCGACCACAACGGACGTCTCTTGCAGCTGCGGTCGAATTTGGAGATCTTGCGGAAGAAGCTGGTCAGCCCTCTCGTCAGGAGCAATGACTCGAGTACTCTCAGCGTAGAAGAGCAGCTAAGGGGTTTGGACAACACTTACCAGAGTCTACGGGCGACGCGACAGGCTCAAAAAGCACGAATATACGACTTGATCCACGAGGGAGCCATGGGAACACGACGGACGACTATTACACGAGGGGAAGAGGCCCATGGTATTGAGGACCGGTGATGGTCTTTCCGGGTAAGGAGGTTTGATTTTGGGTCACCAGGAGTTTACAAGAGGGACGCTGTACACGGCAAAGCATACAGGATGCTCGGGACCGACTGCATGGAGGCTGCATATCTATTCACGACATGTAGTTGAACTACCACGACAGGATAAGTAAAGTCTTGAACCAAGATATCATCATACCAATAATGACCAGAACACTGTGTGCATGTGGTTCGTGACGGTTTGTTGACGAGTACAAAGCATTTGGCCATGCTTTTTCTCGTTTCCTTGATATCGGATCAGCCTTCTTAGGTAGGTAGGGACGGGAGCTTGCAACACATCTTTCTCAGTCATCACATCTCGATCGCAGGCAGAGTTTCGGTTGATTTTCAGGCCCATCGTTTGTCGTCTGCAGATGGCGCGGATCTTGACGGACCCACAGAGGCTCTTTGATCCTGTCAAGCTTTCCTCTGCCGTCTTCCATCAACACGGATTCTTCTATACAGCACGACTAGAGTCTACAGAAAGACGGCACAGCACATGGGCACAAGAACAGCCCTGATTTGCGAAGACGGATCTGCAGGGTTGGCCTCGATTTCAAAGCGTCAGGAAAATGAAGCCAAGGCCAGAGCCATTCTGTTTCGGGGCTGTGCAAAGGCCCCATCGCTGGCAAGATTGGCAGAAACCAGCCCACTGACATCACAAGCAAGCTCAAGCAAGCGACCAGCCTGTGTCCGCCTTTTGGTCCTGCATTAAACCCTCCTTTCTGCTCTTGTCGATGATGGCATATCTCTCGAAATTTCCCTGATCAACCACAGACTGCCATCAGCCACACCACACTCGACCGCAGCGATCACCTTGGCGCGCCGTTCCTGCTATAGCCAATCTGCTGCAACATCTTCCAGCCTCCAGTGCCGCTGCTTTTGTCGGTACAATCCTTGGTCGCCGGAAACCCTTCTCCAGGCCAAGCGCAATCTCTCCCTTCCCTCTCTCCAACAGAGTTGCGGTCCACAACACTATGCGTGAGTCTGCTTCTCATCCTCCCATGGCAGTGCACGCAGTCAATCTCTGCTGTTGTTTCCTCAAGCCGTAGAGCTCCGTGCTCCACGAACGCCTTATCTGCACCATTCCCCCCGCGCCTTATGGAGACCGCAAGACTGACCATGGGCCAATCGCATACAGCTATCAACTCGCATTTCAAGCAGCAGTTCCGCAGCGTCGGTCGCCCTGGAAGCGGAAAGTTCCCGGACAGAAGAGAATCCGGCAATATCATGGACGAGACGGCAGACGAGACCACCCCGCTGGTCAATGGACACAGTTCGCGGCTGAATAGCGTCACCTCGATACTGCACAGGTCCGACGGTACACCATTGTGGGAAGACGAGAGACCATATATCAAGTGGCCGGCATACGTTCTGCACAAGGCCTGGCAAGTGCTGGCAAGCAATTATGTCAATGTATTCCTTGTCTTCGTCCCCGTCGGTATCATCCTCGGCATGACCGGCGCAAACCCTACCGCCGTCTTCATCGTCAACTTCTTCGCAATTATACCCCTGGCAGCTCTGCTTAGCTTTGCCACGGAAGAGATCAGTGCCAAGCTGGGTCAGACCTTGGGCGGTCTTATGAACGCAACCTTTGGCAACGCAGTCGAGCTCATCGTAAGTACTCACCCGAGAGATGCACCTCCCCTACGATTGCCTAACATATATGTCAGGTCTCCATTGTCGCGCTCAGAGATGGCGAGATCCGCATTGTGCAAGCAAGCATGCTTGGCTCCATTCTGTCCAACATCCTTCTCGTTCTAGGCTGCTGCTTCATCGCCGGCGGCTACAACCGCCAAGAACAGAGCTTCAACTCGACTGTCGCCAGCACCATGTCTTCCCTCATGGCTGTCGCCTCCGCATCCCTCATCATCCCCGCTACCCTATACGCCGCTCTCGCCAGCTCAAAGTCCTCGTCGGACGACAACATCCTCATCCTGTCCCACGGCACCGCCATCATCCTGCTAATCCTCTACGTCCTCTATCTCTTCTTCCAACTGAAGAGTCACGCCAATCTCTTCGACGAAGAAGGCGCGGGCGAGGATGACGAGGAAGGTGAAGGTCATCAGGAAGGCCAGATTTTATCGCCGTACTCCGCGACCGTCGTCCTTATCCTCATCACCGTCCTCGTTTCCATCTGCGCCGACTACCTCGTCGGTAGCATTGGCTCTATCGTCGAATCCACTGGCATCTCCAAGACCTTCATTGGTCTTGTTCTCATCCCAATCGTTGGCAACGCCGCAGAGCATGTCACCGCTGTCGTCGTCGCTTACAAGAACAAAATGGACCTGGCTATTGGTGTGGCAATCGGTTCATCGATGCAGATCGCCCTCTTCGTCACGCCTTTCCTCGTCCTTCTCGGCTGGGCTATGGGCCAGCCTATGACGCTACACTTTCAGATGTTTGAAACAGTCGTCTTTTTCCTTTCCGTTCTGGTCGTCAACTATCTGATCCAAGATGGCAAGTCCAACTACCTCGAAGGCGCCATGTGCATCGGAATGTATGCCATCATTGCCACTGCATTTTTCGTGTACCCAGACGATGCCGGCGACAGCCCTGGCATGTTCTTTGGACCTGGAAAGTGATCCGGTCGAGGATTCTGGTCAAACGCCTCGATATCGGGCTAGTGGCGAAAGATGCCAGCACAAAGACGAGCGACGTCTGCAGGCTCAGCACAGTCGCTACACCACTCACCATTACGCTTCACTTTTGTACTCTTTATCCTGAATTTGATCTTTTCGCAATACCTATTCGGGCGATGCTCGAGCGTCAAGGAAACGGAGGTGGTCCTATGCGTGTAGTAGCACTAGTAGAAGCAGATCCTGAGCTTAACTCGGGATAGCAAGATTTCGTTGTATCAGCACCAGACCTGGCAAGTTTCTTTGGTAGGGTACGGAAGGGGCAAGGGGGGATTTCTTGTAGATACCACATTCGTCGAGTCTCTATCGGAGCGGGAATGAAAAGTCAATTGAACACTGACTCGTCGTGTCATTTGTCTTCGTACTGACAAAGCACTTGGATAGAGCGGGTTTCCTCGGCCGTTATGTCTCCTAGTCTTGTTAACGATCGATACTAGGGCCTTTGCCACGCACCACCGCAGAGTCTGATTTCAACTTACACGCATATATAAGTTCTCGCAAATACATATGGACATTTATTTGTCTTCGTACTGACAAAGCACTTGGATAGAGCGGGTTTCCTCGGCCGTCATGTCTCCTAGTCTTGTTAACGATCGATACTAGGGCCTTTGCCACGCACCACCGCAGAGTCTGATTTCAACTTACACGCATATATAAGTTCTCGCAAATACATATGGACATTTATTTGTCTTCGTACTGACAAAGCACTTGGATAGAGCGGGTTTCCTCGGCCGTCATGTCTCCTGGTCTTGTTGACGATCGATGCTAGGGCCTTTGCCACGCACCACCGCAGAGTCTGATTTCAACTTACACGCATATATAAGTTCTCGCAAATACATATGGACATTTATTTGTCTTCGTACTGACAAAGCACTTGGATAGAGCGGGTTTCCTCGGCCGTTATGTCTCCTGGTCTTGTTGACGATCGATGCTGGGGCCTTTGCCACGCACCACCGCAGAGTCTGACTTCAATTCACACGCACATATAAGTTCTCGCAAATACACATGGACATTCAGCATGAAACTTTGATTCGCGACACCAACTTCTTTCTAACGAGCCTGCTCAAACCACAACCCATCCCGCCACCACACAACCCCTACCACGCAATCACTACTATAGTGCCACCCGATCAATAAAATACTCCGCCGCCGTCGATCCGCCTAGGCGAAAGAGCTGGTGCCTCCCCGGGGGGAGATCAAACGTCCCCTCACAGTAGAAACGGCCATTGCTCTCCCTCCTGACCACTCTACCCTGGAGAACCCTGCCCGTGGTCGAGTCGTTCTCGATCGAGATCAGCGACCGGAAGGCGGTGCCAGGCGGCAGACCCTGAAGGCTACCCTGGTCCATTTGACGCCAGCTTCGCGTGTAGAACTGCGGGTCCATGAAGAGGGGCCGGCGCGGGACGCTGGGCATGTTGTTCGTGATGGGTCGCTGGGTCAAGGGGGGTTGGCCGACTCGCAAGCCGCGGAACCCACGCATCTCCTCTTCTGTTGGGCAGTGTTGCGCTGTGACAAGCGCGAAGAGGGTGGTGAGGGTGATGAGGAAGGCGGCGAGGAACTTCATGTTGGATGATTGGTACCTTTGATTGTTTGGATGGTGGAGGTGTGTGATGGGAGAGAGACTTGGGATGAAGGGGACTGGACGGGCTTTTATGTACCCTGCCTTGTCACCTTTGACCTTCCATCGTCTGTCTGTTCTTCTCGAAGTGTCGTGATGGATTGGCACCCTACGTTCCTCCGAGACAGTGTGCATGCCTCGAACTCGGGCTGTTCAGGCGCAGAACTATTTGAGACCATACCCTACCACGACTGTCAATACCATCTCTTCACGAGACGGCTGTGATTGACGTTTCACAAAGTGTCTCATGCCTATATCAAGAATAGAACTCGAATGGAAGAGTCTATGCATAAGCAGCAACCCTGCCTTGAGGGCGCTATACGATGCTGTTATAGGGCTTCTTAGTCGTATAGGGTACTGTTTCGGCGGGACATGGGTAATTAGTAATGGGTTTCTAGAAACGTGGCCTGAGACGAAAAGGTCAAGATCTCGCTATGAAGTCCGCAGCTAGGGAGACGCTGTTCCGCCAAGCCGGTCCCCCACGTGATCGACAGGTGTTGTGACGCCGCCTCGCAGTATTGCAGACGTCGCTGCGCATCTTCCCTTCCACCACGTTCACGTGGACAACATATGTTTGACATCCATCGGTGCAGCTGAATGAGCCCCCGGGTAAGGTCTCCTGCCTCCCTGAACGAATTCTTCGTGGACCTGGTCACCGCACGGTCATGGAAATTTGTTGCTATTTTCGATACCTGCACACATGCCAGTGCACGTACAGGCCCCGGTATTGCCTGGTTTATGAGGCATCATTTCCTAAGGACACGAAAAATCGTGCCCTTCCAGACACCCTGCAATCTTGTGGCAGCACCGCAGCCCTCGCGAGCAAAAATAGGTCTGGGCCCATGAAACATTGTTATGTATCTAAGGGCAGGAATGAGCCCATGCTGAGAGGTTGAAACGACACACGGTATTGGATAATGACGGACATAATATTCCATATAAATATACGTCCTGCCAGTGCCTCTACAACATAATTCATCTCATCAAATCATCAACTCATCAACTCATCAACAAAGACTACCTTTACACAATCTCGTCAAAATGAAGGTCCTTATCGCAGCCTCAATCCTGTAAGCAAAGCAAGGCGACTTGCATGGAATACCTACTAAGAACCTTCCTAGTGCCGTTGTCGCACCGGTCCTCGGTGCTGGCCCCCCCACTCCCAAGGGAAGCAACAAGCAATGGACACCAGCGCCAGGCGAGAAGGTGTTGCCACTCAAGGCGCGGTTCGTCTTACAACCTGGCCAAAAGCAGCCTACCATCACCCTGTATGACAACGCAGGAAAGGAAGTCCTCGGACAAGACAAGGGGTCCATTCGCGATGCGTGGTGGTCCCAATGCCAATGCGAAATTGGCGCCAACGATGCTGCTCACTACAACACCTGGCTCACGCAGCAAACTTGCCTTGAGGCTGGATACAACTACCACCAAAGCGGCAATGTAAGTTGTCTGCCCACGTTGCATCGACCTTGCTCACCTGAGCTCGAGTGGCACAAGTCTGTCCAGGCTCTTTCTTTTGCTAATCTCTCTGCAGTGTTTCAATAACGCCGGCATGTGGATCGTCGGCAGTGCGTGGTGGGATGACTGTCAAGTCACAGCGGCCAGAGGCTTCACCGACTACAGAGAGAAGTTGGGACTCTTCGGTCGGCACACAGGCGAGTTTGAGCCATACCTGCACAAGGAGAGCCCAATCAGCGTCTCCGGCACCTGCTGGGGCAAGAAGTAAAAGGGAGAACATCCGCCGTGAGGCGAACCCAGCCGCTGATGACACCATTCGGTCGAGTGTGCTTCTGAGTCTTTGTTGTAGTCTTCCGCATAAATCAAAACACCTGTACTTTGATCACTGTCTTACTATGGTTGTGCAGCTTCTCACTTGTCGTGTACATGACTTATGTGCGTCTATACAGTCCAGGGCTTCTTATACTGCAAACTGACCACCACGACGCTTTGCAGTCTGGGACGAGGTTGGGGAAAAATCGCAACTATCTTACGCATACTGCTCCAGTACATTGAAGTGAGCCAGAGCCGATAAGCCATGCGGTAGGCTGTGTGGGTGGCAATTATTCTAGATGCCCATGCGCTGCTGCAGCAGATCACGATCGGACTACCTGGACGTGAAGGGAGATCAGTTCGAACGAGAACAATAAGCACCAACATGTGGCAGATATCCCGAAGCTCCACAGGGATCGATCAGATTGGAAATTGCCAGACAAGGCTATACGGCATGGACATTCTCCGAGGTTGTTCTTGTGTACGACAGGTCGCGGTACTGCTCGGGTGCGGCACAGCGTGTGTGCTTATCGCTTTGTAATCCGTGCCTCAGGCTGCGACTCTAATCGGAAGCTTCGCGATAGATGAAGTTAAGATAGTAGACATTCTCATATCGGAACACAAGCGAAGTCCATGTGTCCGGTGTTCGTGCGGCTGCGAATGCCCCGACCGGCTGATCTTTCCTTTCCTGCCATGAAGCAGCGCTGCACATCTCGGTCAAATCCGTATATGACGTGGGAGCCCTGAACCTTGCTGCAGCATTCCGCCCGAGGATCGCTCATGTTTCTAACTTGCTTAGTGAACATGTGACTGCCTTCTTCTCGAGAGAAACCCCATATGGTGCGACCGACAACGACGTGCTTCACTTCCTTCTTTCTCACATCCACTCTCATCCGACCTACTCTCAGTCAACTTCTCCTCCAAGCACAACAGCAACCCATCTGCCCCACCATCCGCACCATCCGCACCACAGCCACCATGTCGTCGGCGACCAGCTTCTACGATTTCAAAACCAAAGACAGTATGTCCTGCCCTTCCCACTCTCCAACCATCCACTGACCCACCGACACAGAGAAAGGACAACCCTTCCCGCTCTCCTCCCTCAAAGGCAAAGTCGTCCTTGTCGTCAACACAGCCAGCAAATGCGGCTTCACGCCGCAATTCGCGGGTCTGGAAACCCTGTACAAGGATCTGAAGAAGGCGTACCCGGACGACTTTGAGATCCTCGGTTTCCCCTGCAACCAGTTCGCGGGCCAGGACCCGGGGTCCGACGCCGACATCCAGTCCTTCTGCCAGCTCAACTACGGCGTCACGTTCCCCGTCCTCGCCAAGACGGATGTCAACGGCGACAAGGCCGAGCCCGTGTGGGAGTGGATGAAGGGCGAGAAGCCCGGTCTCATGGGCTTGAAGAGGATAAAGTGGAATTTCGAGAAGTTTCTGATCGGCAAGGATGGAAAGGTCAAGGGGAGGTGGGCGAGCACGACGGACCCGACGGCTTTGAAGGCTCCGATTGAGGAGGAATTGAAGAAGGCGGGCGTGAACAAGGTGGATAGCCCGCAGATCGGGAAGTAGAAGCTTCCGGTCGACAAGGGCATGAGGAGATGAAAGATTGCTTTTAAGATAGATATCCCGGTAGTTCAAGCAACATGGTACATGATCTCGAGGCACGTGCTTAGATGGTGGTGACGCGTATTGATTGGTCGTAAAAGACATAGACTATGAATCGCTAATATCAAATATCACTTCGGTTCTCCGACCTCGGTATTAATTCAAGCGAACATAGTGGCCTGAAACTACTGTTAGTATATGACCATGTGCGAAGACAAGTGCAAAACTCACCGGGAAACTGTCCTTGCTTGCCACGCATCTTTCCGGTCCACCACTCGTTATCGTTGGCTGTTCGGTGAATGATCTCAATGACATCTCCTGTCGTGAAACTCAAGTCACCCTCTGCCTGCGCCTCATAGTCATACAGTGCCGTCACGGTTTCCACAGCTGGTGCACCACTCAATCGTGAGGGCTTTGGCTTCGGTGGCGGAGGTGCAGCTTTCCCTATCGTGCTGAATCTGCTTGTACTGCCAAGCGATGGGCTGCCATTTGACAGTGTGGGCGACGAGACGCCATTCAACTTGGGGCTGTACGGTGGTGGCCCCTCCGTGGAAGATCCTCCTGTGACGTTGTATTCGATCGCAGCGGGCTTGCTTGCACTGGGTCCAGCTTCAAGAAGCTTGCCCTGACTGTACTTGCTGAGGGGGCGACCGAGACCTTTGGTCTTGAAATGTGTGATCGCAAGCTTTTCTGCCTGTTGCTGAATGTCACCACGCTTCTCCTCGAAAGCGGCCTCAATGTCAAGCGTGAGGTTGAAATAGCCAATATCAATGGCTTGCATGCGCTCATGTAATGTGTAGAAGACATTGAGCTGCATGTAGTAGAACGATTGGAACAGAGGTCTGATAAACTCCCTCTCCAGCCGGAACAGTTGAGGCAACTCGTTCTTGAGGAGCGTGTTGAAGTATTCATACTCCTGTGTGGCCAGTTCGACATCGTTCTCCGCACGATACAAAGCCTTCTCTGTTTTGAGATCCTTTTCCGGCTTGTCTTGCAGCTTCTTGAGGTTGGCTCGATGTCGGTCGTAGTCAAGCTGCTTGTGGTCTCGCTTCACTGCCGCTTTCCGTACTTGTTTGATAATTTCCAGGAGCTCATCAGCGGGTTTCACTATCCGTGATTCTATCATTTCGAGTTCCGGTTGGAGAGACACCTTTAGTTCATTGACAATCTTCTGGTATTCTTCGCACGCCTCAATGCCCTCAGGGTTACCGTCCACCACAAAAGAGTCTGGATCTGACATGCGACCAGAGATGGGCTGGTAGATCTCGGCGCATGCTTTGGCAAACTCAATCTGGTGGTCAAGCATGCCATTGATAGCCTGGAAGTATCTTCTCTAGTCAGTCCCGTGTCCCTCTGTTTGCGCCATAGACCTACTTTTTCGACTCCTCATGCAGCTTCTTCGTCTCTGTCTCCAACTCGTCGAAACGACGTTCTGCATCAAGGTATACCGCATCCTTGGTAATCTCTCCCATGTTGAATCTTTGCTTGAATGTTTGCGGGGCTCTGTTAAACCCCTTTGAGAAACCTTTCCACGACATGCTGGGCAGATATGCGTTGACCTTCGGCGACTCTATTGCTTGAGGTTGATGTGATAGTGTCCAGAATCAGGTTGATGTGGGTAAATGGTGTGTGTGCCCAGGCAGCTGGTTATATTGAGGCTGCGCAGAGACAACCTGCTTGGCCAGATCCTGCCCCAAATGCTGGTCTCCGGGAGGGGGCGGCAGGAATAATCTAGTCTTCTGGAGGAATGTTCAGGCCGAGCACTGTGAAGGAAATGTGATATTCGACCAATTACTATTACTACTGTGGTTGTTCAGGGACTGTATGTGAGGAAAGAAGTAGATCTGGTAGCTGACATGTGGGCTGTTGGTCAAGCGAAACCCGAAGATACGTCACCGCCAAGGCCGACCTCTCGACGGAAACTTCACTCCCGGCGTGGTGGTCAAAGCGTCAAGCATCTGGAATTAATGATCCCAAGAACTCTAGTCGAGCTTCATGGAACTAAAATTTCGAGCACCTATCATACACCACACATAATGTCGAACGTAGCACCACTAGCAGCACGCCAGGCACTGCGCCGGTGCTCTCGACGGCTGTCTACCACAAATGGACTCGCCCGTCAAGCTCCACGAGCTATCGCCTCTCCGTCACCAAGAAATCGCCGCACATATGTATCAGAGACTGGACCCAAGCAGGCCACGGTCAACATCGAGCAGACTATTCGCGAAGACCAGAAGAACTTTGTAGCACAGACTGGACTCCGACCTAAGGATGCGACGATGCCTTCGACCGGCATGGACGCCGATGTCATGCTTTCCCCAACTGCTGGAATCCTGAAGCAAGCCACAGTCATGGACGAAGGGACACGACCGATCTACCTCGACATGCAAGCGACAACACCGACCGACCCGCGCGTACTAGATGCTATGCTTCCATACATGACAGGACAATATGGCAACCCACACAGCCGGACACACGCTTACGGGTGGGAGACGGACAAGGCAGTAGAGGCGGCAAGGAAGCATGTTGCTGACCTTATCGGGGCCGATCCAAAAGAGATTATCTTCACATCTGGTGCGACCGAATCGAATAACATGTCTATCAAGGGTGTGGCGAGATTCTTCAAGAAGGGTGGAAAGAAGAACCATATCATCACTTGTCAGACAGAGCACAAATGCGTGCTGGATTCGTGCAGGCATTTGCAAGAGGAGGGTTTCGACGTCACATACCTGAACGTCGGCGAAGATGGACGGATCAGCATGGAGGAGCTAGAGCAGGCCATGCGACCGGATACCATGCTTGTCAGCATAATGACAGTGAACAACGAGATCGGTGTTGTTCAGCCTGTGGACGAGATCGGTCAGCTTTGCCGCAAGAAGAAGGTCTTCTTTCACAGCGATGCCGCACAAGCCGTTGGCAAGATCCCAGTCGACGTCAACAAGATGAACGTAGACCTGATGTCGCTATCTGGACACAAAATCTACGGACCCAAGGGTGTAGGAGCCTGCTACGTGCGCCGTCGCCCACGCGTGCGTATTGATCCACTGATCTCTGGTGGTGGACAAGAGCGTGGTCTCCGCAGCGGTACACTTCCAGCGCCACTTGCTATTGGATTCGGCGAAGCAGCCCGCATCGCAAAGGAAGAGCTTGAGGTAAGCCCTTTTCCCCTCCCCCCTCCACTACACTATGATTATACGCTTTATACATGCATGGCTTTCTGAGCAGACGCCGTGACACGTGTCGACCAAGATATGCTGTAACACAGCAGGGGTTATGACTTTTTCTCCCCTATACACTTCTGTGCTTCGCTCGTTCCTTGAGCTCACGATCTGACTTGCCAAACAGTACGACTCCAAGCGCGTCACAGCCCTTGCCGATCGCCTCTCCTCCGGTCTTCTTGCTATGGAGCACACATCTCTAAATGGGTCTGCAGCCCATCGTTACCCAGGCTGCGTGAACGTCTCCTTTGCCTACGTTGAGGGTGAGTCCCTCTTGATGGCGCTGAAGGACATCGCGCTGTCCTCGGGATCAGCATGCACATCTGCTTCGCTCGAGCCAAGCTACGTCCTTCGTGCCCTAGGAAACTCGGATGAGAGTGCGCATAGCAGCATCCGATTCGGTATCGGAAGATTCACGTCAGAGGAGGAGATCGATTATGTGCTCAAGGCGGTACAGGAGCGAGTCACGTTTCTGAGAGAGCTGAGTCCGCTTTGGGAGCTTGTACAGGAGGGAGTCGACTTGAACACCATCGAGTGGAGTCAGCACTAGTCGCACAGGGGTAACGGGACTGGGTGAGGTGTTTGAAAGAATGCAATGTGGAAACGACAGTATCGAAAGAGTGTACTTTAGGCGACCTTGAATGAATGTACAGAACCTTTGCGCCAATATTGCAATGAACATAATAGGTCTAGGCCTCGTACGGATAGGAGGACATGTATCATACTTCTCTTGACGTGTGTCATTGAAGCATATGGTTGCTTTGAACCTCGTCGGATATGTAGAGCAATCAGACTTTTACGCTCAGATCACGTGGGTAGAGCTATGCCCTCTCATGCATACCATGAGATTTGACATAGCGCCCTGCAGGATCGGTGGCGCGCGGTGGAAGCCACTCGGGCATTCATGCTTCGACACCTGCTAGACCACGTTGCAAAACGCTTATGGAGGCGTTATGTGACCTCAATCCAGCGTGGTCTCGGGTGTAGTCAATGTTTGCAGTCACGTGTGTGGAGAGCCAGCACATAGAAAAGTCGCACGCGTGACACTATGTACTGAGCAGGTCATGTGGAAGACTGACGAACATCGCTTTTTGCGTAACAACTATCAAAATGGCAACATGATATTTGACCTCAGTATCAACGCTTGTAAATCCAATGAACGCTCAAAAAAGACTGCTTTGTGAACCGAAATCACCAGGCCCGCAGCCTGCTTGCTCATCGTGGGTATCCTCATGTCCACTGACACTCTCTTCCTCGTCCTCCGAAGCCGGTAGTCTGGCTCTGCCGATGCGTCTCCTGCATCGCTGACGGGTCCCTTGGGGCTAGTCTCGGATGCTGAGAGCCCTGGGGAGTGAGACGTCTTGGGATTCTTTTCCCTGCCTGCCAGATGTGGGGGTTCGCACGGATCGAGGGTGAACATCTACAATGATCCGGCGCATTGCTTTGTACTTCATTCTCGCAGTCGTTCCTTCAGCCCAGAGATCGTCGAGAGACAGCTTCTGCAAGAGCCTGCGTGCGTGCAATGTCTCCTCGCGAGCTCAATCTACGTTGCTATTCACTTGTCAGTATACATGGTGTCGGGAACGTTTGGTCCATCTCACCTCTGTTCTCGACGTGGATGCCTTTCGTGCGGTCTCAGCGACAGTGCTGTTTCCCTTCTTCTTCCGGCTCTTATTCACGCGTCCAGTGTCCCTGACGCTGGTCGCTGGGCTTGCCACCTCGTCTACCGCGTTGTAGCCGTGCACTCTGCGCATGTGGTCCATCAGATTGTAGTGGCGTGGGAAACCATGACCCGGTTGCGCACGATCACAGTCGGGGTAGTGGCAGAGATTTGGGCGTTCGCCATGGCCGTGAAGACCGTGAGCTTCACGCTCATGGCGCAGCAGACAAGCAGTTGAGGAGAATTGCTGCTCACTGCAAAGAGTGTTTCTGCAACGGAAGGGCTTGATGTGGGAGTCGATGTACTTGCTGTGGCGTCACGTCAGTGATGTTCAGGTATCAACATGAAAGAAAAACTCACTCGTAATTGCACTTTAGCTTCGTGGGCTTGTGAGTGCAGTCGTTGAATGGACAGTAGTAGTGGCCATCGGCTTTGGGCTTCGTGGCATAGTGTGGGTGAGTGCGGAAGCGTCCCTCTTTGTCCGGTAACGACTTCCCGGTCGGAGCAACAGAGCTCTGACATGGAGCTCGTGGGTGTGGTTGAGACGTCTTGCGCTCAGCCGCGGGCCGCAAAGCTGGCCAGCCATGTTGTGTTGTCGGGTCGACTTCACGACGGGCTTGATCATGGTTGAGCGCGACGGGGAACTCATAGAAGCCCTGAGATTGTCCATATAGATCGGAAGATACCACCATAGGAGTAAATGTCGATGGTTCGAATGTCTCCACACTTCCGTGGTCGGCAGTCGCCAACGGGACGGGTGGCGATGTATCTGCGGTACTTCCCCAGAAAGGTCCAGCAAACTCAATGTTAGATCCAGCAGAGAAGGGCTCAGACTTGATGCTGAGGGTTTCCGGATTGTATCCAAGGTTGGAGCTGCCGTACGATAGAGCAGAAGGCTCTACGATCGCAGCATCATCTGCAGTGCGCCCCGGTTGGGAAACCATGGAGAGACCGGAAGTTGCGGACATCTTCCGTGCCTCAGGTTCTCCAGCGGATGACTTACAGTAATGTGTGTCAAATAGGACACTGTCAGCATACGCTGATGGACCCACAACGGGTATCCGTGATGATCCTGGTGATATATCTGGTCCTGGGTTTGGCCATCCATAATAAGTTTCTGGGATGAGTTGAGGGTAGGAAGTCCATGACGGAGCACAATCCGGGACGAAAGCAACTGGTAACGGATCAGATACCGTTGTTGCATGGGTGGGAAAGCCAGCGTAGTTGTTCCAGGCATGAGCAGCCGGTGGGGGCACTGAAGCTGATGATCCGGTATGAACTGGGTTGTCCGATGATGATTCCGGGAGGTCATTGATAGCCCAAGACATATCCTCGGAGCAGTAAGAATCCCAGTCAAGTGATTGAGATCCACGAAACGACTCGGGTGAGTCCGGAGGTGATAGGGATGACAATGATTCCTGAGCAGGTTCACTCCAGAGATCGCAGAAATCCTGGAACGAAGCAAGAGACAAGGCGTCTGATTGTGTAGGGGAGAAAAGGAACTCGCTAAAAGAAACATATTAGTACAAGAACAATGAACAATTGAGGGCAGGTCATATTGGAGAAGAGCAGGGCGGAGATATCCTGAGCAATATTAGCAATATGTACAGAGTGAAAACGATTTCTTGAACAGACCAGGAGGGCTGGTATGGATAGATTTTCCAGGTTCCGATCAGTCCAAGCAGTCCAGCATTTCGACCCGCCTAGGGAGGGTTAAGAGAGCCGACGACAACGCTGTGAAGTGGCCGTCTAATCGAGACTATACATCCGCATATTTAGAGCTTCCAGGTAGTAAGGGTCGATGTGATGATTTCCATCCTGGAAGAAGATCTGGTAGACACCAAACCGCAAGCGACGGTCAACGCGCCTCGCTGAGACGCGGGATCTTGTTTGCATCAAGTGAGAGATCCTGGAAGATGTTGTAAGAATACGTCCTGGAATTTGACCTTTTTGTCCTGGGGATGCACGATTAAGATCCTTGTTTGATGAAAGAGTGTCCTGATTCCGGAATGTGTAGGAAACAACAGCAGACAAGCTAGCGATTGAAAGGCTGAGCAGCATGCTAGTCGATGGTAACATATCCTGGGATCCCCTGGAGCTACAAATCACATAAGTCGTCGTAGAGCACACATGTATACCTACCTTCACATAAGCTTGCCCGGACGGGGCGAAGCATCCATTGTGCATTGTATCCTGGATATGTATGGCCTGGTCCATGGAAGATCCTTGTCCTGGGGGATGGTCCTTGGAAAACGATCCTGGAAATGGAGTGGATCCGGTCCAGCTCCGTCCTGATTCTCCAATATGCTGCAAAACAAAACAAAAGACATGTCATTAGACACACGTCGACACATTTAGATGTCGACGTTGCTCGAGCTTTCGCAAGAGAGTCATGGGATAGAAGGGTATAGTACCTGTTATCAAGAGAGTCCTCGCGGTTGCGAAATGTCATCCTGGTAGGGTCCGGGAAAAAATCCTGGGATAGTCTAATTGTGTTTATTTGTGATCCTGGAATACGGTCCTGGTATAGATAATTGATCCAGATGAAGAGCAATCGTTGACAGACGATAGTCACTACGCGTTGAAAGATGCAGAAAAGTATTGAGGAAGTAAGAAGGGAGGGGAGAGAGGAGAGATGAGCTGATAAAATGGGGGGGCAGGGCGCAGGAGTCATCACACCCACGAGCCAGAAACTTGGAAGTGGGGACACCCAACAAATCACAGCCCTCACGGAGAAATTGCTGGGTGCACCATGCTGCATTTCGTGATTCGCTCGCTTGAGGAAAATGGGCGGTGTAACCCACCACCAGAGCCGTCCCGAGTGATGGACAGGCACGCCGCCGATCGCTGGTATGGCACTTGAGTCGATAGTCAACAGAAGACATGTGCTGTTCGCCAACGCCATGCAGAAGTACTCTGTATACATGCTGTACTGCCACGTCGACATGCAGTATCATAGCGCCAAAGGATCATGATGAGGTTCTTCTGCAGCACCAAATTTTCCGGAGTGGCGACGTGGGGGCACATTGCAGGTGCACGTGGGCAACACGTGTGAAGATCACGTGAGTCTGACTAATCCTCGACATCTCTTGGCGCCATCTCTAACGACTCGACTCCTTTAACCGTTATCCCGACAACACGCCACAAACATCGATCTTGGATCATCATGCCCTCAATAGTCGAACAAAGACCCGCTGACACTGCGTCGGGAATTCCCAACCTCTCCGCTCGCTTGCCTAAGCTTACACCGCGGCGCACATCCAAGCAAGCCGAGGGACCTGCAAAGCCTAGACCCGAGACACCAGCTTTATTATCACCGCCACCAAGGGACTCTTTCACGTTTTCGAGACCCACAAGACGTATCCTGTCAAAGAGGGACCATGACGTCTTCCTTACCTCTCCGACACATGACTTGGTGACTTCGTTCGTCTTTACACTTTCCGAGGCGGCAGAGGACAGGTCAATCTCATCTGTCAAGTCGCTGGACTGTGATCCTATTATCACTGCACTCTTAAAGGTCCTTGATGAAGCAGAGGCTACAATCTCTGAATGTCCTCCACTTGACTCGGAAGGCTCACGCTTCGGTAACAAGGCTTTCCAAGATTTCATCGACAAGCTCGAATCCAGGCTCGAGTCATGGCATGAATTACTCCAGGTGCCAAAAGATGCTGTCAAAGAAGTATCCACATATCTCCACCAATCTTTTGGGAACCGAACAAGAATAGATTATGGTTCTGGACACGAGCTCAACTTCGCGGTCTGGTTGTTGTGCTTGAATCGACTTTCACTGCTACCACAATCCATCTTCCAGCAGGTCGCTCTGATAGTGTTCCCGCGATACTTCCGCCTCATGAGATCTATCCAGACAACTTACTATCTGGAACCTGCTGGATCACATGGTGTCTGGGGACTCGACGATTACCAATTTCTGCCTTTCCTGATAGGTGCAAGTCAGCTTCTACACCATCCACACATCAGACCCATGAGCATTCATCAAGCCATGGTTCTGGAAGAGTGCTCAAAGGACTATCTCTATCTGGACCAGGTAGCATTCGTCAACAGCGTCAAGAATGTCGAGGGTCTACGATGGCATAGCCCTATGCTGGACGATATTAGCTCGGCCAAAAATTGGATGAAGGTCGAGGCAGGTATGCGAAGGATGTTTTTGGCGGAGGTGCTGGGTAAATTGCCAGTGATGCAGCACTTTCTCTTTGGTGGCATCATCCAGCCAGCGGAGGGCATGAGCAAGGAGGAAGATTACGAGAGCGAAGCTACTGGAGGCGAGGGCGTTGTAATGACGGACGGAATGGTTCACAAGCACGCTGAGACCGGCTGGGGTGACTGCTGCGGTATACCTGTGCCAAGCAGTGTCGGTGCTATGCAGGAGATGAAGAAGCGAGGTGTCGACCAAGGACTGCGTAGGGTGCCTTTTGATTAGCCGGGGTTGATGTACCACAATATGCCGTACATGATAAGTCACGCTGCGAACAGTCCCTTGCCATATTCTGCTCCAAGTGTGATAATCGCGAACATCATGGCTGCCCCTGAGATGCCTGGAGCTGACTCGAAGCAAATCCGGGGTTCAGCCGAAGTGGACAACCTTCCTCAAGCTCGATTGCTGCGAACATAGCACAACCCAGCCCTGTCGACATTGACTGCACTGCTCCAACGCATCATCAGCACACTTGAATTGACTGTCTCAAGCCACTTTCGCCCCGTTGACCTCCCCCATTCTCCCCACCATCGGCCCTTGCGCTCATCCCGATCATGGATCCCTACTCCTCGGACTCGGAGCTCGTCAACATCCACACAGCGTTCCACCAATCCCAGTACCAATCCGTCATTGACTTTGACACCTCCTCCTTCTCCAGCTCCAACGCTCTCGCCGTGCGTCTCTTGCAATTCCGATCCCAGCTCGCACTAAAACAGTACTCGGACGCCCTCTCCTCCATCGCCTCCAACGAAGCCACTTCCGTCCCAGACCTGTCCGCGGCAAAACTACTCGCGACATACCTCTCCTCTCCGTCCCCCAAGAGTGTGACAGAAGCAGAAAAGCTTGCTGAGGAGAAAGGGGACAATCTAGGCGTGCAGATCCTCATTGGCACGCTGTTGGCGAGGGTAGGGGAATATGACAAGGCACTTGCGCTGCTCCGAAAGCATCAGGGGAGTTTGGATGCCGTGGCGCTGATCGTGCAGGTGTATCTCCTGCAGAACAGGACGGATTTGGCGGCCAAGGAGTGTAAATCTGCCCGAGGGTTTGCGCAGGATGCGCTGTTGGTGAATTTGGGGGAGGCGTGGGTCGGGATGAGGGAGGTAAGGCATCGACCCCTCTGTTCATGCTATAAATTCTTCCATGTCTCAGTGATTGCTGGCGTCTGGACATTTAAGAGCAGGAGAAGCCCGCACAATGGACTGAACCTTGGGGGTGTGAAATAAGTGCTAATGTGTCACAGGGCGGCGAGAAGTACCAACAATCCTTCTACGTCTTCGAAGAGCTCGCACAAGCTCCATCCACACAAGCACCCCAGTCTCTCGTCGCACAGGCAGTGTCGGAGCTGCATCTCGGCCGTCTGCCAGAAGCAGAGACGGCATTGCAGCAGGCCATCGGTCTGGACGCGGACAACGCAGACGCCCTTGCCAACCAAGCCGTGTTGAATACGATACTAGGCAAGACGGAAGAGGCGGACGCAGCGATCAAGAAGTTGCACGGCGCGGACACGACGCATCCTTTCTTGGAAGAAGTGGGGAAGAGAAAAGAGGCCTTTGACGCCGCGGCGGGGAAGTATACCCCGAAATTCGAGCCATAGATCAAAGAGAAGGAGATGGAGAGGGGTTATGAATATCAAGAATCATGATCTCGTAATTGTGCGATGTGTGCTATGTGTTACCTTGTTCGCATCTTCTGCATAGTGTCGAGAGCATTAGAATCTCAGCTTTGGCCCAATAAACACTAGCAGGAAACACGCGAGCCATAAACACCCAATGATGGCGTACAGCTTGACCCGTCCCCACCATCCTTGCCCTTCTGTCATCTTCCTCAGTGTGCCCATTCGTCGCTCTGCGCTCTCCATGCCCAGCGCATTCTTGTCCAACCCGCTCGCCGCCCGCTCGAGTATCGTCTTCTCCTCTTCCAGTGACTGCGAGAAGGATATATTCGATTGCTTCAGTGCCGACGCCAACGACACCAGTGAAGCTTTGATGGCTTCCTGCTCTTGTGATTGTGAAGTGAGGACTTGCTCGCGGCTTTGCAGGGAGGAATCGTTCTTTGGACGACCGTCGAAGAGAGCGGAAGTGTTGGCCGTGTCTGGCGCTAAGGATTGCTGCTTTCTCGCGCGCAATGAAGGCTCGGTAGACGTGGGGGCAGATGTTGGTGTAGGCGCTGCTGGCTGTGGTGTGCTCGTCCGGGGGTGGGCTTCCTCCTCTTCGTCGTCAGATGCGGTGTCGAGCTGGTCAAGCTCTATCAGGTGTCTGTTGAGCTGTTTGATCAAGTCGCGCTTGACTTGCAGGTCTGCGGAGAGGGATTGGCGTTGGGACGCGATCTTGATGGTGGAGAGGTCGTGTTCGAGGCGGAGGAGAAGGGTGCGAGCGTACTCGATGTTCTGGGTCGCCAATCAGCTTTTAGTAGAACATTGTGCTGTGAATAGAGTGCTGACAGCTCCTGTCTTACGTCTCAGGAAGACAGAGGTCCGCAATTCTGGCTCTGCTTGCTCTGATAGCACCAATGTCTCCAGGCGCGATAGCAGCCTGTCAAGGTCATGGAGACTGCTCTTCATAGCCGTGTCGGGTCCACGAGGGGATCGAGATGAAAGCATGGCGGCCATACTATGCGCATCTCTTTGGAGTGTATCATAAAAGTGTTTCGGCCATGGATGGTGCGGTTGTTTGTAAGGCAACCAAGGCGTTGCTTAGAGTTGTTCTTGATGGCTTCGACGACAAGACTCCACGCTTGCCGCAAGGGCCGAACCCTGACCACTCTCCTGGGATTTATCTCGCTTGCCTTTGCCTCGTTGCGAAAGTGGAGATGGTCGTTGCTTGTGTGATCATTTTTTTGCTGCATGCAGCGGTGAAGGAACGGAACGGGTCATTGTACGTCGGTCGAAGTGACCAATTCTGGACGGCGTGTGGAAGTGAGAACTCGTTCATCAAGCAGATTCGGCAAACAGATTCAACAAAACGAACGTATCATACATGGGTATTATCTAGCAGTTGAGATATAGATCTTGACCGCCTTTTCAGGAAACGCTAGCGAGAGAGGTAGTCAAATATCCAAGCGCCCCATGTCTCCTTCCTATGGTATCCCCGATGGTCGCCCGTGAGAGCATTCCTTCTATTGTGTGTCGTGCAAGTGTAACCCAACCAAGTATGCAGTTGCCAGACATGTCAGTAGTGACCTTGTCAACAGGTGAAAACAGATAGCCACCCATGTTTCCGAGACTCTTACAGCGCTCTCCTGAAAGATTGCTTTTCGGCCTGTGTTCGCTTAGGCTTTCCCCTGCTCCTGAACCCCATCATTATTTGTACAACCTGGCCGAAACGTGAACGCTTTCTATTTGCGAACAAAGGAAATTGTTTGTAAGATATGTCAGTGTTTTTGGCGACAGTGGTGTTCTTGGATCGATTAGGTGTTCCAAAGTCGACTCGTTCTTGTCGCCAGCGTCAATCCCCAAGTCGGCCCGGTCGTTGAGCGTTGAAATATTTCAGATCATCATTTAGCATGTTCTCATCAGCACGAGTGTTTGTTCTCTTCGGAAAGAGAGTCTCGCTATTGCCATCGTCCCGAGGATCCACCAGAGTAACCGGAGCGTCCATTGTTGTCGAACGAGCCAGAGTATCCACCCTGACTTGGATCGCCGTACTGGTCTGAAGGGTACATGCCGGGCTGCGAAGGGTATCCGGAGTCAGTACGGTATTGTCCTTGCGGGAACGACTGCTGGTATCCTCCAGAAACGGGCACATTGCCGTAAGAGAAGGGTTGTTGCTGGAAAGAGGTGTTTGCTGGGTTGATGGTGGACGAGCCAGCCTGACCTTGTTGGACGGTACCTTGAGGAAGCATACCTGGGCCTTGCGCAGAGGTCAAGCTAGGATCAAGTCGGGGAAGAGAAGAACTGCGGAAGGTGAAATCAGAGCTTCCTGGTGTCGAAGTGGGACCTCCCATGTAAGACCATCTGTTGGACCTCTGGGCGCTTTGCGCGCCGCCCATACGTGGTACTGCTCCTGGTGAGGTGTACGGCTCTGGTAATCCTGAGAACGAGCCACCTTGTTCATGTGTAAGAGGTCTTGCTGGAAGCTGGTAGCCTGGATATTGTCCCTCCTCGGATCGCTGTCGCTTAGAAGGTGATCTTGAGAGTTGACTGTAGGCTGATCCTGCTACCTGGCTTGAGCCGTACGACGAAGATGAACGACCTGAAGTCGCCTGTCTAGAAGGGCCTGCTGTCGGCTGAGAAGTGTAGGGATAGCTTCGCTTCCTGCTCGAGCTGTAAGGACGGTCAGCGGATTTCACAACTTGACTGGATAACCACATACCCTCCACCCATGGTTCTTGACTCTTTCCTCAGTCGCAGGCGCACACCTTGGTCAGCAAACGCCCTTGAAAGATGCGTTGACTCTTCGAGACCTGGGTACTCCTTCTGAGGGTGCACTGGTCAGTAGTCAGCTTTCACGCGTCGTCGGTGTATCTGGTCCGACTACATACCAGTGAAGACATCTGAGAGAATCGATCTGTGAAATGCGACTTGGAGTGTTTCCCTGCTCTGGTCAGTCTCTCGGCTTCAAAATGATTCCCCACAGTACACACTTTTGCAATTCGTACAGGCTGAACAGCAGTCTGTGCTCTCCCAGTCTCTTGACTGATACGTCACCGAACACGAAGAAGCCACCATCTGCAAATGGTCGCGTCAGCAATCTTGGACTTTCCGTCGAGCTTTCGTCGAGCATACCCTTGTTATCGATATCCTTCAACTTGTGGAGAGAAGACACCATAGATCCACACAAGCCCTTCTCGTCGGCCAGCGTCGGATCTGCGTACTGGGTGTCTGCTGGGACCAGACTACATGTCATGAACAGGTAAGGACTCTGCAGGAATTGTCTGCGCTAATTAGTCTCTTGCGTGACATTTGGCTTTGTCGCAAATTTCGAGATTGCTCACCTGATGGGATCTGCTGCTTCGCGAACGTTGACTTCGACGATGGGTGGAGGATCGATCGGCTTGCGGCCTGGCACAAACCTAGTCAGCGCCCCTTCTCTTCTCTTTCTGTCACGGATTGTACTCACTCTTCTCCTTGCCGTCTTGCGCTAATAGCGCATCTCTTGGCTGCTGGCGTATTTTGAGGTCATAGTCCTCGCTATAAGATGAAGGCATCAGCTGCTGCTCCTCCGAGGGCCAGAGACGCGTTGGCATGAATAGTACCGCCGTCATCCTGGAGATTTGCTCACCTTGCCAGCTGATAGTAGCTGGATTGCGACTGTTCGCCGTAACCCGGGTAGTAATAGTTCATAGGCGGGCACCAGCGGTGCGTCGCAGCGTCCGCGATGCTGTGCTGCTGGGGTGATCTCGGAGGTGTATGAATGCGCGAATCCTTGACTTCACTCCCTCTGTAGACTCGCGCTTCAGTGAACTGTTGCGAGGGAGTGGGTGGGGTTGGGTAAAAGTGCTGCTGTGGTGCGAGAATGATTGCGGTTGGTGCGGAAGTCTCTTCGACTGCCGCGTTTCGTTATGCGCTGTGTAGTGGTCGTTGGCGCGACTTGTTCCCTGATCGATCTGCGGTTCCGGGGACGGAGCGACTAAAGGAGAGTGGAGACCTGCAGCTTGCTTATCTATCCAAAATGCGCATGCGACACCAATTCGATACGCCAACGGAAGGGACAGTCAGGTATGAGAGATGTGCGCGCGCGAGAGAGAGTGAGAGAGGACGGAAAGACTAGTCGGATGACTAGGAGGGCGGATTGAATTCAGTGGGATGAAAAGGCTGCCTCGGCGGGGGGGGAGGAACGCGTCCAATCACCAGTGCGTCGGGCTCTGTAAGTACGTTCTCTCTCTCTCCAGTTAGTGTCCTTTGCTGGTGCCTGGATGATCTTCTGTCGGCAGTGTCGAAGAGGTGGTATGGTTCTCCTACGGTGATCGACAGAGCCGGGCTTTGTGAGGTCGAGAGATGGTATGTTTGTACCGTGGAAGACGCGAGTAAAGGTTGATTGTCAAAAAAGCTCCCGGGCCGGTGGATGAACTATGGTATTAAAGAAAGATTGGGCCGACGGATGAGCCAGTACCGGAGGTGGGATGCGAAACTGGAGTCGGTGTGATGTGGGCAGTCTCCGGCTGGGTCAGGGCGGGATCTAATTTCAGCAGGTCGACAGAGTCAATCGTGGATGAAACCGCGAGAGCAGTGAGCACGATCTGGTAGGCGCGATGGGTGGATAGAGTGGAAAAGGTTGCGGTGCGTGTGAGACCTTTTCTCGGGGGTTGATTTTTGGGTAGAGTCAGGATGGGTTGATGTAGAAAGACGCGGTTGGCGAATTGGAGGTCTGAGCGGGCTCTGCTGGGCAGCAAAGTGAGATTCGGGGGACCCCCTCTGTCTTTCGGTAGGGCAGTGAGGCTAGCGTGTTGGGACAAAGGTCAGTTTGGTCTCCAATTTGCGTCTCCCGCCGACGATTTGCCTAGTGTTCCACTGTTCGGGTCGTGTCGCAGACTCGGCACCTGGAGAGCTTGGGTGCGAATGCGGCGCGCTGTCAAATATGAGCAGGGCGCGCAATGCAATGTCGGCACAGTGAGACTGGACGTAGCTGACGACAAAGTGTCTCGGCGCAGGCGGTTGTGCGAGCGGTGGAGGCGAGAAGGGCGGATGGCCGTTGTGGTACCGTGTCTCGAATGCGCCGGAGAAGGTCGAGGTACAGTAGATGCGAGCAAAAGGGTTGCGACGGTGAGGCAGTTGGCAGCGGCGAAGATGGTTAATGGCAACAGGCTTTTTTTCGGCGCAGCAGTCAAGACATTCGACGGTGGGCGCGGGGGGTTGTGTGTGTGTGCAGCGACGGACGTTGACGTTGTGACGGCTTTGCACGACGGTTGAGGACCAGTTGGTGGTGGTGACTGGGCTGAGCAGTAGGTTTACGGGAGTTCTGGGACAAGGACACACGGACAGAGGACAGGGCTTTGTTACGTCGCGACCTGTTCTTTTTTGAGGACAAGCAAAGTCTAGATTAGGTGGGTGTGCGGGCGGGCGGCGGGCACAGGTTCATGCATGGTCGCCAGTCATGTTGCATGGGTTTAAGCTACAGACCCGAAGCCTTCATCAAGAGGATCTCCAGACTAGCCACGAGGTTGACCGCCTGTGAGGAAAATCATTTGGTGGTCGGGGACAGGGCCCGAGAGGAAAATAATGTCGTCCATGCCGGCACGTCGCCGGTTCGCTGCAAGTCCTTGCTTGGACGGGGAGCTAGGGCCATGACATGCATAGCGGGAAGGTCATGTGATTTAGCTGCATAATCCCGGCCAATGATGCACAAGATGTCTGCCGGCGCTTGACCTAACCAAGACGGTTCCCGGACGTTTACGGCTTTTTCAAACGTGCACGCTCGCTTTTTGAGTTGCGAACTTGTCCAAGCATTGCCCCTTCCGACTGGCTGGGACGATTCAGGAGATTGCAGATTCCATCATTGTGTCTCAGATGCATTTCCTCCGCGTTCCATGACTGCTTCATCAGCTGGGTCAGCTGGCCAGCGTAGCTAAATTCAGGACCGACTGGGCTGAACCGAAACTTTACAGCACACCAGCCTGATGTCAGTGCAATCCATTCACCAGAGCATGCATGGTCACGAGATGATGGAAGTCTATCTCAGGAAAATAAGATTAGCTGTCAAAAAAAAAAGATACTCCACAGGCTCGTCTCGTACCACCGTCCATTTTGTTTAACCCTCGTGGCAGCCAGGAGCACATGGCCCGCAATTAACGCAGCATTCATCCTCCAGAGGTTGGTGTGGACGAATAATGATTTGTCCGGGTAGCATCGTGCTGCGCGATTCGCGTTTGAAGATCACCCTCGAGACTATCCCCAAACGAGGAAGCCCTCACTACGGCTTTGCACATCACTCTCATATTCCTTGTTCGTCCGTGATGCTTTCGTTAGTGATAGTCCAGTAGGATCCAGGTCTGCACAACTTCTGCCCGGTCGTTGTGCTGCACAGACGAGGAGCAGGAGGAAACTTTCCCGACACGTTGCTGCGCTGATCTTGTTGCGCGGCATTTCTGATGTAGTCACTTCGGAGCTTTGATCCGGCTTGTGTTCGCGAGTGGGCAGCTGGGCTGTGGGAACAGCACGTGGCATCTTGGAGATCGTCTAGGGCTAGTCGCCATAGCAAGTCCGTTGGACACAGGACCTGCATATGATCGACCATCTCTGCATTCGTTTCCGGTAGAACTGCAATTTGCATTTGATTCCTCCATGGACATACTGCGAGACGGCATGAACGTTGTCCGACGGGATCGCTTCTAGCCTTTTGTCAAGAGACGGTCGACCGATGCTTTCCTTTCCGCGGTTCGGTAGAGGCGGCAGATCGCCGTAAGAAGAAAAACGATTCATCGACCACTTTTTCCTTCGTCAGCAGTGGGGCATCCGGCTCAGCGAGAGTGGGGCTTTGACCAGATGCAGACTGATGACTGACTAATAACAGCCGGACCTCACCTCTTTTGCTAGACCAGAATGTGTTTGCATCTGATGGCCCATCCGTATTCTTCCTCATCGTATTGTACATGCAATATCACCAAACCGATGGATGCCGCAAACCTATACGGATCTACGGACCAGGACCAATGGGCTTCCACCGTGACCAAACGGTCAAAACCAACCAGGAACCCTGGATACCATACCGTGAGAACCACGATCTGTATTTCATGCCAGCATTTAAGAGTTGAGGAGTACCCATTTTTGTTATCCTCAGTGACAATCGTTCGATTATCGAACAACATCACCTTCTTTGTTACCCCTCATGACATTCCAGTACAATAGCAACTACGAAACGGAATTTTTTAGCTCGTCTTCATATTTGTCACTTTGCCTCACAGAATCACCTACTTGCGTCATCTTCGGGACCTCCACATTACAATTTATCTCACACAACAAGCATGTACTAGCTGAAAAGCCGAGACACAGCAACTGCTGTACCATCTTTATGGAATTCCAGTCTCACAAGCAGCCCTCCCGTGTTCCACAAACGTCGAACGCAAGTCGCTCGTTTTTCTACGTTATGACTTTATCTGACAGGCAACGCCCTCATGTCTGGGAACTTCTGTCAACGTCGAACTGTGCCAACGATGAAGTCGTCATTGGCTTCTTCATCTCGAAACGTTGTGATTCGGCCGAACACTCCGTGCGATAAGCGTGTTTGGACAGCGACAAGGCTGATGCTCGACCGACAAGACTAGGCCCACAGAACGTCGGTACGACGTATTTTCTGGACCACACGGTCACAAGGCACAGGACCGGTACAGCTTTATGCCGGTAGACTCCGAGACGACAAGAAGTCTTGTCCTTAGACAAGCACATCTGGACACGGTCTCGCTGGAGACTCCTACACCCGAACGCACATCGCTAGGAGTCAATCCGCCGGAAGCGCATCATCCCGTACTCGCTCGATCGCAGTGAAGCAGAGTCGGAGATAGTCACCCTCTGGCGTGCCCTTGGGCTCCGATGTATAGCTATCGTTGGGTGTCATACCACGATCATCTGTGATGCTGGTCGTGAAGGTGCTCCATATCGCTGCCACAATACTCTTCATCTCTAGCATGGCTAGATTGCTGCCTATGCACATCCGACCACCACTGCTGAATGCCCAAAACCACCTAGCCTTCTCTCCCCCCGCGTCGAGATAGCCTTCTGCATCGAGCCACCTACTTGGCTGCCACGTTGCAGCATCAGGAAAGACTTGTTCATTTAGATGGAGTGACCAGGCTTGTGAAGTCACACGAACACCTGCCGGGATACCTTTGATACTGCTGCCAGGCGAACCAAGCTCTGCATTTTCCGGTGTGACCCGTGGCTGCATGCCTGGGATGGCCGCGTGCAGACGAAGTGACTCCATGACCACTGCATGTAAGAATGGTAGATTATCCAGATTCTTCAAGTCCAGTCTCCCATCCATGTTGCAGGACTGGTCTGTGATTTTCGTCGCAAGAAGTTCCCGTTGCAGTGCTTCTTGGACTGTGCGATTCTCTGGTTTCGACAGTTCCCAAGCGAGGTAGGTCAACGTGATTCCAGTAGTATCAAAGCCAGCCGCTACGTGGTCAAGTAGCTCTGAAGCGATCTCCAATCTCTCGTTCGTCCTTAATGGTGCATTTGGACTCTCTCCTTGACTCTTCTTGATCATAGTCCTCAACTGATCATACACCACCGCCTTATCCCCCTCCACCACTTCCCCTCCCTTCTCGGATTGCTTCCCAGCAGCATCGCACAGACCCATCACCCAATCCTCAATATTTTGATTAGCCTGATCCACCCACCTCGGCACCAGCCAATGTCTCACCCCCAACCTCCCTGCCCACCGCACCAAACCAGGTAGCTCCTGCGGCCAGAAGATGAACTCCTGCCTCGCCTTATAATCCATTACCCAAGCATGACACCTCTCCGGATCCCCGAGGAAGTCACTACCACAAGATAATCCGAAGATATACCCGGCCACAAAATCCATCGCCGCCCCGGAAAAGAGGGGATACATCTCCACATCCCCCGCCTGCTCCGCCACTCGCCCGAGTAGCGGGAGGAGTCTCTCCCCCAGCACCCTGCGTGTGACTGCCCTCAGCGTCCCAGACCCCAAGAGCGTCGACTTGGCGTACACGTTACTCAGCATCCTTTTCCGCGCGCCGTGCTCCGCTCGAGAAGAAGAGGAGAAAATGTTCGCCACGCCGTAGTTCCGGAACACGTCGTACCATGACCCTTTCTCGTAGCCGCCAGAGTAGATGGTGCGGATGCCGCCGTCGACGCAGTTGAGGCTGAGTTCGTTGGGGGCGAGACGGAGGATCGGGCCATGGAGGGCGTGGAGGGAGTGGATTGTGGCGTTGGGGGAGCCGCGGCGGCGGAGGTGGAGGAGCCAGAGGGGGGAGATGGGGGAAGACCAGTGTGCGTTTGGGACGGAGCTGAGGGGTGAGAAGAGAAGAGGGTGCAGGATGTAGCGGTATAGGAGGAAGGAGAAGATCAGGAAGGCGACGAAGGGGAGGGACATTGGGGGCCCGTTGGTCATGCGAGCTCTCGGTGGCAGAGATGGAGATGGTAGTAGGAAGGAGGAAGCGGTGCTAGTGATGAACACGGGTTTTGGATGTAGCTGAGGTCATATAGATCACATCGCTCATAATTGCCCCAATTGTTATGCTGACATGACAAATTGTATGCATCTTGATAGCCGTTATCTATACAAGAGATACCCCGCATGCACAAGATCACGTGAGAGGGCTTTGACTCGTCAGAGATCTCGATAGTTCATTCGAACCATTCCCATCTTCGGCAATGCTACATGTGTTCTCATCAAAGTGGCCGAACACATCTTATAATCCAGATTCATCGACTGTCAAGGCCTGACCGGGTCTGCGCCTTTCAAGCAATTCTTCCAGTTCTGATTCTTGCTGATATCATTGGCAGCCTTTCTCATCTGATCCGGAGGTCGTCGACTCTGGTCTACTCTTGCGATCCTCACGCCACCTACTCTAGCGAGGCCCGGCAATTTGCCGCCCGCTCTGGCAGCTGCGTTCCCCACGATACCAGCGAGCCTAATGACGAAGGCAAAGATACCGAGGAATTGTTTTCGGTACGTGCTTCGCTTCCCGATAATCACCTGATTCCATGAAAGACACGCTTGCGTACTTCTCCATGTACTCTTCGCTGTCGATAATGTCACCGGTTAGAGCTGCAGGCATGTCATCCGGCCAGTACTTCATCAGGTCGTCGTTGTCGGCGAATGCCTCGTCGAAGAAGTCCTTGGTGTAATCGAAGCCGCCCATCATGCTCAGGAGCACAACGGTAATGTATTTCCCCGTGCGCCGCTTCTTCTTGGGCTTGTCGTCCTCCTCCTGTTTCTGTTTCTGTCTCTTCTTCTCTTCGTACTTAGCCTTGAGTTGCTCGATCCTTTCTCTAAACTTGTTCTGTTTCTTCTCCTTCCTGTCCTTGTCTTTGTTGCCCTGGTAGCTCTTGCGACGCTGGTCCATCACTTCCTGAAATTTCTGGTCCTCATCCCTCCGGTATTGCTAGGTCTTATTGCAGGTATATACTGCTTGACTCTCCGGTCCGGAGCCTTCTATTGTCACATAGCGATATCCTCCGGCTTTGCGTGTTGGCTTTTCTTCTTCCCTCTTATCCAGCCCACAGGTTCCGGTGTACTTGTTCTTGTGCTTGCCGACGATCGCTTGCCGCTGGCACTTTTCCGGCGCGACATTCTGTCGAATTATCCGGTATGCACTTAGGACTGGGCGTATCCTCGTCCTGACTTCCCTCTGCCGGATCGAGAACCTCACCAGGCTTGCATTTCCCTTGTCCACTCGGATTACCTCCGTCGTCTGGATCAGGTATACCGAAGTCTTGAGGTGGACTCGGCTTCATGTTCGGGGGACAAGGAAAGCATCTGCAGTCGTCCTGGTTCCGATAGAAATTTGACCTGCACCTGTGCCGTGTCACATGCTCCATCTGTGTCTCCGTCCGTTCGCTTGAAAGTCAAATGCAAGTCTCGATAGGACTTCAGTCTCGCCGGACTTCAGAGAGGTGCGAATATGCTGGTGTCAGAGAGCTCGCTTTTGGACGAGTGCAGAGGGGCAGCTTCTATGCGACAGCTCTGTGCGTCCACACTCATTTGACCGAACTCATAGCTTGTCCTAGCATATCTGTGATCCCAGAGTAATCCTCATGGCCTTCTGCAGCTTGTTCCTTAGCCCAGTCAAGAGGGATGCCAACTACCCAGCTGTCTATAGCTCTGGTATCCGCTCCAGCTTTCAGCAGAAATCGAAGGACAAGACCCCTATTTCTCGCCGCGGCATGGTGTAGTGCCGAAGTCTGTCTGAGTAACGGCAATCGACTCTGAAGCATCTCCAAATCGTCTGCTTCAGCTGCCGGTTGCAAGGTGCCAAACAGGCTAGTCCTGGTGTTTTGCGCGGCGTTGGAGAGGTTAGTAGACATGATTCGAGGGAGCAAGACAGGTAGGGTCATCGACCCGTCATCGCTTTCTTCAGGTGCAGCGGTCAGGCGAATTGCCCTCCATGGGGTGGGTCTGACTGAGCAGGGATCAGATTGGAGTGCTTGTGCCCGCGCCGCAAGCTGTGCCGTAGCGGACTCGAAGATGTTGGACATCTAAACTTAGTCAAGGTTTATCGTGAATCACTGCCTCGATAGTAACCACGACATGATCAATCTACGGCATTGTCGAAGTCTCTGAACGGACTTTCAAGGGATCAGCTTCCACAAGACAGCGTTGATTGGCACGCGTACCGCGCGCAAGACCTGTCGGTAGATCAGCCCTGCCGCAAACATGCTGAGGGACGTGATTCTGGACGCACTACTCACACTTGTGTCTCGCTTATTCGAGAGCTGAGGGACCACGGGATGCACAATACTGGAGGGACAGCCGCCCGAACATGACTCCACGCCTTGCTGCGCCAGTATCCGTATCGTCCTCCAATTTGGGCGTCAGGTCTCCTCGAGTCAAATTCCGAGAGTCGTAATGTACCAACACTGCATTGTGTCTGCCAGTCAGGATGACCAGACTCACCTGTGGTAAGCTGTAACATCAAGTTCATGCCACGGTAAGAGATCCTACCTCCTCTGCCGCAAATATTGTATGTTGATGGAGCACAGCTACGTACACAGAAGATCCAGACATCGATCTATGGGTCGGGCTAGAAGGATGCACTGCGGTGATAGCCCCGAATGATCAAGGTGCATGAATAGCACACCTCTGGGATTATCCAGGGTTCAGATCACGTCATGTGCAGGTGGACACGAGTGAAGGGCGGTCAAAGTCAGAATCGGTACCTGCAGGGACCCAGAAAGAGATCCACGACTTTATCGCAAATGGGAAAGCAAGCAAGACCAACACTGGAGAACCAGCTGACGACTCGGCGAAATTGCGCAACTCGGGCGGACAGTTTCGAGGTGCAGAGGCATGGATTATCGGATCTTCAGGTTCTGCCAGCAGGAGGAACGCTCGATATGGGACCGAGTACGCCGAAGTTAGACGGCTAGTCGAACAGCATATCGGTACTGTAAAGTGGCACGAGACGCTCTACTATACCGAGGAAGGGTCTGCAGAGGACTAAGTGCAAGTGCTCTTCGAACATGATGCGGACGACCAAAAGGCTAAACTGGTGATATAGAATCAAATCACCTTCGAAGGGACCCTTGGTGGAGAGCTGGTATGACAGCCTATTCATAGGATGACTTTGAAAGTTACCCATATAGATCCAGTTCGCTATAGACAAATCGCTAGGGTATATTGTGAGACGTCGCTTCTGATGTGGTGGAGTGCGAGAATGGTGCCCGTTTTCTTGGAAGTGCGTTTACGACCACAGTAGTCTGAAGGCTCCGTTGAATCCATGATGATATAGCCTCGGTGATGTGCGTCCATTCGTTGAGCACGAATATCAGAACGACCAACAAGGAAGGAGGAAAGATTGGGCGACAGAGAAGCTTTGAAAGCCACCTTCGTTGCAGTCCGTGCGCGGGGCTCCAACCCGACATCAATAATCACTAAGATACCTGAATGGACATTGGCAATTGTTACACTGTACCATTCTGAACCTCACTGGACCGGGCATGATCATCAGAAGACCCAGACTCGATGAGCTGCCCCCTGAGGTCTTTGCACACATTGTATCGTATATCGATGAAGCACACTCCGTCGCCACCCTAGCTCGGTCGTCCAAACTCCTTAATGTTCTCGTAGAGACAAATGGCTGGCAAGTCTTCGTCGTTGAGTCTTTCCCTTCATATTCCATTCACGCAGCAATAACGAGGAGCAAAGGCACAAGACTGAAGTCGACTCGAGTGCGATGGCGGGATATTGCCCGGTCTTTGTCGACCACGGCACGCCACTGGGATCGACGTGCCTTACAAGCAAGCTTCATACAGCCATCAGGGGACATCTTACAACTGCAACCAGAAGCAGCAAACGTAGTGGACCGAGACAGCGATGACAACGGTCGCGGCAGCAGAAACTTTCCTGGATCACGGTTGTTCCGATCTACGCCAGGACAATCCCCAGCTAGATCGGACTCTTCAGGTCAATCCGAGACTAAGCCAGCTGTTGTCATTCCGAAGCGGACGACACGATGGAGAATACCCAGTGGACAGACCATGGGCTTCACACCCGTTATCGATTGCTATGAAAGTATGGAGGGCGAGAAATGGATAGATCGAAAAGAAGTGCTCGCATACAGTGCAGGATCGGAATTGATCATACGGCTCAGACAGAAGCCACATGGCGCTCATGCAGAGGAGCCATGTTATTCCAGCAAGTGGGCGACTTATCGTCCGCCGAGCGCAAAGGAGGGCATGGACGACATTACGTTTGTGAAGCTCCTCCGGAAGCCAAATCGGGCATCTGATAGTGATCAGGAGCTCTTACTCGGTACCGCCGCTGGATCTTTGCAACACCTGTCGATGCGGATCTCCAACTCAAAGAAGCCATTCAACATTGTCCGTCAGACGTTCGAGACCAATAGCAGACCGGTCCAAAGTGCCAGTCTTCGACTTACCGATCACTCAAATGGTACTACCCTACTTGCTTCCATACTTGCAGATCTATCACTCAACATTTTCCCGGTTGATCTGGATGGAGTGAGCCACGACAATGACGATAGTTCAACATCTCAATTGGTCAAACCTTGCACAGCGCTTCGCCTGGCCGACGATGGCATTAGAGCATGGAGAACATCGTTTCTCAGCTCTGACCTTCTTGCGGTCACGCTCGGACCGTCAGAACATCCCATACATGTCTACCATGTCCGGCCGGATGGCTTGTCTGATAGCCCAGTCTCGAAGTTCAGCATATTCGATCGGCAGGAGACTGATGGCCGTTTAACATCCAAGTCAGTGTATCCTGTAGAGCCTCTATGGGACGGTAACGGCCAGGTCTTCGCTAGTGGAGGGTACGATGGGTTCGTCAGGTTCGCTATGATCAAATTCTGATAAGTGCGCCCGACCCTGACACGTTTCTAGAATACACGATACCCGTTCGCCCAGATCCGTACAGTATCTCCTTGACGGTCTGGAAGATGGCCCGGTCTACTCACTCCTTGCCCGACCAAACGCACATATACTAGCGGGTGCAGCCAGACACAACGTCTGCAAGGTATTCGATTTACGCAACAAGGGAGCGAACTTACAGCCGTCGTCGGCAGACATCTCGGGCGTTGATACGGATATTGGTACATCCTTGGCACCAACTCGGCTCGAGGATGAGCCAGCAGAGGAACCCCTACCATGGAGAACTCCCAGGATGATCCGAATACCTCGAATGCACACCAGCCGGGCCTCTGTGGCCTCTCCAGGTTTGTCTAGAGAAGGATCCTACAACCTCTACATCCCAAAACAAGCGACCCGGAACGAAGGCCCTGTATACAGCCTGTCTTCACCATCGCCTTTCTCGCCGTTCGTCTACATGGGTCTCGAGAACAGCGTGGTCGAGATGCGCCTCGACTCGTATTCGGATATGCATCGGGATCCGATACTCAGCATGACTTCTGAAGGGGATGTCAAGGACGAACGCCGCAACGCGAAGAAACAAAATCGGAGACCGAGGGATCTTGACAGAGATGTTCTGCAGTTGAAGAGTAGCTCGCTGAAAGGGGAATTGATTGGTCAGGGACCAGTGCAGGGACGGTCGACGGGGGATGTCAGATCTGCTCATTCTGCTGTACAGGGTGGACCTTGGCTGACGACCGATGGGCTAGATGAGAGGTGGATCAATCCGAGGAGGGTTTCTTGAATGAGATGTGCGGTGATAGCGAGCCATGCTGGTGTGTCTTGCGGAAATCAAGCTGAGAGATACAAGTGGTGTGACCAGGGTATGGGACAAGCTCCCCCTGAATGTCGAATCGAACGTCATTTAGCTATCTCGATAGGCCTGGAAGGACTCTACAGTACATAAAGGAGAGATTTACAAGATTTATATGTCTATGCGCCCATACCTCCTGTAACGACACACCTTGCCCTCTTCACCCTTCGGAAGTGTATGCAAGACTTGATTACAAGTGGTGTTGAATTTGACATGTGTGAAAGTCTCCATATGAAAGAGAAGCGGATGTGTGCAAAGCTTTCTCGGATTGTGATATGTAGATTCTCTAGCACTTGCGATGTGCAAAAGGATACGTGTCTGTTAAGATCCGGCCCTGTGTATACCTTCTTGATGTACCTTCGCCATGCTGCTCTTCTTGACCCTGCAATCTCTCTCCTATACCAACGACCACCACCGCTCTATCACGTGACTCCATGTCCAGCTGAAGGGCAAAAAAAGAATCCTCACTAGGAGGTCTCCAAACTCGCTGCTCCAACTCGGGTTGTGATATAACATCCGTCCTTGATATGTTTTTGCGACGGGGAATGCGCTTTGTATATCTTTCAGTGCCCACGGACAGGCGCGCCATGTTTTTGCATTTCTTATGAGGGGAATCGAACCCTTGACCTTAGGGAGACTGACGCTGGTTTGAGTAGCTATATCCTTGCCCGATACTGCCGCGTACGGCGTAGCGCGGGCGTGCACCCTCTTAGCTTTAAGAATGAGAGCCTCGTCTTATTTTCCTTATCGTCTTCTTTGCGCCCTGGGACAGAGGGGCGAGGTTCAATTCTGCTGGATTGGGCGGCGTGGTAAATATATATACCCTTTCTTTCCGGCGCGTCGGTAGTTCCGTGACACGGCGAGATCCGGATCGTCACAAGCTGGCGGTGACCACATGTTATTAGTGAGCCGTTGAGGTACGGCTGTCCACTTGGATTGCGGGCTTGAGGTCGCGCGACCCCTGTATGGGTCTGCATGGCGATATAGGATGAATTTGATTCTCGCCACTTGGCCTTTAACACATTGCGTGGTGATAATTGAAGCGCTTCCAAATGCACAGGATGATGCCAGGCTTGATCCAAATGTCTATTCGCTAAACATATGTTTGAACTTTTCAATCTGTCACACGTCAGGTCAAAATTCGCACAAGCCGTTTGTCTGTTACTCACCTTTGTGCTGATGTATCTCTCCACCTCCTTGCTTTTGATGCCCTCCTTGCCACCCGTCTTCCACGCCAATGGGATCATCGGTACTCTTTCCACGACTGTCACTTCCCTGTTCGGACCTTCGACAGCTCTGACCTTGTCGGGATTGTTGGTCAACAGCCTGATGCCCTTGTCGCCACCCAGACCAAGGTCCAGCAACATGGCGGTCGCAAGACCATACGATCTCGCATCTGCCGGATGACGCAGCATCAAATTTGCTTGCATCGTGTCTGCTCCAAGATCCTGTAAGTTATACGCTTGCAATTTCGCCAGCAGCCCGATCCCTCGTCCCTCCTGCCTAAGATACACAATCACCCCACCCAGAGACGGCTCGACCTGCCACTTGTGCTTGTGCTCTGGCTCCTTCGTACCCTCCACTCCATCTGTAGTCTCTCCATTCACCTTCTCCCCCTCCCCATCCTCCTTTCCCTTACCCTCCACATCCTCCTTTCCCCTACCCTCCACATCCGTACAAAGCTCACTCATCAACCTCGCCGCCTCATCCAACTGCTCCCCACAATCACACCTGGCACTCCACACCGTTTCGCCGGTATAACACTCGGAATGAATCCTCACCAACGCCGGCCCCAGTTTCTCCTTCCACTCCTCCTGACTCAGCTCCCTCTCCATCTTCTCCCCTCCTTTGGCCACCACTGCGCCCGCCACGCCATGCTCCCTCCTGATCTCCTCGACCCGACTCTTCGTCCGTCCCGGGAACAAGGTCCCCGTGTACGCGCCCCTGATCATCCTATCCCTCTCCGTCTCATCGGGCCGTATCGCGTCGAGGCTTTTGGACCGGATATGCGGCCCGAACACAATGGCCAGGTGTTCCTTGTTGTCCACGTTGTTGTGGTAGAGGTGCAGGAACATCTCCTGGCCCGTGGTGGTGGGGATGCGCGCGCGGACTTCGCACCACACTTCCGGCAGAGGGGGCAGGGTGGGGTCCGGACCGGGGGGGGGACCTGCGGTCGAGGGTGCCGAGGGGCGGATGAAGGAAGGCTGTGTCCCGTTCGGGGTGAGCGGAGGCGTGTAGCTCGGTGTGACGAGGGGAGGAGCGGAGCGGTCATGGCCGTCGAGGTGAAAGCGGTCGGCGTGGGTGTGGGCTGGGGGGGAGGCGAGTGGGGGAAGACCCGGGGATGCGTGGGCGGGGAAATCGGACATTGTGGGAATTCTCTGTGGGATGGAAAGGGTCGCTATCGGGACATGGTATGCTGGATTTGGCGGAGCTGAGAAGCAAGGTGGTGGCGGGCAATGGCGAGAATGACACTTTTGGTGGTGGGAGAAAGTCGTCGGTTGTGGGAGAAGGACGACGATGGGTTGCTTAGTGATGCAACCTCTTGACATCCGCGGAAGAAACGTCAACGGCACTTGGGGTCAGCGCCTTACGGCATCGGGATTGTGCGGCGGAGAAGGGGACCAAGTGTGGAGCATTACCGACCAAATATCTATCCTAGTATTATTCTTGGCGAACATTCTGACGTATAAGACATCAATCCGGCTTCAGTCCTTTGAGTGATCTTCATGTAAATTACTGCTCCTCATATTTGTTACCAAAGTGGACAGTCGAGGAAGCAAGACTATCAGCCGCTCATACACAATCCGCCGCAGGGTCTAACGGCGACACCAGCCACCAGAGAATGTAATCTATGAGGGCCCGATTCAAGGCTAGTGCACATCTGCACGGCTGTACAATCACTTTTTGTTGCGTCTCGTTGACGAAGTAAGACGTTGGAGGGTTGCTCAGTTCACTTGACGTATTGAAGGAAGTGTGACTTCCGAGGTGCACTACCCGACACTTTGGACAGTACCCTTATTTGTGATAAGAACACTTCTGATTGACGTTTCAAGACACTACACACTCATCGCGGTCGTTACTTTGTGATGGTACTCTACAACTCGTCCCTGGCTGCCTCCCTGATCGGCCTCAACCTGTAAGCAACGACTCCATGTCTAGGCACAAGAGCAGAAATGGTACCCAGGGCGTCTACCGTCCCAACCTGCTGACCAAGTACCAGACTGTCGTTCCTGGCAAGTGCATCTCTGTAAGTACCTGCTGTTGCGTTGAAGTAGTAGTTGCTCAAGTCAACAACGCCCTCGGTTGTGTTTGCGTTGAGGATATGCTCAGCAGTAGCGTTCGGCATGCGATTACCCCAGATATCAAAGAGATCGTAAGATCGTTGTGCCTGTGTCGAGCGCTCTGCACCGTTGTCATAGTAGATCTCAGCGAGAGATGTGTTCATCTGGCGGTCGATGTTGCCTGCGTTCAGAAGAACGACGATGGTATTGTCGGCCCATAAATCCCCTGTCCACAAGCTGATCTCGCCTTGACCGTACTCGTCAACTTCCGGTACATAGTATCGCCAGCGTCGGACGATGCTGCTGCCCAAAGGATCTTGGCTGATGGCGATGGCGGGAGGGTGAGTGTAGATTGAGTAGGCCAAAGGAGACAGGGACCTTACGTCTGAGCCAATAATCAAAGGCGATTTTGTTGCTGCCCACATGGAGAAGTGGAGCACGTACTCGCTCTTTTGAAGAGTTAGTAAGTTGAGATTTGTGAGCAAGTTCAGATCACGTGGTTCTGCAACACGTCATCCAGGACTGAAGATATTACTTACATCGGTCATGCCTCCATTTCCAACCTCTAGCATGTCCAGATCATTCCAGGCTCCTGGCTGCGCTTTCGAGGGAAACGCAGCGACCTTGTTGAGGATGTTCATGACGCTGCAGTGGAAACCTGGTAACACGCAGTCGTAGCCCTCGTCACCTGTGCAAGGACAACGAGGATCAGGCCTGTCAAAACTGTCCGTGATATCTCCAGTCGCCCTCCATGAGTTTGCAATAGTCTGCGCCCAAGCCCAAGGGGCGTCCTCGCCCCAATTGCACATGGAGTAGAGCATCGGTCTCCCGGTCTCGTTCAACGCGCTCGACATGGCAGCGTATCGATTGAAGGTTGTCTGAGGGTTTCCAGTCTGGCCCTGGTTGTAGCAGTTGTCATACTTGAGGTAATCAACTCCCCAAGATGCCCATGTCTGCGCATCTTCCTTCTCGAAGCCGAGGGAGCCCTCGTACATGGCGCAAGTGTATTTACCAGCAGAAGAGTACATGCCGAAACGCATGTCGAGGTTGTGGATCGAGTCCGCGACATGAGCCATGCCATTGGGAAACTTGCGGAAGTCTGGTCGGAGTGTCTTGTTCTCGTATCTGCCGTCAGACCAGCAATCGTCGAGTACGACGTAGTTGTAGCCGGCGTCACGGAGGCCGATGTCGACCATCTTCTGCGCAGTGCTGACAAGGAGATCTTCATCGACATCGCAGGCGAAAGTGTTCCAGTTGTCCTAGCAAGGTCAGTGAAGGTCAACTCTAGGGACACGGATGTGCTCACCCAGCCCATCTGAGGGGTGACTGCCAGACCATTGGTCAGGAATGCGGCGGCGGGGGAAGCAAGAGCGGCGATGCCGCCGATGAGAGTAAGTCCAGCCATGAAGAATGCGTAGTGGGATGAGGATAGTGGTAGGCAATGAGAGGTAGCTCCGTGATGAGCAAACTTACCACATGGCGTACCTACATCTTTTTATACCTAGAAATTTCTCCTCTGAAGCTTTCGAGCATGGTTTCCTCTTTGGGTATGATGGTCGACGCATGGTTGAAAATCTTTCGGGCGCGTGCGACTGCATGATGCATCGCCAGGTCCACCCTGTCCAGTCGGACCGAGTAGGATGATCATTTGCTGGTATAGCTTTGGCCGGTGGTACCACCGAGCGAGAGTTGGAGCTGTCCGGGTCAGATGCCGACGCGGGGAATTGCGGTGACGTCCATTTGCCTGGTGGTGAGTGAAGGTCAGGCGGCGGATGGGTGGGAAGATCGACGTCAAGAAGGCTTGATATGGAAAGGCGCTAGAAATAGAGAGGAACAAGCATGGATAGAGGCATCCTCAGCCACTGCAGTCATTGGAATCGGCAAGCATCTGTGGGGTAGTCGTCTCTCAACGTACACCTGCGGGGTGCAGCATAAAACCTTTTGGTGAGAAGATGAGGAGAAGTAGATTTGCCACTACGCCAGTACAAGACTAGGGAAAACATTATGCAGATGCTTTCAGGGTATGTCTCGTGCTACTACGCCGTGGGCCTGTGTTGGCCGCTTTGCTGTAGTTCGGGGCAAAAGACCGTCTTAGGCTTCTGTCCATGCTATTTGACTACTATTCAATGTTACAAGTTGCGCCATACGTCCACTATGTCTCGTCCCTGCGTTTTGTACCTTCCCATGTTCATGCCTTCGTTCCATTCCTGATACTCGTCCCCAACATTTCGGCGCCGAGCCCGTCACTGCCTTCATGCCGAGTCATTTGCTCAGCAGCTTTGACCAGGTCGAAAGTGATGCTCTCGCTGACCACGCTATCGTGCTGGTATTCAGGATGTTGGTCGACAAAGTGACGCAACCACTTGGCTGCCGTCCATAACGAGCCATCTGCTCGTTTGCGAATCAGGCGCAGATACCGCGCTAGGTCACATCGTGTCTCAACATCAATGTTCATGCTGTTCAAGTAGCTCTCCACCAATGGTATCAGACCTGGAAAGCCATGAGGTTTGGTTTGGCCATTGATGATCTCGTCGACTGTCATGAGCTCGTACTCATCCTCGACAGCTGATATTGGCGGTGAGCCGGGCCGACTGGCTGGTCGGCTCTGCGTTACAGGAGTGGATGCACCTGAAGAAGCGTTCGATCGTGAAGGACGACTTGAGAAGGGGTTCTTGCGGAAATAGAACTTGCGCTCTAGTACTGCGTCTTTCGCATGAGCAGTCTCCATGTTCTCTGTCGTCCGAGGAATAGGTAGATAGAAGTTGAGATCAAAGCTGAGGATAGCTCTGGTGATCAAGACGACGAATACGGAAAAAGCGGCGTTCTCAAAGTCGGTAATTTGAATCTCCATCGGTCTCACCTCCACGCGCCATCCTGTGTCGTTGCCAGGAGGTGGTGGCTTGAAACGCATATGCTGCCAATTTGTTGACTGCAGATTCTCGAAATGATCGACCTTGGTCAGATCCAATTCTAAAAGGTCCTCATTGAATACGACAATGGGATCTCGGATGAATAGATGTGCAAAATGAGTGGCGAGGAGGTCATCCATGCCACCTTCGACAAGCCTTGCTTTCAGCTGCTCATCAATAACTAGGTCTGGATCATGGTACTCCGGTCGCAACCGCGAATCTTGAGAGATGTACGTCGAATTTGAGGCATATCGGGACTTTGGTATTTGCCATCGTGCTGTTTTCAAGGGCTTCTCACCAAGTTCCTCAGGTGTCCGGTCGTCTACAGCATTGCTGATCTGGTTCCACCGGACGTCCGTATCCGCAAGAAATCCCTTATAAATGGGCGTTGCAGCAGTAAGGGCAAGAAGGACGGGTCCGAGAGGACTCAACTGGTCATACATCTTCCGACCTTCCTCTATATTCTTAGCCTGGAACGTGATTTGCAGGCAACAGCTGCCCATGCCGAACGCCATGGCATCCATGTGGATAAAGTCGTCCTTGGCTGCGCCGTTGCGTACATCGTCATCCTCGGGCCAGTTGCGGAGATCGTAGTCCACAGTCGGGTCCTTCCATGGCCGGCTCGTATTCTTGTCATGGTAGACTGGAACGTTGACCTGTACTTTCCGACCTCGTCGTGACCGAATGTTGGCAGCCAGGGTCGGGAATCGGATATGGGGATTGGCAATCTCGTCCGGAAGGAACTGTGACCGCAGTCTCTCGCCAGAGAGGGGGTATTCCGGGACAAGAGAATTCTCCTTCGCCCCCAAGCGGGGAAAGGTTGTGAGGGTGATAGGAAACTCGGTGGACTCCATGTGGTCCTTCGCAATCTCGCGCCTATTTGGAACATGTCAGCGGCTGGACTAATGGCGGTGAGAGTGACGGCATCACCTCCACTTCATATCAGCCTCAACCTGCAGAAGATCCTTGAAGCCGATCCCCCATGGCTTGCCAGGTGTGGCTTCAAGCATGAAGCGACCGAATTCAGGATGAAAGACTGGGGCGGTTGTGCCGTTCCTAGGCCAGGTCAGGATTGTTCCTGCATAAAGTCCGCAGATGCATGGCTCACTTGACCTTGCCGCGTTGAAGATCAGGCACTCCCCCGCCTTGCTTGAGTAATTCTTCATTCTTAGCCAGGGCTTCGAGGATGTCGGCTTGCCGTAAAGAAAGTCGTACGAGGCGCTTTTGGTCGTCAAAGCACACGACAAGATATTCGATCTGCACCATGCCTGTCAATGCCAGCTCGTGATCCCGGATGTATGTTGTTTTACCTCGTCGCCCCACAGTAGTGCATCCCGCTCTTTGCCCTTTGCTCTGTTCCAAATCGCAAGGAGTTGCTAGACTAGGTGAGCAAGGTCCGAAATAGTGGAAGAGTATGCCAACCTCTATCCCCCATTGGCGGACGTGGTCGGCGACTTTGGCGGCCTCTGGCCAGGCTAGCGGGGTTCCGATGGCTCTGTTTGTCCAAGGTCAGTTGAAGGTGGGGTTGGAACGAGCGCGCGGGCACGTACAGAAGACCCATTGCTGCGCTCCCCTACCGCATCGGTGACGTTCACGTGGAGAGGTGATACTCGCGGGTGGACTCGAGCGTTGCTGAGTTCGACCGGGACTTCTGTCGAGGATGAGGGAGTCTTTGATCAAGACCTGGTCGGTAGCATGACGAGCGTCTTCTGTCACTATCAGGAGCCCCTCATTGCCGTTTGCGCTGCGAAGTCCACGTCGAATTGGGACCACCCAATGCCTTACAAGTTGAGTGTCGATTGAGTTGATTTTGCAGGCGTGAACATGAAGGTTTTCAGAAAAAAGAGGCCGAAGTCGCGTCCAAACACCTTCGTTGCTAGCTCCATCGTTCGGTCGCTAGACTCACTTTCGGGACCATGTTCGAGCTTACAAATTCCTTCCGCACGCGGAAATTCTTCGTGAGAAGAAATGATGCATTTTTTGGGACTCGACCGGGTGGAGCCGCAACTACCTCTGAGCCGTGCGATTTGTGACAGGCGTTCGTGAAGGATAGCGTAGTAGGCAGACCATGGGAGGAAAGGCATACCAGGGCGTACGTGGAGACACGCTAACGAGACATTGATGTTTCTCTGAATTCTTTTTCATTCTGATGCTCCAAAACAGCATCGAGACTACAAATCATGGATGCTTTTCGCAGTGACCATGCCAATTTGGGCTATCCAACGCCGGCCCAATGTATCAACACAAAGGACGCAAAATGAAGACCTTCCAGCCTGTCATAATAGATCAGGCGGGTCTGATAAACTCCCGTCGCTGCGGACCTGATAGTCCGTCCATGTGGTAAGCCATGAGAAATTCATGCGTCATGATATCGTATGCTCTCGCGAGGATCGAGGCATGGAAGCGCTCAACTACTTGGAACGTCGTCGCAGTAGGTTGTCTGCGATGACATGACACTGCCTAAAAGCAGTCATTCGCCTGACGGGTATCTCTGAATGTAAGAATCGAGAGTAGGACAATTTTGATGAAAATGAAAACAAGTGATTGCAAAAGCCAGAGGTAGATTATTCGTTCTCGTCTTTGGCTTTAGGTCGGAGGCTTGAGCTGCCAATGGCAGCTTTATTGGCTCCAGCTTTTCGGGTCAACTTGGCGTAGTCTGAGATGATCAATACAAGTTCTAGTTTGGGCACGAGATCAACTTACGGAGTCCACAAGCATTGCATAGGGTTCGTGCTCCATCCGGACCACGTCTCCACTCGGGCGTCTCTGCTCTGTTGCAACTGTGGCATCTGCCAGGTGCGGCATTTCGCTGGGATATTGTCAGTATGATGTATATCGAATGAGTAATGTGAACCTACCCCTCTGCGCTTCTTAGGTTCACCACCTGCGAAACCTCCGGCCTTGGACTCGTCGTGTTGATGCACAGAGTCGTTGCGCTTATTGACATCTTGTGAAAGGCGAAGGTTCTCTTGCGCTTGTTGAAAGTATGCTGTCTGATGCGCAACCAGGCCTTCCCGGAGCCTGCCCAAGGTTTCCAACGTGTGTCGAGTCTTGCTCATGAGGTCGTCAATTTCAGTGATGGCTGGGAGAGTCCCGGGAGTGGGGCCACTTCGTTGTGTCTGATGCAGCCTAGCGCCATATTGTCTGCTGAAGTCATGCATGATGGTGCTGTGCTCGGCAATCTCGTTTAGAGCCATTTCAAAGTCGTACAAGTCAAGGTGGCGCTTGACTGACTCGCTGTAGGCCTGGACTGGTCGAGGGGGTGGCACAGACGTGGGACCGGAACGCCAGCTATGAGACGTTTCCGGTGAAGTGTGCGGGATAGTGGATGGGTGGAAGATGGGGGCTGCAGAAGTGGGGGCAGGCGGCCCGGATGTGTAAGGAGTCGTTGAAGAGTGGGCGTAGCCATATGTGAATTGCGACGATGGTGGTGCTGGTCCTTGTGGTGATGGCTCGAAAGCACGAACAGGTTCTGAACCAGGATATGGTCCTCGATGGCTGGAAGCACTTGGTGGCGAACGATGTTGGTAAGTTCTGTAGGACTCGGCATATTCTGGACGGCGGAATTCTGGTGGTTCAGCGGGAGCTTGGCGTGGAGCGGTCGACTCTGATTGAGTAAATGGTGGATGTACTGGCGCGAAAGACTGCGGGCGATGGGGAGGAGAGGGTCCTATGTGATACCTTCGGGGAGATTGTGGTGAGTGTGTTTGAGGTGTGGTTTGTGCAGTCTGGGTCGTTGCAGATGCAGGACCGTCACTTGAGTATGTCGCATGTCTCTCCACTCCCAAAGCTTCATGCAAAGATGGCAGCGAGTGTTTCACTCCGTCCTTGAGATCTGCTGCACGTTTCGACAGGATATCCGGTGTTTGTGAGTGCGGTGTCGCGGTCGGTGTGGGGTTTGCGAGTTGCGCAGACGCGCTGTAGGGAGGTGGAGGACCCTGAGGATATGGTGCGTTCACGATGCTGTTGGACCCATTGGGTGGAGGGATTTCGCCGTGGCGACTCTGATGATCCACCTCTTCACGTCGAATCTTGTCCGAGTCGAGGAAGTGGATTGGCGGCAGGGCAGGCCTGTCAGGGTTAGCATGCGTAGCAGGACAGCAGTGAAGGCGGGAGACACACCTGCTCGCATTCGGAGCTTCCATTTCGACCGGTCGGTATTGGCGAAGAGAAGGGTTGTGATGCGAGACCAGTACAGGTACAAGAGGTGAAAGCGGGCAGGATCGTATCAAAGGATGTTTGCGATAGTCTAGAGAAGATGTGCTGAGGATGCCCTTGGACGCACTTTCCTGACGCGTCAAGACAGGATAGTCGGGATAAAGCTACTGGGAGATGCCCACGAGGTCGAGAGAAAGGAGGGGTGGTTTTCGGTGACGCTGTGAAATCGGTCCGGCCGTCAGAGTGTTGGGTCGAGATGAGGTGTTCGAGCCTTGGTGGATAGGTAGTCGGGAGTCCTTTAGACGGCGTGCGATCTGTACCTCGTCGTCGAGACTACTGTATTCCAAGATACATTCGAGAAGGAGGTTTTGTGAATAAAGTACAAGCAATCGAGGCGAGACGCACTGACCTGGAGCTGAACGGCGTAGAGGCTCGAAGAACGGGGAGGGCTCACGATTAGCACGATTGGCCGGCGGTGGCACACCCGCTCTCCCAGAGAAAGACTCAAAGTTTGAACGGCCGGATATCTCCAAAGCAGCTTAGCGCGGCCGATCAATCGAGAGATGGATCGTGCAGGTCCAAGTTGCGTGAGATCCTTGATCCGCCGGACAGCTGCCCATCTCCTGCTAAGCGATTGTTCCTCTGACGCCGTCTCGGATCGACGCATCTTCGACTCGTCCACCGGACCAGCCGTCCTGTCTGTGTCGCCCTCGAGGACCCTGATTCCGTGGCCGTCACTTTGACGCATGTGCTCTGCAGCATAGGCTTTTCGACAATTCCCTGTCGAGTGCTTTCTTTGCCCGCTGTGCCATACTACGACGTTTCACCGCCACGGTGGTCGCAAAACGGACATCGCATATCTTAATTCACTATGCACAACGTAGAGGTTGACTGCAGATCGGTGTGTCCGGCAACCGGACACAACTCGCGTGGCCTGGCAATGCCAGTCGTTGAACGAACGGGATGAGGGTACCGTACGGACGGAGGGCGACGACAAGACGACAGGCAAAACGAGAAAAAAAAAACCGTTCACTCATCATCAAACCGTCTTCTGGCTCTCGGAAAGCGGTCAAGTGCGCCGACGACTCATGCTTCCATCTCATCCAAGCACCGTCACTGGTCGAGCGGACTAGGGTTGACGCTAATGCTTGGATCGAGATCTGCGGGGGCGTCGCATCGACTCAGCTAAGTTCCATGGCGAAGACTCGAATTGGCACGGCGCCATCAACATGACCTGGGACCCTGCCCCAAGTGACGAGGGTTGGACGCGTGCCGCAGATGAGACCAACAACTCTCGTATCCACCGTTGGCAAGACTGCCACATGCAGCGTGTGAGAGAGATAGCCCTCGACCTCATATCTTGGTTTGGTCGTGTGGGGTTGATGTGCGGTTTCGACAGTTGGGATCCGTGAGATCTTCATCTAATCTCGTCTGTTTCATCTCTGATCAATCGCCCAGCAATAGCCACACCAGGCCCCACACTCGTCACGGAACTCGCCGTCGCATGCATGGCCAGTGACACTCTCGCTGTTTGCCATCACGCTAGAATCTTTCTGCATTGAAAGAGCAAGATTTGCTTTCAGGTACTACCGACGTACCTTGCGGACCTGGGCTAGCTCGATGAGCTGAGAGAACTCTGCCCAAATAGCAGTATTGTCTCGGGCGGATCGTATTTCCAGCCTGGAATATCATCTGCCCATCAGCTTGACTGCCGCGACCGTTCTCTTGTCGTCGAAACAAGGCAGAATGTCTCAATTCAAAGCCGAGATATGTCCTGTCGCGCTGCTTGACTGGACTAGGCTTTGCTCAACTCTGGTTCTGGATAATTTGCACCATACGATCCAAAGAAGCTCGTGCGTTGAAAAGTCTCCATGATTCGGCTTCACATCGATGGTAACTGGCACGCGACAGGTTCAGCCATAACGAACCCTGACGCGTGGATTCATCTGGAGACTAATGAACCTTGGCCACTTCTATAGTGCTGTGAGACTTATCTACGTATGGTCGATCTGGTCAATATTGTATGGACACCGAAATTTGGTGGTCTTTACACGCGCGTTGACGATACAGAATGCCTAACCTCCAGTGCCTGAGGCCCCACTAGCTAGTTGGCACACAAGCAGAGTGGAGCGGGCAGATCTGTGCGGTGCGAGGAACGCGAATCATCATTACCTTTCACGGACGAAGCGGAATGTCTACGCTACCGTTCACATGCAATTCATACGCTTGTTGCATTTTTCCCATGTCTAGCTGCAGCTCCTCCGCGGGCCCATTCGACCCTGAGATCCCTCAACACTTTCCGTGCGGAATCACTGTTACAGCGCACTCAGCATCACGGGAGATCAGAGTTGCAGAATTTGCAGTAGCAGAATGTCATGGTGTCCAGCTTTGCTAAACCCAGCCACCTCTCACTACACGATCAGCAGCTCTTGCCGAGACACATCATTTGCTCCCCGTGTCCGCAAACCGCAGATGAAGCAGACTGGTACTAGCTTGATACGCACGGTCATGGCGGCCTGGCAGGCTCCACAGGCCTTGGTCACGGCGTGCAGCCACGAAGCCACGGCGCACGCATCTTGCGCGATCTCCAAGTGAGCTCGATTTCCGCCACTGGTCGGGTGCCCTGAGAATCGTGAACTACCAGTGGATCACTTCAAAGCTTGTCCCTGAAATCGCAGGATGCTCCATGTTCGAGCTACCGATCTTGAGCCGACTTTCAAAGTATGCGAGTGTGTAAACACTATACTGTCGGTCATGTATAGTCCCTGCTTCAATAATGTTTAACCTTGTTGCGTTCTGGACTCTTGACAACAAGAAGCGCAGAGCTGACGACGTTTCCTAACGGTTCATCACTACGTATGGAAACCTCCTAGCGGGTCCCGTGTACACATCATGTGGTCGAAAGAGGATCTTTGGGCCGACATGACCTTCGTTTGCAATTACAGAACAACTCTAACTCTAATGCCCGGCGTTCATCGTCGCAGCCGTTGGCGCTATCTGATGCATCGACAAGCATAAAGATTCAATCTGACGATTATTGCAAACGCTCCGGATTACCATCGGATCTCTGCGAGAGATGAACCAGTGGAGGTCTTGCCATCGGTACCTGAAACTTCCCGGTCATGAATTTCTGCATAACGTTTACATGCGTTTCTCTATGGGTTCCTCTCTGGGTTCCTCTCTGGATATTTGGCATTAGCCTGAACTTGAAGAACGGTTTCTAACCTATTATCGAGCGGCTTCAATGAACTAAATTGTGAGTTCTTAAGCTCTATACAAGCCGATCGATCCCTATCTCCCCCGCTGGATGACTTTGCCGGGTAAAGCATCGTCCATTCACTTCACTAGACGGTAAGGTATTGCCGTACCGCTTCAAAGTGTCAATATTCTTGTAGCCTTGTTCAGCCGTGTCTCAATCAACTTTCAGCATCGCGTTCTTTCCATGGACAGACATCCAGTAGGATCCACCGTCACAGAATGACAGATACCCTGCATGCCATTTTGAGTGCTGCAATTTCCATTCTGGTACATTTATAGGCTGCAAGGGATACTTTATAGACCGCAAAGGAGCAAGCAGGTATATTGCCTGATGTCGGGCCAGGATGGATCGCTACATCGCCGACGGATGAAATCCTGGCCACATCTGTAGGACAAAGACGCTTCCGATCTATACCACCTAGCATAGCGAAAGTGGTCTTGTGGTCAAGCATGAACAGTGTCCTCGCCAATGAAGTCGTGGTACTACGTCAAAGGCCCATCAGGGTACAGAAGACTACGAGCTTGTATATAAGATGGGCAAAATACCCAACTGCAGCCATCTTTCAAGCTCAAGCACACACACACACAACCCGCCACCAACGAGAGCTTCATCTCTGCCATATCCCTCGTTCACCAAGTGGTAACAAGCTCAATGTGCATATGGTTTTAGTGCAACCTTCTACTCTCCCAATCCGACTATGGCGAATCTTTTCGAATATTCTTAGAGGCTTCGAATAGGATCAAGTATTCCTCATCGCACCACATCAAGCACGTCCCAAGTAGGTCATATCAAGGCGGTCAGTCATGACTCTGGACAAAAATTGACGACTACACCCCGGAACAGTTCGCCAAGATTGGCTACACCACCCGGTTGACCTCCCGTTCGCAGGAACGAAGCCTACCTTGACGAAGACTCGGAAGTCTACTCCGATCTCTGCTCCACGCTCCTGACAGTCAAACTCATCCCACATCACGCAATCAACAATGCCTGTCAGACCCGAGAACCAACGAAGCAATGTCGGAGCCTTGGTGTTAGACCAGCACGATAGCCGGTGCGGGGTTGCAAGAGCTGTGAGGGGCATCGTCAGGGCAATGAATCGAGGAGCGAGCTGAATATAATGACGAGCGCTACTAGCCCTCGATAAATGGCCAATTAACCCAAACACCTTCGCACCGCAAGTCGCACCCTCCACAACCCTCACGATGGCACCATCTCTCCACCCTCTCGTCGACAACGGCCTCACACCCGGGTCTCCCAACTTCTCGGGAGGCAAACTCCGCTGCCACTGCCCAAGCAACAAAGTCGAAGTCACCCTCTCCTCCAACGTGCTGCACAACCACGCATGCGGATGCAGCAAATGCTGGAAACCATCCGGCGCCCTCTTCTCCATTGTGGGCGTCGTTCCGGTCGAGAAGCTGCGCGTCACCGCGAATGCCAACAAGCTACACGTCGTCGACTCTTCGGCGGTGATCCAGCGCAACGCATGCAAGCAGTGCGGCGTGCACCTCTTCGGACGGATCGAGCAGGCTCACGCGTTCAAGGGACTGGACTTTGTGCACGTCGAGTTGAGCGACGACAAGGGGTGGCAGGAGCCGCAGTTTGCGGCGTTTGTGAGCAGTATCATCGAGCAGGGATTCGATCCGAGCGGTATCGATGAGGTGAGGAACCGATTCAAAACTGTCGGATTGGAGACATATGATGCGTTGAGTCCGGCGTTGATGGATGTGATCGCCACGTTCACGGCGAAGAAGAATGGGAAGCTAGCGAACTTGTGAGCAGTGGGAAGAGATGGGGATTATCAGTGGATGATGGATAAACGGAGAGAATAAGAAGAGGTCATGTTACTATCGTCGCCCCCAGCTTCTAGACGGCTACGTGAGAGTCCTTGTGATGGATTACATGGCAAGGTCCAACTCAGGAGCCGGCCATCCTCACCACATCAGATGTAGCGAATTACACGATGCATGCACTCTTTGAGCTTCTACAGCGACGCATGAACTGCCGAACTTGTCTGCAACTTGTTGTTGAATGCATAAAAATTGAGCTTGATTGTCCAACCATTACCCTTACCCCACCTCGGGAGCTGGTGGGTTTGGATGATCACGCCTGATCAACACTTGAGACGTGGAGCTCGTCGAGCATCCCTGACACGTACCGACAGCATATCTCATGAGCACGGATCGGATTGTGCAGAGACTCTATCTCACGGTTCATTTAATTGACGGTGGAATAAACCCTACGTCAATCGCCGTCCTTGCACCAGGCACAGACCTCGAAAGTCTTCTTTGCTCCGAGCGCTCCTCCGCGCGTCCCGGCGTCAAAACATGACAGGTCACCGACCCTGAGTCGTGACATTTGTCCGATCTTTTACCGTCCCGTTCTCATTAGCCATGGTGCGATGCAGTGCACATACCATCAGGTTACATCAGACAGCCTTACTGTCGGTCGCAGAGCCAGCCCTCAGCGTGTCCGTGCCATGGCGGCGGCATGTCTCACTTGGAGGCACCTGGCATCGAACCAGCAGAGGAGTACCTGCTTGTCCGTGCTGACAGCATGTCACCCATGTCTCCCAGGAGATTGTCTTGTCATATTGACCGTGCCCGGTGGAAGTCACGCAGATTGACTCGAGGGTTCATCTCTGCGTCCGGCAACTTCCATGGGTCCGAGCAGCTTGGAGGTTTCGTGATCAGTGGTCATCATTTGATGCTCCTCACGAGTTCTCGCAGGTCGCCCCCTTCCACCCAGTCCTCACCTGGTGCTCCGGAGCCAGCACCCCAGCCTTCGCCCACTTGATCAATCACTCGGCCAGGATTCCCGCCGAGTATCGATCCAGGGGCGACTACCATGTTGGGCGGCACGACGGTGTCGGGCTGAATCTTGCAGTTCTCTTTGATCATGCAGAAAGGCGACAGTACGCAATTGGCACCGATGTAGACATGAGAGCTGATCGCCACTGACGAGATGAGGCAATTCGGTCCTACCAGCTGTCAATAGCTGACCTGACAGAATGCGCAGCGCCTTTACGTACCAATGAACACATTGTCCCCTATCCGCATGGGATAGTACGACATCTGCCCCCTGCTGATCCGGCAAGGCGGCCGCAGAGTACTCCCAGTAGCGACTACGGTGTACCGTCCGATACTGATGGACGTCGTCGGACCTTTGTCTCCGCCGTCGCTGGAAGAGAATCTGTGCAAGTCGCCGCGCATGCAGACATCCGCCATAATGACAGATCGACCGCCGAGCATGATGTTCGGTTTGCCTTCGATCTTTGCTTTTCGTGATATCTTGTTGCCGGTATCCTGCAGCTGTCAGTCATGTTCGTGTCACTCGCGGCAGGACGGGCGACCTCACCGTCTCAATGTATTCGCTCTTGACGGCCTTGCGGCTCGATGGTGCGGCGCGTGACATCTTGCTGCTACTGCTCGGGTATGCAGCTCTATTGAATTTGGAGCCGCATGTTCCGAACGTGAAAATACGATGCTTCGGCCTTGTTCACAACGTATCGGATATGAGGATGTTTCGTCAGAAAGATGCATTTCTGATGCTTGATGATCTGCAGAGCTCCCCACAAAGCTTGGCATGGTTGCATCTGCTTTTCCCGAACCATCGTCATCAACGAACATGAGTGGCGACAAACGTTCCATCGCTATCGGTCCTTTGACCTGTGCGAAACTCGCGGGTTCAACTGTGTGAACATTTCCGTGGTCGATAAGGGCCGTCCACAAGACCAACCCATCCTTGCGTGTCCCGAACCACGTCCGAACCACTTGCATCACCATCCGACCATGCATGCATCCTAACCTCGCAAGCTCTCCTCGTAATAGACTATAAGCTGTATCGCAATGTCGCCCGCCACCCCGATCATGTCCGACCTCCACAGCTATGGCACCTTCCTCAACGAAAAAGCTCAGCAATCCCTACAGCTCCGCCGGCACCGCCGCCTGCGCCCGACCTCCCCCCTCGACCTCTCCCAATGGATGTCCCGCGTCCCCTCCACCCTCCCGATCTCCGGCCTCACAATCCCCGGCACCCACGACAGCGCAGCCTACAATGTCGTCTGGCCGTTCGTCAACACCCAGTCCCTGACCCTCGAGGAACAACTCCTCTCCGGGATCCGCTACTTTGACTTCCGATGCGGTCTGGTCCACAACACACTAGAAATGGTGCACGGCCGGGCCCTGCTCTCCCGCACCCTCTCCTCCTGTCTCGACACGCTCTACACCTTCCTCGCCTCCCACCCCTCCGAAGCACTAATCGTGCAACTCAAACAGGATCGCGCGCCAGAGGACTCCTCCGCCCCTTTCCAAGAAGCAGTCTGGTCCCTCCTGCTCCCGCACGCCGAGAGATGGCGGTGGGACCCCACCACCCCGATCCTGGATGAGCTGCGAGGCAAGATCCAGCTCCTCCGCCGCTTCCCCGGCCCGCCGTACCGCGGCATAGACGTGCAGCGCTGGATGGACAACCCGGACCGTCCCTTCACCATCAAGACCTGGAGCGGGACCGAGCTGGTCGTGCAGGACCACTATAACCCTTCCGAACCCCAGGCGTTGCCCGATTTCGTGGAGAGGAAGGCCGTCGACGTGATGGGCATGTTGGATCTCGCTGCCGGTGACATGAATATGGCGAGGTGGTACATCAATTTCGTGTCTGGGTTCGAGTTCAATTTGTACTATCAGGCTAGTCCCCACGATGTGGCGGTCGGAGGCTGGTGGTATTATCGGTTTGTGGAGGGGGTGAATCGACGGCTGGGGGAGTGGTTGAGGGAGAAGAAGGGCAGGAAGAGTAGGTACGGGATTGTCGTCATGGATTATCCTCAGAAACCAGAGACGGAGCTGGTGGGAGCATTAGTGGCGACGAATTTCGAGGGCAGGGTGGAAGCGATGAGCGTCAGTACGAGGGCGATTGTAGCGATGGCGCTAGTGCTACTGTTGATTTTTGTGGGGGGGACCTTGCTGGTGATTATCCATGGGCCGGCGGAGGGGCATTGGTGTCCGCCTATGCTACATGCTTGTGCGCTCAGGCAAGGATATCAGGGGACAGTCGAGGCTGGTTGAAAGGGTTTGATTTACTTTTCGGTGGTATCTACATTCTGCGAGGGTTGAACCTCGACGACGACATCCGCTTCATCACGTCATGGTATCACGCTCACTACACGCTCTCAACGCCACGCTCCTCTGCAACAGAACAAGGACCGCCACCCTATGGCTGACCGGGCCAGACGTCGTCCGCGATACTCCTCACCAGCTTCAGCTTATTCACCATATCATCCCACCCGAGGAGGTTGCCGTCCGCGTGGCTGGCAAACCCACACTGCGGGCTCACGGCGAGTTGCTTCAACGCCTCCTCGCGGGAGATGCCGTTTCCTTCGGCCACATAGTCCGCCGCCTTGTAGATTCTATCGATCATCTCCTTCTTGTCCTCGAGCTTGGGGAACTTGCTCGTCACCACGCCCAGCACGACCGTCTTGTGCTTGGGCAGGAACTTGAGCGGCTCAAAGCCACCGGCACGAGGCGTGTCGTATTCGAGGTAGTACACGGGCACGTCCAGGTCTTGGAAGAGTTTCTTGGCGATGCGGTCGTATGCGCCCTCGGAGAAGTGGCGGGACTCGACAAAATTGCCGCGGCAGAGATGGATGCCCAAAAGCATGTCAGATGGTCGCTTGAAGCAATCATTATAGAATTTGATGTAGGCGTCGAGCTGCTCGTCGGCCGTCTTCTTGTTCAGCTTGTCAGCTTTCCAGCCCGCAAGCATCTTTTCGTCACAGAAGTCTATCAAATTGTCAGTCTTGTTCCTTCTCGGGTTCGGAAGAGATTAGTCACAGGCAAGGTTGGGGTCGTCGACCTGTGCGTTGCGCAGACCGGCCTTGTACAGAATTTCCAGCTCAGTCCGATACGCGGTTGCAATGTCGGCAAAGTACTCGTCGTCGCTAGAGTAGACATCGGATGGGTATGCCTTGCCCTCCTTGTAGCGGAAGTGGTACCTGTTGTTTGGTCAGCATCTTTCCCACTTCCGACTCCTGCTCCGCCTACCAGTTTGGTGCTGCAAGTGTCATCTTGATGTTCCCCCAGTTCTCCTTCGGGATCTGCGACTTCAAATACTCGAATTGATCGATGTAGCTCGACTTTCCCGTGTGCGTGATCTTGCCGGTGCAGATGACTGACTCGGCAGGCTGGTGGCCCTTTTCCATAAAAGCGGCCATGTCTGGCGCATACTCGCGGAACAAGTCAGTGGGTGGGTTGAAGATCTCGGTCATGCCGTCTAGCGAGGGGAAGAAAGTTCCCCAGAACATGTGGCGGCGGTACTCGCCATCCGAAGGGGCATGGAACCCGCATTCGTGTTGGATCTTGAGCGCCTTCTTGATCGAATCGTCCTCGATGGTGGGGAGCTCTTTGCCGTCAGTGCGCTTCTCGTACATCGCGTGGCGGACATCGAGGAGCTCTTGAGGACGGAGGAGGGAGCCAAGGTGCTGGATGTGTTAGCTTGTGTATGGATTGGTCGTATGCTCAGGAGATAAAGTTACGATCCAGACGACCGTAATGTCCTCTAACCAGGATGCTGGTCATGCACGAGCGGTATACGTACCTCTGCCTTGAACGGCGGTTGCGCAGCAGGGGCAGCGGCTGCCATTATTGCTATTTCTTGCTTTCAAGTGCTTCCTATGGGCCCAATGGTCCTGCTGTACAGGTATATCAGTATCTACAAGCGTCTACTAAGAGATAATCGAGGTCAATAAGCAGATTGGAGGTGAGAAAAGACAACACAATGGCGAGTTTTCAAGAAGAGGGGCTCTCACTCAGCCTCCGGTGCTTTCCCCGCACCCACATCGTCACTCCACCTGTCTCCCCGACAGCGAGCAAAATGTGGTGTCAGGGCCCAGAGGACGGACCAATGCAAATGACCGATAGAGGTCTTGGTCACCGTTGCCCTGACTGTCGGATCTTCTTGTTCGATGTTTTGGTACGAGCTTTTCGGACACCGAGGGACAGTCGTCTTCGTTCCTGCTTTCCTAGACACTCATGACCGGCAATTTGATCATGAAGTATTTCTTGGAGAAGCTGTGAGATTCGGAGACACGTGGAGAAGCCCCACATACATGCTTGCGGGAATGGCATTGATGCTGAGGAGGAGGAAGTACCACGTGAAGTCGTAAAGCTGGCATACCAGGATGACCCCTGCAGTCCCTTCAGATCCCCTAACAGATCTGTCAAGAAATTCTCCTAGCGCCAGGTGCCGATATCGATCAGATCGTAAGTTATACTACCATGTGCCACCACATCACCTTCATCTACCACCGGCCCACTCGCCAAACCACCTTTGAAACCAGCTCACAGCCTGCTCCTCTGCCTTCTTCCCTTTCTCCGCCGCCAGCAAATCCTTTTCATTCGTCCTCACCGCAAACCCATGGTCCGCTTTCTCATAGAAGACATACTCGTGCCTCACCCCCTTCCCACCCTCCCTCTCCTCAACCTCTTTATTCTTCCTCGTTAGCACCTCATCAAACGTCTCTGCCTGCTTCACCATCACCTTGCCATCGTTACCCGCGGCCGCAAAACTCAACGGCTTCACCAATTTCTCCGCATCATCCGGCATCTTCATGAAGCTCGGATGAGCGATAAAGCCGGCATCAACCAAGCTCAACCCGTTCTTTGCCTTGATCTCATCATGGCAGAGTTTCACGACAGGCATGCCGCCCCAGCAGAACCCGGCCGTTCCAATGGGGAGATGTGTCGGCGTCGCGTCACGCAGATCCGAGAAGAAGGACGTGATGCGCGGCATGACGGCCGAAGCGCGGTTGCGGACCAGAAACGGGACGCCGTGCCATAGTAGACGCATGAAGTGGTATGCGCGGGAGAAGAGGGCGGAGAAGCCTGGACTCGAGACGGTTTCGATGGAGATGAGCATGTCTGGTTGGAAAGCTGGGCCTGAGCAGGGTTAGTGGGAATGTCAACGGTGGTTAAGGGGTTCCAAGGGGAGGACGTGCCGTTCATGAAGTTGGGGAGGTAGACTGTGAAGGGACCCTTCTTTGCGTACTCGTCTGCTAGAATGCGAGAATTGGGGAGCGTCCAGCCGAAGATATCCGGAATGATCACGACCACGCCTTTAGCTCGAGTACCGTCAGGCGGGTTGGTGATGTATGTGTCGAGACCGTGGAGCTTGCTCACTGTGCCCGTTGGTGTGCCTGTGTGTAGGGATCCGGTGGCGCAGCATTGTCGAGGCAATCCAGTAGACATGGTGAGTGATAATGTTGATACAACTGTGATCAAGGCCGACGACTAGACCGTCAGTTGTGAGAGCGAGGTGTGACGAAGTCGCTAGATATGTAGCAAGTCGCACTATCTCGTCCAGCTCCTCGGCTTGATGATAGCGAAGCGGGGCAAGCAAGGATGGCTAGGAATGCAATCGAGCTTCTCTTTCTCCTAATATTGCCAACGACACCTCCAGAGCGTTTACTGCTTATCTCTGGGGTCTACTCGTGGGAAGGAGGTCTCCACAATGAGCAGATCTGTCTTCACATGTAGCATCATCTCTTGCATCTCGTCGTCATCTCAAGATCCTCATCGGAGGTCCGGCTCCGGCATGCCGACGTCAAGGATGGCGCGATTGGCCAGTGAGCAAAATTACTACATTTTGGTCGCACCATGCGAGATGTTGCTGCATAACAATCGTTGTGCAATCGTCGTCGTCGTCGACCTGTCGAGTGACCAAGGTCTGTAGTTAACCATGGTATGCGATTGTTTCCTCCTGCTATCTGAACATCCCTGACCTTCTTAGGTGCACGCCGACGCCTCCAACTTTGCGTCCGGCATAACCAAAGCCGAAGCCTACAAGCAAGTGATTGATCAAGCCACTGCACTGTTCGACGGCCAGCGTAATTGGGTCTGGTAGGTCTTCTGTACCTTCCCCAAGAGCCTCTCTGAGAATCGAAGCAATCTCTCCAACACTGCCTCCCTCCTCTGGCATCTCTACAGATCCCTGCCATCCCCCTCTTCGGAGGTCAACTGGGCTGGCTTCTACGTACTCGATCCTGCGTCAAAGGACAAGCCATCGCTCATCCTAGGCCCGTTTCAGGGAAAGGTGGCGTGCCAGACCATCTCATTTGGGAGGGGCGTATGCGGGACTGCTGCCGCTGAGGGGAAGACGCAGTTGGTGCCGGATGTCGAGGACTTCCCTGGGCATATCGCCTGCGACGGGGATAGTAGGAGTGAGGTTGTTGTGCCAGTGAAGCAGGCCGGGAAGGTGAGTGCTTTTCTATTGCAGGTGCTCGGTGTGACCGAGGTTGAAGGAGAGTGATGTGAGGGTGTGCATGCTTCATATGAGAACTCGTTGGCGAGTCTTGCAGCGCCAGCGCATGCTCCTTGATTTCGACTCGCTGTCACGCGGGACTGGATCTTGGTTCAGTCCACGTGGCGGGTGATGTGAAGATATCTTCACAACCGAACTTTTATGTTGGAGCTTCACGTTGGAACTTCCCATCGCACACCAGGATCTAGATCACATGCTCTCCACCCCACTCCACCCCTCCCGCGCCTCTACCAATCCTGCTTCTCATCCTGCACTTGGTCCCCGAATCCGACTGACTCTCTCCCAAAAGGTAGTAGCCATAATCGACATCGACTGCGCCCTCGCCTCCGGCTTCGACGAAGAAGACCAGCGGTGCCTGGAGCAACTCGCCTCTCTCCTCGGGGAATCATGCGACTTTTGATCTTCACTGCCAATGCCATCACCATCATTCATCTTCAAGTCACTCACCATGACCACCACCACCACCACCACCACCACCAAAATACATATCCCACAAGTTCAACATCAAGTCTGTAGTTGCATTCAGGTCCGTCGATATCTCCAAAAGTAATATCAGGCCAATTCACAAGATCAATCAACAGGAGTTGGTTAAAATCCATTTTCCCCGTCATTAGGGGGACTATCATAACATCTTGTCTTCGCCCTCATCCACCCACCCATCCCTCATTATCCCCCCCCAGGCGCAGCCCGAGGAGGCAGGACAGATCTGGACTCAAAAAGGGGGAAGACTATAGCGAGCGTCTAGAAGAATAGAGTACATGATTTTCCACTCCACCTCAAAAAAGATACCGTCGCACAACGCGGAAAGAAAATGCGAGTGCGATTCGTGTGCAATGACCCGCTGTCATCTCCAGGAACGAAACAAAATGATCCCAGTCGTGATGCCGTACCCTAATTGCCTACCTGCTCGAGGTGGCTGAGAAGTGAACCACTCCCTTATCTCCAATGCCAGTCTAGAAAACGCTCTTCCTCTTCTCCGCGCGGTTGGCGAGGTTGAGAAGTTTCCTCCTCTCGCCACCAAAGGGTGATTGGCCCTGGCTGATTCCCTGCTGCATGTGGGCGGGAAGCTGCTTGACAAAGCTGGACATATCAAAGGCGTCCCCGTTCTCGGTCATAGGTGTCTGGACTGCCGAGCCGTTTTGGCTGCCGTCGACACTGCTCTGGCTGCCGCGCTTGGCGCTGCGTTCGCTGCCGATGGGTGACTGCTTGCGGTAAAGACCGGGCTCGTCTTCCTCGGAGGTGGTGAGGGAGGCACCACTCTCGCTTGTGGGACTGGCAGAGCTGAGAGGGTTCGAGGCGCCACGGCGGACGCTACCTGCGCGCACGAGGTTGTTGAGAGCGCGGCGGCGGCGACGGGCGGCGAAGTTCTTGCTGCCTTCGTGGTTGGCGGTTGGCAGAGCGGTAAGCTCCTCGAGAGGTGGAGGACCACGAGGTTGGCGAACGGGGTGTTCGCCTGCACGAGCTGCGCCAGGGCCGAATGTGCCATTCATGGGAGTGGGAGGCATGAAAACGCGGTTTGAGCCAAAGATGGCTGCGCTAGAGGTCTTGGGTCCGTCAGTGACGTTGCCGTTGTTGGCCAGAGACAGGGAAGACAGCTTCTTGTGGTGGCCACGACGGAAAGCGTTGGCAGAAGGAGGTGGTAGAGGCTCGACATGCTCGAGAGTCGATTGAGGAGACTTGCTCTTGGTGGGTGGGGTGATTGACCTGGACGTAGCGGGTACAGGCTTGTCAGAAGGAGGTGGGGAGATCTCAGCGCGGAAAACCGGTGTGGACAGGTTGTGCATGGTCTGAGAGCGACCAAGGGGAGATGGGTTGCGCTGAACGGCTTGCTGAGTGTTGGTCTGAACATATTGAAACTCGCCAGTCATAGGGTTCTGGACGACGAAAAGGCCTGGTTGGCCTGGTACTTCGATCGGGTCGGCGATCTGCTGGTGCAGATTATTCATGGACATGGTCTGCTGGTACAGACCCATGTTCAAGCCCTGGAATTGGTTGGCAGCGGCGGTGATGTTGGCGAGCTGCTGCTGGAGTTGCTGTTGACGTTGGGCCAGGTACAGTCCAGTCATCTGCAATTGCTCCAGAACGCTAGGATCCATCTCCTCGGCATCCTCAAACATGGAAGGTGGGGCCAGAACCTGCTCAGGGAGAGCATAGTTCTGCTGAGCAGCCTGCATGGCATACTGGTTCACGCCGTAGCCAGCTGCAGTCTGGGGAACGCTTTGCTGGTATGAGTCATAGCCAGCATTGGCCCACTGGTTGTTACCCTGCATCTGGTGCCTGGTTTGGTTGTAAGGAGCGGAGGCCGGAGCGGTGTTGTTCTTAGGGGCAGTCCTTAGTCCGGCAAGAAGGTGCGAGCGACTGGTAGTACGGGGTGTTGGTGCACCGTTCTGGTTCTCACTGATCGAGTCGACCTTGGGTGGGAGGGCGACACTCAGGCGTTTGGGATTACCACCCTTGCCACGAGAAGCGAAGCCATTGCTGGGGGCGAAACCGCCAGCGTTGAATTGATTGTTGTAAGACATGTGAGCGAGACCACCAGTGTCCATGCTCTTTTTTCAGGTATATCTACTTGTGTGATGATGAGAACAGAATAAAGCTCGTAAATTGCTCAAGTCGTAATGAAGCGTGATCGTGCGTCTCTTCCGTCGATCGAGACGAGAGATGAAGGTGTTGTTGACGATGATGGTAGTTGGTATTGTTTTGTGAAAAATCGAGTGCGGCGCTCAGGCAAGCAGGCAGCGGCAGGCTCAATGATGTATTCGTATTACTGAATTATGAGTGGGAGCGTAGAAGAGTAACCGTGGGTATCAGTAGAAAGCTAGTTGGTCGACGAGGCTTGAGGCTCGCGGTGATAAGCAATGCAATGGAGATGGATGCGAGATGCGAGATGTGAGCCCAAGTTGTGTGTTTGTGAGATTTGATGTGGAAGACGTTGACGGAGAACGTGTCTGATATCGGGAAGAAGGGAGGTTCGAGATGATAAGCCGAGTAGTGCCTGCTCGTACGCTGCCGTTTTCTAGATTTGATTCTTTTCAAGCAAGAGAGTGAATGTCGACGAAGACGGGAGTCCAGTACCGAAACAATTGTCAGGTTCGGTCGGTCGTGGGGGGATAATAATAACCTCAATGACTGGGGCCTCAGGAGGTTGGCTGTGCGAAGAGGGCTGACGCGACCGGGAGAAAGGCGTCGACGTCGAGGTTTATATTGGAAGGAGGGACAGACAAAAATACGATAGAGGGCGGAGAGGTAGAGAGGGTGCAGAAACCGAACAAAAGGACGATAAGGTGAAGAAGAGGGATTGTATGGAGCCAAAGATCGAGGTTGAAAGAAACCAGGGATATGGTGTACGAGACCACGTTGGTGCGGTTGGTGCGCAGGCAGCTTCGGGAACAGATGGCGTGTGAGGGAGAGACAAGACGGGCAAGACGGGCGAGGCGACGGGCGAGGCGACGGGGCACGACGGGGGCGCGCTCCACCGACTAGCCTGCAGGGGTCTCAGGCTTTGTGCTAATGCAGAGCACCGCCAACCACGGTCCTATCAAAACCCTCGATGGCTCCTTTATTCTTTCCGCACGCAACCCTTTTTGAGGACAACCATACGAGAGCAGTCATGGACTTGATCATCATCCCGCAGCCATGTAGGGGATCGTGATGGTACACTCTTCCTACCATCACCTGGATTTCTACAGTTGATTTGTCTGCAACACGCTGCTTCAGAGGCCGCTGGACTCGAACGGTCCACGACGAGGATGAGCACAAACTTTTCCCTTTTGCACCCTTCGTCTGGGTCCTCTTTTTTTCCCTTCGAGTCTAATTATCTCGCCTGTCCGCGCATGCAGAAATTAGATCTGATGGGGGCCCACAATGAAAAGCGCCACACCCGCTCTTTTCACAGCGCCTATTCAGCACCCTTGGCCAATCAGCTGCCCGCCCCCTCTCCAGCCTCCAAATTGCACCGAACACATCAGAGCTTCTCGCTGCCCTGACCTTCCAACATGCATCTCGAAACATCCATCGCGCATTCCACGGGCGAGGGCACGCAGAGCTACCGCTCTCGCGCCGCATCGAGTTGTAAATAAATCCCATGACACGGGACTTTCCCCAGAGGAACCCGCGTATTTTTGGCAGCAGCGTTTCGTCTGTCTCTCAGCTTCCCCCCCCCCTCATCCCTCCAGCCTATCGAGCCCGCCTCGTACGCCGTGATCCGATCTGCGTGACCTCGACAGGTATACCTGCCATGTCTGTCGCAGAGCAGCGCGGACTGTCAAGCGACCATCCGCGCCTTTCTTTTGCCAACGACCGTGTCCACTCTGTCCGCTAGATGCGTGCCCGTCAGCCGCGCGCTCTCTGAATCACGATCCCCAAGATCAGCGCAACGGGCGCGTAACGGTCGCGCGGTCGAGATGCTGGAAGATTTGCGGACCATGGGGCATTTCGACCCCCCTGCGCCTGAGGATAGCGATAGGCACCGCATGCAGCACTGGACCGGTCTTGTCCAGCCACTGTTCTCAAGTGACGTTCAATGGGTGGGCGGGGGTTATGCACACCAGACGAACAGCAGATGGGGCAGGTATTGAATGTATTGTACAATTTCATGTTCGTCGCTTCGCTCAGGGTATACTACAAATACACGTTCATGCCATCTTACACTGCTCTCCAACGCCGCCCCCCCCCCTCTCCTGCATTTCAGTCTTCCTTGTTCCCCCTATCAGAGATCATCGACAGTCTCTTGCCGATGAACTTGGCCCACGAACTCCTCTTGGACGCCATGCCATCGTCCGCCATCGACCTGATCGTGGGCGTCCTGCGACCCAGCTCCTGCCCTTGCCGCTTGAGCAATCTCAGCAGCTCGAACGTCTCGGTGTGATCCGTGCTGTTCTTCATGCGGTGGATGAAGCGGAGTTGCCCGTCGATCCAGATCATCTCGCCGCCGTTTTGGGTGATGACGCCGCCGCTGACTTTGGCCGTCGTGACTGCCAGGCCCATGCTGCGCCAGAGATTCTTCATGAAGGATTCCGCGTATTTTTGCACGTATTGTGGTGGGACGGCGTTGGCGTCCGTGTTGATGGCGAATCCGAGCTTGGTGTACAGTGTCCGTGACGGGTCGGCGTAGACTTCGTACGGGCAGTCGGTTTGCTCGAGCCATTTGGGGATGAGGACGGGGTCCCCGCAGCCTACTACTACGAGTTTGGTCGATGGGTTGAGTCTCGCTAAACGCTCTGGAGGGAGTTGGTGGGCGAGTGCTTTGACGTAGCTGTAACACATCTGATGCTGTCAGTGACTGCTAATACTGGAGTCGAGTGATAGACCTACGCCGCAGAAGAAATGCCGTACAAAGACGACTACGTGTCGTCGGTTGTCCTTGCTTCTGATCAGGTCCTTGAATGGTACTTTGCGCCTTGTCTTGTCCATGACTTGGACTTTGTAGAGTTCATTGAGCAGCGCTTCCGATGGCATTTGCTGCAAAATATCGTCGTCCCCCTCGACATGGCTGTCCTCCCTCAGTGGATCATCCTTTTCATCATCATCATCATCATCATCCAGATTATCGTCATCCCAATTGTCTTCAGGCTCTTTCTCTGTCGCATTTTGTCGTCGTTGCTTCTTCTTGCCGAATGATAAAGGGAACACACCACAGCCGCAGCCGGCAGCTGATCCTTGACGAGCAGGCATGGTGATGTGATGTGGTGTGTCCTCACGACTTGACCGGATACGCTTGGGAGAGATACAGAAAGTCAATCACATCCCGGACGGTGGACATGACCACTTTTGAATGCTTGTCCGAATAGACTCCCGGCAATTAGATGCCAACGCAAACGTCCTTACGCGTTGTGAATTGTCTGCCGAGCATTCCTCAGAGCCTGCCCTCACCTGTCCGACTCACTGCCAATCAGCAATTTGGACGGCCGATCGCAGCTGGTGGCAATACAGCCGTTGGCACCATGTTCCTGCAATCGTGGAGGCGCCGTTGGGGTTCATGCCGGTAGAAGGGTCTGTCCACACGCACATCTTCTGCTTTTGCGTTACTGCCACGAGTGTCAGGGCGTTCGAGCTGCAGGTCCGTTTGCCGCGACATGGTACTGAAAAAGGAGACTCATGACGGGAAATTACTCCTGACCCAGGCGGCGGAAACCATGCTGTCGTCGTAAGGAAAACTTGTCATAGGTCTTGCTCGGCCCCTCGGCCCATGTGGCCAGCCACCATTCGTTGCTCGTCTAACGGCTTCAGTCCAACCTCGGGGCCGCCGTAAAGCCACCGACTGCAAATATAGGTAGGTATTGGTCGAGTGCATAACGTTTGATGGTTCTTTTGAACAATAAGCATGCTTTGGAACCGTTCACAACGAGAGTATGAGGATGATCAGTATAGTAAACCTTGAATAGGACTTCGTAGGGCTGGACCAAAGCCAATTCGGAGATGGTTCTGCAGAACACGTACACTCAGCCAATCAGCAAATTCCCTTCAAGATCGCATCTCATTTGACCACCAAAAAGTTGATCGATCCTAGATCTCGAAAGTGGTGTGCGGACCGTGACTTTGGAGTTGTGTGGTGCAGGAAGAGGCATGGGTCCCGACCCATAAGCCAAAAAAAGCCAAAGTACGTCGTGGTGAGGTTGTGAATTATTACCATGGTCTTGACGTCACTGTCGACCTCTTGACTGAGAGAACCTTGTTCGGATATAACGTCCAACTACTACCTTACCTTGCACCATCAGAAATGGTTAAGACACTTACGACATCTGCTGTTGATCTTGCATGGCAGCTTTGAGGCTCGTCGCGCAATCCGGGCATTTTGCTACACTCAGGCCGACCACATTTCGAAATACCAGAGTTTACACGATCGCAGCCTTGAAGATGCAGCGAGCAACATACGCATCAGTATCGCAACCGAGAAGAAGTGAAGGTAGTCAAGAAGTGCATTCCAACAGCCGTTCGCCACAGGCTGGTTCGGGCGATGGCAAGCCCGAAAGTAACGGACAGACACGGGAGAGGTCGCCGACCCATCGGCCCAAGACCAGTGTTGAGGACGAGCAGATGTACATCCTCACTCTGTTGACCGATTCGAACATGCATCAAAGCATGACCGGCTTGCGAAAGAAGTATTTCCCCCCTAGACTCAACCATCTCGATGCCCACATCACTCTGTTCCATGCTCTACCAGACTCCAAATTGGACAGTGACATCCTTCCTGCTCTCAAGGACCTGGCCCGGAAGACGAAGAAATTCGAGCTCGGAGCTACCACACCCTTCAAGCTGAAGAAGGGCATCGCCATCGGGATGCCAAAGGACCATGGTGGTGATGCTTCTCGCCATGTGCACACCGCTCTGGTGCAGCAGTGGAGCGACTTCCTTAGCCAGCAGGATTTCGGCTTTCAGGCCCACTTTACCATCATGAACAAAGTCGATGACGACAAGGAGATCAACAAGGCCTTCCACGAGGTGAAGGACGGCTGGCAAGCATGTTTCGGCACCGCGGAAGGCCTCTCATTGTATCGATATTCGCCAAAAGGGTGGCATTGGCAAAGCGATTTCGACTTTCAGGATAAATAGACCCGTGTAGATATGCATCGTGCGAAGCGAGGTGTTCGGTCTTCAGGCCCATTTGGCGATATTACTTGGGATCAGGCGTTTGAGGGTATCGACATGCATGATTTGACCTTTGATCTTGAGGTCCTGAATATCTTTTCTGGATGAGGTGGTGATGTCGATACGACTCTGACCAGCATCAAGAAGGACTGTAAAGTCGGGCAGAACGGTCCCATAGGGCAGAGTGCATTTCGGGGCGATCTTGCAAAACTGCAAGTGTAAATGATTGTACACATACCTGTTTATAGCCACTCACCTGTCCCAAGAGGGTTTCAGCCTCCAATTGTGCATATGCACCAATTGTAGAGCATTTACCAATCTTGTCAGCCTCGACCACTGCTCCGGTCTCAATGTTGACATGGTCGTCGATGATCACACTGTTACCGCTGGCGGATTTGCTGCTGGACCCGACCGCTGCACGTTCACTGACTATACAGAATGTCCCCAGAATCACAGGGCCATTCGTCGAATCCAGCTTTGCAAACGGATGGAGCACTGTCCTTGCCCCAATGGTGATAAGATGGCTACCAACGAGAATCGCCTTGTCAGAGATGATCGCTGTCGGATCAATCTTGCACGGCGGCCTGGAGATTGGAGGAGCAGAGAAAGCGACCGAAGTAGGTCGTGCCGGCTTGCTTGACATGGTTGACAAAGAGGGGTTGTGAAGGTCGAAACGTGTTGCAGTTGACGTGGCTGGTCAAGAATGGCCCCACGGTTGGGCCCAGTGCTGAGTCAGCGTCTAGGTTAACATCCATGCTCGCATCTCCTCCTTCCTTCTCTACTTCTTCAAATATTCACGTATCATCACCCTCAGACGTAATTCGAGATGGCTGTTCTGATGGGCCTTTGTCCGCGTCGATACCGTAGATCTGTTGTTTACCGACGTGTCGAGATCGAGCATGTCAGGAATAGACACAAACGACAGAAAGTCCATCCCTGTCGACAAACGGACCTGCTTGACATGTGATACTGTCGTCAGTAAAGCTATCCTTCGACACCTGCCTCTCGATGATTGGATAAGCATTGGTGCTTGGTGAATTCACAAAAGATGAGTCCTGTCAAAAACTTCACACGCTCTTCCGGTCGTGCCTTCCATTTCCCAACCGTGCACCTCATACATCTGCACTCTCCTTCTAGTGCCATTCGTTGGCCTTCCTTACAGCATCCTCTATAGAACGCCATAGCCAGCGACCGTACTTCGCGCGATCACAATGGTGCGCTCCAATTTCGACTACACCAATGTGAGTATACACTGACTATGTCTCACTTATCCTGTAATTGACACGATCACAGCGCCCCTCGAGCGGCGAGAAGCTCGGCGCTTCTATAGCTGGTGATTTCTGGAAGAAAGCAGCACAGGAGGTGAAGACTGTCAAGCCTACCGCGAAGAACTCGAGAGGTACGTTGAGAAAAAGCCTGAACTCTGCCGAAGCCACACCGTCGCCAGCCGCTGTTGCCCATGCCACCGATACCACGACAATCGTTCAGACGAAGATCGAGATCAAGATACCGGACAAGAAGCTCACCGATGAGGGCTTCCGACTCATCGCCGAGGCCTTGACGGCTGCCTTGAAAGCCAGACCGGACCTCACGCTTACCGAGCTGGACATTTCCGGGAACGAGCTCACCATTAGCTCCATCCGTGGACTTACGGAAGTGGTCAAGAATGCGCCGGAGCTACAGCACCTCAACTTGTCCAATAACAATATCTCCGTGGCAGCCGTCTCAGACTGCATTGAGTGGGCTCCTTTCGCATCCGCATGCTGCACTTCAGATGCACTGGTCCAGCTCAATCTCAGCCACAACAAAGAGCTTGGTTCGAGGTCGTGGGAGTGCTTCATGCGCCTCGTTTCCCAAGGTAGTCGTAGCGTTCCCGAGAGGCCCGACTCCCACCAGCATGATGAGCCTACTGATCTTGGTATGACTGGTCTGACTATTGATGATACCAATGCAGACAATTCTCAAGGAAGGGTCCGCAGATCCCCAACCAAATCGACTGCAGGAAGGAAGAGTCTGGAGTTATCGCCTACGAAAGACTGTGCGTCAAGCAAGATTGTGATCATCATCGACACCGGTATGAACGATCACGGAGCTCTCTTTGCGTGCGCAATCATCCAGCATACTGCGACTTGGAAATTACCAGTCGAGTACATCTGGAGCAAGGATACCTCCTCCATGACCAAGACTGGCCTTGAGTTATTCGACCTTACCGAGACAAGCATCGAAGAGGTCAGAAAGGACAAGCTGCGCGCAATTTCCACCAACGACGTATCGGCTGGTGATGACATGGATGATGCTGTAGACGAGCCACCAGAGTAAGTCTATGACGTTTGGATCACTGTGACAAACTGATATGCAAAGGTCGCCCACCGTTGAGACGAAGAGGGGCAGAGCAATTTCTCTTAGCAAGAGATTCATAGACAGCCAGGTCAGCCAAGAAGTTCAGCTGGAAAGAGCTATCAAGAAGATTCAGCGCCATGTGATTGAAATAGAAGGCTACAAGAGTGTTGAGCTCTGGGCAGCAGGTATGGCTGCGTTCCTAGTGTCGCGCAAGATCTACACACTTGCACCCTGTCGACTCGAGAAGCAACTGGACCATCACGAGGACGAGCAGGCTACGACTTCGGGTGCTGCGACGACCGACAAAGACACCGAGCGTGCCGAGTTCGGCTACCCTCTGGAAAGGCAGACTCCGATCGGCAGTCTCCAGATGTACCAGACTTTTCTGCCTCCTGTGCTGGCCACACCAGACCGATCACCGTCTTCTTCGCCGTCGCCCACCAAGGAGGGAAAGTCGTGGGCGGCCACTGCGGTCAGCACGCCCATCGACTATTCCACTGATTTCAGCTCTCCTGTAATCGACATCGGAATAAACAACGAGCCCGTTTGGGTCAAGGAATCAAAGAAGCCATCGAAGCAGCTTAGAAAGCTGGGGCGCAACGTCACTCGTCCTCAGCATTCTGGCAGCGATGAGAATACCGACCACGACAACATCACTCTCCTCTCCACTCGTCTCGCCAGCGACATAGCCAGGCACGAGGAAGACTACGAAGCCAGTCAAGGGTTGAGCCGCTCTGAGCTCGACCCTGTCAAGCGCATCACATACAAGGAATGGCAGGTTGAGCATATGAGGGGGCTGCAAGTTCAGCAGGGAGGGGCTTCGGATGGATACAGTGACAGAAGTCTGAGGTGCCAGCTGCCACTCACTGTCTGCCAGCATGTGCTCAGCTTCGCCATGCCTGTGGAGATGTTGAGCATTCTGAGTGAGCGCCAGCAGCAGAAGGCTTTTGAGTGGGGCCAGCTTCATGACAGCTTGAACACCGAGTATGACTGGAGGATGAAGGATGAGAGCTCTCAGATCTGGATGTTGCTGGAGTCTATTGACTGCCTAGAGTACGACTGAGAGTGTGTGGCAGTGCAGTGAGACAAGAGCATGGCTGTCAGCAAGGAAGTGGAATGAGCAGATGAGCAGAAGTGTCTCGGGATAATGGGATCAAGTTTACCGCGTGGTCGCATCAGAAAAAGGATACTGCAGGCTTCAGATAGCAAGCAACCAAATATCAAAAGTGATCAAAATGTGTCCCCAGACGACCATGCTCACTGAACGAGTAACTTGTCATGCTAAATGCACCTTCGCTACACCTTCATCAGCAGTAGCATATCAGCAGTCCTCCTGAGAGCCTCGGTATTTTCCACTGTGAAGTGAAAAACAAATGCAAAAATTCACAGGTAGAAAAATGCCGTAAAATCCCCTCAATGATTGTATCTGTCTAATCCCCAGCTCCGCCACTCAACCTCTCCCCACCTACCACACTGGCTTTCCTCCCTCCCCTCCTTCTGCCCTCCGTCATCGTCGCCCTCCTCACCCTCTACATATCCCTCCACGCCATCATCCCTGGAGCGACCATGACCCTGACAGCACCCACCACCACCTCTCCAACAACCACCAGTCCAGCCTCCACCCTGCCCTTCCCAGCCTGCTTCACGGACGCCCTCCCCCTGCCCAAAATCCTCGTCTTCGACCTCGATTACACCCTCTGGCCGCTGTGGGTCGACACGCACGTGTCCGCACCCCTGAAGCCCAGCAGCGACGGACTGACCGTCTCGGATCGGCACGGGGAGAAATTCGGCTTCTACGCCGACGTGGCGGGGTTGCTCGTCGGGGCCAGAGAGCGGGGGATGCTCGTCGGGGCCGCGAGCCGGACGAGCGCGCCCGCGGTGGCGAGGGAGGCGTTGCGGTGCTTGCGCGTGCCGGCGGGTGCGTCTGGGTCTGGAGGGGAGGAGCGGCGCGGAGGGGAAGAAGACAACAGAGCGGGGGAGGCAGGGACGATGAAACGTAGGGCCGAGACCGAGGGCGCTGGACCGGGCAAGGGCCCCGTCGCGTACAGTCTCTTCGATGTCCTGGAGATATACCCCGGGGATAAAAAGACGCATTTCCAGCGGATACGGAAGAAGACGGGTCTGCCATACGAAGAGATGCTCTTCTTTGACGATGAGAGCAGGAATAAGAACGTGGAGACGCTGGGGGTGACGATGAGGTTGGTGAGGGACGGAGTCACGCTTCACGAGATGCAGGAGGGGGTGGAGGAGTGGAGGGCGAGGAATGGGAGGAACAAGCCCGAGGGGAAAGGGAAGGAGGACGAGGAGGAGGACTCAAAGTGAGGCTTGTCCAAGTAGACAATGGGGTTGGATTAAAGGGAAAAAGTACAGCTATATTGAGACTCCACAGTACCATCCCTGCCCGTGATGGAAGAGGCACGATCATGCAAAGTCGAGAAAGGCTTGGAGATCCCAGAGTGAGGCAAGCGATGCATAGGGGATCAGTCTTTGACCAGAAGATAAGAGCTCGCTGCTGGACCTTAGTATCAAAGTAAAGGCAAAATTATGCTGACAGGGACCAAACGTTGATGGATCGTGGAACTATGATCAGAATTCCCGACAGTATTGAGTTTTAGACTATTGATCGGCCGTGTATATTACCGATAGAAGAAGAAAGACATCTGATCGAGAAGAAACCATGGAGTTGTGCTGTCTGTCGATGTATGCCGTCTCTTACTGCACTATCAAGAAGCGTGCGGTGCGCCTTCGTAAGTGATAGCTGCATTGGCATAGGGAGTAGTTGTCAATCTCTCCTTCGGGTGATTATACCACTTGCTGTTGACACCCTTGCAGCCGAATCGGAAGTGGTATCCACCGTTATCGAATCCGCCGTCAATCTTGCCTTCCTTGTTGCCACAGTCTGTAATAACAGCGATAGTAATCTTATTGCGCTGGAACTGTGTACATTCGATGCCGTCCACGCAGTTGCCTTCATACCAGGCTTGGACGGCCATAGCGCTACCAGCACCGAGAGCGACGAGGACAGCTGAAAGCTTCATTTTTGTTAGAGGAAGTTGCAGAGGTTTTTGAGTGGTGAGGTGTTAGTGAGATAGTTGTTTGAGCGTGAGATGTTGTAGATAGAATGGACAGACTAGAGAGCAGTCGGTGAAGCAACTTATATAGCTCGTCTAAGACCGTATTGCTTACTACAATTGCGGCTACGTATATCAACTTGTACTAGGGTATCCATGCCATTTTTTACTACGTGAAACGTGAAATATGAAGTGGTAGCGTCTGGTTTGCCCCAAATTCAGGGTTAGGGTTCGCCCTTGCCTGGATTGGTAGGATCGTTCTTGATCTCAGCGGCTTCCGCATCGTCGCCATGCTGGAGCTGGTCGGCAGGGATCATGCTAGATCTCCGGCCTTCCCTCTGCGTGCGTTCGCCTGCAAGGGTCTGGGCAAACTTTGACCTCTCTCGGATCTGCGGACCTTTCCAGTAGAAGATAAAGACTGGAATGGTGACGACAAGAGCGACACAGGCAAGAATGGTGCTTGGGTATTCCAGAGTGTATGTCTCAAAGTGTTCGTAGAATGGGGTGCTATAGAAAGCAGCAATACCGGCGAGCAGATCACGAGCAAAGCCGTTACCACCAGTGGCAGAGGCCGAGTAAGGACCGTAGGCTGCGACCATGTAATCGATGGTGGCCATATAAATGGCATAGTTTGCCATACCGACCAGGGTTGAGAAGATCATCGGAGCAATCCAGGGAATGCCTTTACTGGGCCCAAGAGAAGTCCAAGCGAAACCAAAAAGTCCAATAGTTTCGAGGGGTGCCATGTATAGAAGCCAGTAAAGACGACGCTCAGGCTGCATTGCACTGGCGCCGTGCTTGGCCATGAATTTCTGGTCTCTGGCAAAGAAAGGCATGAAGCTGAACCAAGCGAGGAAATAGCCGACCAGAATAGGGATGTAGGCCAATCCGATCGCGACGGTACTGAAGTTCCACTGCTTGTACACTGGAGAGTAGGCTTCAAGGAAGGTGAAGATCAGTGCATCGGAGAAACCTGACAGAAGAGACAGGCAGAGGACAATGGGCTCCGTCAAGAACATGCGGAATGGTCGAAGCATGGTGGTTGCCAGCTCCCTTGGGGGCAGACGCTTGAAGAGCGAACCTCGAATCTCGTTGGGGCCATACAAGTTGGGGTTCTCGCCAGACTTGCGCTTCTTCTTGGCAATACCGTCCATGATGATAGTGACTCGAGTCTCTGGCACGAGGAAGAAATGGAGCGCTTGGGTGGTCACACCAAAGATGAGCTGGATCCAGAAGTTCCACTGCCAGGTGAGGTACTGGCCGATGAAACCACCAAAGATTGGTCCGAGAACAGAGCCACCGACGGAAGAGAGAACGACGTAGCCAACGGCGAATTGCTGGGTGGACGGCTCCCACATGTCTGCCACCATACCTAGAGTGACAGAGCCGCCAGCCGACGAGATACCGACAAGGGAACGTCCGACCAGCATCGAGCCCCAATTGGGAGCAAGCGCGCAGAGAATTTGCCAGATGTTGACAAGGAAGAGAGACATCTGGAGAACAGGCCAGCGGCCAATCTCCTCTGACCAGGGCGCCCATAGCTCACAGCCAAAGGCGTAGAAGATGAGCATCAGAGCTTGACCGACACGAACGGACTGAGCGGAGCGGCCGAAACCGCCCTCCTCGGGGGGTGCAGCAAGCTTGTCGACAGAGCTTGCATATACAGCGGCGTTGAAGTTCATGGAGCACTGAACGACAAAGACAACAGTCAGGATAGTCCATTTCTTGATCCATGGGAAGCTGAAGCCGAGCTGGTCATAGCAGTCCTCCTCTTGCAACTCGATGCGACCATCCTTTCTCTCTTCGAGCTCGGAAGTGCTGCCGTCAGAGCTTGCATTCTTGTTGACTTTGCGATGCGGCATGGTGGGTGACATGAACCGCATGGCGGAGGGAGTGGGCAAGCTACACTCGCTGGTTGGTGGAGGAATGTGGTGATATCAGTGCTATCTCTGTTGGGAGGAAAGCGATAAAGTGTCGATAAGACGCGAGCATGCGGAGATATGAGGGATATATATGTGACAAAGACCGTCCCAAATGGCCGTGAGAAAAAATACGAATATGCAGTGAACCGAAAAGTGGATAGGACGAATAGTCGCCAGTGGCGGGGAAGAAGCAGTTTTAAGCGCAACAGGCAGCGTCAAGCATGTCAAGCTTAAGTTGGCAGGCGCATGACAAAAGCTTGAGCCTCGTTCATCTAAAGTCTGGGATGAACAAGACGTCAGCGGTCTGGTGCTGGGTGTAGCGGACCAAACAGCCCGCTGCGACACATTAGAGGCTGGAGGTGTTATGTGTGGGTGCCAGCGCTGTACCCTTGCGGGATAGCAACTGACGTCACAACACGGTCAGAAATTGTGGTCAGTTGTCGAGGATCAGAAGGAGAAGAGCGAATCAGAGTTCGTGCTTGGCCGGGTAAGCTCTGTCAAGCATCAGGAAATGCGCGCCGAGTAAGCTTTTGCGATCGGCCGGAGATTTGAGCCGCATGAGCTTGTCCTTGTTCCGCCAGCCGAGCAATTTATTCTTACTTGTAATTAAATAACCAAGACAATTCCGAGAAGCATAAAGCGCAAGGACTTGGCTTTTCTTGCCCGTGCGTAGCTTACAGTCTCTGATGATCCGGCAAGTCCTTCGTTTTGCACAGGCAGCTGATTCCGCGAGCGGACGCTTCTCGGGGATCTACGGTATAGCATCACGATCAGGATGCCGCGCCCGATACAGCCGACATTCCCACGAGTCACCGTAGGAATATCAGGAGTGCAATGACGACCAGTGCTGCATCCTGGCCGGCGCCTGAATATGGACTGATTCTTGCCTGATTTTGTGCCACAGTATGTTGGAACTTACTTCACCCTGCATGTTGTGTATGCTCCCAAAAGCAAATGCCTCCACCCCTCACTCTGTGCCCTGTCTGGCCCGCGTCCCCGCCAGATCATGTCGCCATTACCCCAGGGAGCATCTGGCGTGCATTTGTTGAGACGTGTCGAACATGAAAAGGGACGATGAAGAGCAAGTTCGCTTGCCATGTGTCCTCAGTGACCGAGAGGACATCGATACCATCCGTTTTGGGACTAGCGTCAAAGCAGGGCCAACATGCTCAAGGTAAAGTGCTTGAACTCCTCCTCTTCAACTTCTGCTATCGATCACGAATAACCTTCTCAACAATAATAGAACCATCCTTAACCTAGTCTTACCGCTGTGCGATTGGGAAAATACCGTAGCTGGAATCAATGCGCTCGTATCTCAAAGCACAACCATGAGGTTTTCCTGCCCTCGTGATGATATAGAACCTCGAATTTGCACGCATCAAGCTCAAGACACTGTCCACATTTGTCTAGCCGATGCTACAGGAGTACTGCACGTCTCTTTGCCAAGACAATGGATGGCACCGTCGCCGCAAGCACCGCTGGCCCGCTGGGCGCCTCAACAATGCCGCAAGGCTGAGATGCCATCTCATACCCCATCTGCGACAGACACTTGTACACTCCTTCTACGCACTGTCAGAATGACCCAATGGCAGCGACTCTCATCACACCATATCTCAATGTGGTCAGAGACTCATCCTATCAAGGAATGACCAATTCGTTGAAAGATACATGGTTGGTGCATCTGATGCTCGCGAACAGCATTACCCCTGTACGAGCTTACTGAGCCATGGTCAGAGTATGTAATCGTCACAACAGTGAAGCTCATACACTCTCTCGCATCGACTGCTCCCACTGCCGAGATCTAGCGTCGATCCAAGGAGTCTCCGTCCACGGTCTCTTAGCACGACGCTTTGACGGTAACTTCTTCCCATACCTTATGTATCCTCCATCCAACTCGGATGCATGTACCTTCCATGTTTCCTTTGTGTCGCAGCATGTGCTCACAACAGCTGTCATCTTCGTCTTTTGCCGAGCAGAGACTCTTTCATACTATAAGAACATTCTCTATCCACTCCCACTGTGCCACATCCAGCACAGCAGGCCTGTCTATTTCCAACAACCACGTTCATCCACTTCACCCAACATGAAGCTACTGACAGCGACCACCGCTGTTCTCTTCGCTCAGGCCCTGACCACCGCCGCCATACCTGTACCATACGAGGCCGTCCCCGAGGATGGCGCAATGAGCAATCAAGGCGCCATGAACAACCAAGGTGCAATGAACAACCAAGGCGCAACCGGTGCCGGCGATAACCCTCCACCCCCACCTCCAGCACCACCAGCCGATGATCCAAAGAAGCACCAAGTCGACGCTCAAGCAGAACAAATCAAAGGCATAATCAACGCAGTACGTCGTCTCCCCTTTCCGTAGTACCCTCCCCTTTACCTTACCTTCTCCCTTTCCCTTGTTCCTTCTCCCTTTCCCCTGGTCCCGTCTCCTCATCTGCTCTTACTAACCAATCCCCAGGACCCCGGCACAAAAGAAGAACTCACCAACAAGGTTAAAGACGAGCTGAACAAAGACGGCCAAAAGCCCGCGGATCCAGCCAAGCCCGACGAACAGCCGCCCCCACCGTCGCCACCACCATCCGACAACCCCGCCGAAGCGACCATGCAGCAGAAAGAAGCAGACGCTCCCCCTCCACCACCACCGTCACCGCCGGCAGAGGGCAACGCCAACGACAAGCCGGAGGGGAAGGAGAGCCAGGAGGGGAACAAGAGCGAGAACCCCGACAGCACGGGAGGCAGCGCGGGCGGCGGGGACACGGCGAGCGCCGGACCCAGCGTGTCGAACAGCCCGCCCGGCGGGGGGTCCGGGGGAACACTGGTCCAGAGCGCCGGGAGTACCGTGACGAATGGCGCCGGGACGACAAAGTCCGGGCCCGCCACTGCTGTCGTCTAGGACCCCCGCCCGTTTCGTCTCGCATGTCGTGAGGGAGGGAGACCGTCGAGAAAGGAGCCAGTAGGGCACGCAGAAGAGTACTGCTGGCGGCACTCGTCTTTTTTTTTGTTGCATGAATTATGAAGTTGACGACTACATCGCGAGCAAAGTGAACACCCAATCAACGTGATTACCGTCTCACAAACATAGACTGACGTCTTTACAAATAACATCGGAACACAACAGCAAGATGGATAGTGATGCATTGTACGCATACTCCTCTATCTAAACCGCCATCAAAAGCGAAAGCAAACTAGCCCGAGACGCTATGCACGCCAAGGACCCAGGATATCTCTATGCAATGTCGTGTTCGAAACAGTGATGCTCGTTAGTCCCCCCCAAAAGCGATTAAAAAAAGAGTTCCTCCTGTTACTCCATAAAGAGAGCCTGACCTGTTCCACAAGTGGCTGGAAATAAAATATGCTATGCAAATCCCTCAGCTTCAATCAGAGTTTTTGTCGTCAATCATGGCGCTGCGGCCAACTCCACCGTCACGGTCTCGTCGTCGGTGATCTCGCGCCCCCGAGAATCAACTACGATCCTGCGCCCACGATCCGCGGCTGGCACACCATCGCGCGAGGCACCAAAGTCCAATACCTCAATGTAGGTGAGGTTGTTACGTTGGACAGCAGCGACACATCTAGATTGAATTAGCACATGGTAATGTGGTCATGATGGAAGCATGTTCTGACCTTCTCTCGTCAAATCTGACCTGCCATACGCCGCTCAGGTCAGTCAATAAATCCCTCACACATTCGCCAGTCTTGATGTCCCACATCTTCAGCGTTCTATCGGAACCTGAGATGACCTTTGACCCGTCATGCTGGAAGCAGGTTATAGCACCAGTATGAGCAGATAGTGTGCTTCTGCAGTGTCCAGTATCGGGATCCCATACGCGGAGGGTGCTGTCAGCTGCAGCGCTGACCAGATTGCCGTGACTGAGTTCGAGAAGCCCGACAAGAGACGTATGCCCCTCAAGAGTGTAGAGGCAAGTTCCAGCGTCGAGTGACCAGACCTTGACAAGATTGTCCATAGAGCCAGAGATGCAACGGTTGCGTTCGTGATCGAGCACAACACTATACACCTTCTGGCTGTGTCCCTGTAATCGATGGACCAGCTCGCCATTGCTGATCTTCCAGACGTAGACTCGACAATCGTATGAACCTGAGACGAGAGTATCGCCGTGCGCCGCAATCGCTCGCACACTGTTATGATGTCCAGTGAGAGTGCGCAAGGCGTATTGATTGTCAGACTCGTTCTCAGGCGGGCCGGCTTGGTGCATCTGAGGTGAGTCCGGCTTCGGTAGCTTCCAGACACGAAGGGTCGAATCACGGCTGCCTGTGATGATGACGGGCTCAGACGGGTGCATGATCGGGTTGCCATCCGCATCCTCTCCGGTTTTGGTCGGCTTGAGTATGACCAGACAGCGGACTGTCGACGTGTGGCCTTGGAAGGTCTGCATGCACTGACCAGTGGTCATATTCCACACTCGCACAGAACGATCGGTCGAGCCGGACACTAAAGTATCTCCATCGCATGACAGGGCCCACACACCTCCTTCGTGTCCTTCTAGGCGCTTCCTCAAGATACCAGTGCGTAGATCGAAGATGTTGATGGACGTATCATCGCTACCAGTGATGATGCGATCATTAAAGAAAATGAGGCAGGTGACGACATGACGGTGGTGAGCGCGGAAGGCCAAGTGGTGAGGCTCTGTATCGCCTTTCATCCATGTTTGACGCATCATGTGGTGTCGCTGGTAAATGCTCTTGAACAAATGAAGACTCTTCAGACTTGGCAAGCCGACTTTGGGGTCAGGCACGGCAGCAGCTGCTGCACTGGCGTAGGCGATCGGCCCCTGACGCTTTTGTAGCTCGCGCATCCAGCGGACTTCTTCAATGTGCGGGGTAGAGGCTTTGCGCTTCTGTCGCTTGGCTGACGTCGGAGGAGCTGCCGCCTTACGCTTACGGGTGTTGCGCACAGTAGACGATGTTTCTTCGTCCGTCTCGTTTGCCTTCGCTTGTTCTGGCTCTGCACTTCTTGCAGAACTTCGTGATGACTTCCTGCCAGACAAATCTTTCTCGTACTCATTCTGAGTCGGGAACTGCCAACCCCAGCCTTGACGAACAGCGCGCTCGATTTCGCCATCCGAGAGGTCGAAGCCTTCCTGTCCGATGAGTTCTTTCCAAGTGGTTTCGTCAGAATTTACAAGATGCCTCCAACGTTTCGAGACTTGAGCCGCTCGTGCGAGCGAGACAGCGTCCAAATGCTTCGTTACCTTCAAGCTGAGCTCGACTGGCAGTGTGTCGAAGGGATCGCACTTCAGTGCTGGTCCAACCACCTCAGCGACAGTCCTTAATGTCTTTTTGTTTGATCTCTTCAGCAGCTGAAACATAACGTAGCTCTGCAGCTCGGTGGGTAGGGAATCAAACATTGAGATCATCTCGGGAACATCCATGAGACTTGGTAGCTTGGAGGGAGGTGAGTCGAGGGAGGTGGAGAGATCGTCGATTCCGAGACCAGTGCTGGTGAGAGCCTTGGAGGGTTCTGCGTCGAACATAGGAGGCAGCTTCCGCTTGACGGGAGGTTCATTCTCGAGGCCGGACAAGTCACTTACATCGTCGTTGTCTGTATGCCTGCGAGATAGCAGCTGTCGTTGGCGCATGTTAGCTGCTGCTGTCACGGGCGAAAGACTCGGGCTTGGAAGACTGGCGTCCTGTTGAGAGCTGAAATTCAACATTGAGGGTAGACTGGGATGTTGCTCGGCTGGTTGTGAAGGTGGTGCATCGCCTTCGACATCACTATCCATGATAGGAGGCGTGGCAGCAACCAGACCCGCAGCGGCAGACGGACCAGCATCCGCCTCCTGTTGTCGACGACGGTTGCTCGTTCGACGTAGACCATGAGTACTTCGTGATGATCTGGTACCCGCGGACTGAGACGAGGTCGCCTGCGAAGGATCAAGAGATGCCTGAGAATTGCCTTGCGTCTTACGCGCGGAACCGAGCTCGGTGTTGGGTGTAAATGGAGAGACACGCTCGTCAAGGTTTGTGGTCAGCTGGCGTGTATCACGTGTCGTGGGCTGCTCCTCATCGTCGGTACCTTGCGATGTCGAGAGTCGCAGTCTTTTCTTACCATTCCGTCGTTGTGACTCGGCCAGTTCGGCAGCTGCTGCAAGGCTTGGCGGTGGAGTAGCCTTTGAATCTGCCTGTCTGAGCCGACTGCTCCGGGTCGTGGCAGAGTTCCGGAGCCTAGGAGTCGACGTATTCTCCTCAACGATGGCAGTATGTTCCAACTCTTTCAAGACACCGTTGTTGCTCTGGATCAGCTGTTGCTGTTGCTCAAACTGTGCGCAGGTCAGTGAAATTGCCCTGAGTATAATGCCTGAATATGGGCAGGGAGGCAAACCTTCTCAAGAAAGGCATTTGGATCCTCTGCTTCTGTGAAGGTGGTCAACCTGCCTCCGACCTTGAACCTAACATTCTTCATGTACTCGGGTGTGGGGGAATACGCCAGAGGGTACTGCTTGGGATCGCGTTCTGAGAGATGCTTGGGAGGTTGCAAGACGAATGGAGCGAGATTTACAGTCGTCGTTGTAGTCGTCACCACCGTCGTCTGTTGAGTAGCAGGAGCAAAGGCAAATTGCCCTGCCGCGGAGTACTGGGCAATGGCAGGCCCCATGTCTGTGTTCCGCGAGATTTGAGAAGGCATGTTCGAGGACGTTCCTGGTTTGGTAATGCTTGGTGATGCTGCCCGTAGCGAGGATACTGATGCTCCCCGGCGACTTCTAGTCTCCATAGATGACATGTCGTAATCTTGTTGCGTCGGGATCGACATGCCTGGCAGCTATCGTTTATGCGTTTACTTTCTCTTCAATTCGTGGCCGAAGCCATGAGTGACGACCGGTAGCAGTGTATGACAACTTTGTGGAATCTTGTCGATGAATCCGAGGTCTGCAGAGAGAATGGTTGCTGACAGACAGGATTTATACGTGAGTGGAGTTTGTGATCATCGTGACCGGATGGGTGATCAGTAGCCGCCAAAACGCACGTGAACAAGCGACCAGTGGTACAGGGCAGGAGAAGTGCAAACTGATTTTGTGAAGGCAGTGGGCTGAACGAGCTGGTCGTCAGCTGTCGGAAACAGTCTTTGAAGATCGATAAGAGCTGAGGTCGGGAGGAAGAGGGTTTCGTGGAGTGTTAGGCTGGAAAAGGTGCAGGGTTGACGCTGAGGCACTTTCCTCCTTTGTCAGGAAACAACTCCACTCCAACATATCTCCGGTGCGCCAAGCCTGGTGTATATTTATCGGGTTTCCCCACGCTCGTCTTTGCGATTTGAACGTCACAATATATTCATGTATTGTTGTTTATATATCCCGTGTAGTCTGCGCGCACTGATCTCCATTTTTGCTTAGTTCTTTTGACGCCATTGATCCAATCACTTGCCTTTTCAATAGAAATCTCCTCCCTGTAGAGCCGAGGTGATACCAGTCTATTGCGTCTTCCCTGTCAACACCGTGAGCATCTCTCGCGAATAGAGACGACGTAAGGCAGCATCCCACTGCATCTTCTTCATCCCCTTTGCACATTGATTGCAGCCGATCAACGCCCTGCAGCACTCTTCATTTGCGTCATTACTCTTCAAATACCACAAGCATTATTACAGCACAGCATAGTGAGGTTCACCCAAACAACATAGATATATCACTCTCATCCTGCGATCGTTTGTTCAGCTCCTCCTTCGAATCATATTATCGCTCCATGTTCATTACACTGCGTTTTCTGTGTGCCGCCTTCGAAACTCGGATATGAGCTTCACTGTCAACTGGCAGAGCTCTTCACCCCCTCCATTCCCCACAGAAGCCTCCTTCTCTCATGCCTTTCGGAGTCAAAATCATCAGGCACGACCACCTGCAGAATCGTCTACAAAATCATCTACACAATCACATACCGGAAATCTTCCATCAGTCACTGCTCCTTCAAGCGCAGCGAGCCTGATCGGTCATCGTCAATCTGCACTTCACAGTACTCACATTCAATTGACCGACAGTACTACGCCGTTCAAAAGAGCCAAGCAACTTTTATGTCATCAGTTGTTTCCAGCTTCATCACTGCACGATGCCTCCCAAGAGGCAGACGTACACAGCCTCGGAGCAGCCGATCACGGTCGAAAAGAGCTTCGATGCAGCTAAAATATGGATTACCGGAGCCGTATGCATTGGTGTTACTTCCATAGCACAAGACTTGACTGACAACTCACTAGTTGTCCATGATATTCCGGGACAGGTCTGACATCAACCTCAGTCTCACGACTTTGCAGCACGTGCTAACATTCTGGCAGAAAAATGTTTCCTGAGACCTTCTTCCTACCAGCACAAATTCAATCGACACCTGCACAGCTCTCATTCAAGAACTTTGTCAGCTCCACAGCACTGACTCGGACGGCACGGAATGGACAAACAGTACCGCTCCTGCATCCGCCAAGTGGCGAGCGTCCTACGAAGCTCATGGCTTTTCTGGTACCTGCAATTTCGATACCACACTACCTGGTATCTACGCTAACTCCATCAGGAACAAGTCATATTCCCGGAGCTGGAACGAGAGACATTGTCTGCTCTCCTCTTTTTCGTTGCCGAAGATCACCGCCCTCCAGACCAAGTCGTCGAGTCGTATTCTCTCGTAATCAAGTACGAGGGACATGTGACGTTCAATGCGGTGCAAGGTGACTCGACGAACAAGAAGAGTCTTGCGGTTGGAGCCGTCAATCGTGACCTCCTGGCTTGCGCCAATTCTCTATCGACTTATTTGGGGGACCTGCCCCCCTTGCCAGGTACGCACAACAGCTTCAATTGCTTCATCGGCTTCAACGAGCTGACCTGAAGCAGAGTATGCATGTGGTTATTTCCAGACGCTGCACACAGATAAAAGGAGCAGTCCTCCAATAAGCATGCGAGAGGTCATGGACGGGCCTCATCTTTGGCCTGTCAAGACCGGCTGGAAAGCTCAAGGCTTCCGTCCACCTCCTGTCCGGCTCGGTCAAACCAAGTATGAATCGTAGGGAAAGCTCCCTCCGTCTGCCACCTCAAAGCGCTAATCACGTCTGCATCAGGCTACACATGGGTGGTATTGCCATGAAGGCTGTATCCGGCGACAAGCGACATCCTATTCGCACGAAATCAGCGCCTGAGCTCGCTTACACGGACGATGAGACTCCGGATCAAGAGCTTGCAATGCTGATCAGCTCGGCTGGTGTTGTTGATCAGACCAGACAAAACGTGTTACCCGCACACGCAGATCAGGATGGTGATCTGGACGACATCGAGGCGCCAGGGACGAGCGCGGACGCTGCCTTTTCTCAGCACCCATCTGCCTCGCTGGGCGATCAGGGACGTCGGAGTCATTTGCGAGACATGGTAGGTCACTGCGTTTGTGCTTCGAAGACTAGAAGCTGACGCGAGAAGCGCAATTCAAAGCCCACGACCCCTACGCAACGCGACACACAAATTCGAGTCACGGACACCCACGACTCAAGTGGTTCTGATACTCACGAGTCCATCAGTCACGCCGGTCCAAGGTCTTACGCGAAAGGAGATCAAGACAATGGCCATCATCCTCAACCCGAGGATATTCGATGCATTTGTGGCTCAAGCAAGATAGAAGGAGAATTCGTAAGGCACCAATCGACGCCGATGGCAAGATACCATGCTGATACTGGCAGCTTTCGTGTGAGAGTTGTCAGAAGTTGCAGCATGCCCATTGTTGTGGCTATTTCGAGTCTGATCTCTCTGTCGAAGAAATACAGCATTCCTGTCTCGATTGCGATCCTTGGACCAAGAGCGACGATGCGAAGCAGCGGGAGGACTTTCAGAACGACGCATTAGTCCGCCGTTTGATATTCTATCTACGAAAACACAAAGTCTTGACAGTGCAACAGCTCGCCGGCTACATGGACACCGATCGAGAGACAGTCGAAGGCTTGATGATGAGTCTACACGATTCGGGCTATATCACGAAAGAGACACGCCCAAGAAAACAGCCCAATTGGGGACTTGACAACACTAAGAAGGTAGAAATGCAACGACGGTTCTGGAGAGAACCAATTCGGCGACAGCTACCGGGGCAGACCACACCGGAGATCGTTCGGAGCGATCCGCGATTCCGTAAGAGACGCCGGGGTTTAGGTAGGAGGGGGAGTCAGCACAATGACTTTGTGGTAGAGGAGACGCCGTCGAAGCGGCCAAGACATTTTACCACCCACAACGTGAACCATGAGAGTATTGGCACTCCATTGAAAAGCCTACAGGTTGCAGCAATGCACACACCCCGCAGAAGCCCTCGGATAGCATACCAGTCACGATTCCAGCATAAGGACGTATTTCGCCTGCATGCAACTTGGAGGACTCCCAAGTAATAAGCGCCAATCAGAAGGAACAGAGGTGGCCGCAGGTGAATGAGGAACATATCGGCAGGAGCATACTTTACATCGCTCGGATCAAAGGTTCATGGAAATGAATAGCTCGCTGAAACATAGTTCGATATATATACCAGCGCTTGTTCAGAGATGTCTCGGACGTGATTTTTGAGTCTGTGACACTTGACGTTCGCGATTAGACCTGCCACCTTTGCCATAAGCCGACGTGTGAAAGAGAGACAGACGAGTCTTCCCCGTGCGTCATGGAATGCAGCCCAATCAAGCACAACCGCATCTTCGGTGCAGCGTTCGGAAACGGGCATTGCCGACCGGAGAGTTTGTCTGACCTGTCAAAATCCGTCTACTGAATTCTTTTTCCGGTATGATGCTGTACTGTACTGTGCAATACTGTACAAGGCGACCAACGAGAAGGCCGAGAGAGAGCAAAAACATCGAGTTGCCTTGGCAATCATGCATGTCGGCGAGTCGAACTCTATCAGGGGTGGCACCTAGACTCCCCGCTCCGAGCTTCCCCTGACGATCGGCACACCACTAGCTAGCACGTTCAGAGATGAGAAGCGCAAACCATGTTGCAGACGATCATCCTGTTCCGGGAGAATAACGATGCAGCCAGGAATACCGGATACTATACACGAGTCGTTCCACATACACAGTGCTCTGCACGTATCTGTGGTTCTGGTGGGGGGCATACATCTGCATATACGCACATACCCTTTTCTTTTCTTTTCTTTTCTTTTCTTTTCTTTTTCCTCTCACGACTTCGCTAGACCGCGAGCCGCTTCGTCGCTACTGTACCCCCCTGTCGAGCTCATGATGGGGATCCCTCCAACGGCAAAATTGCTCGATCAAGGTCACACGCACGTGTCTCACGTGGGAGCGTTGACAGAACGGCATCAGCAGCGAATGGCAGCTACGTACCGTGACACAGAAACGACAAGCTCACCGTTGACCACATTTGCCGTTCCGAAGACTATGCACAACGGTCGCCTGCAAGAGCAAAGAGAAGGAATGCCCCCGGAGCAAATCGAGATGGCCTTTTGCCTCGACGAACGGTGTCGTTCTTCCTGCAGTAGCCTTGCATTACTCTTCACCGACGCCCCCTAAACCCACTTGGCCTCCAATCTACTGGTCTGGATTGCATCCCTCGCGCCATTACCCTGCAGAATACCATCTGCATTCTCGTCGTCGACCCGGACGAGAAAGGCACTTGCACCGGATCTTCACAGAACGTGCTTTACCCACGTCGCCGGCTCAGCCCAGAGTACTGGTCAGCCAATCCTGCCAATAGGATCCCAAGTGGTGCCTGTCAGACTCCGGACACCTTCCCCTTCCGGGCGGTGATAGTGATCTGGAGCATGCCTGCTGCATAACATCTGCAGCCTACCGATCCGTCAGGAGATCATCGACCCATCGGAACCATGGACGAGCTGTTCGCTGCTCCTACGCACCCACCGGTGCTTTTGGCTACGCGAAGAAGCAAACCCGACAGCAGGTCGAAACTCTTCCTCGATTCTTCACAGTCGAAGCGAGCGAACAGACAGCTGTATATCGATGTCAAGGCTGCGAGGGGTTCACCTTTGACGCGGCACGTATGGGCCCATCCTGTCACCAGCAGTTCCTTACAACCACTACCGTCTCTTGCACACTTTTCATCTGAACCTCTGACCCCGAGTCGTACAGAGCTCTGGCAAGAGCCCACTCCGACGATTCATAGCTTCCCACATATCCGTCCATCCCATAGACGGAAACTGAGGTCTCGTGCATCGTTACACGGCAAAGGTTCACGACTGAGACGGGACTTGTCCTACACTCTAGTATCAGCCTACGACGCGGCAGCAGCGCCGTTCAGACCGAAACAACACAGACAATCTCGCCAATTTGTTGCTGCAAATAGAAGAACAACAGTTCGAATGTCCACATTTCAGGGGCTTTCCCCACGGATATCACAAAGGCCAGACCTTGAGCCCCGACGTGCTACACGCACGGTTGAGATCACAGGCCCACTGGCATCCCCCAGCTCTCCGCTAAGCAAGAGACTTTTCCGGCAAAAGTCGTTCAAGAGCGCCATGTCCTCACCGCTGACTCTCTACACACCTAATATGCCCTTCAGAGCGAGTATCGATGGCGTCGCCAAAACGAGAGCAAGTGATCCCCCAGCGCTGCCTCGGAGGTCCGCCGCTCGTAGTCGCGACTCATTCAATCGAGCAAAGATACATGTCCGACGGCCACCGAAGGGAGTGACACATTGGTTCGATGCAATTGATGACTCTTCCGACGACGATTACCCTGAGGTGGTGGAGACACCACAACCAATGTCGGCGCCGCCAGGAGTGACGACCTTTCAGCCGTCACTTGGGCCGCACCGGGCAAGAGCTGCACCTACATCCTTTGTCAGTCAATCTTCCGAGAATGACTACTTCTCCTACATCAGGGCAAATCGTCGTCGGAAGAACTCAGCTGTGGACAACCACGGGTCACACCCTCAACGATTCATGTCGGAAGATCCCAACGACCGATCCGTTCTTGACCTGTCATCTGATGAGGAAAGTCAGTCGATACCGCAGTCGCCCGCCGGATGGGCACCGATGTTGACTCCATCACCAGGCCCTCACACGGGAACCTTTCTCCGAAGAGCAACGATGCAGAGGAAGGGATCGGCCGCCCCCTCGGCGGTGATGATGACACCTGCATTGCGGCAGTCTATGGCCAGTATGCAGACCACTCTTACATCCGGCACAATTCCTTTCATGTTACGCATATCACCTAGCATGGAAAATCATGCCCCACCACCAGTCCCCATACTTGCACGTCACGCAGCTTCTTACCTTGCATTAACAGGTCGACCCCCCACTGCCGACGGTTCAGTAGCACGAAGTCCGAGTATACGACAATCAGAACGAATGTTGTCATCGAATGGCAGTATAGCGAGCGGGTCACACACCTCGGGCTACCTGTCCGGGGCAGCACACATCGTAGCCGTCACGGCTGAAGAGATGGAATTGCTGGAGTTGATGCGCAGCAAGAAGGCTTCAGATGCACACCAATTTCATTTCTCCAATGCCACGACTGAGCATCTGCCGATTGCGGAAGAGGAGGAGCCCCCAGTCCATGTGCCCGCGGCTTTGAATGCTGCTAAGCACAAGAGTGCGCAGTCGTTGATCGACGATGCGAAGCGGAGTCATTCACTAGGATCGACGGTGACGCTCGAGACGGGCGAAGCCATCACATTCCCTACGCCTCCTCTACCGAGCTACACCTCCTCCCCACGATCGAGCGGCAATCTGCGAAACCATATTGGATCTTCCGCTCTTCACATCGGTAATCTGCCTACACCTCCCCTCTCTGCATCCTACTGGTCTCCTGAGATACCCACTCCAGCTGAGGAGATCTCCGAGCTGGAGGCCATCCCCTACACAGGTCCTCTCCCCATGAGGATGAGCAACAGCAACAACAATCACAACTCAATCGCTTCTACGATAATCGACAAAAATGCCGCGGACCGCTATTCCATCCTCAAACCACGGATTTTTACCGGTGCCCTCAAAACACCCATTACCGAATCCGCCCCTACCTTTCCCAAACGCAACTCCTCCCTCAACAACGACCGCGACAGCCGCATCCTCTCCCCCCTCTCCCCACTCAAGTCACCTCGCCGCACACGCACCTTTGACGCAGCCGACACCTTCAACCTCATGCCCGACCTCAACATCGACTTCTCCGATTTTGATCTCCCCCTTCTCAGCAACAATCGCCAATCCATCTTTCCAAACTCGACACCCCCCACCGCCATGTTCGCCCCTACCCCCTCCACCGCCGCCTTCGACCCTATAACTCCCGGCCTAACAACCGGCAGCACGGCCCCGACCCCCGGCCTCCCAAGCCGCATGAGCAGCATCGCCTCTCGATCCCCCTCCCTCACAGACGGCGGGAGTCTCTCCGGGCACTCCCGCAGCGAACTCGACACGCCGATGAAGGACGAGACATCACACCTGCCTTGCTCCGTCTTCCAGCCCGCGATCGTCGACTCGGACGCGCACGACTCGGACGAGGAATTGACGCTCACGCACCTGTCGTCTGAGCTGGAGAAGCTCGCCGGACGGAAATTGGGGGTGTTGGAGGATTATCAGTCGGTCGCGACGGTGCCGTTCGACATGACCGGCGAGGGACTGAGCATTGCGGGCCAGGGATTGGGAAAGGTGGGCGTGAGGAGGGGATTGGATGGGGATGGACTGGGGGAGGTGGACGATTTCGGGGGCGAGAGGAGGGAGAAGCGCAAGGCGAGTTTGGAGGTGTTGGATGCTTGGAGGGGGTTGGGGGGTTATGATATGGGATTGAAGGGATGAAAGAGGCTGATCGAGGAGAAAGAAGAGGGGAGCGGAGACGGGCAAGAGAAGGCGGGAGACTGGTATCATGACTTCTTTTTGCACAGCGTTTAGCGAGCGAGCGATCGATTCCAGGCGCAGTCGTCATCATCCCCGAGGAACAGGGAGGGATTTTCGGATTTGAATAACTGTATATATATTTATATAGATATGTGCAACAGCCACTGTCACAATTGAAGAACCATGTTATGAGAATATTCTCTAGAAATGCGTCTATGAGTGATGTCTATCATGCGCCATCGTCTATCAAGATACGCCCAGCGATGCGCTATTAACGCTGTCTGTGAGCGCAGCCATCCATCACCGCAGCCCTCCCTTTTCAGAACACCTTGCTTGCTTGACTTCATCGTCCGGAAATCCAGAGTTTCATCTTCTCTTATGTGAGCATCAGCTGTGCGGAGCTCTGCTTCGCTTGACTATCCTGCACACTGTCTCTGCTGCTCTGTCCAACCTCACCCTGAGCCTGGTTAGCTCATCATCTGTGGTGCAGACCAGCTCATCAGTCGACGCGGTATTATCGGCGGACGAAGCAGCGTCGGCGAAGCTCAAAGTCTGTGAAGAAGGAGCTCTATCAGATGCGTCCCCGTCGGACTCAGAAGACAATCCCTAGTCGTCAAACTTGATCCCCTTTGGCGTGAAGTCGATCTTGCCGCCTCTATACGATCCTCGCTTGCCTGATGGTGTTAGCCTCGTTCTAGATCACGATGAGGGTATCAATGACTGACCCTTGTTCTTCTCCTTCGTGAACCCTTTTCCCTTCGTCACGATAAGCTTCTCGTGTGCCCGGTTGGCATAGTCGTACGGCACAAACTTGTTGCTCGACAGTCTTGGGTCGACTGCTTGATCCTTTGGGATTCGCGAGAATGGCTCGTTCGTCTTCTTTTGCCTCTTCACTGTATTGTCGGCATAGGAGTCGAGCTGTCGCTTTCGAGATGGGTGAATGTCACCGTTGTCGACTGGAGACTCCTCCTTCTCGAGAACAGGACTGCCTTGGAGGGTAGCACTCGTTGCGGAAGACTCGGAGCCTGTCGTGGCAGGCTTCTTGTTCAGAAGAGCGGCAGCAGGGACAGTCTTTGGCTGTGCATCGTCGTCAGAGGTCTCTTCTTCGCTCGAGCTGGTGATACTGGTAGAGCTGACGCTAGAGGGCGAAGCAGCTCGGTTTACGGACTTGGCTTTGATAGGGGAGGATTTCGGAGCAGGAGCTCTCTCGGCGGGTGTTGAGTCACTATCATCTGAGGATGAATCTGCATCCGATTCTGGCAGTGGTACAGCGGCTGCCTTCTTGACACTGACCGGCTTCGTTCTGCTTGATGCCTTCTTTGCCGCTGGCGCAGGAGTATCGCTGCCGCTGTCAATGTCACTGTCGCTGCTATTGTCGCTCTCGCTAGACGAGTCGCTCGATGATGACTCGGAGCTTGAACTATCCCGCTTTCTCTTCGTCCCCTTTGCCTTTGCCTTGACCTCTGACTTCTTCTCTGGACTACTCTCTTTCTTGATTGTAACTTTCTCTGCTACGTCCGCCATTTCCACATCCGATTCGTCGCCATCAGAACTTTCCGCTTCGCTGTCTGAGCTGGCTGTTTCATCTGAACTGTCTTCAGACTCCGAGGATGATGAGGAGCTCTCATCGTCGCTTTGTGAGCCTTCGTCTTCGTCTGAGGGATGCTGCGCCTTCCAGAAGGTGAAAACGCTGTCCAGTGTTGGTAGTGTGGCCTCGGGCTTTGGCTCAGTCAATGAGATGCCTCGCTTCTGTGCTTCTTTTTGGAGCTGCGCTGCAGTCTTGGAGAATCCATTGCCGTTCAGGAAGACGCTCGTCAAGTGCAGCAGCGACAGTAGAGATGCCTCTGAAGCCATGACTTATGTCGTAGGCGAAGTCGCAGATATATATGAAGAGACCGAGTAGTGGGGGATCTTGGTCCTTGTAAAGATCTACCTTCGTCGAATTGTGGAGAGAAATTTTTGGATAAATTCCCAGGGAAGCGGCTCTGCGGCCGGGGATCGGCGGCCGACCTGCCAAAAGGAATGATTGGACGCCAAGCATTTTATGGACTTGGGGGGAGATCCACCTTGCAAGCAGGCGAGTCGAGTGACGAAAGGACAGGAGAAGCCTCCATGCCGTGACTGTACAGGACTTCGATTCCCTCTACGAATATCGGTGAGAGCTGCGACATCGTGGCACAAACAGAAACGAAGCTCCGTAAGCTTTCACCACCACACTATGGTCAACGTCAAATGGAGGTCCTACGGAGCTTAAACGCGGAAAACGGTAGCACTCCGATCACATCAACATCGTCCGCATGATCCGGCTTGAGTACGCTGACGCGACACCATACAGCTCAAACTTCGCTCCATTGAGCTCAGAATGAATCGTAGCAATGGCTTCCAGCCGGGAAGCCGGCCACCGATTGATGGCCAGACTCGACCACCAATATCCCACGCTCCGAGCTCAAATCAGAATCGCGCCCAAAGATTCGAGAGTGAGAAGCAACGAATACAGGAGAGCTGTTTTGCAAAGACGGACGAGCATGGTCAACGTTCGTGTACCAGCTTTGACGAACAGAGTGCGAACTGACACACCCACAGAAGCCGAATCATACATCACACATCTTCGAATAGAAGAGGATGGAGCTTACCCGTCAATGCCGCCTCCGATCGATTCTGCTCCGGACAACAAGAAAGCGCGTGTCATCATTGTATCGGTGCGAAGTACTGGTCGAGTTCGCGTACACAAAGCTCGAGAGAATCACAACGGATCGTTTTCGATAGGGAAGACGTGGAATTTGGAAGACCTGTCTGCAATCGAGTCGTTCAGCTACATCGCCCCAGATGCTGATCAGATTCGCCGCAACAATTGTCAGCGAGCTGGTGGTCTTGGCTTTGTGGTCACAATCGGCAAACCATACTACTGGCAGGCAGGGACACCAAAAGAGAGGGACTTCTTCATTGCCAGCCTGGTCAAGATCTTTCGAAAGTATACAAAAGGACGACTACCTGATCTGATAGGTTTCGACGAGCAAGAGAAGGACCAAATGTTTGGACAAACACCAGGACAGACCCCGCAGACCCGAGGACCGTCGGTAGAGTCGACGCCTGGCGCACCGAATGCGCCATTCGCCCAGAGGTCACGACCTGCTTCTCGTGATACGGACCCCAGGAATCGATCCATGAGTACTGACAAGTTCACTCCTTCGACCACCTCGAGCACTTCCCCAGGTGCACCTCCAAGTGCGAGACGATTTATCTCGCAAGGATCGCCTCCCCCACAGAACTTGGATCCGGCGAGAGCAGTGTACGGGCATCAGCGGCGACCATCACAGGAGCAACGGAGGCCCTCTGAGCAAGGTCTTGGAATAAGGACGGCCCATAGTAGAGAACGGATGCGAAAGCCGAGCACAGAAGGCTTGCAAGATCCAGATCGTATGCGACCGCCGGAGCAGACTGGAAATGGCAGACTCAGTCCGCAGGGCTCGCGTGGTGACTTGAGATCTCGAGGAGTCTCGCCGACTGGTTCACAGATATCAATGTCCTCGAGGGGGACAGGAGCATCGGTCAAACCACCCAGCTCAAGTCCTTTTGTGCCACGAGGAGTTTCAGAAGAGCCTCGACCAAATGGATCGGTCAAAGATAGATGGGCACCTGTTGGTGGACCGTCGACGCCGGAGGTGAATGGAAGATTGAAGAAGCCACCTGGACCAGTTCGAAACAATTCTGCAGATAGTAGATTTGCACCGGGCGATGATGGCGCCTTGCCCGACCAGAACAATCTACCAGAGCGCAGACGTCCTCCTCTTACCGGCAGAAACCTCAGCTCGCAAGCAGCATATGACAGCGACGAGCTGAAACCGCCCCCTCTTACTACCAGATCTGCTTCAGGAGCGACGCCGACAAGTCCGCGATTGCCAGGGGCTTTCATCGAGACGCCGACCGGGTCGAATCTCCCCTCGCCGATGCCCTCTGTACAGCGAGAGCAATCTCCGTTCAAGAAGGCGGCAGAGACGGTCAAGGATGAGCCTCCTAAGCAGGATCCTCCAAAGGTAGAAGCGGCTCAGGCACCCACCGAGGCACCATCGCCTTCCCCAGCAGGGACACCAGAACTGCGTACCCCTGACTTGGAGAATACCGAGGAGAACGCGTCACGTCCTGGTCTGGGCCCGATGTTCAAGAAGCGTAACGTTGCTGATACGTTCCGTAAAGCTGCAGCTGCAGCGAATGCCTTCAAACCCCGTGTGGGCGGAGCAGCTGAGCGCTTGAAGAGTATCGACCAGGGGGATCAGCAAGACGGCGTACATGGCGTCGTGCCAGCTCCATTGCGGACTGCGAACCTCGAAGCAAGTCGGAACAACTCTGTCGTAAGCACGGCAATGACCGAGAAAGAGTCACCTCAGATCTCAAGGAAAGGATCTAGCAATCTGCTGGAGCGTTTCATTGGGAGTCCACAGGTCGGCACGCCTGCTGCCGAAACGCCACCGCCAGTAGACCAAGATGCACCCGATGCACTTGGCATTAGTAAGGAAGTGCAGCAAGAGGCTAGGACCGTGGCCAAGCCAAAACGACGTACAGCTCAGCAGGAGAAGTACCTTGCTGCCCTTGGTATGGATCCCGCCTTGTTCGAGAGTAAGGGTCTTGAGTTCGAGTCTATCCTCTCACAATTCGGCTGGGGTAACGAGATCCTGCAGCCCAACAAAATTGATCAGCTGGAGGCTGGCATCAAGCGTGAGATCGGTCGTGTTGAAGCAGGCAGCTGGCTGCATCATGTGGAACAAAAGGATGATCGTGTTGGACTCGTTGATCGCATGCTTGATCGAGCAATTGCCGAGTGTGACGAACTTGACGGTCTTTTGACACTCTACAGTGTAGAGCTCGGCACCTTGAATGAGGACATTGCATTCATCGAGGCGCAATCGCAAGGTCTACAAGTACAGACAGCCAACCAGAAGATCCTCCACGCTGAGCTGCAGAACCTCGTCAGCACCATCTCTATCACACCTGACCAGCTGGCTGCCCTGGAACAGGGTTCTTTCGAGTCTGATCTCGATTCCATTGAGAACAATCTTGTGATACTGTACCAGGCGATGCTCACGATAGATCCTACCGTCAAGTCAGCGACTTCCTTCTCCGATCATGATCGACCTAGAGACGACAATCCGGAGCATTCGGAGCTTGCTAATATGCATGCCTTGCAAGAGAAGCGGGACATGTACTTGACCGAAAGCGATCGTTTCTGTCAGCGACTAGTCAGCAGGCTAGGCTCTGCGTTTGACGTGTCTCTCGGCCAAGCTATACCGACTCTGCTGAAGCCATCAGCAAGTGGAAGAAGCGCTCCATGGAATCTCCATCCTGCCGCCTGTAATGCAGCTCGAGCAGGTCTATGGCAATACAGTCCACTCATCCTGTACACGAAGGAGGTGAATCAGCCTGCTTGGCGACACATCCTCAACACATACACCGACATTGCCCGACCACTCTATACCACCGTCTTCAGGACTGCGCTCGATAGCCACAGGAAGAATGTACGACCTTCGACAGGTGACGAGGCCGATGTCCTCTTCACGACGGCAGAGAAGGAGCACACTGACGGCATTACTACGCGTAAATTGACCATGAAGCGATCTCAGACTCTTGCAAAAAACATAAGGTCAGCAAGCGGTGAGAAGGCGAAGATGCTGCAGGCAGGCCGACAAACACCTTGTGAGGCGTTTGCCGATATGCTCCAAGAGTGGGCGCCGACACTCGCTATGGAGCAGAACTACGTGGTCGAACTATTCCACGCTACCTCTCTCGAGAATCTCGATTTTGTCGACGCCGTCCAAGCTGCACCGCCCGAGCAACGTCGTGGCCCATCGGATCTCCTAATGCCTCGAATTTCTGAACCGGATCGAAATGTGGCTGACCACGTTCAACGAGCCATGTCGACGATATTCGAATTCTGGCCAGTCGAGCTGATGAAGGTCATCGATGAGAGCACGGGTTCTGATTCAATTCAGGCAATTGGTATGATGGCATCCGTAGCTGTCTTCTCCGCACCTCTACACGAGACGAGCCAGGAATTTCTCCTGCGCTCGCTTTCCGAAGCCTCGGCCAAGCTCGAAGCCATCTTCCACAAGTTTATCGATACCCAAGTACATGCCATTGAAGATACGAAAGTGCTGCTCAAGAAGCGCAAGGGTGTCATCTCCTTCATTCGAACGTTCCCGCATTTCAGTATGGCTGTCGAAAATGTCTTCACTGGCGCAGCTCGCAGTGCAGGCAACAACCCAGCCGTGCTCGATGTTCGACGCATGGTTGACGAAGCATATGAACGCATTAACCAGGCCATGTGGATTGCACTGAAGCAAATCGCCAAGGACAGTCCGACCATTGGAACCGCACACAATGGTGCACAATCGACTGAGGCCGAGGACAAGGAGATCCTCAACTACCATATCCTCTTGATCGAGAACATGATGTATTACCTCGAAGAGGTGGACGACGGTGGCGACGCGCAGTCCGTACTGGCCAACTGGAAGGGCAAGGCGCTGATGGAGAGGAGCGAGCATCTCGATCTCTATGTCAAGCGAGTTGTTCGGAGGCCACTGGGCAAGTTGCTTGTGAGTACTGTCCTTCTTAGCATGGTGAGACGAATTTTGACATGAATGAACAGGACTTTATTGAATCGACAGAATCGCTCATGGCCCATACGACCAACCCCGCCAGTATCGCAGCCAAGCCATCACACTCGCGTTCGGCAGCAAAGCGAGCGTTCTCACCGTACGACGGCAAGGAAATCAGAAAGGGCGTTGATGCGCTACGGAAGAGGGTGGAGAAGCATTTTGGAGACTCATCTGGAGACTCGCCCGATGAGAAGGCGATCTCACAGAAACTGGTCGGTGTGGTTCTCGAGGAGTGCGAGAAGGAGTATCTCGGCGTATTGGACAGGACGATGAAGATCATCACCGAGGTTTACAGCAACGAAGAGAAGAATTTGGAGATTGATTGGACAAGAGCTGACGTCCTCGCTGGGTTCAGCAGGTAGAATTGACGGAGAGCTTGGAGGAATATATACCAATATCAATGACTTGGCTCTTGTTAGCGATTGCTCTATACCATTACTTTCATCGCGATTAAAATAGTGCTATTCAAGTGTCCAGTGCCGAAAATCCTATGATTTGCCCTGTAAACGCATCAATGAGTTCAAGTGCCATACTTTCAATGCGGAGGAGGATAGTTCCAATCATTACCATCAACAACGTAACGTCTAAATCTTCAGGATCCTAATCCGATCATAGCTATCAATATTCGTCCTCCAAGACAATATTAGAGGTCTTTCAACTGTTGACAATGCGATGACGGTGCCGGAGGCAAAGTTGGGACCGCTTCACCGAGCAGATGGGTCCGCCACATACAGTCACGCCGGATACAGCGTGATATGCGCCGTAAATGGTCCTGTAGAAGTTCAGCGACGTGACGAGATACCAGATGAAGCAGCAATAGAAGTCAATGTCCGGCCTATCGTTGGCGTAGGAGGTATGTGTAATCCTCTGCACTGCTCCTTCAATTTTTCATGCTTGATATCAAAAATCCAGCGAAGCAGAAAACCCATGAAAACATATCAGATCTACATCTTTCTACTTCTACCTATGGTTGCACGACATCAGAATATCTACTGACCTGATCAGGACCCAGAGAACGCCACATAGAAACCCTCATTCACGCCACCCTCCGACACATCATACTCACACACCTCCATCCCCGCACCCTTATACAGATCACGCTACAGATCCTGTCCTTACCGGAGACAGAGTCTGACCTGCGTCCCTCATCAGTGAGTAATCCTCATTCTCTCTTCTACCCGCTCTATGGTCACTCTCACTCAATCCCTTTCTCTCCTTCCCTTTCATAGCCCAATCTCGGCCCCCTCCCCTCTACCAACCCTCTCGCCCATGCACCTGACTAACAAGGAACAGCATATCCACCTCCTCCCTTCCCTATTCAACTCCGCCTCGCTAGGGCTTCTGCACGCCTCCATCCCACTCTCTACAACCCTCACGAGCGCTATGGTCTCACTCCCCTCCACTTCCACTTCTGCAATCCTAGACCCGACTCCGGCACAGATCAAAGCTGCAAAGTCGACGCACGTCTTCGCTTTCTCGGCCAAGGGCGAGGCGTTACTGGTTGAAAGCGAAGGCGCCTTCAGTGTCGAGGAATGGGAGAGGGCGGAAGAGGTTGCGAGGGGGGCGTGTCTCGGTCTTGGTTCTGCTGCAGAGGATGATGTCGAGATGGACGACGAGGACGGCGAGGAGGAGGGGGGGGTGAGCCTGAATGGCTCAGGAGGGAAGAAGAGGAAGCCGAGTAGTGTGACGGAGGTCTTGAGGAACGCGGTAGAGGAAAGGGTGAGGGAGGGGGGAAAGTGGCGGTCTTCATCATAGGCCGTCACCAGATGGGTCAGTCATTACGGTGGGTGATAGTACATGCCGGAGCGGCTGTTCAGAGCTGTTGCTATTGTAGAAGGGGGAATGGAACAAAACGAGTAACTCCGAGCTGTAGTACGCTGCTCCATCACCAAGTGTTGGAGAGGTAGTGGGTTATAACAGCAATCTTCAGAAGTGAAAGGAGCGTCAATTCATCTCTCATCACAATCCCTACTCGAACATATATACAGCCTCCCGTTCCCCCACCCTCTCTGACCTTCCTTATCAGGATTCTCACCTCCCATGACCATCCTTATTCAACGCCCTCCCCAGCGCCCTCAACGCATCCATCTCACTCACCCTAGCGCCACCATTCTCCCTTTCGCCTTTCTCTTTCCTTTCCTTCTCCCGCTCCTCCAATCTCTCCGCCGTCTTCTCGAGTACTCGATCCGCGACTCTACCCGCCGTCTGCACGAATTGCTCTAGCTTGTGCAGCGAGTCGTGGTAGAGATCGATCTTAAAGTGTAGATTTTTCGCTGACGAAGCGAGGCGGGACTGGACTTCTGCTTCTGTTGAGGTCGATTGTCGGGATGTGGTTGCGTCATGTGCTTTGATTGAAGATGCGGATAGTGGTTGGAGTAGTGTTTCTAGTATCTGCGCTTGGGATGGTGAGAGCAGCGCTGCGTCGATTTTGCTTGGTTCTAATGGCTCTGGGCTGGGCGAGCTGGATTGTTTCGAGGTCGAAGGTATAGATGTGGTTAGAGAGTCCCAAGAGGCTTTTTCGGCTTGCAACCTGTTCCTGTCAGTATCGCTCTAGAGATGTGGAGAGAGAGAGCCATACCGTGCCAATTCTGCCTCCAACTCCGCCAGCTTTGCCACGTTCTGTACGTTCCGTGGATTCGGCTTCTTAATGAGGGAAATGCTCTCTGTTGCCTCATCTGGTCGGTCGAACCAGTTGCTGAGCTCATTCCGACTTTGGAATGCTGATACGAGCTCGTCTTCTATTGTCCTCGCTGTCAAATTGTCAGCCTGCCGTCCACGATTGCAAACCCTCTCTTCATGCAACTCCCGCTGCATCCAAAATTCCAAGATGGACATACCAGCATGTCTCGCCTGCCCCTCCTCCGCTCCCTCCCCTTCGACCCTCTTCTTTCCAAGAGCTCTATTCCCACACCAAACAAGCAACTGCTTCATCCGCCTCGGCTCTACCAGATCCTGGCTGATATGCTTGTAGAACTCCAATGTTTCAACTTCCGAGTGAGGGTTCGCATTAGTGCCCTGGTCAAGCAAACTACTCGCCCTCTTCCCTCTCATCCCCGCCGAAGACCTCCTACCCGTATCCGCCGTCGTCTTCCGCATGGCTTGGTTCCGTCGTATCGCTGGCGTTTCATTCTCGACCAGTGGAATGGGCTTCGGCGTGCGCTTCTTGGCCACTTGCAGCGCATTGAGTCCCCCATTCTGCACGGCGGGCGAGTCTTCCCGCCCGTCCACTTGCTTGGTCTGCGCTATTTGCGCTGGGGCAGGCGTCTTTGCTGCGCCCTTTTTGCCTGTCCGCGTGATCGCATCCACGAATGGATCGCCTGCTCCTGCTTTTCGAGGTTCATTTTCGCCGGACAAGCGCTTTGATCTTCGCACTGGCCTCTCGTCGTCTCTTTCTGGTGTCACAGGCAGGGTCTTGCGCGTCTTGCGCTTGGCTGGTGGGGACGCGGGTTTCGCTTGAGCGGCTTTCGGGACGGGTGCATGTGCTACCTTGTTCTCTGTTTCGTTGCTCTTGCCTCGTTTCGATCTTGTTCGGGAGAAATTGAAGCCTTCGTCCGCCTCGTCGTATACTGGAGTCAGTCAGCGCAAGTCCTCTTGTCTTCTCTGTCTCGTCGCGTCCAGTGCCTGTCGACTCTGCCCTCTCCTCCATTGCTTCCTCCGCCTCTCCGTCCGTGCAACCTGCTGCCCATCTCATCCCGATCACCTTTCCCTTCTCCCTCAACCACTCGGCGCCTTCCCCCCCCCCTTCCCAGTCCCCACCATCCTACGCCCTCGAAAATGAAGGAAGAACATACCTTTCCTCTTCGCCGCCGCCGCCGCCGCCGTCGAGCGACCATTGACCTTCCCAGCCTGCGCCCCAGTCCCATCCTCTGCAGCCCTCGCCTTCTTCCTCACAGGGCCCCCTTCCTCCTGTTCAATCTCATCAAGATGCCTGGCCGTCCGCCTCCTCCCGGCCGCGGGCGCGAACTCGCCCCGGTTCATGCTCAAATGGTGCAGTGGAGAGCGTCGCGCTAGGGACGTCATGCCCTTGCAGCATACACACCCCTACGTCTTGCCCTCCAAGTGAATAGTGGGTGTGGGGGTTGCCCGACGACGCTGCCGCGCGCGGGTCGCGTTTCTTCGGTCGCGCACGGGAGTCAGTCGCGGGCGGGGAAGAGAAACAGGAAGGCTCGAGGACCGGCGCGAGATCACTGCGCTGTTCCTCGCTCGGGACTGGGCGGTGTTCGAGGTCGCTGCTGTCGCGTGTCCCGGCGCGATATTGCCGTGTCTGCCAGGAAAGCCTGGGATGAGTGTAAGGATAGTCGCGCCCGCTACATTCGTTTCGTGATCCCAATGAGCGTGTCCTAGACTGGCGTCGTGCGCGGCCGCGAATACAGCGTGCTGGGTCGACAGCTAGGCCGTTTCGTCGCGTTCGAGCAAGCAAGTAGAGAGATAGTGAGAGTTGGGTGAGGGACGTGCGACCGAGGGCGTTTGTCGTGTTTTGAATGTGCACCGATCGGGACTAGGGGCTTGGCGTTTGTGTACACAGTGCCTTGCCATATACTCGTTGCATCAAATACGAATATGAGAGATGGATCATTCGTTGATATCACAGAGATGTCACAAGTGGATTGAGAACATAGTAGGATGGTCATTATTATTCGACAGCGCCAGGCCGTCGCTGCTGACATCTCCCGACTCTCGGAGCCGCAAAGATCGCAGAAATGCTGGAGTAACGTCCAGGTAATCTACATGGCCGAAGCCTTTTCCACTTCAGGCGGGGCCGCTCTCGTGGGTGCAAAACTGCCTTCGATCCTGCGCTTAGCCTCTTGTCGTTCTTCCACGGTGGGATTCTCCTTGCGCATATCCGGCAGATGTGGCGCGTGGTTAGGCGAATGGCCAATAGACATTCCTACCCGGATCTGCGGGTGTTAGCAACAGGGTCAAGCGTTCACGGTATCTGATGAACTCACCAGTGTCTCCAAAGCACCGTTCGAGTTGTCGATGAGATCCTGATCGTACTCCATAGCTCCAGACTCGAATAGCAAGAGTATAGTGCTACCGCCAAACTTAAAGTATCCCAACTCTTCGGCGCGCTTAACCTTTTCGCCTCCCTTTCTCGTGATGACGGTACTGCCGACCATCATGGCACCGACGCAGATGACCATGACACGGCCGTGTTTCTCGCTGTCGATGGGTACCACGACACGGATATTCTCACCGTACACATCGAGAGCAGACCTGATAGCCATTGGGTTGACGGTGTAGTATTCGCCTTCAATGGTCTTTGGCTCGCCCATGACTCCGTCAACGGGAATGTGGAAGCGATGGTAATCCTGAGGGGCAAGTCGCATGATACCCAGGGAGCCGTTCTTGTATCGCTTCGCATCTTGTGGGTAGGCATTGCCAAGCAGGCGCTCGACTGAGAATTCGCGACCCTTTACCCAGATACGCTGTGCATCCTCGAGTCTGTTGAAGACAACGCTGCGGCAGTCTGCTGGTGATGTGATGATTTCAGGTCGATCAGGTGCCGAGCATGGTCTTGCATCTGGCTTTAGCTGGCGGTAGAAGAACTCATTGAACGTCTTGAACTCTGATGTCTGCAGAAGCACCTCTGACATGTCGAGCTGATGGAAGTTGATGAAGCCGGGGATCTGGGCGGCAGAAGCAGGATCGTCGTACTTTCGACCCTGCTTGAAGGACATGGACTTTAATAGCTTGCGGACTGCTCTACGTCAGTATCGTCATCACTGCTTAGCGAAAGAAGAACTTACTCCTCTTCTTCTCCATATCCTTGCTTCCAAGTCCCTTGTACAAAAGCCGGATACCCAGCCTGACATAGACGCTCATCCTCTCCTCGTTGATCTGTCCAGTCATACGATCCTGTACAAGAATATTCGCACTATTTGCGCCAAGCTTGTATCCACCATAACCAATCTTGGTGATGACCTTACTGTACCACTTTCTCTGCGCCTGACTGCTTGTCACGAATCCACCCATGACGATGTTGTTGACGGCCCGCCAGTCGTGTGATGCACAGGTAGCAATGTGAGTGATAATGTCGGCTTCGCTGTTCTTCTTTTTATCCAGGCGAGGTTGATGACAGATCGGGCACTCGTGAATCTCGACAACGTGCTCTTCTCCTCGCTCTTCGTCCGCAAGGTCGTTGACAGGTAGATGCATGCCCTCCTCACCTTCCTTGCTAAGATGCATAGTCTCGATAGCAGGGACGATGGAGGTCTGGGATTGATTGTTGAGGGGTGTCCCAATGCTAGAGTTCGGCTGAGACGGAGTGACACTACCGGACGTCTCTCCATCATTTCCACCTAGGCTGGCGGGAAGGCTACCTTTGATGGTGTCCCCGATCGATTTCTTGGTCTGATACTTCTGAAGTTGATCTTCCAAACACATGACTGCCTGGTCCATCGTCAAGAGATCTTCGCCACCATTTTGACTGGCAAATCTCTGGAAGAAGGAGTCAATGGTTCTGTCGCGCAGAGTGGAGCCGAGTGTATCCAGCATAGTTGTCAGCTCTACCTTATCAATCTTGCCACTGTCATCAGCGTCATACTGACGGAGCATTGCGCGCCAAAATTGCTGTCGTAGAGCTTGGTACGGCAGATACTTTGCCCGGATGAGCAATGTCGGCGAATGCTTTGACTCCCAGCGCTCAGCTTTCTTGAGCTTGATAGGCAGGTTGTATTCTCTGAAATCAGGGTCATCCGCTGGATCCCCGTCAACAAGAATCGCTGGAGTATGTCCATTCTGTTGGCCGTTTGACTGGCCATTCGAGCCCTTGCGGAGATTAGGGGAGCTCGTAGGTCCAGCACCTAGGTCGTCCATAGACTCGATGGACTGACTTGAATCTTCCGATTTCAGTGTAGGCTTCTTGTGACCAGAACTACTAGTGCTGGAGTCTGTCCGGGCGAGCTTGGGCAGGTTCTGCGATGAAGAATTACGGGATTTGCCCAGGCTGGTATATGAAGATGACCTGGACATCGGAATGCGAAACCTTGACTTCTTTGCTTCTTGCGAAGGCGTTACACCCGGATCAGGGGGGTCCTGGCAATTGTACAATCCAGTTACCGGGTCCGCTTCAGGTTGAGCAGCCATGATCTTCTCGAGCGGCAGATCGACGTTACCGATAAAGTCATTTCCAGACAGCTTGTCGCGGTCCATGACCGTAAAGTGCAGAGAATAGTTGACCTCATGCCTCAAAACCTGAAAGACTAACTTCTCCTCAAAGACCGGATTCAGGTTGTGACGGATCACACGGGTCCTGTATGTCTTCTTACCGAGCGAAGAGATGACAAAAGGATCTACATCGAATGAGGTGCGCGTCATATTGCGCTCCGGCGGTAGATCGGTGAGCTTTTGGACTTCGAGGAACAGTACGCCTGCAGTGTCGCTGACTCCACTGAACTCATAAGCTCGAAGCTTCGTCTTTCTCTTCAGCCTGGCAAGCTTGTTCCTTCTCTTGCGCTTTTCGTTTCGCTCAGGATCACGGGAGTCATCGGAGGGGGTAGTCTGGCCGGTTTCCTCGCTCTCGTCCTCATCGTCTAGACCGTCGGTTCCGGTGGTGTCGATACGTGCGAGATCGTCCAGATCATCCTCCTCCTCCTTAGACCCTTGGCCTGCGACTCCGTAGAATTTCTGCAGGATCTGCTGAGGCGTTGCAGTAGGATTGGTAGGGTCCGTAATTGAGAACTTGAGCAGTACTTCGCCGGATACGGCCGGCTTCTTTTTGCCCGACTTTTTCGATTCGAGCTTGTACCATTGCGGCTGTGGTGTCGTCGGTCAGACATGTTCCTGGCATAGAGTACGACGTCTGCTCACCTCTTGAGTGGTGGATCCGTTTTTGAAGATTTCCTCCACGATCAGGTCGAACTCGCCCATGTAGTCCTTGCCAAACCTGTCCTTGTCCCAGCAGACCACCTCGAGCAGCAAGCTATCGACGCCAGAGACAGGCAAGTTGAAGGTCTGATTCCATTCTGGATTGAGCGTCTTCGGGACGACGGAGCTTGCTTCTCTCGCATCGCCGAGATTAATGACCAGGTACTGCAGTGCATCAGCTTCGGGGATCAGCGCAAGGGGAAGCGAAGAAGAGTACGGGATCGCTGGTACCACTCTTGTCTTTGGGCGCAAGATTCCTTGCCTGCTATACGTTAGCCATTCCGATGCCTAGCTCTTGAGATGTAGCGACCAGACCTTCAATACTCCAATATGCAATGTCAAAATGGCGGGCTTCTCTCCATGCTCCTTCATTTTGGTGGGACTTGTATTCCCGTTTGTCTGGCTACCAGGGATGACAGTGCCATCCAAATCCGTCTTTGAATTATTGTTGGAGGAAGAAGTGTACAATCGTTTTAGGGATAGATGGGAAGTGAAATGAGGGCGAGGCATCTCTCAGCCTGTCCAGGTCGTACTTCCACGGCGGCGGCGGCAGTTCGGGAGAGACGGCCAGCTGGTGACGCGCTTAGCGGGGAAGGGGGGAAAGCGTCGCGGTTGCTTTGGTCGAGCAGATTCGTGGTTGGAAATAAAGCTTCCTAGTTCGCTCGAGACATTGGACGATATTCGCTCAGGTGCTGCTGATGCCGTCTGATTCAATGAAGAAGCAGAATAGTCCAGGAAATCACTGATTACGGCCACAAATAGCTGTCCAGAAAGGCAGACTTGTTCAGGGATCGACAGTTCTGACAGCTGAAAGCCATGCAAAAACGACGATGCTTGGACCCAAAAAGACCACCACTCAGCCGAGACCAGGCTACCTTTGTGAGGCTCTGTGCTGTTTCCCCTGAAGCCGTGGCTGCTGCAGTAGGATCAGTGCAATTCGAGAGCGAGACGAGATGCGAGAAGAGAGTGTGGGTATGGACTGGACGTGGAGGGGATCGAGACTATGTCTAGACTATGTAAGAACTACCGCCGTAGAAGCGTCATTCGTTCAGGAACTGCTTCGTTACTTCGTTTAGTGGCAGCGCTCAAGCCCCGAAACATTGGCTGGCTGCCTCTCGTCATTCACTACCGATATCCACCACCAAAGGTCGGTGTGGGGCCTGTGAAGCTAGAGGTCTTTGCAGGGGACGCGTGTCCAGCGCATTCACTGCCGTCTTGTAGTACCACACAGCCATTCACATCTTCTATCTCAAGGATTGCTGGGCAGACGGCAGAGGAAGTTGACTCCTCCTTCCTCTTGTCTCCGGTAGAGCCAAAGTATAGCCAAAGTGTTTTAAAAGGCACCATTCCGTGCTCCTCCGCTGCCCTCAGCCCCCATGATCGGGAGCTTGACTCTCGATCTCAAGACGGGTGATCTACGCGAGCTTAATTGAAACCTCATTAATGGTTTCCACGTTCATCTGAAAACGGCCATCTCAGATGGATCTTTTTGTGAGATGCTCGATCGCGGGGAAAATGTGCTGCGTCGTCGTCTGGAGCTGCCATCTGATCTGTAGTGCTTTTCCGGCTCAGTAATGCTTGTTTTACCATTTGACAGTAATGCTTGTTTTACCATTTGTGGTCAGCATGAACCAGTTTTTGAAACTTCGCAATGGATGGGAAGACCTGGAAGGAAAATCAAAAGGTAGATGCTGTTTCCTCATGCTGTCTATTTGGCCAAAAAAATCCCACGCTATAGGAAATCCTGCACTCCTTCCCTCATGACTGGTTCATGAATCTGTCCCCATATCGTGGGTCTATGCGGCTGGCACAGCGGTCGTGGGTGCGGTCGCCGCATGAGTGACCTCGGTGTACGCCTCAGGCCAGATGAACATCTTCTCCTTTGCAGGCGTCTTGGCCGCGAATACAGGCACAGCACTCTTGCTGCTCGCTCTCCGCCACATGTTGGCCCTGGGGTTGAAGTTACTCGGCAGACCCTCACCCTTTGTCTTCGCATCATCGATCCTGGCAATCCTGATGACCTCCTTCTGAATGTCCGCGAATGTATCGAAGGGAATGTATGGCAGCTTGTTCTCGACACAGTACTCCTCCAATGCCAGACCCCTCCTGGCGAAAAGGACATCAGCCTCTCTGGCAGCAGGCAAGTCGGACACACCGTCCCCAATGAAGACAATCATGGGGATCGTTCCGTCCTCGCTCTCCAGCTTCGCCGAAGCCTTGTACTCGTTGATGCTCAGCGCCTTATCGTGTCCCAGTGCAGTGTCATGCCTCCAGACAACCTTCCACTCCTTCCCATCCTCACTGATAGTGGCGTCGTTGGCCACGATCTGGATGTTGCTGCTGGCCTCTTCACCCAAAAAGTGGTCCAGCACCTCCCTCAGCACCGGCTTGAGACCGGCAGAGATGACGTTGAATGGGATGCGGTTGTTGAGGCAGAAGGTGTGGAAGTCCTGGAAGTCGGTGTCGATCTCGAGTCGTGCCTTCATCTCCTCGAAGCCGTCCGCAAAGGGCACGTCGAGGCTGCCCCACATCTCTTCGGACACATCGCGGAAAGATCGCTCGCCAGTCTTGATCTGCTGGTCGAGGACTTCACGGCGCTCGCTGCCGCAGCCGAACTTGTTGAACAGGATGTGCCCTGTGTCCTGCATGAAAATCGTGCCGTCAAAGTCTGAATAGATTAGCACTGAGCTTCCTTGCAAAGGAAGTAGAGGAGGAACTACCAGAGAAGCAAATAATCTTTCTCCGTGTACCAAGAGAAGATGTGTCGATTCGGTTGAGGGTAGGCCTTGGGACCTTGAGGATCTCCTTTGCCTCGACGGGAGGAGGGGTGATAGCCGAGGGTGCCATGATGTGTGAGGGCTTGCAGTCAGCTGTAATTCTGTGAGGCTGGAGGGGCAGTCACTGTATGTACTTGGTCGACAAAGTGACAAGGGACAAGGACGGTAAGGAGAGGATGCAGAGAAGAGAAAGATCAGCAGCAGCAGATAAAACCGGACAAATAGCTCCACAGACCAACAACCAAACAGGCCACAAAGACACTATGACACGCTCCCCTATCGTTCACCGCTAAGCAGAAACCTACCTCCCCCAAGGCTAGGCCAGAGACACCGTATCCAATGCTAAGCGCGCGGCGAGGAGGGACCGACACATCTCGATCGGAGGACACAACAGAGGAGGTGCCACAAGTCAGTCAGGTCTGTGTCCCGCACCCATTCTCACATGCAAATGCAGCATGCGGCTCTGATGCGGCCAGCAAATCTGCATGTCGGAGCCTCGCCAGCAACGTGCCACGACAGGACCGCGGGGCCTGTCATTGGACGATAGAGTCGACAAAGAGGCTCGGACCCACGGTCGACGGCGCACAGAGCACTGGAGGTTTACAGCGCCACGAGCGTTGGGACGGGAAACGAGTAGACGTTTGTGTTGCCAATTCTGCTGTGTCGGGCCAAAAAAGGCGGTATATTTTGGCGGGAAGGGAAAAATGCGTTGAGGACGATTAGGAGGGCGCGAGGGATCGAGATGCGGCTGTGGAGCTGGTAGACTCAGCGAAGGAGAACTAGCGGACCCAAGACAAAAGGTTAAAGAGGTGGCGAATGGACCGCTGTTGTGTCTGGATGATATCTAGGTGCAAACACTCTGCATATCAGCTTGCATATGCAGGACGTGCGGTCGAGGTCCTCAGGGCGGAGCTTTTCTGCTCGTCAAGTGACCAGGTGACCTTCTGCTCGTCAAGTGACCAGGTGACCTTCTGCTCGTCAAGTGACCAGGTGACCTTCTGCTCGTCAAGTGACCAGGTGACCTTCTGCAGGTCGATCGACAGGGACGTCCGGTCGATCAAGAGGCTCTGCGGATGACTGCAATCCGGCCTGCATCTCTCCAATGAGCATGTCGCCTTGTTCCCTGAAGAGGTCTTCATTGTCAATTGGATGTATAACAGCTTGATGGGAACGGCATCACGTCACCCTTCGATAAACATGCCATTCGGAGCCGTTACGATGCTCCCATAGTACACCGTCTGTTGCCGCCCAAACTGCTGATTCCACCTCGATGTCCGGCCGGGAACGCATGGATCTCAGTAGCATTTTCTTGTCACAGGTCCCATGTAGAAATCCAAGTATCTTGGACTGGTATTGATTACAAAAAGATGTGTGAGAGTGTCGCAGCTACTACGAGGGAATCTTTTGAAAACACAGACACAAAAAACACCGCTCCCTTGCCCAGATGAACCTGCTCGACGCAGATCAAATACATGGCAAAAAGTATCCCCCATGCCACTGTGTAGAAGCTTTCAACAGCAGTCGAGATGAGAAAGCCACCTCGATGCGCTCCGATAAGGGAGAAGAAGAGCGACAATGTCTCACTGATAACCCCCATCTCCATCCATGAACTCACTGACGCCCTGTCGAATGATCCTACATGCCCTCTCGCCCGTCTGCCCAACTCTTGCGTCTTCGTCGATTATATCAGACCAGCCAATCTCAGATTCTCTTGGATGATAATGTCGTTAACAGCAGCCATGACGAAACTGTGCAATGGGTCAGTAAGGGAAAATGGAAGTCAGTTTCAGGGTAGACATACCGGATCTGCATAGTGTCGGTAGCGCAAGTAAAATGGGTGTAGATCTGCTTGGTCTCGTGCTGGTTGAGGGACACGAAGCGGTTGAGAATGTAATCGCATGCCGCGGCGTAGTCACCACCGCCCTCGTAGTCTGGGAAGTAGTTCTTCATGGGGCTGACTGGCAGCTTCTCCTTGAAGCGATCGATCTTGTTCAAGAACAGAATGATCGAAGTCTTGACGAACCATCTCGAGTTACAGATCGAGTCGAAAAGAGTGAGAGCTTCCTGCATACGGTTGACGGTCTCGTCCTCGAAGAGAAGCTGGTCATATTCTGAGATGGCGACAAGGAAGAGAATGGTGGTGACGTTCTCGAAGCAATGGATCCACTTCTTACGCTCAGAACGCTGTCCACCCACGTCGAACATGCGGTAGGTAAGATCACCAATGATGAAGGTGGTCTCAGTGATACCAGTAGTCTTGACACGGGATCGGAGGACATCCTGGTCGTTGGGCACGTAGTCTGGCTGTGCGATGCGGTCAATCGAGTCGAAGTAGTATTTGGCAGAGTCGTTGAGCTGGTACTCGCGCGATCGGCCGAAACATTGTTGAACACCCTCGTCCTTCCAGAGAGCGCCAATGGCGTTGCCGACCTCAGGAGGAAGGCTGTCACCTTCGATTTGTGCTGGCTGCATGAAGATGGTCTGGATGTGGTACTCGTGGCGTGGGTCGGCGAGAGGGAGCTCCAGCGACTCCATTGCCTCGAGAATGACACGCATCGACTGGACGGTGTTGGAGAAGATGATTTCCTTGAACGACTCGCGCTCGTCCCGTGAGTAACCACCCTCGTGAATGAGCTTCATCTGTTTGAGAATTGTCGACTTGCCAGATTCACCGGCACCTGCAAGCGATCGTTAGACACGAACGTGGCCGTGGCATCGGGTGGGTGTAGAACGTACCGAGCAACAGCATTTTGATCTCGTTCCTCTGCAGCATCCTGTCCTTCTTGAGCTGGTTCTCAATCTCCTCGTTCCTCTGCTTCCCCTCCTTGTCCTCTGTGCTCATTCCGCAACCCATGTTGGCGGTGTGGTGTGTTTAAATTAGATGGGTGTAGAGCTGGTAGTTGTTGTCAGTAAAGGACTTTGGCTGATTGACAGAGGCGCGGTGCCCCAGATTGAGGCTCGGCAGTTCTGTCGCTAGCTTCGTTTATCGAGATCGGCTGAGTCGTTGGCTGTGCAAGCTGGTCACCGAAGCGCTTTGTCTGGCGAAATCGACGACGGCGCTGACTTCGATTGTGGTAGTTGTGGCAGGCAATTGATTGATGTCGCACACGGAGGCTGGGCGGTCTCCTTGTTGGGGGGGGGGGGGGGTCCTGAGGGTTGCGGAGGGATAAACTCACTAGTACAGGTGCCGGTAAGCTGCAAACCAATGCTGCTTCAGCTGCTCCTTGCAATGCTCTTGTCCTCGCGAAACACCTCTTCAGAAGTTTCTCCTGGACTTCTCTCCTGCCTCTGGGTTACCCTAAGATCACTAGTCGGGACGAGGCGAGGCGATGGTGGGTCGGTTGCCGAGAGAACCCTTGTGCGATCAGCCGACTCTTAAAGCGACTCGACTGCTGCTCAGAGATGCTGTTGCGCGAGGGAGGAAGACGTCGCAGTGACGGCTGGAGGCGACGGAGATGAATGGATGACTGAGAAGAGATGGAGACGAGATGGAAATGGAGAAGAGTAGAGTATCTTTGAGAAAGATTGGCAATCAGGGGTTTGTGCTTCCCAAGTGTCTCGCGGCAACGCTACTGGTCTCTCGAAATGGACTAGCCTTCACTATTCCGGGGCCGAAGGGCAGGCAATTGGCAGCAACAGTTGCTTGACAGGTACACTCTGTCAGCGTCTGTATCGAACGGTCGTGGTAACGGCTCTATACTACGAATCTGCACATCCTGCGTGGTATCCGTCGACACTGACTGCTCACCGGGCGACCGCAGACGACTACCACATGCACGCTACGCTTCAAGTGCTCGTACTCGTACCACTTCTCACCAGGGAATGCACAGTTTGATCATCGTCCGCCATGATCTGCAGCCTCATGCTCGTCACACGTTGCAGTGCATGACTGCATCTCTTAGCCCTCAGCTGACTGAATGGACGAGACACCAGACTACCAACTATCTGCATCGTTTCATGACCTTTGCGGAAGCTGGTCTCCACCAATATGGAACATGCACAGGCGGGCCATGATCTCCGGACACTCGAAACTCAGAGCTCCATCTGGTACCTCTTCGGCCGAGATCTGGTTCGGCTTCCACGTTTTCGCTTCCACGCTTCCTTCCACACTATAGACGTCCGCTGGCGAAGAAACAGGCATGCATGAACAGCTAGCATCTGCGCCGGCGTCAACGTTTGCTACTGCATCTGGCAGGCTTTGTCGTCGTCCCTCCACCTTTTGTCGACAAACGTCCGGGACGTTTGGGAGAAGCTTCTTCCTCTGAGAGGTGCGACAGTCGGGCGGAAGACTAGGTGATTATCGAATACGGATCAAACAGCTTTTTCCTTAGCTGTGCCCGGTTTGCTGGTCACACTACGCTGGCCGCTGCTGGGCTAGCTCTCCCTACACTTTTCTGCACTCACATTAAACTTCCGAGCTATTGTCCATTTCACCCACCATTCCATACCACTGCGAGATTCGGCCCTGTCACATACTGACTGGGCAAAAACGGCCGCGGTCGAGATGTGTTCTGTTTCGCACATACGAGACGCACTGTGCACGTCGTTGTCGTGTGCGCCGTGTCATGTCCCACTGGCACTTGCGTAGCTGCCACATGGCAGCATGCCGCCTGAGGTGTGAAAGATTTGCTAATTAATTGCCCAATGCGAAATTTACCGGAGCGAGAATCAAGCCATGTGGTCCCTCCCATCCCCCAAGTCAGGAACCCTCACCGCTCCCTCCAGCCACAAGCGGACGAGATCTCAATAATCTCATTTCAGCAAGCTCAACAGTGAAGCACTAGCTTCGGTGATCTCTCGCGTGGGAGGCCAATTGACCACAGATAACAGGTGGGCATGCGCTTTCGCGAAGACCGTCCATGCGTCCCCTGGCGAAATTGCCCGTCTAGCAATGTTCTCCAATCCAAGCTCCAATATACCAACCATCTTCGCGCATTATCCGAAGATGGACCACCCAATGCATACTACTAGACCTACCATATCAAGTCGTGGCTATGACCTAAACGCATGTCCCAAGCACGACCATCTCCAGATTAGCCCAGCGTGGCTGGGAAACCACAACGCCCATGATGCCTATATATCGAAATACGCTCTCTCTCTCTCTCTCTCTGGGCCCGCCCACTAAACGGGGCGCGCAGACAGGAAGCCATCGAGACGACCGCTCGGTAGTGCCGTGGCCACGTGCTGGACGTTGCGCTTTTTTCTTTGACAGCGGCTGTTCGCAACGGGGTGCCAGTCGACGATGGGTTAGTTTCTGTGCAAATTGCGCCGTCTCGATCGGTGGCAGGCCCTGACGACATTGGCCGGTGCTGGGTCATCTCGGTAGAGATGTTTGACAGATCCACTTGCATCTGGTGACGGGACCAAGATGTGTCAGATTGATGGGTTCGTGACTTGTGATAGATAGACGCTGTGGAGCGCTGCCTCGGCTCCTCCTTCTTCTCACGCGTGTTCCATACCCAAACGACGAAGGGGGGAAGACGTGCAAGATGTCCAAGTGTCTTGATTAAAAATTGTGTACCGTGAACGTGGGTATCGTAAGAAGCTATATACACTCTCCTGTCTCCAGAAACCCCATTAAACAGTCTCCCACTCATGAAGCTGAAGCTGAAGCTGGATTCGCTCGCCAGGTGAAACTATCTCTTGTGTGCGTCGTGATATTCGTCCTCGTTGCTTGTTCGTCCCCTACTGCTCATACATCTCTCCCTCGGTACTACCGCTTATAGTTGTAGCAAATCACATAAACATGCCCAACCTCGTCTTCCTCCTCTCCGCCCTCCAACCTCCCTGCGGCGGCCCCAATCCTCCCCCTGCTCCCCCTCCGCCTCCTAACCTCCTCACCTCCGCCACCGCGTGCCGTTCACAATACACCCGTCCCCCAACATCAAAATACTCCTCCCCCAACCCTTCGCGGCAGGTGCTACAGCACAGACACCTGGGGTGAAACTTCTCCCTCTTCTCTGTCTCAAGGTACTGGCCCTCGATGCCGCGATCGCAGCTCGTGCACAGACTCCCGTTCAAGGAGTGGTAGTGGTGCTCGCAGTACGGCTTGTCCCTGTGCACGTAGAACTCGGCGCCGCTAAAGGGCGCCGAGCAGGTGGAGCAGACGAAGCAGGCCTTGTGGTACCGGCCTGAGAGGCGGCCGTCGGCGCACTTGATACTCTTGCCGATGATCGGGGACGTGCAGCCCCGGCAGGTGTGGCGGGGTTTGGCAGTGGTGGTGCTGGCGAGGGAATTGTCCGTGCCGGAGCGGACGAGGGCGGGCCGGGAGGAGAGGTCGGTGGAGCCCCATGGGAGCGAGCGTGAGGGGTTCGCCGCCGGAGCCGGCGTGGTGGTTTTGACGGGAGCGTAGGGGTTGTAGTCGGAAGAGTTGATGGGGGAGTCAGGGGCGTATGATTTGGTGGGTGGAACGTAGCTGTTTGGCTGCACGTCTTGGCCGTGGGGGTTGTAAGGGTTAGAGTGCATAGCTGGCATGTTGCCATAGCCTCGTGCACTGTGTAGGTTGCGCGGAGGACTCTTTGTGTCAGAAACACTGGAGGTGTCCGACATTGGTGTCGTGCGGCCTGTCCTTGGGAGGCTTGCAGCTGCACTCACTGAAGAGGCAGCAGAAGAATTGGAATGGCTTGGTGCATGAGTCTCATAACTGCGACCACCCTGAGTCGAGGGCACTGGCGGAGTATCTTGAGCCCGTGGGTCTGGTCGAATGCCATTGCGGCTGCTACTCCTCAGAGGTGGGTAGGCTGGATCACTGCTTGGAGGGGCATAGGGATTGCGAAGATCGCTGGCTGTCGCTGAACGCTCCGGGAGCTGATTCGGTGGACTGTTGTAGGGCATTGGCTCAGATGGCCTCCTCTCCAGCCCAGTATGTGCTTGCTCCAGAGGATACGTGTTTGACCTCATGTCTGGTGTTGGCCGTCTTTCCCTCGCCGGCTCTTCCTTGAGTGAAGCGATGAAATTGTCAACCTCCCCACCAGGTCTGGTCGGTCTCGAGGGTGGACCCCTTGAAGTGGAGGCTTGCTGACCCTGTGCCTGTGGTTGTTGTCTGAATGTTTGTTCCGGCGAAGCCTGTCTGACAGGTGCATTATTCATCAGTACATAGGGATTGTACTCATTGTCGCTACCATTTGTCGGCCTCCTCTGTGGTGCTTTCGAGGAACCTCCGCTGGGCTTCCTGCCAAAGAATGCATCCCTCTTCGCTTCATCTCTTTCGTGAAGCGACTGCTGAGACAGAGGGCTAACAGATCTGACTTGAGGAGGCTCTTTGCGCGGTGCCGCGAGTGGGTACGGGTTCGCGTCATTGAAGAAACCTGGCGAGCTGGCATCACTCCGTGGTGTACTGGCCATCGGACTGGCAGGAAATGGGGGGAAGGCACAATCCAGATTCGAGGACAGTTCAGCAGAGCGCTCACGTGGTAATTGTTGTCTCCGGCCATGATCGATTCTCCCATTATTGTGAGCAGGTCCGGCACTGTTTGTGAAAGGCGAGAGAGGTGGTCTGCCGTCGGAGCTAGCAGGACTCTGTGAGGCGTAGATGTTCTGTTGTGCGTATGGTCGATCTGTTTACCTGTCAGCTGATGCTTGCTCATACCCCAGCACTCTCGTCTACGCACTGGCTGCCGAAGGATCTATTCGAGGAAGCACAAATCGTGTAGGCTTGAGATGTCCTCCTCCTCCATGGTCTGGAGATAGTAGCTGTGGACTGTCGACTCTCTGTGGGTATGGTTGATGGCTTCGTGGGGCATCTGCAGAGGGAGTGTCAGTCTGCAGATCTGGAAGACGCGTTCCTGCATGGATTCCCCACCATTCTGCCCGCTTCCGCCGCAAATGTGCTCTCCCATCATGGATATCTCGACATCGTTGCCGCAATTGGAGCACTTGATGGAAGGCAGCACGCTTGCTGCTCGCATGGTCATGGCCATGGTTGTGGTAGTTTTCTCAACACCAGGAAAGAGCTGAGCTTGGGTTGATCAAGTCGATATGGTCGTGTGCGAAAAGTATCGATACCCCGAGTCGCGCAACGGGCTCAACGGCGGCAAAGACAGGAGTCGCCGTGTATTTCGACGTTAGGGAGTGACATGCGACTGGGACGTTCTGGATGACCTCTTGTTTTGAGTGTTCGATATTAGTACAGAAGAAGATATGCAAGCTGTAATAAAGGCGGTATGTCGCAAGGATGTTTGGTCGCGCTTTGTCGGCCGTGCGATAACAGTCTCGAGGGCGCTGATGCTGGTGGGTATCAAGGAATGTAATTTGCTTATATCGAGCCCGTGAATGGATAATTGCAAACAAAGGGCTGGATAACTGTAGAGACTGACGATGCAATGATGACAAAGTGCTGAAGCTGTCAGTACAAAGGCATTGATCAAAAACTGACAGACAGAATAGAGCAGACGGTCAGCTCGTCTCTATCTTCCGGTCGACTACGGTTGCAACAGAAGATCAGACATGAAACACTGCAGTCATTGGTCAATTGCGATAGGCTGCTGATCATCTGGCAGCGCCGAACACCAAGCCAGAGGCAGTCCCTTGTCTAGGTCTAGCGTCGTGGTAGTCAGTGGTATAGTGTCTCAATTAGCCGCCTCTGCACGAAATGAGACGCCATGCTCATGTCAGGCCACTGTTGCTGACTGGTCCATGACAGTCTGTCTTCATCTAAGAGAAACAAGCGGCATGGCCGGCTGTCTTGGTGGCAGGATCGTGTACCGTAACTGCACCAGCATCGAAGATATCCACTTGCACATCTCCCAGATACGGCAGACGGCTGCAGCAAAGGTCATGGCTCCGACGTACCGAGGTGACCCTCTCTGGCGAACTCTGCGTGGGACCTCAAAGGGGCTCGTGTTCTGCATTGGAGACAGAAGCTCACATGTCGCTTGCGATTAGCAATGCTTCGCTTGACTTGCTTTGACGTGAGTCTGTGAGAGTCGTCCCTGACTGACTTTGCAGACTTCATCACGAGCCCGGATTATGGAATTGCTACCAGGTTTGTGCGGCGACCAGAATTGTTCCACGCGCCATGGACGTTTCAAAGGCTCGTTTGAGCACGACCTCCAGCCTCATAAGCCAGGAGAAAGGGTCTCTCTGGCGACGGAGCTGGACCTCCTGATTCGGGCCAAACCACGGCTCGGCTGCAACCTTGTTGATTCTTCATTTCCGGCTCAGGTACGACTGTGATTGGTCGATACGGCCTCCAGAGCCTTTCTCACCAAATCTGCCGGATCGCGGAGAAACCTATCACCGCCGACTCCAACCTCGAGTCCCTGTCATTGACCATCTTTACCGTCGCCATGCATCGTCGAGGTGGACGTCTAGGTCCAGGAGTCGTATATGGTCTCGATAGTCACAGTTGCAGATTCTCAAGGCAACTTATCGACATCAACTTTGTTGTTGAACCGCAATGGCGAGGTCAAAGATGTGACAGGGGAGCGTCTAGTATATGGCCCTGATATCAATCACCACCCAGGCAATGCTACTCTCATGAGAATCTAGCAATAACTCCGGATACGCCCATTGAGCCTCTGTCGAATGAATGCGGAAGCAATACACACTCTATCATCCTCGAGGTAGGTCAGGCTCAGGTCCTACCTGCATCCGTCCAAACGCCTGGAGAAACCAATGCTCCGTTCTCAGGCTTCAAGGATGGTACAGCTCATACTGGGAGAAACAAACATGCGCGCCATTTTCAGTTGACAATAGGTCTACACCGCCCCTTCACCTTCCGCGTCCATCCATTGCTTATCGCCTGATTTGATGGTCTCTATTCAACTTCCACCACCTTCCTGACTCTAGCGCGTTCTGATACTACATATAATACCCATCCGGCTCATCTCTTCTCATCCCTTCATCTCCCCTCCATTCTCATAGTCTATACGTCTTTCTGCTTACCCTCTGAGTTTTATCAAAGATCCCACGCTTTACCCTTCCGACTCCTGCAAGAATGGCTCCTCACGCCGACGACTCTGTCGTCTCTTCCCACCCCTCTGCATTTGCACCCAAAGACACATTCGAGGTCGCCTCGTCAAACGTCAAGTACACCGCAGACCACATCCGCAGCAAATACGTCTACCGCACAACTGCTGTGTCTCGCAAGAACGATGGCAAGCTCATCGCTACTCCCAAGGAGACCACATACGACTTCAAAGTCGACCGCAGGGTCGGTAAGGTCGGTATGATGCTTGTCGGACTTGGTGGTAATAACGGTACTACTGTCACCGCCGGTATCATGGCCAACCGCAGGAATCTCGTGTGGGAGACCAAGGAAGGCCCCCGCGGCGCCAACTACTACGGCTCTGTCGTTATGTCTTCCACGATGAAGCTCGGCACTGATGAACGCACCGCCGAGGAGATCAACATTCCCATTCACGACGTGCTTCCCATGGTACACCCCAACGATCTCGTCATTGGCGGATGGGACATCAGCGGCATGAACCTCGCCGAGGCTATGGACCGTGCAAAGGTCCTTGAGCCGACGCTGAAGCAGCTTGTCCACAAGGAAATGGCTCAGATGACACCCCTACCATCCATCTACTACCCCACGTTCATCGCCGCAAACCAGGAGAGCCGTGCCGACAATGTCCTCCCAGGCCGAAAGGCTTGCAGCGAGCACGTCGAAAAGCTCCGATCAGACATTCGAGAATTCAAGCAGAAGAATGGTCTTGACAAGGTCATCGTCCTCTGGACTGCCAACACCGAGCGCTACGCCCAGGTCCTACCTAACGTCAATGATACTGCCGAAAACATCCTCAAGGCTATTGAGGCTGGTCACGAAGAGGTTTCGCCATCGACAGTCTTCGCCGTTGCCTCTATCCTTGAGAACGCTCCTTTCATCAATGGATCACCTCAGAACACTTTCGTTCCCGGTGTGATCGATCTTGCAGACAAACACAGCGCCTTCATTGGAGGAGATGACTTCAAGTCTGGTCAAACCAAGATGAAGTCTGCACTTGTTGACTTTCTCATCAACGCTGGCATCAAGCTCACATCCATCGCCTCGTACAACCATCTCGGTAACAACGACGGCAAGAACCTCTCATCCCACGAGCAATTCCGCTCAAAGGAGATTTCCAAGTCGAACGTCGTCGATGACATGGTCGCTGCCAATCATGTGCTTTACAAGCCCGGTGAGCACCCAGACCACACTGTCGTCATCAAGTATATGCCAGCCGTCGGTGACGACAAGCGTGCTCTCGACGAGTACTACGCTGAAATCTTCCTTGGTGGTCACCAAACCATCTCCATGTTCAACGTCTGCGAAGACTCGCTACTTGCATCGCCTCTCATCATTGACCTTGTCGTACTCGCAGAACTCATGACCAGGGTTCAGTGGAGGTCGCACTCCGGTGCGGAGAGTGACGAAGGTTTCAAGGGCTTCCACAGCGTCCTGAGCATTCTGTCATACATGCTCAAGGCACCTTTGACCCCACCCGGTACCCCAGTCGTCAACTCGTTGGCCAAGCAGAGGAGCGCTATGATCAACATCTTCCGTGCCTGCCTCGGTCTGGATCCGGAGAATGATATGACCCTTGAGCACAAGCTGTTCTGATCGACGAGGGTGGAGGATACGTAATGAAAGAATTGAACATAGATTATATGACCGAGTGGCATCACTGGTAGCCACATAGTATATAGAACATCTTCCACTATAGCTTGGAATAATTTATACTCTTCAAATAACCTGTCAGCTCAATGTCACGTTCTTTGCACTAAAGTACGTCCATGTAGCTCTGGTAGTAAGCTTGCTGTCTATGTGAGGGTATCGACTCTATGTCTATCGACTTTGTATCTATGAAGTGTATGTCTAGTATCTATGAAGTGTATGTCTATGCAGAAAACGCCGCCCCCAAAGAGCTCCTTACAATCTCGCTCTGAAAGTCTGGTTTTCCTTCTTGAGCGGCACTGCCTCGCCATCACCAGAGCTCTCCGGCAGACCAGGCTCATCCGACTTCTTCGGCGCAGAATGGTATCCACCCTTGACGTTATCCGAGTTCGTGATCCTGCCCTCCTCATCCCTCTCAATACCCAACTCCATCAGCTTGTGGAAGACGTGCTTGAAGTCCTCGAAGAACCTGTCCTTGTCCTTTGCGTACAGCTCGACCCACGGCTTGAATCCGCTGTCATGCAGCAGCGCAAGATCTGTGGGCAGCATCATCAACTCCTCGCCCAAATCCTCGTCCACGTGCACAAACTGCTTCACTCCATTCGCCAGTGTCTTCTCCTTCCACTGCAGACTCATCATCAGCTTGAAGTAGCTGTTGCTGAACCGCGTCGGATTCGGTACCCAGGCCCCCTCAAAGCCGGACCGGTCATTATGGCATCGTCCGAGATTATGCGCGCCTGATAGTGCCACGATTTCCTGGTCGCTGAAGCCCATGCGGTAGAAGATGTGTCGGATGTGATCCGCGCCCTTTGCGCCGTCGGGCAGTCGTCCCCGGGGAGGGAGCTTGCTGTCATCGACGTAGTCTGTCCGTCCTGGGAGGAAGGGAACATCTGGTCCGCCCATCTCCTTGACTGCCACAATGCCGCCTAGCACCCACAGGTCCGAGTATGTGATCCAGGGATGCTTCTCTTTCACTGGCTCCAGGAAGACGCGAGCGTGCTGGAGGCCGGCGTTGGCTGGGTCGCCGCCTTCCGATTCGTAGCGCATGCCGGCGCCATTGGAGCCGCCTGTGTCGGTCGCTGCATCGTACGTGCCGGCGGAGTGCCTAGGTAGTCAGCACAGGACTTGCAAGAAGAGAAAGTGGGTTGCTTACCAAGCGAGACGAACGAGGACAGGTCCTGCGCTACCGTCATCGTATTCTGGCTGATGGAGGAGAGCGGCAATATCCTTGCGGACCGCGTCAACATCACCTTTCTTGCTCATGGTTTTTGTGGACTGGTATACAGAGTCGGGTTCAAGATAAGTAGAGTGGAGCTCGGGAAGTGTAAAGACAAAGTGAATGACTGGATATCCTTACCCTCGCGAGCGCATCGATTTGTGGCAAGGACCATTCGTCACAGCCTACCAAACATTACAGTGGAACCACAATCACTCAGCATATCCACCGAGGCTCGGACGGACATTCCAACGCCAGGGCAAGAGAAACTTCTGATCACGAACGGGCCTGACATGTGGACCACGGACGGGAGAATGATTAGGGTCTGAGCGCGATGGCGAGTGGAAACAAGAGACTGTGCGAAACCGCTTGATAACAACATCACGACTGCAAAATTTGGCATATGATGTCGAATCTTATCGGAAAACACCGCCAGAAAGGGAAGCCGAGGTACAAGAGTCAGGTCGTGCGAGATCGGATCTGGACACGAGTCAACAGATCTTGCATGTGATGGTCGGATCTTCGACAGGGGGTCATGACGTTGATGAGATCTTGCAAGGGTCTGGCTTCTTGTTCTAATTCTGGCGATGTAGCTGTTCTCGTACTGCGTAGAGTGGTAGGTCGTTCGTTCAGCGTTGCGATGGGGTGTCTGGACATTTCATACTACCATCTGGTAAATCACATTATACCGGGCCCACAGAGTCTAAGCTACTTTGTACCATTCGTGCTATTACCCCTTGGTCTACTACTTCCACCAAGTGTACTTTCCCATCAAGCACAATGCTACATTTTCATACCCGTCATTGCGGCTTCAGTCGTACACGCCTGGTACGCAATGGGTGCCGTGGACGTGATCTCGGTTGACGGCTTGCTCTGGTCCGCATACCTCCTCGGCATCACAGATCCTCGCAAGGACTTTATCCTCCTCGTCAAACGCACTGATTCACACCACAGTACTGGACCTGTGCACTCTGATAACGATAAGGGATCGAACGGCACCGTCCGCCAAACCAACACCACCCATAACGGCATCGAGTATGACCAAGTCCCTTACCCATCCGATCTCTCCTCCCGAGTCTCCTGGGTCGGCTCTGTCCTCATCTCCCTCCGCCTCACCAACTGGCTCATCTCCGACCCCTACCACGACCGCCGCCAACCCGCTCCTCCCGCCCTCCGACGGCACGGGGAGTACATCATCTCCGCCCTCATCCAATCTTTCATCGGGTACCTCCTTCTCGACATCTCCTCGCTTGTCATCTCTCACGACCCATTCTTCAACAACACCTCCCTCCCCCTCCTCTCCTCTCCTTCACCCCTGACCACCACCTCCCTACCTCAGATCATACAGACCCTCTACGCCTCCTCCCTGGGTGCGTCCGCTCTCCGCACCGCCCTCACGGCCACGCAAGCCTGGGCGCTAGTAGCGGGCCAGTATCACCTCCCCACCGTACTCCCGGTCGCGCTGCATTGGCTAGGGGCATGGCCAGACGAGTGGGCGCCGCATCTCTGGCCACCGTATTTTGGGTCTGCGAGCGTGGTCCTCACGCACGGTCTGAGGGGGTTCTGGGGGGCGTATTGGCATCAGGTCATGCGGTTCGTGGTTGCCGGGCCGGGTGGGGCGTTCGTTGACTTGGTGCTTAGGACAGAAGGGCAGGAAAGGGTCGGACGAGGGGAGCGAACGGTGGAAGGGGTGAAGGGGGAGATGGCAGAACCGGGGGAGACGAGGGTTGCAGTGCCGGGACGGGGGGATACCAGACAGGCACAGAAGCGACGGGCGAGGTATACACTCGTCACACTCGTAGCGTTCTTTCTGAGTGGGTGTATCCATATGGGCCTTGTACCGCGGGCGCCGAAAGGGGAGATCAGTGCGAATAGCATCAGGTTGTTGGTTGGCGGGTTCTTCTGGCTGCAGCCTTTCGGAATGATGGCGGAGAAGGTTGGTGCCGGGGTTCTGAACAAGGTCGTGCCCACGCAATTGAAGATGACGAAGGTCGGTATCGCACCGGGCAAGGTTTCGTATGCTCTCTGGATCTTGTTGTGGTCGTGGTTGTGCTTTCCGTTGTTGGCAGAGGCTGGTAGGCAGATGGGCTGGTTCAGGCATTACCTTGTGCCTTGGAGTTTGATACACTGGTGGCAGGGAGGTGAGGGGTGGAGGTGGCCATGTTTGAAGAGCTGATAGAGGATGGAAGCACCACAGTGATGGCACATTGATACTACTAGATTATAGAGAAATAATAGGCAAGACTCTCAGGTAGCTACTCAGGTTTACAAACATTCTCAAAGGGAAAAATCGCATCATTGTTTTCAAGGGTGCTGGCCCTGTCCTGCAGAATGTGCTTCCGGCTTGCTGTCCTCGTCAACGGTCTGACCGGAATAGCGCTGGACCACCCTCTCGATCGCATCGAGTCCCTTCTTGAGTACGTCCATCTTTGGTCCGTAGCTCAGTCTCACGAAATGGTGACAAGGACTATCGAACAAGTCTCTCCTCCTTGATGGATTGAGATCGAAGAAGATTCCGGGAACGACGATGGATTTCTCCTTGAGCAGGGCAGCGAAGAAGTTGAGTCCGTCATTGATCCGCTCTGGCAGTCCTGATAGATCAAGCCATAGATAGAAGGTTGAATTGGGCGTAGGAATCTTGAATCCCATTCCTCTAAGCCGTCCCAGGACGTAGTCTCGCTTGTCCCTGAAGTGACGCTGAAGTGCGCGCATCTCGTTCCTGACGCTGGCTGGCTCCAACATGTTGACTGCTGCCTCTTGAAATGGCACGTTGGTGCCTCCATCCAGGTAGGATCCGCAGGACCCAATGGCCTTGATGAACTCTTCTGGACCGACGATCCATGCCACACGCCATCCTGGCAGTCGGAAGCGCTTCGTTAGGCCATCAATGATCAGTACGTCATCCTTGTTCACATCCACAATGTTGTCAGCTGCGGATATGACAGACCCATCACAGTCGGACGAGTAATTATAGCCGCCATAGAACTCGTCCGCGATCAGAGTTGCTCGATCACGGCAGATGTCCTGAATCTTGGCGAGCTCATCGCCTTGCACGACCATGCCAGTCGGGTTTCTGGGGTTTGACGTCAAGATCACGGATGTCCCACGAGCGATCTCGTCTTTGATCTTCTCCGGGTGTATATGGTAGTCGTCTTCTCTAGAGAGCGGGATCGGAATGGCAGCAAACTGGAAAGTCAGCTTTTACATGTCACGAAATTTACCACACTTACATTTCGGAACAGACTGAGCATCTCATTGTATGCAGTGTAGTCAGGGATAAAGAAGCCTAGGTAAGCATTACCAAGCACTGCAGCGATCCTGATGAGCCCAGCACGGCCCCCGGGCACAATTGCGACGTTCTTGTATGTATACTTGCTGGCCTTGCCTTGACGATGGTGCTCGTTGTAGAGGTGAGCAACAGCGGCTCTCAAGGGCTTGATGCCAGCAGTCGGGCCCTGGTAGAAGTCAGTATCGTTCTAGGCCACACGATACTATTTGATCCGGCATACATATTCACGTCCAGTCATGGAGACATTAATGGTCTTTGGCCTCGGGAAACAGCCCTCGATGTCATCATCGACTTCGGGTGCTCCTTGACCTAGATTAGCCCAGAGGTGAGGCTCGTCTGCAAAGCCATGTTCGTAAGCTCGCTCGGTCGTCCAGACTACACCAGTGGAAGCACGAGATGGATCGAGGCCGGCACTAAGACGTTCTCAGATAATCGCTCATTGTACGAGCAATACACGTGACTTACTGAGGCTTGTGACCTTCATGAGCAGAACGAAACTGTCGATGGATGGTGGAATTGAGCTCTGCCGCCGCCGTCAGTGATCTTCACGCCGGCGCCTAGGCGCCAAGGGAATCGTCGACCTCACCATTGTCTGTGGGTTCCTTGGATGTCGAGAATCTGCGTTCTCTGGGTGTGCTAGTACCCTTTGCTTGCTCACGAGAGAGGTCGGAAGACATGATGAATAATATGATTGGCAGGTGTGATTGATGACATGGTCTGCAAGTTCTTCTCGCGCGCGATGTCTCCACACAAATCTATCACACATGCAACTACATCGACAACCATTTCTAGAAGCCAGACTTCGCCAGATCAGCAAGACCCGCGCTCCGCCTTGAGTGTTGTATTTCATTATGAGATAGTATCCGACATGGAACCACTTATAGCTGGCACAAATATTCGTCATTCCTGAGATCGACTTTCTCTGCTAGTTGTTCTTCTCGCCTCTCCCTTTGAACCCACGCCGAGTAGTAATGGCAGTGGCAAAGCAAGACAACATATCACAGATTGAAACACCAATGCTCTCTTCATGGTTCCAGCAGGTTCTCCAGCCCATCCGTCCCTCAGATGATCCATTATAATGATGAAAACTCCTCCAAGAAGCTGTCCTGCTACCCAGCTTGTCACCGAGCTCACTTCAGGGCTGACAGGCCAAGTGATCTCAACCATGTATTCCAGAGCACATGGGAGCAGACTGAAGCTCGCGCCACCAATCAATGCCATGGTGACGCAGACAGCAGCCAAACTCCTGGTTCCGGGCGCAAAGACCAAGATGAGATAAGCGATTGCAATGAGAGGGACCAACGTCTTAATGGTGATAAGGTAGGCCTTTGTTCGATCGATGACTGGCGAGACAATCGCAGAGACTACGAGGCCCACGCCAATGAGGAGTGCACCGGCTATCCCGGCTTGATCCTCGGTGAAGGCATATGGTTCCAGAAATTGGTTGATCAAGGATGAAGCCGCGTTGAAGAAGCCGACGTAGACCGCGAAAGGAGTTGCCAGTAAGTAAAATTGTCTACTGGTGAGCAAAAGACGTAGTGCATCTCGCAATGGTAAGCTTGGTCGCGAGGAGGTAGAAGGTGAGGGAGGCGTGGGAGGCAGAGATGGGAGAAAGAAAGACGGAATCGAGGCGATAGAAGAAATGATGGAGACGTAAAGGACAAGACTCGGAATCGTCTCGACATTGGTGCCCAACATTGGCCCTATCAGCTGGCCTAAAGCGCCGCCTAGAGGATTCGCAAGTGATGCAACGGCCGTTGCTGAGACACGTCCTTTACTGGAGAACCAGGCATCCGAATAGCGGGTTGGAGAAGCAAGTACGAATGGTTGTGAGAGACCAATGATGACCTGTCCGATGATGACGAGAGGGAAGTTGCCATGTGACCCAGCGCGTGATCCAGCATATCGCAACCAGCTGCCTACTAGTACGAGTACAGATGCAGCCACGAGAGAGACTTTGGGCGTGTATTTGTTCAATGCCCACAGAGTCGCTGGGGAAGCGATCACGAAGGCAAACAAGAACCCAGTAGACAGCCAATTGATGGCCGATTCGGAGACTTGAAAGTAGGTGGCAGAAGTGGTCGACACTGCAGAGAAAGTGAGCCAGCTCCAGGATACAACGATGTTCAAGAGTATGAGTTGGATCAGACCGAAGAAACGTCGCTTGTACACGCGATACTGAGGCTCTTCTTCTTCTTCAGAGGTGTCGAGCTGCTCGTACTGTGCAGACATTGTCGTTGCTGTCGTTGTCGGCTCTTCTTTGACATCTTGGTCCATGTTAGATCAGTGAGCGCTGGGAAGTGCAATTGTCATATTTGCGACTTGCGTAGGATTGACGGACTCGCAGGCATGTCAGCCAGAGAAAAGATCAAGAAGTAATTAAGCGAGTCGGCTAGACCGTGAGACATGGATGCACGACCCTGAGCCATTATAATCTTCTAATCTCGGGTCTGGTGCGGCTCTGCGGCTAGGGCGGGCTGTCGGAGCTTGGCGGGCTCACATGCCGATGCATGACGGAAGCTCAGCGAAGCTCAGAGTAAATTGATCTTGATCATCTAGTCCTTCTGGGCGGATCTTGTCCGGTGATGCGGTCGAGCTGTAGTCGCATCTTGCACATCTACTTTTGGCATCTCTCGTCCGAGCTGTTCCAGCAAACCTAGCACCACTCTCCTCTGCGGCCAGCGACGCCATTTCGGGAAAGATATCGGACGGGGCAGCATGAGACCAAGTCGACTTTGATATCGCCACGACTCTCCTTGACTACATCCTGATCCAGGACGATGTATCACACCTTTACTGGCTCTTCTCGGCGACCACGTCAGGTAGATTTATCGGGCAGGAAAGCCAACCCTTTCGCCTCCGTGGGAGCTTCGCCGGCAGGCCCGCAACAAGCACTACAGAATGCACAGCATGATCGGCAACAGAGACAACGGCAGAGGGAAGAGCTGGCGGCGGCCAAGAATCTACAAAGACTCTGGCGCGGTCACAGTACAAGAAAAGATGTGCAGCAGGACTGGAGAAGCGAGTGGGACAGCCGACAAGCGGCGTCTGATCGCACGACTTTCAATAGTGAGGAGGAGGCACTGGCAAACACTCGACTATTGCTCGGATTCTTCAGTCCCAGAAGAGATGATGACATCAAGAGATTACTGTGGTACGGGGCTGCACTGTCGAAGCATCTAGACAGCCAACGGGGTCAGAGAGCAGGTCCATGGCCAGCCCTGTATCTGCGATTGGAGCAATGCTGCCTGAAGGCGCTCGAGCGGTTATCGAAGTCACATCCGCTATCTGAAGACGTATTACACGAACCCTGCGATCTGCTTGCGATCGTTATCCGACAAATCGAGCATCATGATGCTCGCACTTGCCACGACTTGTTCAGAATCCTTTCTCCTATTCTTCAAGCGTCACGAGTGAGCAGGGAGAGACTGCTGCCCGTAATCTCACACATGTTGACGGTCTCCGACAACGAAGTCTACGAAGGCTTTGCTGCAGAGTTTCTTACAAGACCCCAATCACCAGAGGTCTTGAAAGCACTCGGAGCTGGTCTGAAATCTGAAATCCTTGTCCAGTCCAGCAGCGTTGTGGTGGCCCAGAATATCGATTTGAGATCTTCACTTTGGCTGCTGGGTCAGCTTGTATATCTTCTGCCTCCACAGGTCGGCTTACACAGGACTGGCGCCACCGGTGTCATTGGACAGCTTTTAGCGACCATTGCAAGTTCCTTTGACGTTGAGGCGACCGCAGTAGACATGGATAACCTTGAGTTTGATCAGACCTTCCTTTCCAGCAAGCCATCGAGAGCGCCTCTGAATCCTTTCTTGAAGTCAAGTATAACATCCTTGATCGACCAAACGACCATACGCAGTGTGCTCGTTAGCTATCAAGGCTCCAGCAGCGGTGCATCAACCGAACTTGCGACGTATGTCCTCACTCTGTTGCGAGTATTCTATAATCACGCAGACGATATTCGGATGTGGCTCTATCTCGGACCTCCTGATCGCTCTCTGGGCCAACAAGAAACATCGCCGATTTCATTCTTCTGGAAAGAAGCACAAAAGTCTGGTGTTGTACAGTCCATTACTCGAAACGCCCGATCTGCAATCAGTCTAATCGTAAACAAGCCATTGAACACTTCTTCTTGGCAAGCACCAGGACGACCAGGACAAGCAGCCATAGTAGCAGATGAGTGGAAGGTTATTCTGATCTTCCTCGAACTCTATACTTTTGTACTAAAGCTTATGGACGACGAAGAATTTCTCGGTCAGTTACAACAGAACACCAGATCGAGAACGAATCCACTCTCGATACACGAGATTGCTGACCTTGTGGTATTTCTCAAACATCTGGGCTTCTCTATGTATTATCATGCACAGCAAATATCTACTGAGCTCAACCCGCAGCAAGAACCCTTGAGCAGACAGAATCTTAGTCGACATTTTGGAGCACCGCAGCAGTCTGCTTCAGCAACCAAGTCGGACTCAGCAAATCAGCCGGTATTGGTTGCAGGACTGTCGGGTATCAGTATCGACTACGTGAAAGGTATCGTGACCAGTCTGGTCCGGTCAATATACGAGAGAGACTCTCGTCGAAAGTTCTTGCCAAAGTATCACTGGCTGATGACATCAGAGTTTGACATGTCCAACTTCATATCAGACGTTGTGGCCGAGGAAGAGAGCCGCCACCAAATCCAAGAAATGGAAGATGAAGACGGTGGTCATGATTCCGATGATGAGAACGAAGTCGATGTTGCCAGGAATATGAACAGCCACATCCGACGAATGATGGATATGGAGCGGAAGCAAAGAGCGTTACGCAAAGCCAGTAGGAAACGCTACTTGGAATCAGTCGCACCACGTCTGGAAATCTTGCAGAACATGCCGTTTCTAATTCCATTCGACACTCGGGTCCAGATCTTTCGAGAATTCGTACGTCTAGACCAGACAAAACGCCGCAACGGATTCGTCGACCCGGATATATGGCGTCAATCTCTCGTAATGGGTCAAACCACAAGGCAAGGTGCAGAACGAGAGCTTAACAGGCACCACGCAAAGGTTCGACGCAAGCATGAATTTCAGGATGCCATGGACCAATTTTTCGAGCTTGGTCCGGCCCTCAAGGAACCTATACAGATTACTTTTGTCGATGAGTTTGACATGGTCGAAGCTGGTATAGATGGTGGAGGTGTCACCAAAGAGTTTCTGACGAGCGCTACAGCTCAGGCTTTCTCACCGGACTATCCCCTTTTCAGCTCTAATTCCCAACATTTACTGTATCCCAATCCGACAGCAGTGGACAAACTGAGGGCCAACTTTCAACAATTTGCGGGAGTGGTCGACAGTAAGCAACCAAACAATCAGAAACTCGCCAGCCACCTGGAAGAAGAGTACCGGGAAGAACTCAAACGCTTGCTGGATTCCTACGAGTTTGCCGGCAGAGTAGTAGGCAAGTGTCTTTACGAAGGCATCCTCGTCGACATCTCCTTCGCCGGCTTTTTCCTCGTCAAATGGGCACTCACGGGCTCCACCGGCCTCTCCCCCGACTCGGCCTACCGCGCCAGCATCAATGACCTCCGCGACCTCGACGAAGAGCTCTACCAAGGCCTCATCTCCCTCAAAAACTACTCTGGCAACGTAGAAGACCTCGCCCTAACCTTCTCCACCACCGACTCCATCCCGCTCACCTCAGGCCGCGTCCGCACCATCGAACGCGAACTCATCCCCAACGGCGCCAACACGCCCGTCACCAACGAGAACCGCCTCATCTACATCTCTCGCCTCGCCCGATACCGTCTACAAGGGCAAGCCGCGGCCCAGACCAACGCCTTCCTCCGCGGCCTCGCGACTATCGTGCAGCCCTCCTGGCTCGCCATGTTCAACCAATCCGAGATCCAGAACCTGGTCGGCGGGGCCACGGCGGGGATCGACATCGACGACCTGCGGCGCAACACGATCTACAGCGGTCTGTACGTCATCGGCGACGACGGGGAGGAGCACCCCGTCATCCGACGCTTCTGGGACGTGATGCGCGACATGTCGGACGAGGACAAGGGCAAGGTGCTCAAGTTCGTGACGTCCACGCCCCGTGCCCCGCTCCTGGGGTTCGGGAGCTTGAATCCCAAATTCAGTATCAGGGACAGTGGCGAGGATGAAAGCAGGTTTCCGACCACGAGTACGTGTATCAATCTGTTGAAGCTGCCGAGGTACAGGAGTAAGGAGACGTTGAGGGACAAGTTGCTTTATGCGGTGAATTCGGGGGCTGGGTTTGATCTGAGTTAAGAGGTCGAGACGGGTCCCAAGGAGACAAGGATGGAAAAGAATGGTAAGTAGATGGAGGGGATAGATGTGCATATGCCAAAGGACGGAGTGACATAGACGACGACCATGAATGAAGACTTTTGGAAACCACGGGCAAGGGTCATGGCTACACATGCTGGAAGTGCACGAAGGAGGGAGTCGTAAATGACTAGACCCGGTAATGATTACACTAGAACAAAGAAGACTATGTGCCGTTTTGCTCTGCTAGAATGACAAGATCTTGAGCGTGACCTCCCTGGAAACCTGAACTTATGCCTCGCCCTTGAGCTTGTCCTGCTTCACTGACCACGCCATGGCAAGGAAGTCTTGCTCTTCCTTCATGTGACTCGACTTGAGACCCGTCGCCACCGACGCACTTGGGTTGCGACCGGCGTACAGGACGTGGCGTCTATTGTGGTGCTCAGTCTGGTTCAGAAGTGTCTCGATACGTGGCTGGGTGAAGGACCACGGGCCTGCGTTGAGCGGCTCCTCTTGACACCAGACGATGTTCTTTGCGTTGGGATACGAGTCGAGGTTCTCCTTAAGCTGAGCCCATGGGAAGGGGTTGAGTTGCTCAATTCTGGTGATGGCAGTGTTGGTGAGCTTGTTCTGGACACGGTGCTTGTGTAGAGTGGCGAAGACTTGACCGGTGCACAGAATGACACGCTCGATTTCCTCGTTGGGTGCGATCTGGATTTCCATGCCTTCCTTGTGGGCAGGGTCGGGGATGATCCACTGGAAGTGAGAGTCGCCGGTGAAGTCCTCGATGTTGCTTCGGGCGAGGGGATGACGGAGAAGCGACTTGGAGAAGAAAAGAATCAGAGCTAGAACGTGTCAGTAAAGGTCAATGTGTAGAAAGGAAAGACTTACGTTTTCTGAATTGCCTGTTCATCTGGCGACGGAGCAGATGGAAGGTATTCGACGGGGTCGTTACGTACGCGATCTGCATATTACAATCCTGATGCTGACGGTCTAGCTTGGCTTCTGATGGAAAAATGCGAGGGTCTTCGTTGGAAAGCTGGAGGAAGCGCTCCATGCGACCAGAGGAGTGCTCAGGACCTTGGCCATCGTATCCGTGGGGCAAGTTGACGACGAGACCGGACCTCTGAAGCCACTTCACCTCACCAGAAGCGATGAACTGATCGATGATGACTTGAGATGTATTGGCAAAGTCGCCGAATTGGGCCTCCCACATGACAAGCGCTGATGGCGACGAGAGAGAGTAGCCGTATTCAAAACCGAGCACGCCGTACTCGCTGAGAGAAGAGTTGGTAATGACAAAGCTACCTTGGTCCTTGCCGAGATGCTTCAGAGGAGTATAGGTGCTTTCGTCTTCCTGGTCGTGAAGGACAGCGTGACGTTGCGAAAAAGTTCCACGCTCGACGTCCTGCCCCGAGACACGGACGTGGTGTCCTTCCATACAGAGTGTGCCAAATGCCAAAGCTTCCGCAGTGCTCATATCGATACCTTTGCCTTCGTTTATAGTCTTAGTACGGCTGGACAAGATACGCTTCAGGTTACGGTGGGTGTGGAAGTCCTTTGGAGGGTTGCCAATGACCTCTCCAATATGCTTGAGAGTCTCTGTCTCTACAGCTGTAGGCAGATGTGGCAAAACTTCAGTGGCAAGTTCTTTGGGTGATTTGAATCCGTTCCAGGCACTGGTGAGCCATTCCTTTGCGGTCGGTTGGTAGTCTTTTGATCTCGAGAAGCTGTCCTCAAGCATGCCCCAAACCCATTTCTTGTGCTCATCGATATCTTCCTTGGTAAAAGTCTTCTCTTCGAGCAATTTGTCGACATACTTGTCCAGAGTCGGCCTCTGTTCCGCGATGCGCTTGTACATGAGTGGTTGTGTGAAAGACGGCTGATCAGTCTCATTGTGTCCTTGTTTTCGGTAGCACACGATGTCGATCACAACATCCTTCTTGAATTCCGCACGCCAGTCTGATGCCAGTTGAGAGATGAAGTTGACCGCTTCGACATCGTCTCCATTGACGTGGAATACTGGAGCTTCGATAGCCTTTGCGATATCTGAGCAGTACGGTGTCGATCTTGCGAAGCGAGGGTCCGTGGTAAAACCGATTTGGTTATTGACTACAATGTGGATGGTACCGCCTGTTTGATATGATGGTAATGCATGCAGACCCATGGTCTCGTACACGATTCCCTGTCCAGCGCTAGAAGCAGTCAGTACTCTGCAATAACAGTTCGCGCGATGATACTGAGATGGCTGTAACTTACAAGGCTGCGTCTCCGTGGAGCAAGACGCCCATGGCCGAGGTAGCTTCCTTCTCATCGTTGTTGTAGTGAAGGATAGCTCTTGTCTTGCCCAGTACGACTGGATCTTCTGCTTCCAAATGTGACGGGTTGGCGACGAGAGACAGCTGTACACGCTTCCCGGAGGGAGTGGGACGTTCGAAGTTCATACCCAAGTGGTACTTGACATCACCAGAGCCTTCGTCGGATGGCTCCGTGGTACCACCGAATTCGCTGAAAATCGACTCATTCGGCTTGCGCACGACGTTCGACAGGACATTGAGACGACCACGGTGAGGCATACCAATGACAATATCCTTCACTCCGTGGTCAACGCTCCTGTCGATCAAAGCCTTCATGCCAGGAATTAGAGATTCTCCGCCCTCTAGACCAAATCGTTTGTCATTGGGGTATTTTGTTGCCAGAAAGTTCTCAAAGCTCGAAGACCAGATCAGACGGTCCAGGATGCGCCTTTTCTCATCTACAGAATATTTGAACGGGTTAGGCGTTTCGAGACGCTCTCGCAGCCAGTCGCACTGTTCGCGATCAGAGATGTGAATGTACTCGACACCGTAGCTTCCGCAGTAGAGTCTCTCGCAGGTATCGATAATCTCCCTCAGCTTCATCTTTCGGCGATCGGCAGTCGCAAACCGCGGTAGAATACCAGGACCAAGCTCAAACTCTTGCTCCATATCTTGTTCCGAGAATTTATATGCCTCGAGGTTGAGCTCCTTGGGATCACTAGTCGCAAACTTGCTGGCTTCATTGTGGATCCCGAGAGGGTCGATCTTCGCCTTGTGATGTCCTCGTGCCTGGTATGCACGCACTAGCAGCTGGACTTTCAGATGGTTGCTGACATCGGAGCTGCCCATGGAAGCTTCTGTGAGGGAGGGGACACCGCCAGAGGGTTGCGAAACGATGGAAGGTGGTGGTTGGAAGGCCTGGGAGATGGGCATGTTACCGGATTCCATGTTCTTGAAGTAATGCTGCCATGAGACGTGGACGGATGTTGGGTCGCGCTTCCACTCCATGTACATTTCGTCAATATAATTTGCAGTGTTACCCTGGAGGAAAGAATCGTTTGGATCCTGGATCTATTAGTCTTGTCCAGTCTACTGTCTCGCCTTCCGTACCACGCCCTTGCTCGTATCCTCTGCAGCCACTGCATAGGCTCGTTTCGTGGAGCCATACTGCGTGACCGCAAGATTCCTTCGTCGTGACACAAGCGCTGAAGGTGATCTGTGGTAGGTGTGTAGTGACGCTCTAGTGCCAGCGCTGGCACCAAGCAGGCGCCTCTCACATTGTCGGAGTGTTGAGAGCAACATGCTGGTAGTTGCTCAGGACTGAAGCGCGATCATAGGCTCGTGCTGATAGGTTAGAGCAGGGATATGTGGAAGAGGAAGAGATGGGCGATCTTGAGGATTTGCAGGAGTTGAAGCTGTGTCACTGGCTGGCTTCTGCAAACAAAACTTAGCTCCACATTGCGGCTCTGGCTGCGCTGGCGAATGCTTTCCGCGTCGAGGAGATCGGCCAGTCACGGAGCGTCACGAGGGATTTTACGGAACTATGACGGATGCTTTTGTCTTCAATGGGTCTGGTGTTTGGTCGTCAGATGGCTGTAATGCGGTAATTTGGTGTTTCTACACAACTGTATCCTCGGTCTAGTATATCGTACACCTACGCCGTCAAGATCTGACTCTGAGACGACTGAGGCACGCCGTCGGTCAGCGATCCGTACGGCACCGCCGGGTAGTCTCCATTGCAACTGTAATCGTACTGCGCCTTTTCGAAACTACTCTCTTGCACCTTGAGGAAAGTGCCAATCTCACACCATCCATCATCTCTCTCCTCGCACTCGGGGAACGACTTGTGTAGAGGGATTGTTCTCTGGTTCAGCAGAAAGTGAATGTACCTTGTTGCCGGGCCGTCCGTGTAGGGCGAGGATGAGTTTCGCTTGGCGAGAACAGGTTGTGGAGCATCGATAAGCTCAATGTCGAGTCGAGCCGCGAAAGGCTCGAGGTGTGAGACAATCAGATCTCTGGGGACAATATGCGTTTGTGGCAGGACCTGAGCAAATTGCGTGAAGCCAAACGCTGTCAAGATGGACATGATGTTGGCTATCGCTGTTAGTTCAAGTACACATTGTTGTCAGTACTAATACTCACTGTCATGCGAAAAGTCAAAGTACAGACTCTGGTTGAGGGGGAATGTAGATGGCATGCTGTCCAGCGTCACATTGATCTGAGCCGTCGGCTGCGTAATGAGATGGTTGTTGAGCCTAGCCAAAACTTCCTCAACGAAGCCGATACCCACAGCGCGTCCGGTCGGACTCTGGAAAGCATCGTTACCGGCAAAGCTGATGTCGACGCTGTACTCGTATCCTTCCCACTCTTCGTACGTGAACAGGTCGCAGAAGGCAGAGTAGCCAAGAGCAACAGTCTCATAAGCACACATGCTCTGGGCGTTGTAAGAGTCTGCGGCAGTCCAGTTGTATTCAGGGGCAAGCTTTCCGAGCCTGGTAGTCGCATCGGCAAGGTATGTCCTGTACCACTCAGCGCTGGCGTTTGTACCTCCAGTGCTGACGCCAGTGTTGGAATTGTTGCAGTTGTAGTAGCCAGCCAGGGTGTTGTTCCAAACACCCTTCGTATCCTCAATGACGAGTTCGAGGGTAGCGTTCTAACCTCTTGTTAGTGGTTTACGAATTATTCCAGTTTTGTCACGGACATACCTGAGTCCACTGTAGACCAAAAAATCCAGCCAAGAAGTACTCTGCCGACTGGGTCATGCGGTCTTGCGTTGTGCTCCTGGCAATGATCTTGCTGCCGTTATTGTTATACAAATGACCATATTGATAGTAATGGAGAACACCAGAATCGAAGAGCTCTTGGTGCCCTACAGGAACCAAGATCTCAGCGCCCAGCTTGAATGTCCAGTCATTAAGGAAAGCCAATGCTCCCTGGTAGTTGACCTTGCCAGTCAAGTTCTGATGCTTCTGCGCAAATTGGAAAACACCACTACCAGTCGTCGGGTATCGTGAGCCATGGCGGTGCAGCATGTTAAGCCATGAGATGTTGGCCCCTTTAGGCAAAGGATACTCGTTCACACCAAAGCCATCTGGGTTGGGAAAGTAATGGCTGAGCTGCCCATGTAGCTGATAGATGTTGCTATTGTTTACATTTCCCGCAATCGGTACTTGGGTTTCGAGTGGGGTATTCGGAATGTAGGACACAGTGGGGAAAGGAGCTGGATTTGTCTCTGCAAGGAAGGGCGCAGAACCGGTTGGTGTAGGTCCTAGATAGACATCAGTCCCAAGCTGTGGTAGTCGATTGATCGAGTCTGACCTGCGTACAACTCCGGCTCAGTCTGGAAATACTGCGGCACGTTCGTGGTCGATGCAGCGCTTTGTTGTCGGTCTACCGCCGCAGCACACACGCAAGTGGTGCAGGCAGAGACGACGAAGGCCCTCCACAGCATGATGAAGGAGATTACCGAGCCTAACAGGAACAAGATATGAAGACCAATTCCTGCCCGTGTGGTAGCAAAGTCAGAGTATGTTGACGCAGCAGAACCACTTGCTTTATCTACAATTGGCGCCCGGGGCCAACCTGTATGCTTTTGCGGTGCTCGCGAGTATTCTGCATCCGAGTACCCGGCATCGCGAGAGCTTCTATCCTCTCCATCGGCGTCGTGATAGCGCATTAGGAAGATCTCTGCCTCTCCATAGGCGGAAAGGTTGGAGGAAGATGAGCGACGACGTCACAGAGATCGCTTGTGCCCGCAACGCGCACAATTTGGACGCCGAAAAAGCTTCGCGAGCTTGTTCAAGGCTTGTTTGTCCGTCCATCGATCCTGGTAGTTGTCGATCCGACCCACTTCCACGCTGACAGGGTACAGAGCGTGCCTCGGAGGAGTTTAAAGATTGGTTGCAGAGCTTCCAACAGCTCGTCCTGACATCGCAAGCCACTGACAGAAGCTGACATGTCCATTGTTAAGAAAGACCGTCAGCAATCCAAGCATGTAACTTATACACACGTGCTATCAACTTCAACAGGCCGCCGCTTTGCGATGTATGTTACTATTCTCGTCGTCTGCTCCCGACTTTCTAAACTAGAAATTATCAATGACTGTTCCGATTCCTCGTTCTCGTGCAAGCCGCACCAGCTCACTCCCAACAACCACATCCATCAAACCTAGTCCTACGCTCTTGTAAATCACATTGCCTTTGGTCAGCCACTCTTTCAGGCCTGCGCCATCGGCGACTTGCACACCCTTTGTTTCTTCCCCACTATCCTTCCCATCCGATGCTCGCTTCTCCGCGTCACGCCGCAGCATGATCAGCTCTCCAAGCTCGACGACTTGATCCGGTTTGAGCTTCGCTTGAATCACTTCTCCAGCTTCCTGCAAGCAAGCCTCGACTGAGTCGACAACCACAGCGCCACCTTCTTTTTGATGCTTATGAAAGTGCCGGTGCTCATGATGCGGCGCCACAGCCTGCTGGAGGATCGAAGGGTGAATCTCGATCATATGTCGTCGATAAGAACCTACCAGACCAATGTACCTGCCTTTCTTCTGACCACCTGCGTTGGTGAGATACGAAGCTGGGAAGAGAGGCTCGGTTGAGGGTGTTGTGCAGAAGATGACATTCGCAGCGCGCACTTGCTCTTTGAGGAGTCGCTCATATTCTGGGGAGGCTGGAGTGAGGATGCTGCTTTTCGTCTTGGAATTGTATTTGTGCCCAAGCGGGTTGACGTATTCCTCATCCCCAGGCATTGGATTGTACAAGCGCATGAACAGCTCACGGCCGCGTTCAAAGGAGCGGTTGATGATGTTCAGATGGTGTATCTCAGGACCGCGAAGCAACATTGCTACCCGCACATGCCAGTAGGCCTGCTTGCCGGCGCCAAAGACTACCAGGTCGTGGACAGACTGGCGTTTCTTGAAGAGAGCGTTTGTGGCCAATGCTGTTCGGAACGCCGTCAACTCTTCGGCATTGATAAGTGCAGTTGGCGTTCCTTGCGAGTCCAGTAGAGTAAGAGACCCCCTCGGTGTGGTAGTATCTGAACTAGCAAGGGATGCTGGTGGGTTCAATGCGCCAGTACTAGAGGTGTCCCGAGAGGACAGTGATGCCCTCGGTGACTCGTTCGCCGTGGATGCTATGGACAAATTGTCCATGCTGATAGTTTCTGGCCCTTTTGGTGTGCCAAGGGTGACGACTTTGATGCCCAAACCTGTGTGGGCACTGGCAGGCATAAACAACGTTGTCTTACCGTCTCGTCGTTTCAGTGCTGTCCTCATGGGCTGATAAGAAGAACAGCATAAATTCTCCTCCCCAGACGTCGAGTAGAAATGTAGTGCATCGGCAAGCGACTGCTGCATATCGAGAATGTCATCCCGTGTAAGGGAGTGTAAAAGTGTATTAACATCACTGTCGGTGAGAATCGTAAGAGGCATGATTACAGTCGTCGTTCACACAGAGGAATCAAGCGTGTAGGAAACTTGCTTGCTAGGAGACGAGAGGTAATAGGACATCTTCGGATCTTGAGCATAAGACGCTGGTCGACGGCTCGCTTAGTCATTGACTTTACTGAGCTGCTACGAGACCTCAGTGCAAGTGATTGAAGTGCAACAGAACGCAGCATGCGAAATTGCGATTATGAAAGATGGGCACGACACGACGACTTGTCATTATTGTCTTACCGAGATGGGGGAAAGATGTGAGTAAGACCGGAGGGGGGACGGTAAGAACACAATGCGGCTCTGTGCATCAACCAAGAAGGGACAGCAGCAGAAAAAAGACGCCAAGACTTTTGCACAGACTCCACACACTTCCCAAAATTCGACTGCCGCAAATCTTCTTCTTCGCTGCAGCACGACTTGGGTGAACAGTCGACCACACAACAACAGCCATGGTAAGCCATTATCCCCCTTGAATCCACTCGTTGTGTCACGCATTGCCTCACGGCATGCACGATCAGACGAAGTGAGGCTCCGTCGCCTGTGCGCGACAGTGTGGAGCTCTTTTGGCTTGGGCGATCCTGGTGTAGAAATACAAAAGGACGCCCTTTAGAGATCAAGCATTGCAGCGTTTAGAACATGCGCTGATTGCTTTCTCAATGATAGCCTCCCAAATCTGGAAAGAAGGCCGCCCCGGCCCCATTCCCTGCCTCCAAGGCGGGAGTGTCAAAGAAGCAGGCTAAGGTAAGTGAACATCATCTCGCTAGACATCTACGACCAAGCTCACACTGCTAGAACCCTCTCATCGAGCGCAAGGCCAAGAACTTCGGTATCGGTCAGGACATCCAGCCCAAGCGCAACCTGTCGCGCATGGTAAAATGGCCCGAGTACGTCCGTCTCCAGCGCCAGCGCAAGATCCTCAAGATGCGCCTGAAGGTTCCTCCTTCGATCGCCCAGTTCAACAACGTCCTCGATCGCAACACCGCCGCACAGACTTTCAAGCTCCTCAACAAGTACCGCCCAGAGAACAAGGCCGAGAAGAAGGAGCGTCTGCATAAGGAGGCGACCGCCGTCTCTGAGGGCAAGAAGAAGGAGGATGTCAGCAAGAAGCCATACGCCGTCAAGTACGGTCTCAACCACGTTGTCGGTCTGATCGAGAACAAGAAGGCCGCACTTGTCCTGATTCCCAACGACGTCGATCCCATCGAGCTTGTCATCTTCCTTCCTGCCCTCTGCCGCAAAATGGGAATCCCTTATGCAATTGTGAAAGGCAAGGCTAGGCTCGGTACTGTTGTGCACAAGAAGGTGAGTTGTTCAAGTGCCAAGTCGTGGGACGTGATGCTAATTCCATGATAGACCGCTGCTGTTCTCGCCGTCACAGAAGTTCGTCAAGAAGACAAGAACGAGCTCTCCAAGCTGCTCTCCACCATCAAGGAGGGATACACCGCACAGAATGAGGAGGCCAAGCGTCACTGGGGAGGTGGCGTCATGGGTGCCAAGGCACAGGCCAGGACTGCAAAGAAGAAGAAGGCTCTCGAGTCTGCCATCAAGATCTAGATTTTCCCACTCCTCTCGGTCTCACTGCACACTGGCGTTCATGACATGGTAGGATTAGCCATACAAAACGGCGGTCCTCTACATAGCGGAATGAACCACTTCTTGACACGACCAGAAATGTCTTTTCCTGTTCTAAACAACCTCATCTTGAACTGCAAAGATTCCATGCCAGTCCCCTCGTCGCAGACCGCTTACAGTCTCTGAGCAACACACTCGCATGTCAACAAGCTTAGTGGGGTTATAGCATATGATGGATTGACTACCAGGCGGGACCAAATCTCGAGTGCCTAAGATTACATCCATCACCTTTTATTTCAGCAAATGCTTGTTCACTATTCTCTCACTGTCACCATGACTTGATGACTAAAATAACTCTTCTCAGCTGGAGGCACCGCCATTACACTGCTTTCGCTTGGCCGACTAGCAGACATGACATGATAATAGAAAACCATGTTTGCCCTCCGTGCCACATGAATCTGTTGCAAATTCATACATTATTCTTATTAACATCCTCTGCTACCTGATGAAGACTCTTCACAGTGTACAATGCTCCAAGTTCCCTAGCGATGCTCGTATAGGGCTGTCTTAATATTGGTAATAATAGACGGAATAGCGAAGCATGTCGCGTACACATTCGGTGCAACACAGGAATCTCTCGTAGAGTTTTCGCGAGCGCTATCCACTGATTTCTCTCTTCATGGACCAGGCATCGACGTTTGCTCTGCGAGCCCGAATTTGTGGTATTCCAAGAACCAGGTCGGTCTGACTACCATGCCTAGCTAGCCTTGAATGGTGTCCGCACCGAGCTATGCTCGCGTGGATGTTGCACCGCAGAACCCGGGTCTCGTCCTCGGTGTGCACTTTGCCCTGTGCTACGCCAAAAGTGATACAGACTGCTCGAGAGCCTTGCTGGCTGCTGGATGGCGTAGTGTTGTTCTCCGGAACCGGGGCGATATGTCTTGCGTCAGGATTATCGCGACAACTCGTGGGCATGTGACGATGTGCTTATCGAGTACGCCGGATGAAACTCGACATGAAACATTCGTAAGAATAGCGAGCAGGTTGCGAAGCAGTCCTGTTATCCAGAGTGCCATGACTCAGGATTCTCAGACACTCGAATGTCGTTCAGCCCTTCCCAGCACTTTCGAACCACTTCTTGACCGCACTGCTGTTATCATGTGCAGCGTGGAACAACTTGCGCTCAGTCTCATCCAAGCTGCGCATGAATTCAGCGCCTTCTCCCAAAGCACTCCTGGAGTTGTGAGCATGGTCAGCTATTTCTGCTGCACGCTTCCGGAAAGTCTCGGTCAAGACGTCGATGAGCTCTTCTTCCTCGAAAAGCTCTAGCATACGAGCTCCGATCGAGTAGAAGTGCTGTGCTTGAGCTCTGATGTCAACGGACTTGGCGTCTGCTTTCAGAGCATTCACCACTCGTTGAGACAGTGCTGCGGGAAGGTCGAGCGTGGCGAGCGCGGAAGAGCCGGAGGGTTGAGACACAGCCAGCATCTCTCCCAGCCATAGTGATAACTCGACTTTGGTACCGGCTTTGACGTCTCCGCCAGTATTACCATTGAGGTAGCCAAGTCCCGGCACGTCTATCTCGAACGTGACTGGGACCTTTTGCGCGTCGGTAAGAATGGCATCGACGTCGTAATAAGAAGACATGGTCGATTGTGAACCACTTCTGGTAGTCGGCTTTGCTTTCGAGGCAATGGATTAGCCAATGCAACTCGGACGTCGAATCGTCCGTTCTTATTAGGCGGCGTGAGATGTGGCCGTGTGCTTGCGTACTGCGATGTTGCCTTGTGCGGCACTCCAAAAGCTGCCCGTCGTCGCGCCGTTCTCCTATTGCTTGCCGCAATAAACAGAAACCTTCCTCGTTTCGACCATCAATTGAGTCCAAGAATCGATCCTGTCATCAGCTCTATAACTACCAGACCCAGTGTGAATACTTCTGTTTACGAGGACACGTCCTGATCGCGGAGCGGAAACCTAGTCGATCTGAACCGCGCTAAAACCTTCCAAGACAGGAAGCTGAGATCATCAACTCAAGCTCGACGATTCATCACATCCATCTCTGCATATCTGATCATTCAAGAGTCAAGCACTCTGAGCTGCAGAAGTCCTTCGATTCCGGTTCTGACATAGTATCTGGTAGTATTTCGCGATACCGCAACGTCGCATCTGCACATCTCAGTCGCAAGCTCCGATTGCGGTCTTTCGCAGCTATCCGCTCTAGCTCACGCATTCCAAGCTACGTGCAGCTAGCATCGATATTCAACAACGACTACCACGAAGCCGGAAACGGAGAAGTCAAGAATATCATTCGCTGTTGGCAAGTTCACATGAAGTGCGACAAGCAGCACAAGCTATAACACCGCAAAGATGGCCTCCCTACGGGACCAAGGCAAAGGAGAAGGAGAGGGCACAAGGATGATCATCGATATGAGTGGTGCGAGCAGTCGCGACCTTTCGCGAGCAGCATCGCCAGGTGCGCGCTCATCTCAGCTCAATGGGGAAGCTCCCGAATTCGATATCGAGCATCTTGGTCGATCAAGGCCTCGAGTGTTTCCGTACACCAGGTACCTTCCGTACGACACAGAGTCTGAATCGAAGCGAGAGCAGGATCTCGACGAGATGATCAAGCACCTGTATATCGCAGTATCGGCGGGCGACTTTGTACCTGGGGCTGTGCACTGGACGAAAGAGATTCGGGGATGGATGACACTAAAGTTCGACCTCACCAGGCGGCAAAGAACGGTTTTGGTGAAGCTATACTACGAGCTTGCCCTTGCGCCCGGTCTTGACTACTCAGTCTCGGAACGCTTCGCAAGCATGTTCATGGTGCTCACGAAGCGCAAGCACTACCTCAGACCTGGCAAGGATCTCATACTCGATTGGCGCCCTTTATACAAGGAACTCAAGATCTTTGTGCTGCCGAGCGAATATGCTACTCAGAACACGTACTCGAGTAAGAGGAATATTAGGACGCTGACCAAGCTGTGCACCTTCGCGCAGCTGTTCTTCGACCCGAAGGAGATCCCGGCGATACTTGAAGAGATACTACCGTTTTTCAGCATGTCATTCTCAGAGCACGCATTTGTGGTTCTTGCTCTCACGAATCTCTTGTTCCCAACATCAGTACCGCCTGCTGATCAGCCTGAATTGTACCCACAGCAGTATCTTCCAACCTTCTTCCATCTATGGGCCGTCGTGAGCAGGTCGCTCTCGGCAGATCAGAAATTCATCGATCTGTTCTCCAGATTGGCAAGAGATTGTATGGGGGCGGAGCACATTCCATGGTCGGAGCACGGTATCTTCACTGAAGAGCAGTCGACATTGATCTTCACATCGGTCTTGCGTCTCCTCGAGATTCCCGTTGGTCAGTCGACCTCCCCGTACAGCGCAGCAGTGGACATTGGGGCCGGTCTGTCAATATTGCTCGATAGAGATCAGCGAAAGCATCCTACAGCACATAGTATTGCAAGATGGATCATCATGTCTCTTTCTCCAGCATGTCTGAACAGCAAATCCAACAAGTCGGTCTTGCATCAACTGGAAGGCCTCATACAAGGTATCGAGACCTTCTTCCATCCATCCAATTCCGGAGGCTGGACGAAAGCATTATCACAGCTAGTCTACTACCTGGCTGACTTCTTCGTCATGCGATGGAATCGTGAGCAAAGCGGAGAGTATGACGTACCAGAAGCCCGTCGTCTCAACACAGATATCAAGAAACGATTCGTCCTGTGTCTCCGAGATGTTGTCTTTATGGGTATCTTTGCAAAGAGTGGTACCGCTATGAACTACTCCCTTTCGACACTCCAAAGTCTTGCATACCTCGAACCTTCACTCATCCTTCCCGGTGCTCTGCAGAGAATCTATCCAGCTATGCAAGGTCTAGTCGAGGTGCACCGGACGGTATCCTCGATTCGTGCTCTTCAGATGCTGTCGAGAACAATGGCAAGGACGAAGGGATACCGCTGTCACCTGACCACTCTTCTCGGTCTGGCACTGCCGGGTATCGATGCAAATGACTTGGACAAAACTATGCACTCGTTAGCTTTTATTCAGTCGGTGTGCTACAATATTCCGCTCCACGACCTGACGAAGGAAAAGAGATCCGATTCAGATGCGGACAGCATCGACCATAGTAACGGCACGGCTCCCGCCATGCAGTGGATCACCGAGCAGATGGAGAGATTCGAAAGGGAGGGAGCCTTGATCAGCCTTGATTATGACACTGAGCTTAGCGACGAGGACGAGGAGATGATCTTGCGGTCTTCGACAGCTGGTTTCGCAGAATTCTTGATCTCGTTCATGGGACGAGTGTTCACTCTACTTCAGAATCTACCCGATGCTTCGAGAGTCAAGACTGGCTCTCCAGAAGAGAACATTGTCAATACGTTACCGGCCACGTTCTCGCCTCTGCTCGCTGCTCTTTCGCCAGAGTTATATGATATTGCTTTACAACAGGTCAGCAAGTTCATCACGAATCATGTGGTACACCAGGCGCGGGACGCCATGGCTTTCATTTGTAACAGTCTGGTCAAGGTCAATCCGAAGAAGGCACTGGCTCACTTGCTGCCAAGCTTGATTTCTAGTGTCCGGACCGAGATCGAAGAGAATGGTGCCGGCTCCACCAGGACCACTGGCTCTGAAATTCTACCACGAGATAGAGCATTGGTATGGAACATCAGTCTGCTCAGCATGTGTGTGGTACACGTCGGTGCAGACGTGTTGGACTTCCAAGATGACCTCTTCGAGATCGCGGGTTTCATGCAAGAGAGGTGTAAGGGTATCCCACTGGTGCATGTCTCCAACTTCATCCACCATCTACTGCTCAACCTGACAGTCACGTACACTATCGATTATGCTCTGTTCGAGGAAGACGCGTTCAAGAACGGACTGGGTACACAGCACTGGGGTGCACAGCCGGATGCTCGGTCACTGAATGTCAAGTGGCATTCGCCAAATGAACAGGAGATTGCTTTTGCCGTCAAGCTTTTCCAGTCTCAAGGAGGAAATGCCATTCAATCCCTTGATGCTTTGATCGGGAACAATTCCCCAGTACGCCGCGACGGTACAGGCAAGGACTGGTCGGACGAAGTATCACGGTATCTCGTCCTTCTACGACTCGTCATCTCGGGCGTTTCTTGCCTGTTCCGCAAGGATGACGGGCATGATTCGCCATATACAAATGGCAATGCCAATGGCAAGCCGAGAGAATCTGGCGACATCGAGATGGTCGATGGGGAAGACTCCTTGCTGGTTGAGCCTGAGGACGAAAAGATCCGGCAATCTTTCCAGTATCCGACAGGGTACCCACTGGATCTCAACGGCAAATTTTACAAGACCGTTCATGATCTTCGCAAAGCCACGGGAGAGACGTTGCACCGAGTGCATGCATTTCTTACCAAGAATCAGGAAGATGATGTGCAATGCTTCAACGCCTTGTATGCCGCGTATAAGTCATGGTTCATTGATATCGGCATCGAAAGGTCCGCTCACGTCCTGGACCGTCTGACTAGACTTTTCGCAGCCGACATCCATCCATTCAAATTCAGCGGCACTCGCAAGGCTTACCCTAGACCTCTGCTAGTCAAACGTGCGAATCTCTACCACTTTCAGCGCTTGCGACACAACGAATCTCCACGTGGAGCCAGCGACTTGGACAAGACTTTGCTTCTCGACCTTGCTGAGTCAAGTGTTTCTGTATACACTGACATCCGTCGGACGGCTCAATCCGCAGGTGAGGCCGCCGTCAAATGCATTGTTGGAGCCAAGCCGCTCATAATCCCTCCACTTCTTGATGCTCTGGACAATGCTCTTGAGAAGTCTGATATCCCGAGAATCAAGGGAGCCGTCTTCTCGCTTCTGTTCGGTAGTCTTGCGAAGACGCTTGGGCGAAACTGGACGCACACACCCCGTGTCATACGGCTGTTCTTGAGAGTGTCCGAATTTGACCGGCCCAGTATCCAGAAACTTGTTAGCAACAGCAACTTCTCAATCTCCGACATGTGTAAAGCCTCTGACCGAATGGTCATACTCGATCAAGATACTGTCAAGGCACTGTGGCCATTAGATACTCAAAATAGTCGAGACACAATCGCCTCAAGCATACAGGAGGCTGACAAGCTAGTCCCTGCAAAGCAGGATCGGCTGAAGAGGCGTAGAGTTGCCATCGAGAGCAAGAAGTACGAACTTGGCCAGGAACTTATTGATACGATCAAGGTTTCGCACTGGAAGAAGGCTTCCCGTACAGCAGTGCTCGTTATAGGTCTAGACTATCGTTTCGAGACGATCGCATCAGATGGTATGCTTGATCTGGTTGTTAACGGCGCGATTGATCCTCACCCGTCGCTGCGACAGCTCTACGCTGGGGCGATGATTGCTATTTTCAATCTCATTCAGACTCGCGCATTGGTTGATCACAAGTTCGAGAATTATGTCATGGACAAGCAATTCCCACCTGACAGAATCCTGGCTCCTACTCATCCGGAAGATCCGTCATGGACTCAGACGTACCTAGACAGCTTCGCAAAGCCAGAAGCTGAATATTACGTTGATGCCGATTACCCAGGCTGGCTGGTATGGAACAAGCAGATGAAGGCTTTCAAGACAGGCGCTGCGGATTTAAGCTTCGATGATGTCGAGAAGAACATCAGGAAGAAGATTGGCTCAAGTCTTGATCGCAAGTGGTTTTCGACATACTTCGACTTCATGAAGCAGGAACCTCGCGATTCACACTCGGACAGGTTCCGCATGACAAGCTCCATGATCATTGCATACTGCTTGGACCTCGTCTTTGATGGACTTACAGCAGCCACTTTTGACGATATCAAGGACCTGACGCTGGCAACCTACGGTGATGGCACAGACAAGCATCAGCATCGTGCTACCGCGGAAATCATGGGAGCTATGTTGACGACTGCTGAGGACCTGGACACATCGCTCCGAGAGAAAGTCTGGGGATTCGTCTTCCCGATAGTGGTGGGTATCTTCCAAGATGGCATGACGCCGGATAACAGCAGCTATTGGAATACGTTCGTGAGCTTGGTACTTGGCGGCAAGGATCCTCGTAGATGCTGGCCATTAATTGACTGGATCGCGAGCTTCCAGCTAGACATGAAGACGAATGCCGCGTTCAAGGAGTCCTCGAAGATCTCACTGCTCAATCTGGTTGTCAGCACACTTGGTTGGCATTTTCAGCTGGAAAAGCCTATCGTCAAAGACTTCTTGCAGCATCTATCGCACCCATACAAAGGAGTGCGAGAAGTAATGGGCACTACTCTCGCCAGCATTTTCCGCACTAGGTATCATGAATCTCACAAGGATGTCCCGACTCTGCTTGAAGCTCAGCGTTCGTCCGCCTCGACGGGGTTGCGACCTTATCAGCCGACTGAAGAGTTCTCAAGCACAGTCAAGGAAGTATTCGATCGACTTGAGGTCTGGCGTAAGGAACGTCCAGCCGGAACTCAAACACCTACACCGTACACACAAGCAGGCAAGACTGTGCTACTGTGGCTTGACACGACCCTTTCAAGCAATGACTGTCGCAGTCTTGTGTCCTTCTTCCCGGATGTGTTCATGGAGCAACTCCTGCACATGATGGACATCAAGGAGGATCCTGAGCTGCAGTCATTGGCTTACCATGTCTTCCGTCATCTGCCGAACATTCCGCATGTTCCTGGTACAGAAGACACCGCCTTCATTGGTGCTCTTATCCGCATCGGTCGTACTTCGTCCTCGTGGCATCAGCGGCTTCGTATCCTCATCAACATGCAGGTCATCTACTTCCGTCACCTATTCCTCATGTCTCAATCGCAAGCGCAGGATCTATTCGATTGTGTCCGAGACATGCTTCATGACACACAATTGGAAGTCCGTCTGGGAGCTGCAGCCACCCTAGGTGGCATGATTCGCTGCTCTCCCGTCGAGTTCCGAGATAAGACTGTGAGCGCCTTGCAGAAGCATTTCACAGGTCTGCTGGTCAAGAATCCACTACCCAAAAAGAAGCCCTTCCGCGCAGATCAACCACCAGGTACGCCTACACCAGAGCAGAACAAGCTTGTTCTTACAAGACACGCCGCTGTTCTTGGTCTCGGTGCACTGGTCCAGGCATTTCCGTACAGCAGTCCACCGCCAGCTTGGCTGCCGGAAGTACTGGCCACATTGGCAGGGAAAGCTGCGGCGGATCCTGGCATGGTTGGCAAGAGTGTCAAGACGGTGTTGAGTGACTTCAAGAAGACCAGACAAGACACATGGCATGTGGATGTCAAGGTAAGTTTCCTGTGCCTCGGCAGGATAGCGAATGCTTTGCTAACATACTCAGGCATTCAAACCCGAGCAGCTCGAAGATCTGGAAGGAGTGTTATGGAAGTCGTACTTCGCTTAAGTTTGCCCGTCTATTTCCTACGACTTTGGACTTGCTGGCTGCATTGAGCATCGGAAGCATTGGCGGTGGAGCATGGCCGGGTGTAGAACATTGCATAGCGTGACATGTCGGCACCTCTGTATCATATACCTGATAGCGAATGCTAGTCGATTTTTGCTCATACACCTATACTGTCGTAGTGATTGTGTTATTTCTGACACGGCGACAGCGCTGAGCGTGGCCCATCTGTACACATCAGAATCTCCACTGAGCGCTGCCCGTACGCCCAGTTGCCACAGTACTACAACCAGTCCAGCACCGTCCTACTTCTATCGCCAACCCATATCGCCTGTAAGAATGACAGACTTGTTATTGTGCGAGTCATAAAGTCACGTGATTACACATGTCAAGAGTCAGGCTAGGCTGGCTGTGACATCGCCTCGCCTTGACATCCTGTTCACACCATCACTACTGGTTCAAGAACACGACTCAACTCGCCCAACATGGCTGTAAGCAAGGACACCCTCTTCCGCTCGGCGGAGATGTCCCTGGTGCAGTTGTACATGTCAAATGAGATTGGTCGAGAGGTGGTTAGCAGCTTGGGAGAGCTCGGCATTATGGACTTCAGAGATGTACGTACAGCCTCGATGGTTGCTTTTCATGGTTTCGCATATTATCAAGGAGATTTTGGTGGTATCTTGAAAAGTTTGATCCTTGTTCGAGAGGGTTGAGAAGATCACTACGGACATTTCGGTCTCGGGATGAAGAGCGAAGGAGAGGCCAGGCTGACGCCATCTATAGCTCAACTCGGAGACGAACGCCTTTCAGCGCACCTTTACGCAGGAGATCAGACGTCTCGATAACGTCGAGAGGCAGTTGAGATACTTCCAGTCGCAATGCGAGAAGTCCTCGGTCCACATGCGCCCCATGTGGGAATTTGCCAACAACATGTCCGCCCCAACCGCTTCCGAAATTGACGAGTTGGCCGAACGCAGCGAGAGTCTCGAGCAGAGAATTAAGTCTTTGAATGACAGCTACGAGACTTTGAAGAAGCGGGAGATGGAGTTGACCGAGTGGAGATGGGTCTTGAGGGAGGCTGGCGGGTTCTTTGACAGGGTATGGATTTTTGAAACATATTTGATGGAGGTATACTGAGACAGAACAGGCTCGTGGTCAAACTGAAGAGATCCGTCAGTCCATCGAAGATGACGATGCGCCTCTTCTGCGCGACATGGAACAGGCTGGTCAAAATGGCGACGCTTCCGGTGAGCGCGCATTTTCGGTCATGAACATCGGTTTCGTCGCCGGTGTGATCCCAAGGGAGCGCGTCGCTGCTTTCGAGAGGATCCTCTGGCGTACGCTGCGTGGCAACTTGTACATGAACCAGTCAGAAATTCCAGACAAAATCATCAATCCCGAGACCAACGAGGAGACATCGAAGAACGTCTTCGTCATCTTTGCCCACGGCAAGGAGATTATCAACAAGATCAGGAAGATATCCGAGTCGTTGGGTGCCGACATCTACAACGTTGATGAAAACAGCGAGCTGCGTAGGGAGCAAGTCCAGGAGGTCAACACCAGGTTGGGCGATCTCGGCAACGTACTCGGCAACACGAAGCGTACACTCGATGCCGAGCTCAGTCAGATTGGTCGCAGTCTTACCGGATGGATGATCGTCATCAAGAAGGAGAAGGCTACCTTTCAGACTCTCAACCGCTTCGTGTACGACCAGGCGAGGAAGACACTTATTGCGGAAGCCTGGTGCCCTACCAATTCCCTCCAGCAGGTCAAAGCTACTCTGCAAGATGTGAATGAGCGCGCCGGCTTATCTGTCCCCACTATCGTCAATACCATCAAGACCAACAAGACGCCACCCACCTATAATCGGACCAACAAATTTACACTTGCATTCCAGACAATCATCGATGCTTATGGTACTGCCAAGTACCAAGAGGTCAACCCTGGTCTCCCCACTATTGTCACTTTCCCGTTCCTCTTCGCCGTCATGTTCGGAGATTTCGGCCACGGCTTCATCATGATGCTCGCCGCGGTGGCGATGATCTACTTTGAGAAGCCCTTGCAGCGAGGCAAACAGGACGAACTCTTCGGCATGGCCTTCTATGGTCGCTACATTATGCTGATGATGGGTATCTACTCGATGTTCACTGGTCTCATCTACAACGATATGTTCTCCAAGGAAATCCCCCTTTTCCAATCCGGATGGGTCATTGAGAAAGAGTTCAAGGCGAATCAAACAGTGCCCTTCGCACGCAGAGAAGGCTACACGTACCCCTTCGGCATAGACTGGCGTTGGCACGACACGGAGAACGAATTGCTGTTCAGCAACTCCCTCAAGATGAAACTCTCGATTATTCTTGGATGGGCACACATGACATACTCTCTTTGCCTTTCATATGTTAATGCTCGTCACTTCAAATCGCCTATCGACATTTTCGGAAACTTCATTCCCGGTATGATCTTCTTCCAGAGCATTTTCGGCTACCTGGTGATCTGTATCATCTACAAATGGTCTGTCGACTGGTTAGCAATAGGAAAACAGCCACCATCACTTTTAAACATGCTGATTAATATGTTCCTGTCGCCAGGGACGATTGAAGATCAGTTGTATCCAGGTCAGGCGGGTGTTCAGGTGGTTTTGGTCCTCATGGCCTTGATTTGCGTACCGATCATGCTTTTCCTCAAGCCTTTCTATCTCAGGCACGGGCACAACAAGGCTAGAGCCATGGGTTACCGTGGTATCGGCGAGACTACTCATGTTAGTGCCCTGGACGACGATGACGACGAAAATGAGCATGGGGGGCAAATGAACGGAGGACGTCAAAGCTTCGCACACAGCGACGACGGGGATGCACTAATCACCCAGGACATTGGTCACGGCGAAGAACACGAGGAATTCGAGTTCAGCGAGGTCATGATCGAGCAGACTATTCACACTATCGGTACGTGGCTTGAAGTCGAGGAACGGACGTGGTATACTAATTTCTTGGCACAGAATTCTGCTTGAACTGCATTTCCCACACGGCATCCTACCTCCGTCTCTGGGCCTTGTCGTTGGCTCATCAGCAATTGTCTATTGTGCTTTGGAGTATGACTATCGATAACGCCGTCTCCTTCACCGGAGGTGTCGGCATCGTCGCCACCGTGGTCTTCTTCACCATGTGGTTCGTTCTCACCATCGCCGTCTTGGTCGTTATGGAGGGTACCAGTGCCATGTTGCACAGTTTGAGGTTGCACTGGGTGGAGGCCATGAGCAAGCATTTCGTTGGTGAAGGTGTTCCATTCGAGCCCTTCTCGTTTGAGCAGATGCTGGAGGAGGAATTGACAGAGCTGAAGTAGGCAGAGAAGTAGTATAGGTCATTCTGTATAGATATCGTCGCGAAGATGCATACATACCTAGTAGTCCCCAATCTGGTTGTAGGAGTTGAGGATGTGCACTTCGTCTGGGACAACGAATCTATCATGTTCGAGGACTGGGTCAAAAAGCAAAAAGCAGCATGGATGTAAAAAGGGTTACGGCTTACAAGAGAGGCATCTATTAGACTTGATAGATCATAAAATCGTTGGACATCGTAGCTCATATGTCAATCCACCGTCCCATCCACTCTTGCACCACCTGTTTCGCCTCATCCACCAATCCGAGGTCCAGCAATACTTGCACGGTCCCCCTGACTGCCGAGTCTAGAGCAGAGAAGATCCATGCGTGCGTGTAGCTTGTGTGCTCACCAATGAATATCGTCTTGAATTCTGTCTGGTAGTATGCTGGCAGATATAGATCTTGCTGCCCAGCGTTTGGACTGGCCCAAGCGCCAGCCTGATGCTCGTCCGTCTCCCAGCATTGCCTGTCGTAGTTCCCGGTAAACTGCTCTGCTGCAATAGGGCCATGTGCTTCGACGATAGCGCGTTGTACGAGCGCGACATGGTCTTCCTCGCTCAAAGCAGCGAAGGAGCGCGCCGGGGTTCCGGAAGCATAAGACCCGAGGATTACTCCTGGTCCCGATGAGTTGATCTGATACGAAGGGTAGCAGATATTGCCAAGGCCCGGAATATCGGTCGAACCACAACCACCAAAAATGGGAGGGGAGAGCTTCTCCCAGAATCGACTCTGGTAGTGCAGGGCAACTTTACAGGATGGCGAGTAGTTCATGGTCGAGATGGCTCGGGACAGTGCCGAAGAGTATTGAGGGGTCCTCCACAGGCGCACTTTGGTGAAGGGGACTGCCACCACGGCGTAGTCGTACTCCTCAGATTCTGGTAGTTGCTGGAAGGGATCGTCCCGCCAGTTGACGGCAATACTACCAGATTCAGCGTTGAATGTCAGGCCTTCGATCTTCCGGCCGTACGTCACACGACCCTCGAGCATAGGTGCAAAGGCACGAGGAAGCATCTCGAGACCCTTGTCGATGGTTCTCCAGGATGTGGCTGAGAAATACACGCTGTCGTACCAGTCACCCCACTGATCGCCGTTGCCAGTGCCAGCGATAAAATCAGTCACGTTGGCGCCCTGATTGAGCTCGTATCGGATGTAGGCTGCTTCCGAGAATGAGAATAACCCTCGAGCGATCGCTTCCTTATGCGCCTTGTACATGTTTCCAGCGATGCTCGCGACGCGCTCTCGGGACAGGTCGATGAATGAGTTGATACTACCAGATGCAGCACTGACAGCTGAGGCATCTGGTGGTAGTTGAGCTGGCCCAGCCAAGGATGGATCAGCTCGTACTTGAGCTGCGCTGGGTATCTGACCGTTGGGCAGCCTAACACCTCGCGAATTGGTCGGAGCATTGGCATTACTCTGTATCCAAGGAATGAACTTGACGGCTAGATTAGACTGGTTGCCGTTTATCCTATTGCTGTTCATCCTATTGAGGGTTTCCGCTAGCTGAAAGACCATCTTGTGATCCTGAATCTCCAGCGTCTCGTTGGTATCGGCGTATCGAATAGAGACTGGGAATCTCATCGGGCCCATCTCCTGGTACTGGTAGTCTTCAGGTTTGGAGTTGGCGAGATACTTTGTACGGATTCGACCCCCTACTCTCTGTGAAGACTCGATGATGTGCCAGTTTGCAATACCGACTGAGTCTAGAAGCAAGCCCGTCATCATTCCTGACATGCCTCCGCCAACGATCGCGATGCGCTTGCTCTTCGCTTCTGAGACAAAGGTCGGATCATTGGTCTTGTTGTTCATATATGCTACGCCTTCAAACCATGGTCCCTGGTAGTCAGCCACGTCTGCAATGCTCTGACGCTTACGAAGCTTGGAGACGCCAATGGGTTGAGATCTGCCAATCAAAGTTGCGCCGTGGTAGGCATGCAAACAAGCATTGTCAATAGCATCTGCCGGGATGATCCAGACGAATCGGTCGGGCTTGCTATCTCGACGGATGTATGTACTGCCAATGTCGTGATGGCTTTCGTGCGGCGATTGAATGTCGCAATTGCCATGCACCAACCGGAACTCGCCCTCAAAGTTCCGATCGAAATATTCCACGTGGATATTGTGGAGGGAGCCAGCATGGACATCCGGTAGACTTTTGAATTGGACTCGCCGGTATCCCGGCAGTGGCTCTGCTAAAGACCTCGCAAAGAGCAGCGCGATCAGCCAGGAGTACAGTACCTTCATCATTGCGGTCGGAAAGCAGCTCTGTAAGCCTGCTGGGAGTAACCTACTAGTGTACCTACCTTATACCAGGCGCAGGGAACTACCACCGAAAACATGCCTAGAGGTCTGGAAGTCGATTTGGTAGTACCTTCCCGGATATGATAAGACAGGGTAGGGCTTCGTCCACAAAAGCAACTAATCGTTATCTTTGACTTCCTCGAAGCGAGAATCGGTCCTGTACAGAGGACGACAGGTCTCTCGGACCACGCTGTCAGCGGGTCGAAAACCTTCCCATTGGTGGTAGTAGATGTGCAGTAGGGACCCAACATGATGGTAGTCAAGCTCTGTCGGAGGGATCACCGCCCTAGGATCTCAAGCCAAGACACCAACTCCGCCTTGCAGGTGGCTCTCGACCAGATCAGGCAGGCGAGAAGGGGAATGTAGTGCTGCTAGTAGGCCTGCGATGTCGGGTCCGGTTCACTCGAAGCATTTTGAAGTGCGGTGAGGGGACGATAAGAGTGCAGATCTCTCATTAGAAGCCATTAATACAGTATGGTGCATGCGCGTAAATGCTTGATAGGGAACCATGCGGAGGCGGCTGATATGTGATAGATATGGCAGGTATTTCGTCCGGCGATCAACCGTGGATTTCCGCTGTCGTGGTAGTATGTAGTGAAGAGGACAATGGGGGCGGGGTTGCATCTCGGCGTTCGGAACAAGGAGTTTGCTTGGCATTAAATTCCGTGTTTGGCCGAGGTCCACTTGCAAGCTAGCAGTCAATAGTTACTACCAGTGCATTGGACATGAAGCGGTGACGATGAGCAGCAAAGGCCAAACGACTGCCAAACGACTGATTCACGAGTTGCAATCGTATGGGCAGGAGCCGAGCGAGGCTTTGATAGACCTTGGCCCTGTCAATGACGATGATCTTTACCACTGGGAGGCGGTGATGAAGGGTATCGAGGGAACGGCATACGAAGGTAAAGATCTCCTTTGAGTTGTACGCCATCCAGCTGACATTTCATCTAGATGGCTGCTGGAAACTCGACATTCAGATTCCGGAAAACTATCCTCTGGCGCCACCCAAGGTCAGATTCGTTACACCTATATGTCATCCCAACGTCCACTTCAAGACCGGAGAGATATGTCTGGACCTGCTCAAGACATCTTGGTCGCCGGCTTACACTATTGCGTCAACCATGAACGCTATACAACAACTGCTCACCTCTGCGGAACCGGACTCGCCATTGAACGTAGATATTGCTCAACTCTTTCGGCAAGGTGACGAGGTTGGCTCTCAATCTCTCATTAGATTTTACACCAGATTGTTTCGCTATACAGGCTGATAAGTCTCTGGTCTTGTCTATATGTAGCATAGCCTGCACGGTGTTCAGGAAGGATAGCAATTGTGTGATATTTTACATTCATGCAGAAGTAGAGAAGCTCCATGCTCATGCTAAGGCCACGAGTGTCATTCGTGGCTAAGACCGTGCCGATCCGCCATTACTCGTCGTATCTTACGACCTCAAGCCGAGCAAAAAGTTGCCTCCCTTCGATCCACCCTCTCCACCTGCTCCTCCGCCCGGCAGATATGTGACATTGGGGTTCTTTGCCAGCATCTGAGCTAGCTCTTTCTGAGTCTCTATCCGTCTGATCTGAATGAGACCGTCGCCACTCTTAGCTACAGCCTTGCTGATCGTGTCTGCTGCCTCTGCTTCACCCTCTGCACGAATGACGTTCGCCTGTCTCTCTTGCTCTGCCTTCTCGACAATGAACCGTGCTCTTTCGGCTTCTTGCTGCGCGATCTGCTTGTCTTCGACGGCGCGAGTGAATTCCTTGCCGAAGGTCATGTGAGTGATTGAGACATCCTCCAGGGCGATATTGAACTCGGAAGCACGTCGAAGCAGGTCGGCCCGTATTCTGTTAGAGACGGCCTCTCGTTGTGTGATGAGCTCGGCAGCATCGAACTGTGCGACAATAGCTTTGAGTACTTCGTTGCCGATGGAGGGCAGAACACGCTCATCGTAGTCTTGGCCGAGGTTCTGGGCTCCTGTCAGTCACTCTGCCTTCTCGTCTGAGTCTGAATTTTGCCCACCTGGTAAATCTTTGGAAGCGCCTTCACTTCCGGCCTGTGAAGCACACGTAGCGTCAAGCTGACCATTTGCAAGTCCTTGCTGCCTGTAGTTGTGCTGATGTTTCTCGGTTTCGTGCGGACGTCGTATATGATGGCCCTTTGCAACCACGGGATCAACAAGTGTGTACCCTCGTTGACGACATTCTCCTTCACTCCGGAGAGACGATCGAAAATGACTGCTCTGGTTCCACCCTTGACATCGTACAGAGAAGCACTGACGAAAGCTGCGCCAAAGGTGACTGGGATCGCAAACCTCTGTATGTTGCGAAGGACGTTTGCCATGGCGAAGTGTGGTTGAAGAGTTTTCGGCCTGCTCTGGAGACTCCCGCGATCACTTTGAAACAAGCTTGGAATCTGAGTCGTATATAGCAGGTGACTGAGCGAGAGCAGAGGCGGCAACAGGGCGAGCAAGGAGCAAAGGTCCTCAAAGCTCCAGTCGATGATGCTCGAAAATCTAGCCTCTAGTCCTGTTTAGGAAAGGCACCCGCAGCCGTCCAGATTGCTTGGCAAGAGAACTCTCCGGCTTCTCGTTTTCGAACGTCAGCGAATACCAGCCCAGACAATTACAGCTTTCGAACGACACTGAAAGGCCTCACCCAATACATCAACCACCTAAGCACATATAGCATCGTAACAATGGGCGGCGGCGGAGAAAAACTTCCCGGCCAGTATGTGTCACCTTGCTGGGCAATCGCAACAGTCGCGAAGCTGTTAGTAGAGACAAGGGCTAATAACCTGCAGATACGTTGGTGAATGGGGTAACCTTGGTATGCCGCATTGCAGCGAAGCCAGTGATGAACGAGAAAGCATCTGACACGCACGGCACAGGTTCCCCAACACAGCGCGGTATCGTCTCCTACGGTCTCTCCCAGAACAGACAGCGACCCCTTGCTGGCGCTTTCCACTCCGCCGTTTTCAACACCTTCAGAAGGAGCAGGGCACAGATTCTCTACTGGTCGCTACCACTTCTGATCGGCTACGAGACTATGCAATGGGCGACCGAGAGGTAAGAGTGAAATACACAACCTGCACACAGGCGATATTAACCACAAGACAGGAATGAGTACCTCAACTCGAAGGCTGGCCGTGCTGAATATGCCGACTCGGAGTAGAGACGACAAAGGGATGTTAAAAGCATGACTGGAGGGTTTCACCGGCGATAACATAGTAGAGGCACGGATAGGCAAAGCGTGTACTGTATCAAATACAACAAGAAGCACTGAATCTTTCTTCATCGTCAGTTCATTTTCTCTTGCTCGAACAGGATTGTGTCAAGTCTCATGAGACGAGCACCCCGGAATCAGCTGGACCAGGCGTGTATGCAGCCATGTATGGTGTCCACTCTTGGTTGCCAACCGGCATAATCTTGCGTCTGGCTTGCAGACGAGGCAGAGAAGATCGATAACAATGTTGAAGCGGTGGCTGTCATATTGCGCGGGATATCAGCTTTCACAATCGGCCTGCACCTCGCTCACTTGTCTAACAGAGTCTTGGCTCCTCCGGACGCCATCACTTGCGGCCTTGGCATGGTGATACATGAATACGCACCAGAATTCCCCTGCTCAGTGCGAGTACTCCGTGAATCCATGAGAAAGATGTCTTGGGCTTCTTTCGAGGGCAAACGTTCTCCTTCTGACTTGCCTTTGCCCGTGTGTCCAGTCGAGCGATGGTGCTAACGCTGACCTTTTGCCCTTTGTACTGGTAGGTCTATGGGACTCCGTCACGGGATCGAACTTTCTACTAAGGTGCCCTTTGACGTCTTGGAGCATGCCAAATGCAGCCTGCGTAGCGTTGTGTGGTTTTGCAGCCGGTCCACGACGTTCTTAGTTTCGCCGATACTGTGTGGGTGAAGTGGTAAGCCGCCCTCATGCGGACATTGAGTTCAGAGCCAATTGGTGACGCCGCAGGTTCGGAGTCTAACCACAGAAGTGCACTACCGCAGCCTGACGCACACACAACTAATAAGCTCTCGACTTTGAAATCGATCCTGGATTCATGTCCTCCGATGCCATCTCTTCATCCTGGGTCGTCCCTGCACCGCATAGCAGACAATTCATGGGCGGACATCCCTGTGGAAAGCGTAGATGGTGAGAGGAGTACAAAAGCTTACCGCCATACATGCGGAACAAACCATACCCAATTGAGATTCGAGATACCGGCGAGCCTGACCTAGAGATTGATAACCCCTCGGCAGTGTGTAGTCAAAATGTGGCCACGATGGATGTGCAACGATAAGTCGAGCCCCAAGAGAGGCTGATCGGTCGTACTCGTGGCTCCATAGACTCTGTGCCATGCTATTTTGTGACTCGCTGTGAATGTTGGAGACGTCGCCATCGACGATGAGCGAATGAACACCCAGTTGCTTGTCAAAAGGTTAAAAGCTTGACGTAGTGAAAAGACTACATAGCTTGTTTCATTCGTACCTACAACGTCTTTCTTCACGGCGGGCATGGGCGAGAAGTGTGTTGATTTTGTTGATCATGGAGATCAGCTTGCTTCGCGGAGTCTGGAGAGCTGGCGACACTATTCATACCTGACTAGCATGACGGGTCTGCCGGCGCATAGCATAGGCTTCATGCCCAATTACGTGTGACACTACCTGCGTGTTGAAAAGGTAGGAGGGACACGACACCAGTCAGGCTGTCGTATACTGACCGCAGAAGATCAACGCGTATGACCCGCAGAACAACATCAGCCGTGGCATATCATGATTCGCGCAGCGCGTTCGTGTTGTTGATTGCGATGACCAGCACCAAGGAAGGTGTGTCGAGGAAGAAAATCCGCGATGTTGTCGTGTTCGAGGATCCACAGATTGAAAGATTTGCAGAGAAGCCAGCAGTGGACATCGATCAGAGAGTTGAGTTAAAATGAATGTGGAGCTCACCGAACCAACTCCCAGCGACAGAGTAACAACAAATCACTAGGAGTAGGAAACTTGAACTGAACCCTCATTGTTTGCGCGTTCGAGAAAGATTCCCGTCGTCCTTGCGTAAAAAGCGCGTTCGGCGGTACGCTTGGCTCTACCGTATGGCGGTGTCAACAAATGCCATGCGGCGCTGGTAGCGGAGGATCCACTGCCAGGATAACAGGACCTGCATGAACGATTGTTGGCATTGATCAGAGCTCGGAGCTTTGAGGTTGGACGTGACGGAGCTAGCTCTTCTGCCATCACATGAACTTGGTTGCAGCGATGAGCAAGCGTATTGACTCGATCGGTGGTAGTATCCTGGACATGATGTGTTCCTTTGTGACCCTGGATGATAATGACGATGGTGAGCATTGCGTAGAATCAGCCCCGATGCTGGAACCCAGGTCCCCTTTCTTCACGGTGAAATCCCATGGGTCAGCGCCAAGCTGTGACACGCCTATTTGAAGACTGGAGACATGTCGCATCATCGATCGAAGCGCACATCAGGAAATCTGTTAGACGGCGGGCACGGCCTCTCGGGCCATGACGGACTTACAAGACACACTATCAGCAGGTAACGTGATCCATCGGAGAATTGATCGTGCTTGTCCGTCTGGTCCTTGAGGTTATACCTGCCCGGCGCATGTGAACCATTGACGGGTAGGACGTGCTTTGTCAAGCTAGACAAAGAAGCGGCCGTCATTTGTGCGTGAGGAACGGCTTGGGATAGGGAGATCGCTGCTGTTTGGCGATAGTGGGCTGGTAGTCAGCAGCGCTAAAAGCTGCCCGCGCCATTGTCTAGGTTGAGAGCAAAGCTCGGGATGTTGTCGATCAGTACTACGTCAAGCCGTTGCTGGTGGCTTGTGGGGAAAGCGAATGCTCGCAAATCGAAGGCTCACAATTTTTCCATGGCCCGTTGTAGAATCCTGTCTATAATCCCAATGCTGGAGCATTCTGTCATTCTCTTCCCATATATCCGAGCCCCTTGACCTTTTTTGTTTTTCACAATAGGTGCCAGGAATCCTTTGCACCCTGACGACGTATCAGAATTGCGCCATCTATCTTTGAAAAACAACCCAGCCGCACTTCTCCAACTGCGGGTACCAGTTCTTTGCGCACCTCATTTCCCGGCAAGGATAGGCAAGGAAGTATCGCGACACACGAGAAAAGAGTGGAGCAGCCCAATTCCCAAACCACGCATATCGCGTCCATCAATTTCCCTCCCGATCACTAGCCCTGCCGGCTCGCGGCAGACGGCAGCGCTCACACCAACACTTCGTACCACGTATATACGCCTCACCCGCCAGGGTTGCCTTTTCCAGAGTCACCACATTTCACTTTTGAACTCCACACACGGCAACCTCACATACGATCTGCAATATACATATCCGGTGTCTTCTCCGACAGTCGACGACAAGTATTTTGTTCTTCGGTGCCAATGCCGACAGCTCGGCCTTCAACGGCGATGCGTCCGACAACGCCCCTCTCCCCTCGTTTTGATGGTACCTCCTCACGATACGACGGATTCCAGGCCTCACGACAAAATTCGTACCAGTCGAGGAGCCCATCATCCTCACAACAGCGACGCAAGTACGGCAATAACCTCTCACTTCCCGGCCTGCCACGATTCCATCCTGCCAACTACGTCTCATCACCTCACTCATCCTTTGCCAATACCCCGGCGTCCGGTCCGAACAGTCCTCATGGTCCGGCATCACCTGGTCTGCAGCAGAAGCTGTACACGGAAAGCCAACGCCAACTCTACAACTATCAGCTCGCCCGCACGCCATCTTCACAATTTCTGGAGCGGCCAGATAGCCCTCGTCTCCAACCTCTTGGCAGCCCAGGGCCTGTGACACCCCTTGAGCTCGAAGCCAATGAAGGGTACTTGTCCATCAGCAAGTCGCCAGCTAGGGCTTCGGCCGTCGACCAACCAGACGAGCTGGCGAAAAAGCTAGCACAAGCGGCCCGCCAGCAAAAGGTATCGCGCGTCGTGTCCAACCCTCGGACGCGGTGAGCGTCAGTCCACCACACAAGGACTGCCGCAGACATGTAGCCCTCAGTAGGGGGGCACTGCAACGAAAACACATGAACGCACATCACGGCCGCTGGACATGAAATTGAGCGTGGGTGGGAGTATCTGAGAGAACATTGGGGGAACGAAGAGGGCATAGCAACATTCGGCATCAGCATGACACATTGAGGTTTTTTTTTCTTCTTCTTCTCTTTTTTCATCGCATTCGGAGTAGGAAGCAAAGGGCAGGTCACTTTTGACGAACCATGATACCAAGAAATCCCCCGACATTGTCTAGTGGGAAATAGTTTTCTTCAGACCGCTGTGTGGCTGCGATAAGCCATCACGACACATCACTCTACGAGCGAGTGACACTCGTTATCACGTAGCAGAAATCAATGATGAACAAAGTGAAATCCAAATCAATTGAGACTAGCAGTGTCAAACTTGACAGAATCTGTCGTGATATCGTTCCCACCCAGTGATTGCCACAGCGGTGCCGTCACTCATGCCTGTTGACATAGCAGCCCGCCCTACAACCCCAGAGGATTCTGCCCAGTCTGCTCCTTGCCCCCTATCTTCTCCTCCTTGAAACTCTGCTGCTCCTTGGCCTCGCCCCGGTCTTCCATGCCTAGCTGATTCATGACGGGCTTCGTGATCTGCGACGCGCCGTCGGCCACGGGGCCCGTGACTTTGCCCACGCCCGCGCCGATGGGGGACAGGCCCTTCTCGAGCCCCTTGCCCAATGGGTCGCCTACAAAGGAGAGGACGCCGCCTGGATTGTCAGTGCTACTATCACTCGGGAGGCAGGGAGGATACGAGGACAGGTATGGGGTAGGCGTGACGTGTCGCGTTGCCGCGGGGCCGGGTGAAGGTGAGGTGAGACATGTGTTACGGGACGGTGATGCATGGTCGTCGAAGGGGGACGGTTAGGGTGGTGGAGAGACATGGGGAGCTTGATGCCAATAGAGATGGGGACGTGAGACACACCTTTTTCATTGCCCTGCTTGTCCTGCACCTTTTCGGGGAAGATCTTGCGGTCTGTTCCTGGCATGTTGAAGGTCTTGGTTTGCTAGTGGTTTTGCGAAAGGTTGATGGTGTTGTACTCGATGCTGCTTGGAAGACTGTGGCTAGAGAGTAAAGTGGCTTGAGGGGTGCGAGGTGCAGGTAGTGGTCGCTCGCATGAACCTGTCGTCATGGCCAACTGGCTACGTCATTTGTGAGAACGAGATGGCTGCACCACCTCGAGTTCACTTTCACACGGGCAGATCTGGACTACCGTCCCACACATGAGCCACACATACCCTGGTCGTTCTTGACCGGTCAACGTGGCTGGTGCTATTCTACAGTGGAGAAAGGAAAGGGAAGGCAATCGATAGTGCGACTTGGAAAGATGGCGCTCCACAGCCGTGTTTGTGCCGTCGTAGAATGCTCAGCTCCCATGTTTGAGGTTGTCTATCTTAGAAAAGCTGAACAAGCTGAGTTGTATGACAGCATTCAGGCGAGTCTAGAGTGTTTCAGAAACTAATCATTGTCATGTCTATAACAAGGAAAGCCCGAGGTATGTTCTAGACAGTGGACGAGGATGAACAGGTTCGTCCGATGAGAAAACTCTTTTGACGACTTCGCCGACCGCACAGCCACTTGTGAGTTCCGAGGTGAGCTTTCGCAGCCAATCATTCACTCACTGCGCTACGAATGTGGAGAATTTTCACGCCGTCTCGACCCTTTCGTTCTTGTGACTGACAGGTGACTGCGTAACGATTCCCAGCAGTCTGGTAATCTGTTCCTGGCGCAAATCGTGATAGGCCAGCGCGCATCTTGAAAAAACAGCATATCTGCATGTCGAGTCACGACAGGTATGGCCGACTGAGGCTGGTTCCACGTGGAATCCCTCCTGATGACCACAGAAACTCAGCCTGTCCACCTGAACTATCACTATGGCTTGCCTTGGGTTTCCAAGTGCTCGACTAGCTGCTTGTCCATTGCAAGTGGTGTTGCAATTCAGGTATTGTATTTAGGTCTCCCAACATATCTCCCTTTCCTCCACTTACCCCTGAGTTGTTCAAGGGCGACTACCACAGTTCATTGACAATTCTTGCCTTTCAAATGGTTATCATTGATCAGACCTCATTGCCTTGTACCACTTTGCCTACCACAAGATCAAGGCATGTCACCTCAAAGGCCAACACTGCCCTGCGCATCGCACGGCTACTGGGCGCCCTCAGGCTTCGTGCCAAAGCTCGTAGAGAGTCGCTGACCCTCGGCGACGCTGACCGACAATTCTGCGACATCTTCTTGAGTGATGCACTAGCATACGACGACCCATTGTTCAGACCCAGCAGCGCTCTATCCTTCGGATTGGAAGAGCTAAGATCGGAGGTTCAGTGGTCGCCTCCCACTCCACCAGCAGATATGCATAGCTCGGATCATTCTTCCCTAGACTCCTGTGAATCGAGGTCAGTGCCAATCAGCCTGCAAGTTCCGACGTACCGAATTGACACTTACCCTAGCCCTTGTCGAGCTGACACCGGCTTGGCGACCTTGATCGACAAACAGGGCGGAGAGCATGTGTTCTTGCGGAAGAGCGAAGAATGGATGCAAAACTTTACACCCTGGGACACAGATTGTACTGCTGCAGTCCAAGCGAGCATTGAGCGCCTCTTGGGGACCGTTCGTTCTGCTCCAGAAAACTCTTCTTTGATCGAAACGCTGGATCTTTCAGCAGACCAGGCGGAGGATGCCGATGCACCCGACCTTAATCACCTACTCTGGGTCTTGTGCTTCGATTTGGAAGCGTTCATGCGTGCCGTGGAGAAGAAGATCTCCCAAAAGCATATCCAAGACTGCCAACGAGATGAGGCGCTCCACAAACAAGACTGGTTCAGTATTTTGTTTCATGCAAGGCACCCATTTAGCACAACTTGGCCCTGGTGCATCAAACCATCCTTGGTAGTCCTCTGGGGTGTATGCTGGATGTACTATGGTCCCTGGCAGACCGGGCAAAACCCGGAGAACAATGCGTTTGCAGGCCTTCATCAACAGCAGACAAATCCCTTTGACGATGACGACAATGAGTTATATGCGCCCATGGAACAGGAACAGCAGCCTCAACGTATGTACTGGCGCGGCATGTCTCGTACTAATATTCTTCTCGCTGACAACACCTTAGCGGTGGTGGGCAGTGCGGCTCTGCCGGTGACGCACGGACTGGGGCAGCAAAATCAGGCAGCAGGAATTCCTGCACCGCCACGCCGTGAACACGACGCTTTCCGCTCTGGTGAGTCGAAACCCTGTGCACATCACACGACCAGCCGGGAGATCGGTGAGTCTGATTGAACTGTGACTAATGGTAGGCAGACACTTCAGATCTTTATCATGTACAAGCTTCACAGACGGGTCCACCTAGTACAAATGGGCCACGTACTCCTTTCGTGGAGCCAGGCTTGACTGATGGTACGAACTACCAGCAGACTTTCTTCGGCCAGTCGGACAGCAATCCACCGCTGCGATATACATTCGACCATGTTGCCAGTGGATCGGGCCCGTTCTGCTCCGGACTATCGAGCATTCCAACCGGCGTAAACCCATATGACAGTATTTGGCCAGGTCAGGCGCAGTCATCGCAAGTGCCACAAACACACCACTACCAATCTCGACCGTTTACGAGCATCACTGCCTTGGATACGTCGTTGACTCGTCCGCCACATCCCGCCGACCTATTAAGAACTGCTCCCGCTACCACCCAGGCACCAAATTTTTCCAATTTTCCACCACCTATCCGCAACCCACTACCACCCCATTTGATAAACGCCAGTGGCACCATGCAATCTCCTGATAGTATGTCGAGAAGCCGAGAAGCATCGACAGCACTATCAACGGGACGACCACGGGCAGCTTCAGAGGCATCTACCTCGGCATACTCTAGGCCTTCGCCACGGCAAGTAATTGTCTCGACACCAGATTCTCGGACAGACGAGTATGAGACGGCGAACCATTCTCGAACACCGGATCGACCAGAGCCGCAGAAGAATGCGCATGGCCAATACATCTGCGATAATCCGGACTGTGCCGATCAGGTCTTTGATAGAAAGTGCGAGTGGACGTAAGTAGCATCAGCAGCGCAGCCATTTGGGGATTGATGACTAATTGTCTTGCAGTAAGCACTATGATAAGCACGGTCGGCCGTACAAGTGCAAGGATCCAGCATGCTCGAAGCTCCAAGGATTCACTTACTCCGGTGGCCTGCTTCGGCATCAACGTGAAGTGCACGGTATGCACGGCGGACCAAAGGAGAAGCTTTTCTGTCGCTTCCCAGGCGACTGTAAGCGCAAGTCCGAGAAAGGCTTCACCCGAAAGGAAAACCGCGATGAGCACGAACGACGAGTGCATACCGGTCCTTTCGATAATGCACCCAAGCAAGAGGCTACCAGCCCGCTCATGAGTGAGACGTCAGAAGTCCGGCGACTGTCATCAGTGACTGGCAAGCGAAAAGCTAGCGAGGCTTCTGACATGGACATCGAGGATCTGCGAGGAGAGATCAAGCGACTAAGGGATGACAACGAGGATCTGCGCACTCAGCTCAAGCTTGTGCTTGACAATCAACGCATGCAGTCGCAGCAGCAGCAACCACAGCCGTCTATCCGACCGACTGAGCAATATCCAGCATGGAGACCGGCGAACCGGTAAGGATAGCGCTCGGCACAGTCAATGCCTCTGTCTGTACTTGAACACTGTATTCTTTGTATTTATAAGTGTTGGGCAATCTTTTTGAAGCATAGCGATGGCGCCAACGACACCACAGTGCATAACAGGCAAGGAGGGGATGATACAGATACCACGAACCAGGGCGAAATGATTCACATGACCAATAGACGATAACCATGAATACTATCTCTGATATCACCTCACAGTTGAACGGTTGCAAATGAAGAGTGATCATGTATGTGGACAGTAAAGGATAGAGTCCGGGAGGATTGCTTCAGCCAGATTTAAGCAGCAGTCTGTATCGTGGTTGTCATCTGACGGGCTTGGTAGTCAAACAAGGGTAGGATGTGTTTGACTATGCTGGCGGGCACTCATCCTGTCCAATGCAATGTCCGAGACACAATCAGGAGAGCAGTATCATTGCCCGCTCTAAGCATCTTGTACAACGCCCCCCGCATCATCTCAACTGAGTTTCGCAAGCGGCATGTCGTCAAACTCTCCGGTCAAAGACCAACAGTTGTTCATTTACCTCTGTCGATCACATGTTATCTGGCACCACGGTTCGGCGTCACCTCGAGCGTGGGATGTCCGTTGACTCTGAATTATCTTTGTTTCAGGATATCGTTGACGTCGACCAACGGGAGCGAACAGACAGGGAAAAAAAAAGGCCCGTTGGAACTGCCAGCCTGCCGGGTGGACCGATGGGAGCCATTACTCGCGTCCCCTTACCCTCTCATATCAGCGTTTGGCGATCCGCGAGGGACGCCACCGGAGGATCATGGAGAGCCGAGTGGATCATTTGTTCATCGCGGGCTGGACAACAGTCGTGCAGGAATGATAGGCGAGTTAGCAGCTGTGTTGCAACAACGTGCAGACAGGAGAACATCCGGTGAGCAAAAAAAAGTGCAGTGGTGTATGGCTATAGGATACAGATGAGATGCATCTATCCTTGCACAACGGCTGCGTGCCACGATGCAACGGTCTTGACTCTTGACAAGCACTGGCATGTCGAGATGACAGTTGGTAGGAAAAGTCGAGATCTGGAAACGACGCTTTTTTTTTTCTTTGGAGAATTCGAAAGTGACCAGAAAGGGATAGCGGGCTACTAATACCTTGTTATCATTGGAGCCCAAGACCTCGTGGCGGGGTCTGTTCCTGCATGAGGCTAAACTCATCTGGGATTTGAGATGCTTGCTAACGGATTATAGGACAGCCTCTGCCGCCCAGGTGAAATTGGAGGAAGTCTGCAGGTATTCCGGTATCGATTGTCCACGTATGCATCCGTACGATGGCTACAGTGTCTTTCGAGATTCACAACGAGACCTCAGCTGGTGGGACACGCACAGACATGACAGATAGCGCCGAATTGGTGACTGCAAGGCATCTAGAAGGGATGGACCCCGAAAACACACTTGCAGAATTTCTTAGGGATACTTAGCTACCCCTCACTACCTGCAACAACATCGAGAAGTTCAGCACTCCCACCACTATCAGGGACTTGTACATGCACCTATTTTTTTTCAATCAAGCTTTTCGTCTCGTCTCCCACAGGTCAAGTCGTTTCTTGACGGCGTTCAGATGCCGCGGGCGGACCGTTGGCAGACATGCAAACACTCTCTGCCACATCGCTTCGATTGATAACGAACGACCGAGCAATCATACGCAGGGTGACGGATGTTCCGGTCAAGCTGAACTACAAGGCGCCTTCTGCCCACGGGTGAACAATGCTGGTGGTATTCGACGTCTCAGTGCGAAACGTCGGACGGTCACGCCAGGCCCGGCACGCTGATCCTTTTTCTAGCGCCGCTTCTGGCTGCAATCGACAGGTACACTTGCCGTCCTTGGTGCTCCTCTTTAGGGGGGATTCCTGCGAGGACCACCTTCGTTCCACCCACACACATCGAGCACTTGCCGCAAGCCGGTGTGAGATTAGACGCCATGGGCCCCGTTGTCGACGTCCGTGGGGCCTCACAACAGGGGATTGACGGCCCCGTTTGTGGCTTCTCGCCCATCGAATTTGATCTCGCCTTGGCTACTTGCAGCATGCATCATGTGGTAGTAGAGAAACATGCAGCGCCTATCCCACGAGTAACGCAAGCCCCTCAAACCTTGGCCCATTCAAGTATGCCATCCCACCCGGCCTGACTTCTGGTGTTTCTTCATCCACAATCTGTCTTTCACATCATTCACCCAGCTTCACACAAGGGCGTTCGGTCTGTGACCATTCCTTCTTTTTCGCTCTCCTGAGCAGTCACTCCTTTTTAAGTTTCCATTCAGTCACTCCTTGACAGACGTTCTTTGCAGTCGTCGGATCCGTGATCTATAGCAAAACTCCGGTCCATCTATCTTTTCACAGGGAACATTTTCAACATGCACCTCACCAATGCTGCTATCGGGCTTGCTGCCCTTCTCGCTGCTCCAGCCGAGGCTTTCTTCCGTATGGGATGCGGTTCTCCTATCGTGACCGAGCGTATCGATCCTATCATCTCGCCCGGTCAGGTCAGCGGTCACGTCCATCAGGTTGTTGGTGGCAATGGTTTCGGCTTCACTGAAGACTACGCCCAGGCTCGTCGCTCCACCTGCACCTCCTGCACTGTCTACAAGGATCTCTCCAACTACTGGACTCCTATCTTGTATTACAAGAACAAGAGTGGCAAGCTTCAGAGAGTCAAGCAAAATGGCGGTATCTTGGTCTACTACCTTCAACGCCCGGAGTCCAACAAGAACCTCAAGGCTTTCCCGGAAAACTTCCGCATGGTCGCTGGCGATCCATTCAAGCGCAACGCCACCAGTGACTTTGCTGGCCAGGCCGTCAGCTTTGCATGCCTCGACTACAACGGCCCAGCGAAGGCAGAGACTCCGAACCTTCCTCCTTACAACTGTCCCAATGGTGTACGTGCTCAGGTCTTCTTCCCGTCTTGCTGGGATGGTAAGAACACCGACTCTGCCGATCACAAGTCGCACATGTCATACCCTGCCACCGGAGCTTACAACAGCGGTACTTGCCCTTCAACTCACCCAGTCCAACTCGTCTCAATCTTTTACGAAGTCATCTTCCAGACTAACGAGCTCGAATTCTGGGCCGGAGATCAAGGCACCAAGCAGCCTTTCGTCTTCGCTCAGGGTGATGCCACCGGCTATGGCTTCCACGGTGATTTCTTGAACGGCTGGGATATCCCCCTGCTCCAACAGGCCGTCAACCAGTGTACCAACTTGAGTGGTGAGCTCTCGGACTGCCCGGTCCTCACTCCTTACCTGCAATCTGGTACCGCTCAGAACCAGTGCACTATTCCCGACTCCATTGGCGAAGACATCACCGGTCCCTTTGACCAGCTTCCTGGCTGCAACCCCATCACTGCAGGTCCTGCCAGGGCTTCTGTTCAGACGTGTGCCGCGACACGTATTGCTGGTCCAAAGCTCTCTTTCACAGACAAGTTGTCCTCTGGCTGGGCATACCAGGGATGTGCTCCAGACAGCACCGGAACCCGCACCTTGACCGGCTACAACAACATCTACAACACCGATCAGGGAACTACTTCAGTCGACACATGTATCACCAAGTGCAAGGGCTACCAGTACATGGGTCTCGAGTACGGAAAGCAGTGCTTCTGTGGGAACAGCATCGCCACTGATCGTGTCCCCTCTTCGACAACCTATGGACAATGCAACATGCCTTGCGCCGGCAACAGCTCGCAGATCTGCGGTGGTGGATCCCAGCTCAGCTTGTACAAGGCCTGCACCGGCTCAGGTTGCACTAACGCCGTCTACCAGGCTATTGGCGACCTCACTGGCAGTGGATCTGCCAGCGTCGCCTCTGCCGCTTCTTCTGCACCAGCGCCAGCAGCGAGCAGCTCCACCAGCAAGACTCTCCCAGCGGTGTCAACTACCAGCAAGCCCGCCAACAACAATGCAGCTGTCCCAGCCGCTGCTACCACCACTCCAGCTTCACCCCTCCAGGCCGGCTACGGCTATGTGACCGTCACCTCGAACGACGTCGTCTATGTCACCGCCGTCAAGACCGTCACTGCCGATACGGCCGCCGCGACCACCACGAAGAGGAGGACGAGAAAGCACGGCCGTGCTCACAGGGCGATCAGGAGGGATTCTTTCTAGGTCCGAGAGAAACAGAGACCGTGATGGTGATGGCGAGTGTGGATGGCGATGTGCGTTCATGACAATGTAGATTTCTTTCTTACCTTCGCTTATGACTTTGACGATTGGGGTGTTGGGTTGGATAAAAGGACGGCAAAAACAGGACAACGGTGGCGTCAATGGCCGGTTGGCGATGAATGGGAATTCACTTCTGACATGTCCGTATATGAAAATTCACTTCTGTCCTTGTCTACTCGTTGCACATTGATGGGTTGAATTCTCAGTAAAACAGATTAGACGTTCCTTGATAGATGCGGCTCCCAGAGTTTCCACTCCAGCCTTTCGGGGAGACGGAACTGGCCCAGTCCCACCACCTGCCTTTTGTGGACATCCCTCCGAACTGGAATAGGTCGGACCTTTCCGACCTATTCTTTGCTCTCGACCATGATTCCTAACACTCTTTCAACAGCATTTATGCCTGGCTAATACAATCCACAATGGTCAATGTCTCTGATGGTGGTATTAGTGACCACCGTACTCTTTGATGCAGCGACATCGTGTGATCCTCCCCGACCAAGGTTCACTGAGACCGAGTGAGGACCAACAATCTCAATCTTCGAAGCAACGCAAACGTTTCCAGATTAATGTTGCCTGCAATTACTGTCGAACAAGGAAACACAAAGTCTGTACAATTGGATTGGTTCTGGTGGCTTGCGCTGATCTGAACGCAGTGTAGTGGCGAGCGACCCAAATGCGCGGCATGTCAGGACCGAGGACTCGAGTGTTACTATGAAGCGGATCCGGATACTACCAGAGCTGTGACGCTCAAGCGCTCATATGCTGCCCTCGAGGAAGAGACACAGAGTCTACGAAGTTTAGTAGACCTGCTACGCAGCCGGCCAAGAACCCAGATCGAAAGCATAGTCAGACACTTACGCAGTGGCGACAACATACAGGTTGCGGTACGCGATATTGAAAACGCAAGAGAGAACCCGCGTAGCCATCTGACAGACGCGCAATGGACAGCCTTTATCTCTGGCAGGGACACATTGAGAGATTGGGTCAGGTCCAATTTTGAATCTCTGTATCCCGTCATTCCCTCCGTGGATGCTCCGTCTCATCCAACTCTGTCATCGTCATCTATGAGGGATGTTCGGATGAGGATTGACAATCTGTTGTCGACCCATGCTCCACAAACTGTTCTTGGACAGAAGTCTTCTCGGACCGGGGCCGCGTCCACGGGAGTCGCACTGGCATCCATGTCCGAATTGCGACCACTTGCCGACGATCGCCTCGCCTTGGTGCAACCAAATATCTGGACGGCTGTATCCATCTCCAGAATTGAAATGGCAAACTTGCTGTCAGCCTATCTTTCCTGGCATCACACCGATTTCCGCTTTTTCGATGAGGAGGCCTTTATCCAAGACCTCATATCCGGCGAGAAGAATTATTGCTCACAACTCTTGGTCAGCTCCATCTTGAGCTTTGTGGTGGTGAGTCTCATCGACGTGACGCATAAGCTATTACTCACGAGCTGCAGATCAAGCTAGGGGGTCACGATCGTATCAGACTAAAGGCACTTCGTTCGAGCTTCATAGAAGAAGCGAATAGACTATGGTCAGAGAATCTGCAGGATCTCTCTGTCACGGTCGTCTCGGCTGCATGCGTGTTGAGCATGTCCAACTATCTACACTCGACCGAAGGACTATCCATGAATATCCTGCAGCACGGACACTATGTCGCTGGTAGACTGGGTATCTTTGTCTCGACATCGGAAGCTATACCAGTAGAGCCCGCAGCATTCAAAGCGTATAAAGCGACCGCCATAGCTGGTTGGGGCTACTATAGCATCTGCACGATTTCTGCCCTACATGTCCCGGAAGGACCGACGTGCCCGCGGCAGCCATCTATGCCTACTTTCGAAAAAGATATATCGGATGTAGACAAGTGGCAGCCATGGCCACGAGTACTCTCGTCGACTGGCCTCGTCCCCGTAGCGGCTTCCCGATATGGCGCATTCTGCTCGCTGGCAAAGCTTATAGCAGATTACAATTCGCTTCGTCAGCACTTGATCAATAGTCGGATCACCAACCGGGACAAGGATGATGTTGTGTCTCTACAAATGGCGACCCTGCTGATGCATAATCTCACTGACTGGAGCAACAAACTACCACCACAACTCCGCTATCATCCCTCCGCTCGACCGCACGTGCTTGCCATGCATATCACAGTGCATACGATCATCATGGAGTGCTTCCGTCCTTTTCTAGGCAGAGACAAGATCTCCTCACAGATATACACATCCTCTTTGAAGCAAGTGACCGATCTCATCCGGCAGTCCCGAAACAGCTGGGGTGATCTTCCTAACTTGACGACATCAGTAGGTCTGCTGCATATCGTCGCTTTCAGCCTGATCCCTTTCCTCGGAAAAGACAATGATGTTGGCGAATCGTTCCTCCTGATCCTGCAAATCCTGCATCACCAAAGCAGGACCAACCCAGTGGTAGTGGATCTCCTGAAATATGTGCTCTCCTCAGCCGTCGATCGAGGTTCACGGCTGCCGCAAGAGGCTATAGATATGCTCCAAGAATTGCAGACCTGGGAAGAGAAGTCGGAGGCAGAGGACAGAGTTGACACGAGCACGTTCTCGTTCATCATTGACCTGGAGATTCTGCACTCGGATATCGAAGCGGCGTCTTTGAGGTCGTCGCTGAAGAAGAAGCGGAGGGGGATTGAAACACATTAGCGATGGTTTACAGCACACATATGGATACACATAAGCTTAATAATCTACGTCCACTGCGCAGTGACCATGTGGAGTCTGTGCTAAAAGCCATCTCATGAATGTCGTCAGACGTGAAGCATATACCACGCAGGAGCAACCCAACTGTATCTGTCCCTGATGAGAGGTGTCACTGTATTTCCAGACGAGCCGTCATCCATCCACCCCTGACAAATCCAGACTCAGAAACATCGTCCCCCCAATTGCAGCGGCATAGTACTGCTCGCACTCAACGAACCCAATGCTCTTATACATCTGAATCGCACCCTGCATATTCTCCACCAGTGTATCGAGCTTGACACTCTGATACCCTGCCTCCTTGGCCGCGCGAACAGCAGCCTTGAGCAACGCATACCCAACACCTCGCCCCCGTGCCTCAGGACGGACGTAGAAGCGTTTCATCTCACATGTCGGGGACTCTGCTCCTGTTAGATTTCGGATGGCGATGCATCCCCATGCCCGTTGCGTCTCGTCGTCGCGAGCGAGAAGAAGACGTCCTGATGGTAGAGAATAGGACCCTGGTAGTGAGTCGAGCTCCGTGGAGAAGTTCTGGTAGGTGAGATCGATGTCCAGCCACGCCACGTAGGCTTTGAAGAGGTCGGCTGTGTCGGCGATATCTTGTGATGTTGAGGCCTGGTGGATGTGGAATTGTGGTCGCTTCGACATTTGACTTGATATTACGTGATGAACCAAGGCTGTTTGGTGACCTTGCTCGTTGCACATCCAACTTTGAAAGACATCCTCCACGAAAGGCTATCTGTGTGACCCAACGGCCTCCAGTATAGGCGGTCCGTCTTTGGTCTCCATGGAGGACGATCACTCCTCCGCCAGTCAGTCGATGTGGTTGAACAAATCTCACCTCTGCGTCTCAAGCTTTGCTTTCGTGACATCATGACCTTCTCATCAGCCACGCTCGACTAAAGCTTCACCTATTGGTGGTCCTTCCAATTCGTACAGGTACAGTCCTAACGTCAAGCATGGACGACCAACCCTTCCTGCAGAGCTACCGATACCCGCTCCTCATCACCACCTGGGCCATAGTAACAGGGGCGGCCATCCTCCGCGTCTCTCAACAGCCCTACACCACCAGAATCAAGTCAGAGCAATACGAGACCATCTTCAAGGGCACCACGCTCCTCGCTGCGCTCGTCGGCATCGGTATGAGTGGACAACTAGGGAAGCGCAGGCATGAGCCCATCACCGTTGGACACGGCTGATGCATGTCGGCCTATCACACCACATGGCTTCTCAGAGACGACATGATCGAACATGAAACTCCAAGCAAGAACATCAACATATCATTACTCATTACTCGTATCCCAAATCGCCCTCCCCTGGCCCCCACACCAAACCACTACATATCGCTACACCCCGACCTCAACTCCGTTGTCCGTCCAAAAAGTGGTGTTTTGACGATCAGAGGCGGCATTCGAGTCAGCCATGGTCCCAATGGCCTCTGGTCATCGGCTCCAACACCATCAATGTGCAGACCGCAGAGCTTGTGACACTAGACAATGGCAGAGTCTTGGCGATCAGTGATCCGACAGCTTTACCGACCGGTAGCATGAGGGCTGAAATGTTCGGTCGCGCTCTCGAAGCAGTAAAGAAGCCCGGAAACCCCCATGCGACGACGACATCGCCGAACGGACTTTTCCCGGGACAGCAGCCACAAAGAACGTGGGCCTGTGACGAATGATGAATATGATAGGCATCTTCGGCCAGATATCGCGAGCGTGCAGCCGCGCCGCTTCGAGATGGTCAACCGACCGATACCGGACCACAAGTCAAAAGAAGGGCAAGCCTCAGATTCGTTTCAACCGTCTTGACTTCCCGAGTCCACAGAGCCTGATAAAGATAAGGTAGCCACGAACACGAGCAAGGTTCATATAACATTTCTCGTAGTACAGTGAAACTCATACCGGCAGCAAGCCACAGCCGACAGCTCGCCTATGTCTGATACCGTTGACCGTTATCGTCGGGGTCGTCCGGGATTACTCATATAAACCACATGGCAACAAGGTTTGGTCAAAAGTCTTCTCTTTAAGCTTTGAGGGTGTCAAGCCTCCAGGGCATTCGACCCGCCTTCTACGCTGGAACGACGAATACGAGACAGCGAACGCTCCCTGTCGTTCCCCATCGGCCGCTAGGCATGGCGACGCCACGACACTCAAGACGTCTCGGCCACAAAGTCAAAGAAATAAGCTGGGGCTTGTACTTGAGGAATAGGTGGCTATTTTCTGCCTCGTCTGCTCTGATTTGAGTCTTTACACCTGATCTACCAACATGTCGGAATCAGGAGCTCCAGGGGTCGACGTCCGGCCGGATGTGATCATCGACAACTCGATTGCCATGGTCATACTGTCGACCGTTTTCGTCAGTCTTCGCTTCTATGTCCGTGCGATCATGATCAAGTCTTTTGGCTACGACGACTGGATTCTACTAGCAGCATATGTATGCATGGACTTGCCAACGGACTTACATATACTTACCCGGCTAGGTCAACTTCACAGTCCTTTCTGCCTTGTCGTTGGCTTATGGCTCTCTTGTCAAAGCCAATGGGCTGGAGTCGGTCCTGGACGATGCGACTTTGGTAAAATCAGCGGTATTTTCGATCTCCTCACGTTACTGACGTAGCCAGATCCTTGTCTTCCGCACCTTCTTCTACTCGATTGACATGGCAATGGTCAAGCTCGCACTTGCAGCCTTCTACTTCAAGGTCCTTCCTCGGGATACCTGGCAACGCCAAGTGGTCGTCATCTCCACCGTCCTTTTCACCCTCTACACTATCACACTTGGCTTTGTCTTCCTTTTCCAGTGCGGTAATCCCATGGACATTGAGTCTACCAATTGTCTACCAGCTGCGCCCCTTCTGGCGACCTCCTGGACCCAAGCTTCGCTCAATGCCATTATGGATTGGCTTCTGACCCTTCTCCCCGTCACCATCATCTTCAAGTCGCAAATGAGCAAGCGCACTAAGATCTCTGTTATTGCTCTTCTCGGCCTCGGCGTCCTCGCCTCCATCATCTCTGTTGCCCGCATGCCGCTCCTGCACACCTCCAACGTCACTGGCCTCGAGACATATGTACGCGTGACCACCCTGTTGGTTGTGTCCAACTGGGAGAATTGCATAGGTTTGATGGCCATCTCACTTGCCGCGCTCCGCCCGCTACTGAGGAAACTGACCACGGGATCGACCTATGGTACTGCGCAGTATGCCACCGGCCCCAACATGAAACATGCTTCAATGAAGCACTACAACAAGAGCAAGACGCAGAAGAGCCAGATCGAGGTGCAGACCACGTTCCAGGTGCAGGCCGAGTCGAGCCAGGAGGAGATTGAGTTAATGCGGAGGAGCGAAGAGACGAAGTACACTGCGGAGCAGGTGAAGAGGGATATGGTGTGATGTCTTCCGTTGAACTGTCTTATTAAGGGAGGTAGGATTTGCTGGATTAGCATGGAGTCATTGGGGAACACGGATACCATGGAGGTCTATTTACTTTTAATTTCTCTCGATAGTAAGCAGTGGAGAAATCCGGAAAACATAGTGTCAGTTTCATGTGATGGGCGATCGCGTCACGACCACTGTGTACAGCGACCATCCAGATAGTACGTCTCTTTATCATAAGGCCTGATAGCCGATTTGCTACAGACCGGGATGGGTCAACGAGGCAGAGCGGAGGGTAGGACAGGGGCCCCATACCTCGGAGCGGACGCCTAGTCATCATCCTGTGCTTGTGGATCATCTTTCACGATGTCATATCTCGATTTCACATATAAAGCAAGAAGGACCTCTCTATTCACTGGATCGAGACTCGTCTGGATCCTATCCAAGGCTCCCGACTGTCTACCGACGGAGATATACCTCTGGAACACAGAAAGAGGTCGCGTCGGGATCGACCACATCGTTTCAACATCCTTTATGAGATCGTCCTAAACAATGATCCTGCTAGTCTCGAAGCACAATGGAAGATATTTAGGTCACGTGATGGACTTTGCAGACATCAAGTGAGGCTGAGGCTTGGCTTCGTGATGCGGGCGCTAGAAGCGCCAGGACTGTAATGTTTATGTTTGATTTATTGCACGTCGCCGTACTTCTTCTCTCTTCCTCTAAACATCATATATGTCAGCAGATGGTTTGTCTTAACCAGTAATGTCTGACAGCTCACCGCCAGAGTCGCCAATGCCAGCACTAGCTCCTCTCGCCCCAGCATGGCGGGCTTTCGTGCACCTTTACGCCCCAATCCTCATGTTTGTTTTTCACACTCTCTTTACAGCCGATCCCTTTTCTTATCAACCTTTACTCCTAGCTTCTTCCATACCGACGTACTTCTTCGCCTCGCTAGTCTACCGGCCACGACCTCTCCCGTCCGTGCGGTTCACCCGCCGATCATGGCTCCACCGCTCCGGCGTCCTCTTCACCTATGGGCGTCTCCATGGTACACGATTTAATCTCTGGTTCTTCATCACCGACGTTGCGGCAAACTATGCCGTCGGCGCTATCCTTGACCGACCAGAAGGCACGCCTCCACGAAGCAGTGAGCTCCTCGTGCACTTGCTGGTCACACTCGTGACCACGACGATATTTGGGGCCGTACCACGGTCATGGAATCTGGTGTGGTGGGTGGCGCACGTCATCGACAGGGCCATGTATCGCGCGACCTGGCAAGCGCTGGTTGATGATGTGATCAAGGTGCTGGGCTATGCGCAAACGGAGCGCAAGAGAGACAAGGCACTCGTGATAGGGGTACAGGCTATTATCATTGCCATTTCGACCATGTGGGTGCACTTTATCTTCGTCCAGAAGATGCGCGGAAAGGCGCAGCAGTCTAAAACGACATTAGCTACTTGATAAGTAGAGAATAGTAAGCACTTTCGTGACCCCCCCCCCCTATATAGGTCACTCTACGAACGTAATTCCGGGAATTCCCCCTAAAGCGGCGCATCCCTATAAGTAGCGTATACGATTGACACCTACTTACTAAAACTTGAGATTTCTTAGCTGTTTTAGGCTAGTTTGTCTAGTGAATCGCTACGTAGTTCAATATAATTGTTGTTCTCCAATTCTACTAATTCTAGTATAGTAGCTTATTATTTAGGCCTCTTAGTTACCTTTTTAGTAAATACCTTCTCCTTGGTATTTTTGCTTATCGGCAGAATAGGTGCCATTCGATACGTCAGCAGCAGTCTAGCACTAAGTAATGCTCCTCTGTCCCTTGATTTGCTTAATTCACGATGAGCCGAAGCTTGCTGCGACCGAGTCTGTGAGGAAAAAAAGCGGAGATTCGCGGACAGAATTGTTGACTAGATCCGCCACTCTTTACCAAACCCTGAAGATCAATGAATTGCCCATTATCAGCTGCATCATTTTCATGTTTGCTCTTCCATTCTACATGTTGTGGGACACTTCGCTGACCCAGACAACAAGTCTTGGCTTCAGCTCCTAGTAGCTCCTTGCCTTGGAGTGGACGGCTTTCACTACATCCGGCACGCCGCGCCACGTCAATTCCAGCTCGCAAGGCCTCATCATTCTGTTCGCACTTCGAGACGGATCCGATACTGGCCCACGATCCTGGTCCACGAGGGGTAGCGAAAGGTCTGTCTATCATCGCCTGACTAGAGGCGCTACACCGCTCAGACTACCACACCGAAGTCTTGGCACCAGTTGAATAAATCCATCTCGCTTCAAAGGTCTTGTTTGGCGGCCCATTCGGTGGACAATATCCCTGATAGAGAATCTGGTTCTCCCCCCCCTGAAGCTTAGACCGACATCTCGAAGATCTGAGGGGATGCCTTGCTGACGGATCACGGGTGATGACTTCCCGGGAAATGACCTGCAACTCGTTCTGGTGTCTACTGCAGCTCCTGTGCATACCCGCAGCCAGTGAATGACCGACCAGCAGCAGAGGCATCCGTCGAGTGTGTACCTCGCTACGACCAAACATCATATCAAGGGAGGCAAGGTCACGAGTCGGCCCAATGACAAGCGAGGGGACAGAAAGATGCGAATGGAGTGAGCTAGCGAGGTATAAGTAGCCCCAATCGACCATGAACAGGTCTTCTCTTTCCTCCATTAGCACAATCTCTACGCCATTCATCGCACAGATCAAGAAAAGCTACTCGCAGGTACTCATACCATCTCTTCCTACTACCATGAAGCCTACCACTTTCCTCGTCGCCACCCTCGGCCTGTTCTCCACCTTGGCCTCGGCTCAAGTCTGCGCCAATCCAGGCAAGTCCTGCATCGGCCAGGTTCTCGGTCATCAAGAATGCCAGTGCAATGCTGGCGTTGTGGTAATAACAATTTCCACCCTATAGGAGAGACAGCAGGGAGCCTTGTGCTAATGGTACTACAGCTCGAGTGTGTCAAGATTGGCAATGGACCAAGGACTTATCAATTGTTGAAGAATTGCCCTAAGCTGAAGAATGGAGGGATCAGGTGCATTAACGGAAGGTGCGTAGGTTAGTTGGACAGTAACGTAACTCCCCTACAATTTGCACACACCTACAATTTATGCACACAATTGACACCTTTTTACTAAAACTTGCCATTTCTTAGCCGTTTTAGGCTAGTTCGTCTAGTAAATTGCTACGTAGGTTAATCTAATTGTCTCCTTCTAATTCTAGTAATTCTAGCGTAGTAGCTTATTGTTCACGCCTCTTACCTGCCCTTTTTATAGATATCTCCTCCTCGGCGTTTTAGAGGATAACGTAACTCCCCTAGATTTCGGCCACCCCTAGATTTCGGCCACTCTTTAAAATTTAAACGTGGTAAATTCGTGACTATTCTTCCTAAATAACGCGACAATAACTCAAATTTTATTAATTCGACTAATGTATACGTAAGTAGATATCACGGCGGCCTTTAAGGCTTACCGAAATTAATAATATCCCTTAATTCGGCAAGCTACTAACGCGTTTCAAATTCTAAGGTCTACACTTTAAAATCGTATATAGTAAGGTTAATTATATCGTTAAGCTACAGAATCTTATTAGATTCTGTCACCTACCGAGGCATAGTTACTAGCTCGATAACGTGACTCCCCTATAAGCGGCGTACACCCCTAAGCGGCGCATACCTTAAAATTTTTACGCGGGGATTTCGTGACTAACCTTCTTATTTTACGCGATAATAACGGAAATTCTCGATTTTTTGAAATGTATTTAGAATCTGACGTTACGGAGGCTATTCGAGCCTATAAGAACGACGAATTTAACTCGATTCAGAAGGCTACTAACGCGTTTTAGATTCCGCCTTCTACACTTCGATATCGAATCTACGGACGTTAATCACGCTGTAAAATCAACGAACCTACACAGATTTTGTCAAATGCCGAGGAGACGACACTAGCTTAATATCTTATTTAGCTCGCTAAATTAGGATATCCCGCGACACCGGCGTTTACCTTAGATCTCGTCGGCGAGATTATACGAGGTCGAAGTTAGAATTAGAACGACTAACTATAAACGGTATTACCGAGACCTCTTAGTAAGAACTAGCTTTTCCGCTTTCGGAAAAGGCATCTAGATATATATAGTGTTTAGTTACGGCAATTAGAAGCCTCTAGGTTTAAAGCCGGCACCTACGAGGCTATAAAGCTATTCTACGACGCGTTATTAGATCTAATCTTTTAACACTAATATCTAGCTTTAGACGTATATAAAATAGACGAGATAGGCTTTATAGTTAGAACGACGTAATCTATACGTATACTAGTAGGTGCCGAATTAGTAAATTAGTAAAAACGAGCTTAGAAACGCGAACCTAGCCGTTAGGAGTAGATATTAGCTAACGTTATCGAGTATATACGCGTATCTAGAGATTTACTACCCCCTCTCCTTATTTATAAGGGGCGAAACCTTAATATAAGCTAGATTCCGGACCCCTTACCTACGGGATAGCGATTTTTAACGTTAAATCGAGGCTAGATAATTAACTATTACGGCTACGAATAGCTTACGACTATTTTCGAGCTAGAAATACGTAATTAGGTAGCAAATCGACGTCTACTAATTTTAGATAGCTATAGCTCGTACGTTATAGCTCGGTTTACTTACTTTTACTTTATATACGACATCGACCTTATTATCCTTCCGCTATATACGTTATATATCCTATAGCCTCTCGACGTTAGTATATTTTCACTAATTAAGACTACGCTTACACGTGAAATCGATTACCTAACTTAGATTAATCCTAGCCGAATTTAGCGCGTATAGTAGACTAAATCCTACGCGCGCGTACGTAGTAAAGGTCTAATAGTTAGTAATATTAAATCTAGATTTCGATATACTAGGCTTTACCTATTTAGTCTAATTACGGTATTGTTAACTTTACTATATAAATTACGGAATAGGCTATCTATACTATAACCGTAAGACCTATTACTTAATTCGGCAATTCTAGGCTCTTCGCCGCCCTCTAGTCTACGTCTACGGATAGCTAATCGGACTCTAAACGAGATTATTACGTCGTTATCGATTAATTTACCTATAAAGCGTTATATCTTAAAACTAATATTACGTTTCGAATTAGTAATTACCGATAATACACTACTCCGATATAAATCTAACTAGCAGAGATTAGCTCTAGAGTCCCGAAAGCGTTAGAAATTAGATAAGTAGGTAGCAATAGAAGGTCGTTTCGTATTTAGCTCGTAGGAAGTAGTAGATATCCTCCGAAACGCCGAGGAGGAGGTATCTACTAAAAGGGCAAATAAGAGGCGTAAACGATAAGCTACTACGCTAGAATTACTAGAATCGGAAGGAGACAATTAGATTAACCTACGTAGCGATTCACTAGACGAACTAGCCTAAAACGGCAAAGAAATAGCAAGTTTTAGTGAAAAGGTATTAATTATATACGTAAGTTGTAGGTGTATATAAGTTATAGAGTAGAGACGTTATATATCGGGATAACGTTACCGGAACCTTTAAATCTAATTCTTACTAATTAGTCTCGGTAATACCGTTTATAGTTAGTTATTCTAATTCTAACTTCGGCCTTAAATTATCTTAGCGACGAGATCTAGGGTAAATATAGGTATTAGGGGTACTCCTAGCTTTACGAGGTAAATAATCCATTAGACTAGTGACTTTTCTTTAGCGGGTAATAGAATCTAACGTAATTCTTAAGCTTAACGCCGTAATTAATGTCCATAAAGTCGGTGTCGGAAGATATAATATAGAATATTAAACGCGTTAGTAGCCTTTCGAATTAAGGTAAATTAATAGTTTTAGTAAGCCTTAAAGGCTACGGTAATATCTACTTACGTATATATTATTTAAATTGTCGAAAAATCGATATTATCGCGTAAATAGGAAGGAAAGTCACGAACTTATTATATAGAAATTTTAAGGCGTAGTAGGAATATAGGGTTAGTAGGATTATAGTAGAGTTACGTTATAATATAGAATATTAAACGCGTTAGTAGCCTTCTAAATTAAGGTAAATTAACGGTTTTAGTAAGCCTTAAAGGCCGTAGTAATATCTACTTACGTATATATTGTTTAAATTGTCGAAAAATCGATATTATTACGTAAATAGGAAGGAAAGTTATAAACTTATTACGTAGAAATTTTAAGGCGTAGTAGGAATATAGAGTTAGTAGAATTATAGAGGAGTTATGTTATAACGTATCTCCCCTACATTTTAGCTACCCCTCGATTTTAGCTACTTTTTTCTAAAAGTAGGTTAATATCTTAATAATAGTCTTATAGTAATACTTATAAATTAGATACTAGGTAGATATAGTACTAATTTAGTAAAAATCGAAACTTTAGAGCGTCTATAGATACCTAGCTTATAGAATAACACTAAATATATTTCTTAGCGTCTAAAATTTCTAGCATTACTAAGACTTTCTAATAAGCTAAATTATATAAGCTATATCCCTAGCTATACCTAGATATTCTAATACTAGCTTACTTAGTACTATATCTACCTAGTGTCTAGACTAGTTATTAGGTAGGTATTAACTTAACTTAGGTAGAGGTTAGGTTCTAGGTTATATAGGCTTTAGGTTAGAAGAGTATTAGGTTATATAGACTCTAGGTTAGAGGAGTATTAGGTTCTAGGTAGGTTATACTAGCCTATACCTAACCTAATATAACCTAATATAACCTATTTAGGTTATATTAGGTTATACCCCATATTATAAACCTTAATTATAATATATTTATCTATATTATTATAGTGTAGGTATCTTCCTAGTCGAGGTAGTTAGTAAATAGTATACGTAGACTAGTCGTTAGGTAGGTATTAGGTCGTCCCTAGTCGATACTAGACCTAACACCGACACCCCCCTAGAGCCTACCTAATGTAATCGCTTAGTATATTAGGTTATAGGGGTGTTACCCTACATTAGGTAGAGGTTAGTATCGAGGTAGTGTCGTAGGTACTCGCTAGGTTATAATTAGGTCTTAGTTAGTATAAATCTTCTCTATATAAATAGAATAAGTGTCCTCCCTACGTATTATTATTATAGTATATAATTATAGAGTAATTTTGTAAAATAGATTAATATTTAGTTTATAAGTCGTAAGGTTATAGTAGCTATTTAAGGCTTTTATTGCCTATTTAAGCTAAATTTAGCTAATAATAGTAGTCTCCTTAATTAGAAGAGGTATAGAACTCCCTCTATTAGTATTCTCCGTTATCTCCTAAACCTCTAGATTATAAGGAATCTCTATATTTAGTAGAGCGTAAGTAATTATTATATCCCTCTTTACCTCCTTTATATTTAGATAGTCTTCTAGGAAGAAGGAGTTACGTAGGCTATAAACCTTATAGTAGGCATTATTTATAGCTAGAGTTAGGTATTCCTTCTTAGGAGAATACTAGACTTATTAGTACTTATTATTAGTATAGGTATAATACGTATATAATCGTATTTCTCTCTAATACGAGTATAGACCTAGTAGTCTATATAGACCTTAAGATAGTAAATATAGTAAGGGTCCTATATTATATTAGGCTAGTCGCTAAGAGTATAGCGGCGTATAAGGTCTATATAGCGCTTATATATATCCTAATTATATCCTTATACTAGAAGCTAGCTATTTAAATTATATAAGGTAGGTATATTAGTCGTACTAACCTAGCTACTACGTATACTATTAAGATTACGTATATAACTATTTAGCGTTATATCGATACTTAGGTTAATTCTAAAGGTAGTATTACTAGTTAAAGATAATATAGTAATAGTGAGATATTATAAGGTAGACTAGTCGTTAGGTAGGTATTAGGTCGTCCCTAGTCGATACTAGACCTAACACTAATACCCCTCTAGAGCCTACCTAATATAATCGCTTAGTATATTAGATTATAGGGGTGTTACTCTACATTAGGTAGAGGTTAGTATCGAGGTAGTATCGTAGGTACTCGCTAGGTTATAATTAGGTCTTAGTTAGTATAAATCTTCCCTATATAAATAGAATAAGTGTCCTCCCTACGTATTATTATTATAGCGTATAATTATAGAGTAATTTTGCAAAATAGATTAATATTTAATTTATAAGTCGTAAGGTTATAGTAGCTATCTAAGGCTTTTATTGCCTATTTAAGCTAAATTTAGCTAATAATAGTAGTCTCCTTAATTAGAAGAGATATAGAACTCTCTCTATTAGTATCCTCTATTATCTCCTAAACCTCTAGATTATAAGGAATCTCTATATTTAGTAGAGTATAAGTAATTATTATATCCCTCTTTACCTCCTTTATATCTAGATAGTCTTCTAGAAAGAAGGAGTCGCGTAGGCTATAAACCTTATAGCGGGCGTTATTTATAGCTAGGGTTAGGTATTCCTTCTTAGGAGGATACTAGACTTATTAGTACTTATTATTAGTATAGATATAATACGTATATAATCGTATTTCTCCCTAATACGAGTATAGACCTAGTAGTCTATATAGACCTTAAGATAGTAAATATAGTAAGAGTCCTATATTATATTAGACTAGTCGCTAAGAGTATAGCGGCGTATAAGGTCTATATAGCGCTTATATATATCCTAATTATATTCTTATACTAGAAGCTAGCTATTCGAATTATATAAGGTAGGTATATTAGTCGTACTAACCTAGCTACTACGTATACTATTAAGATTATATATACGACTATTTAGCGTTATATCGATACTTAGGTTAATTCTAAAGGTAGTATTACTAGTTAAAGATAATATAGTAATAGCGAGATATTATAAGGTATAGAACTAGATTAGAGTAGAGAATTAGATATAATCTAGATATATTAGAGGCTACTATATTATCCTATTATCCTATTATCCTATTATCCTATTATCCTATTATCCTATTATTCTATTATTATATTATTATATTATTATATTGTTATATTATTATATTATTATATTATTATATTATTATATTATTATATATTTTTTTATCTACCTAAAATTTTATATAGTATTATTATAGATTATTATTATAGAAGAGAGGTTATATTAACCTAGAGACTCTATCTATATACCTATATCGTATGTCCTAGATCTATTAATATTACTAGCTATAAATTTAGTATAGTAATACTTTACTAGGTATATATTCTTATTCTAGATAGTAACTCTCTTAGTATAAATAGTATTTAGATTATAATCTATATAGTATATTAGTATAGAGTTAAATATATATTAAGTTTTCTTACTACCTTCTAAAATACCTATAAGGTATACCTTAGCTACTTCCTAAATTATACCTATAGTAGATACCTAGAAGCGTAGCTTACTATAGCTAAGACTTCTAAATAGTAGAATATCTTCTATAATCTTATAAATAAGATAAGAGAATAGAAGCTTATAGATAAAGAGGTTAGTACTTTTCTAGTAGTAGTAGATCTTATAGAGAGTAATAGCTAATAACTATTAGCTATATACTATAATAATAGACTATAATAATATACTACCTAGCTTATATCTTCTCTTTATAATATCTTTAGAACTAACTATCTTTCTAGAGCCTTTTAATCTAGACTTATTCTTACCTTTCTCTCTAGACTTATTCTAGCGAGGTTTAGCTAGCTTAGTACGAGCTATATTAGTAATATAGTAGTATTATTAATTAGTAAAGGTATAATTATAAAAGAGGTAAGTAGATAGATATAAATATTAATTAGGAGCTAAAGTAATATATAAAATATAAAATATAAAATTATTATTATTATTATTATTAATATAATAATTACTAATACTTTATAACGATAATATATATTTATAGTATAAGTAACTATTAATAATAATAGAAGTTATTTATAATAATAATAATAATAAATTTATATTTTATATTCTATACTTATAACCTTATAGAATTTACTTTACCTTATATCCTCTTACTCCTTTATTCTATCTAACCTCTTTTACTCTACTAAGTTAGATATTACTTAGTAATATCTAAATTTAGTTCCTACTATAGTATTAAGTTCTTCTCTAATTATTAAAGTCGAGTTAGATCTTAATATTAATAATTCTTTAGATCCTAGAGAGGTATTTATTATAGTATATTATTATAGATATTATCTAATAAAGCTAGGGATTTAAGACTAAGCTATAAGAAGTCACTTTCTAGATTTTATAGCGCGGATAAAGATAAACTTATAGAGGCTACCCTACTAGATTTTAAGCTAGATTCTCTAGTAGGCTTAGTAATAGCTACTATACTATTTAGTAGAGAGATATAGTAGCTTAGTAATCCGCTAAAGAGAAGGCTATTATAGCTACTAGAAATATAGATTATAAAGCGAAATTAACTCTACTTAAGAAGCTAGCTATAGAGAGAATAGCTAAAGAGGTAATAAAGTAGGAGAGAATAGAGAAGATAATATAGAAGCGCTTTAAAGGCTAGTAGAGTAGTATATATTATTATAGAGTATTATTATATAACACTAATAGGGACTAGGTAAATAGCTTAAATCTAAACTTATAGAAGTCTATAAAAAGTAGTAAAGGATCTATAAGGCTAATAATAGATAGTAGTATTAAGATACTATTAGTAAAATACGTAAAAAAGCGACTAAGAAAGACGAGGGATTTTACTTCTCTATAAGATCTACTAAATAGCTCTATAGTAAAGAAGGCGTTATTAAGAAGCTCTAGCGCGATATTTATAAGTAAGGCTATACTAAGCTTATAGTAGACGAGAGAAATAGCGAGATAGCTAAGAAGGAATAGGTCGATTTCGTCTAGGGAATAACTTCTAAGGAGCTAGTAATAGTCTAAGATCTAGTATAGTAGTATATTAATTATAGTATATAATTATAGACCTCTACTAATAAATACTAGATAATATAATCTAACGCCTCTACTAGAGTATTTAGGGAATATCGATCTTAAAGTTAAAGGATATATCTCCTATATTAAAGGCGATAACGATAATAAGTATAAGAAGAAGGTCGAATTCGATAATAATAAAGTAGAGGAAGTATAGGATATAGTAGGGGTTAATAAATATAAGATTAAAGCTAAGAGCGATAAGTAGGAAGAGTTAGATAGTAACTCTAAAGAGAATATTAGTAAGGTTATTAAGGATAATAATAATAATAATAATAATAATAATAATAATAATAATAATAATAATAATAATAATAATAATAATAATAATAATAATAATAATAATAATAATAATAATAATAATAATAATAATAATAATAATAATAATAATAATAATAATAATAATAATAATAATAATAATAATAATAATAATAATAATAATAATAATAATAATAATAATAATAATAATAATAATAATAATAATAATAATAATAATAATAATAATAATAATAATAATAATAATAATAATAATAATAATAATAATAATAATAATAATAATAAGGAAATAGAGGATAAGGACGAGGAAATAGAGGATAAGGACGAGGATAAGGAAATAGACGATACTAAGTAGAGGTAAAAATTTTCACTATACTATATTTTAGATTCTAATTCGTTACTAAATTAACTAATAACATTAACGATTAAACGCTAGTACCTATCCTACTAATTAAAAGTAGCTAAGGTAACTAAGAGTAGTAGAGATTTTAAAAAGATAATAGGTAATTACTAGATTCTATATATAACGAAAATTCTACTATCTTTACGTTATATAATTATAGTATATAATTATAGCGTATAATCTACTACTTTATTTAAAATATTAGACTTTAATAAAGACTTACTTAATCTAGAGCTACGACCTACTCTAACTCCTAAGATAACTTTAGGCCGCCTTCCTCCTCTACTCGAACCTTTCTAATTTATAGCTAGTTATATAATATTAATAAAGTCCTACGAAGTACTCTACTTAGTTAAATATCTACTATTTAACTCTAAGTAAAGAACTAAGGACTAACCTATAGCTTAAGTATAGTATAATTAGTAGACTAAAACCTTATAGGTAACTACCTCTAGCTTTAATAAAGCTTATAATACTCTAAGCTAGAATTCTAAAGCTCGAACTAGTATTATCTAATTATAGTTTAGAGAAGCTACTCGGCTTTCTACTAGTTAGCTATTTATATACTACCTACGCTATAGTAATACTCTTACTTATCCTACTCCTAGTAGTATTAGTAATAAGTATCTATTAAATTACTATACCTCGAGGTAATATAAGAATATAATAGCTTTTAAGTACTAACGCTTAATTACTTAAATCTTACTTACGTAACTTAAGTCTTATACTACTTAAGATATAATTACTCCTACCTACTTAAGTAGTCGCTTTAAGACTAAGCTTATTAGAGTATTTATTAATTATAATTAGTCTTTCTATATAGTTAAATATAAGTCTTTTTAAAGGTTTCTATACTTCCTCTATTAAGGTATATCTATTCCTAGTTAAACGATATTTTTATAGATCTTCTAAGAGTAATTTAATACTATCTAGCGGAATCTATACGAAGATCTCTCTCGTAGTATAAAGGTTTTAATAGCTCTTAATAGTTAGATAGTAAATAACTACCTTAGCTTTATTAGGATTAAGGTATACTATATTAATAACTAATAGTAACTATAGGAGATTCTACTTAACTTTATACTAGTTAGAGGTTAGTATACTAGAGAAGTACTAGGTACTAAGTTACTATATATATTATAAGAAAGAAGGCTTAAAGTATAATTACTTACTATTACTACCGATAATACTACTAATAACAATACACTTTATAGTACTATATAAAGAGGACTATAGGATAAGAAGATATCCTAGAAAGTACACGAAAACGTAGTTCTATATCTTATATATATTATTAACCTTATAGTATAGGACATTATTAAGCACCTCCGACTTACTATAATAGAGAATAACGAGCTAGCTCTAAAGCTATAGAAGCGCTATATAAGAGTAATCTAGTTAATAATTTCTATACTAAACTTATTATAAAAGGTACGTTAATATAATTATAGTATATTATTATAGACTAAGACATCGAATAGCTCCGAGTAATCTATATTACGATTAACTAATCTCTATAGCGATTTAAACGATTTTAGGCACTTTAAAAAGAGCTACTACTAAAGTAACGACTAAACGTTATTTATAATATAAAGATAAGATAGAACTTAATATTCGATATATATAAGCGAGCTCTTAAGCTATAATAATATACTAATACGTAGCTAGTGTTACGGTGTAGGTATCTTCCTAGTCGAGGTAGTTAGTAAATAGTATACGCTCGTCGACGACACTCGTTAGTTAGTTACTACCCTCGGAAACCTCGTAGTCGTAGAAACCTTATATATATAACTAATCGCTACCTTTCTACCTAAGCCCTTTAATAGACTATATATCGTAACCTATAACTATAGCTATAACTATAACGACCGAGTCTACTATAACTATCCCCTTCTCTCTAGTATCTAATCTAGACACGAACGACCTATACGTCTTAGAGTCCTTAACGACGAGCTATACGACGATAACCCTTACTAATAACGAGCTCCTCGCCGAGGCTAGTAGCTCCGTCCTCCGCCTCCTTACGCTAACGACGCTATATCTCTAAATTATTACTAGAAAGACCTTCCTCTTTATTCTCTAATAAATCTATTTTACTCTTATTATCCTCTTCTCTAGAATCTAAATCTACTTCCCCCCCTTCCTTATTAGAACCTATCTCTATATCCTCCTTATCGCCCTTAACTATATTAGGATTAGGATTATCCTTCGTAGTAGAGACTAGGCCCTCCTTAGTATAATAGAAGAAAGAACAAGCACTAATAAAGTAAGCCTTCTTATACTACTAGACCTTAACCTAAGCCTTCTCTATAGCTACTATAATCTCCGTACGAATCTCCCTAATACGATCCTTAGTAGCTTAGAGATTGTTACCTAATAGGATGTCTCTTTCCTCGACAATAGTAGAATTGTCTTAACGAATATAGCTAACTAGAGCGTTACTAATAGGACTATCGATTTATAGAGTAATAGCGGCAGGGAAAGTAGAGTATATACTTCCGTATATATTTAGCTTACTAGAAGAAGTCCTAGGACTAGAGCGCTTTTATATATAAGCGAGAGTAAGCTCGCTATACGAACTACCCTCGAACTACTCTAGAGTCTCGTAATCGGCACTAATCCTATAGAACTAAGGGAGTATAGTGCGACGAATAGAATTAGTAGGACCGGTCGAACTATATAGGGTATAAGGTATAGTAATACGAACGTTACTAGCCTTATAAATTATTAATTCCTAGTCGGCCTTATACTTCTTAATATCGTCCTACGTAAAGTACTTATCGGTGATATTAATAACTAGAGCGTCGGTAAGAACCTTACGAGCCTTTATATCCTAAACCTACTCCTTTATATAGTAATATATCTTAGGTATAACGATAGTATAATTCTTTAGCGTCTTATCGTTAAGGCTAATAGAACCTTAGATAGTATCTCCTCTATACCTATTAGTAAGGTAGCTAGGGTTAACGTTAATATAGCGGAACTATATATAATCTCTAGGGATAGTATATTTAGCGTAGTAAGGGTAGGAAATTAACTAAGTAAGCTTATCGGGACGACTAGTAATATATACTTAATAGTATTTAGGATCTATACGTATAGTCTACTATCCGAGAGAGTAAAATATATTACGTAACTACCCTAGCTAGTTCTTACCCTTAGGATAACCGAAATAGTAAAGATATATATCTATCTCGGTATAGAAGATATCTATAAGAGGAGAATCCTCTTCGGCCTACTATTTAAAAATATTAATAACTATATTACTATCGGTAACCTATTCGTTATAAAGCCCCTTACGGAAACCGTCGAGGATAAGCTTCCTCGTATCCTTAGAGACGTAACGATCTATAACTATAGACTTATACTTAAAAATACTACGCTTAGTAGACTTACGAGCGACACGGAAAGTTAGAATAAGCTACTTAGCTATCTCTTTCTATATACGTATTAAGTCTAGAGTACTACTATAGTAGGCGTTATACTAATAGCGAATACGCTCTACTAAAACTTCGTACTTAAGGTTAGTAAGTAGGTATAGACGACGAGCTAGAAGACGAGTATATAAGTAATAGATAGTCGCATTAGTAGCCGAATCCTTACGTATCTAAGTGTTTATAATAATAGCGAGTTCGGAATTAGAGAGTAGCTCCTTCGAGGTAAACTTAGCCTTAACCCTTAGAGAGACACTAGTATAGTTATACTCCTTCTTAGTCGACGAAGTAATAGCCTTACCCTTACCCTTATCCTACGGAGTAACTAATATAGAAATAGAGCGATTAGGTATCTCGTACTATCTATTACTATTATCGAATTCGTTAAAGCGACACTTCTTAGAAGGAGAACCTTTATAACTAGTCTCTACTAACGGAATAGCCTCTTATTCGACTAGCTCTTCTTTATTCTCTTCTTCTTCCTCTAAGCGACTAAGATAGAGACGTATAGAACGACGTAAGCGGCTTAAAACCTATATAGGAGTAGCCGCTCCTAAGCCCGGCTTAGGTCTAGTACTACCGAGGTTTACCCGAGAACTTCCTCCTACGAATATTATAGCTTTAGTAATACGTACTACGTTAGTATTAGAGACACTAGGATAACTAGAAACCGAAACTTAACGACTTCCGAACGTAGTAGTAGACGAGGTAGTAGAGGTGCTACTAGTAATCTAGGATAGAGCGGGAACCTTATATAAGAAACCGAGCTTATTCTAGGCGAAATACTTAGTAAATTGCCCTTTATAGACAATACGAAGCTCCTTTACGTTAAGTTCCTTAACGCTTAGCTACTTCGAGGATTCGACTAATTTAGCTATAGTAGTAATGTCTTATAGGCGGACGTCGTAACTAATAATGCTCTTTAGGGTACTAACACGCTTAATAGTTACGCGAACTACTATATTAATTATTAGAGGTAGATTATATTAATACTAGTTTATATATATAATAACCTACTTATAGTAGTATAAGGATAGCTCTCGATTAGTATTACGAATAATACTTAAGGAGGGAAAATCCCTTAGGCTATATATAGCTAGACTAGAGGCTATACGCTTAGGCTATCCGAAGCCGGCTAGACCCTAGATCCTTATACCTAATTAGAAGCCTATACCTTATCCCTAAAAATACCTATAATATTACCTTCTCCTCTAAGCTAATATCCTTAGTAGCTAGCCTTAATAAAAACCTATTAGCCTTTATAGCTACTATAGGAAAAGAGTGTCTAGTATTACTACTTTACCTACTTACGTCCCTTATATAATTTTTACGCGAACCGTATACGATTAGTAAGGTTATCGCGGCTTTATCGCTTCTAGAAAGGTAGGTAATATACGCTTTATTTAGGCTTTATTTAGGATTTTTGCCCCCCTAGGTCCTTAGTACTAGGATTGCCTTTATTACGTAGAGTAACAACAATAAACACGGCTAATATATCTTTCTACGACGCGCCTACACTCCTTAACTTTATTAATAACACCTATTACGTATACCGTACCTTTTTCGCCTAGTATTATAGTCGCCTTTAGTAGACCTTAATATATTACTACTACTACTCTTAGTATAGCTCCCGACTATAATTTTAGCGTACGAGTCGCTAGCGATATAACTACGCTCTACGTAGCTACTTATATACGCTACGTATACGAGATTACCCGCTATAGTATTATCTATAATAAACTAACTCTAAGGAGGTATAGCTACTATACTTCTAGGAATAGGTCCTCTTATACACTAGTAGGAATCCTTAAAACGAGACTCGTATACGACCTTACTAATACCTTTAGATTCCTATCGTCTTTAATAGGCACGTCGAGCGCGTCTATAGATTCTACGACTCCTATACTAGGGCTATTACTACTAGTACCTTTCTAGTTAGGAGGAGGGGATAGGATCCTACTATCCGCCGTATAGGATTAGCTCTTACGCGTACCTAGCGTACCTTAACCTAATAGCTAGAGAATTATAGGAGAATTATAGCTCTTAGAGGTAATCTATTAGAGATATCTACTAAAGTCCCTAAGTCTAGCCCTAATATAGAGAGGCTATAGCTATTAAAGTAGAGGAGGATTACTAATATTCTAGAGTATATAGCTATATAGGCCTTTAGCTACGTAAGTTTACGCCTTAATCGCGTCTAGATTATATACTAATAGCTAGGATAGCCTAGACCTCTTAGTTTTAGTAGTAGTACTCCTAGTAGTAGCCCCTACTCTATATTTAGGCCTAGCCCTAGAGGTTAGAGTAGTAGTAGAGGTAGTAGTAGTAATAGTAGTAGGAACGGAGCTATAAGTTTACGCCTTCCTCGCTATTATCTCGTAAGCTAATATCGTAGTATAGGATAGTAGTAGTAATAGAAATAGTAGTCCTAATAGGGATAGTAATAGTAATAGTAATAGTAATAGTAGTAGTAGTAGTAGTAATAAGAGTAGTAATAATAGTAGTAATAATAGTAGTAATAATAGTAGTAATAATAGTAGTAGTAGTAGCGTAAGTTCGTACCTTCCTCGCTATTTACTCGTAAGCTAATATCGTCGTTTAGGATAAGTCTAGTAAGGAGAGTAAGTCTATTAAAGGGGGTAAGGCTAGTAGAGAGGATAAGTTTAAGGAATTTAGTAAGGAGGATAGTAAGGTTAATAACTTAGGTAATTTAGATATTAAGATATAAGATAAGTAGGCGCGCTTATTAACTACGACTCGGCTATATAGAGCTAGTATAGCGTAGGTGTTTTTAGAGTAATTCTCGCGAAGATACCCGGCTAGAAGGCCTATAGATAGAAATAGATAGTCTTAATCCTTAAGCTAATATTCCTATTATAGTTATAAAGCTAAAGTCTCTAGTACTAAGTATTTTATTACGAGCGTATAGCGGTATTCGTGCGAGCTAACTATAGTCTACAGCTAGGTCGCTTACTCTTATCTTATCCCTAGCTATACTTATCGCTTTCTCTAAACTCCCTTAGTAAGTTATCTATTTCCTTAAAGTCCTCTTCTTTTATCTATAAGCTCTTAGTCTTATTATACCCTTCCTATTTAAGTAAGTATTCTTTCTTTCCCGCGCGTATAGTGCGCTTAGTAAGGATTTTCTCTATATACTAAACTTATTCTCTATCTTTTACTAACTCTAGAGCCCTTATATTTAGTAGTTCTTCTCCTTCCCTTAGGTAGAAAGACTCTAGTAGAGATATATAGAATATATCGTATATACGATAGGAGCTTAGTAGCTATAGGTAATATACCTATAAGTTAATTACTTCTTTAACCCGAAAAGGGCCTACGAATTTATCTATTAGCTTCCTACTTAGGGCTTTTAGCTTAAGGTTCTTTATATTTAGCTATACTAGGTCTCTTAGCTTAAACCTTATTAGAGTATACTTTCTATTATAGTACCGGGTTTAATACTCTACTATAGCTTATAGGCGTTCTTAAAGCTTTACTCGTAATACGTATATATCCTATACTTATTATACTACTACGGGTACCTCCCCCTCTAGTCGCCTATCCTTAGATAGGTTATAAAGGATTAGGTGTTTCCTAAGAATAGCATAAAATAGTGTTTCTTTAGTAGCTATATACACTAAATTATTATATATAAACTTAGCTATATAAAGTAGGTTAGGCTAGTCTTAAGTATATTCTATAGTAAAGATACGTAGGTAATGCTTAAGCGTCTAATTCTAGCGCTCTATTTAGCCGTCGGTTTATAGATAGAACGCTATACTTAACCTACGCTTTACCTACATTTAGTAGTAAATCTCTAACTAGAACTAGCTTATAAATAGCGTCTCTCTATCTAATACTATCCCTTTCTACGCTCTATATTTATATATAATATACTTAAAGTATATATCTATAAAGTCTTTAGCTATCTATATTTCTTTTACTAGGATATAGAGCGCTATCTTTAATAATCTATCGTAGATTACTAGGATCGTATTATATACGCTTCTATTATAAATAGTAGGGGGTAGCTTTATAATAAAGTCTAGTGTAACTTCTTTAAAGATATTAGAAGGGATAGGAAGGGAAGATAGCTTACTATATAGTATATACCTTAGAGCTTTTAACCTTTAATAGGTACTATAGCTCTTTATATACTTACGTACTTCTTAATCTAATAAGGGCTAGTAGTAGTATCTACTAATTAGATTATACGTTCTTACTACGCTATAATAGCTAGCTATACGAGAGTTATAGTGCTAGTATAAGATTTCTTATCTAAGGCTAGGTTCGTTTAGAATATATAGCCTACCCTTATATATAAGGGTTCTATCTTTATATTTACGCTATACTAGCGACTTCTTACTACTTCGGGTACGCCCTTCTTACTCTAGATCGGCTATACGCTTAATTATAAAAGCGTCCTTCTACTAAAGTATATAGATAGTCTATAATAGAGAGGTATCTCCTACTAATATAAGTTCGCTAGTAATAAGAACTCTTACTACGTAGCGTAGTACGTATAGTATATATTCTATAGCACTAGCGGTTAGGCTAGATCTACGTTCGTAACCCGTAGACTATTAACCTACGAGTTCTAAGCTATACTCGGGGTAGGAGCTAATTCTACTAATAAGATATACTCTAGTAGTAACTAGATCTACTCCTAGTTTACTAGCTAAGCTAAGTTTATTCTAAAGGGTAGGTAGTAGTCTTATTAGCGCGTAGTTCTCTTTAAAGTAGTCTACCCTCCTCGAGGGCCTATCTACTAGATTAGACTTACTAGGTGTATACTCTACCTTAAAGTTAAAGACTACTAGATAGGACGCCTAGCGGGCCTAGCGCGGGTTTAGCTTCGCTATATCGCGTATACCTCGTAGGTTATTATAGTTACTAAGGACTTATATTATATACTAGGCCCCCTCGAGGTAGTAGCGCTATTACTTAAAGTAATATATAATTACGTATAGTTCTTAGTTATAGATCTCCTAATTACGTTTAGCCCCTTATAGCTTCTAAGAGATAAAAGCGACTAGATACTACTTACTATCCTTATATAGCTAGGAGAGTATACCTACTACTATAAATATAGATATATCTATCTCTAGACGTATTAGCAACTTAGGGTTATAATATTATAGGAGTAGCGTATCTATAAAGCGCTCTTTAAGCTATACGAAACTAGCTTCTACCGCTTCTAGCTAAGAGAAGGCACCTTAGTCTTTCTTTAGAAGATCTATTATCGGCGTAGTTAGCTTAGTATAATTCTAAATAAATCTACGATAGAAGTTAGTAAAGCTAAGAAATAACTAAAGTTCCTTAACGCTAGTTAGTTAAGGCTATCTAGAGATAGTTACTACTCTTACTAGATTAGCGTAGACACCTCGCGTGTCTATAATAAATCCTAAGAAGGAGACCTACTTAGCTATAAAAGTGCATTTTAATAGGTTAGTATATAGCTTAGCCTATCTTAGGCGTTTAAGAATAGAGCTAACTACTCGCTAGTAGGTCTTAAGGTCCTTACTATAAGTATAGATAAGGATATTATTAAGGTATACTATATAGAGATAATCTACTAACCCTCTTAGAGTCTAATTAATATAAGTCTAGAAGGTAGTAGGCGTATTTATAAGTCTAAAGGGCATAACTAGGTACTTAAAGTAGCTATAGCGCGTTCTAAAGGCTATCTTCTACTTATCCCCTAGACTAATATAGATCCTATTATATACATCCTTTAAGTCTAAGGTCGTATAGTAATATACGCCTAATAGGCGATCTAGTATCTCCCCGATTAAGGGTAGCGGATAACGATCCTTAATTATTACTAAGTTAAGGCCCCTATAGTCTATATAAAGGCGGAGAGTACTATCCTTTTTAGGTATAAAGAGGATAGGTACTCCTACTAGGCTTATACTATAGCGAATCTACCCTTTCTTAAGAGTATCTTTAAGGTATACTCGTAGTACTTAAAGCTTATATATAGAGAGGTTATAAAGCGGGCTATAAGGTAGCTCCTTACCTAGTATAATAGGAATTTAGTAATCTCCCTCTTTAGTAGTAGGTAGAATTTTAGCTATATTAGTATTAAAGACGTCTTAGTAGTCTAATAATACGTCTAGTACCTAATTTTCCTAAGAGGCACTAGCGATTTAGACGTAGGCGACGACTTCCTCTCCTTAGAGGTCGCTACGAACTACACCTAAGAAGTATATATAACTCTCCTCTTACTCTAACTACTAGATTATTACTATTTAGATACGTAACTTATCTTTAATACTCTAAGTCTAAGTCTACTATCTATAGTCTAGCTATATAGCTTCTCTTTATAAGAAGGGATTACCTAGAAGTAGCTCTAGTCCTTCTTTATCTACTCTATAAGCGATAGTTTTAATCTAGTAGGTTATACCTCGGTCGTTAGTAAGTACTACCTATATCTCGTATATAGCGTATATAGCTTTCCTTTCTAACCCTACCTAGGCTAGTTAGAGTAGGTTACTTAGGACTAGGTTAAGGTTTATTTCGATTGCTATATATTAACTAATAAGGCTAACCTTAGCTTAAGGGTCTAGAATAACTCCTACCTTATAGTCGACTCTAGTTACTCCTATTACGATATAAGTACGACGTATCTCTAGTAAGATATCGACGACTCTATACCTTATAGTGCCTAAGGTAACTACGAGGCTCGGCCTTTTCTCTAGACCTATCTTATACGAGTAATAGACTCTTTATTAGTATCTAAGAGTTAGGCCTTCTTCTTATACTTATTTACGTAGTAACCTATCTTCTTATAGAAGTAGTATTCGATTCCTAGCTTATAAGAGAAGTCCTTCTTAGAGGCTAATCTCTCTTTATATTAGTCCTTCTATCGTAGCTTCTAGCTATACCCTATTAGGCGATTACGGAGATTTTACGGCTTACCTACGCTCTATAGGTTACGCTCTAGCGTAGATCCTAAGATAATAAGACTCTCTCTTATAGGGGGTATAGTATAGTAATTCGTAATTACTCGCTAGAGTTTAGGGCGGAGTTTAGAGAATAGGTATTATACCCGATACTCCTCTAAGTATAGAGGTAGCTAGTCCTTAATTATTTCTAAGTAGGTAGTAAAGGCCCTAATACTCTATCTAGGAAGCTAGAGTATAGTAGTATACGTAGTAGTTACTTCTAAGGTATAGTTAATAGGATTAGAGAATATATCTAGTAGGAAGGTCTTAAATTAGCTCTAGGTATATATCTTTATAAGGGGCTTACGCTCTATATAAGAGTACTATACTTCGCGTAAGTCTCCGATAAGATACTAGCTTACCTAAGTTACCTTCTCTTATTCTAACTAGAAGTTCTCTAGAGTAAGCTAGAAGACTATTTTATAGCTTTAAGTAAACTCCTTATATTCCCTTAGGTATTTTCCTTTATACTCTCTAGAGTCTTTTAGCCTTATACTACGCTTTATACGCGATAGTCCTATATCTTAAGAAGCGTAGCGCTTATAGCTCGTCGCTATTAATCTTATTCCTATATTACTCTAGATCTCTAAAGGGTCCGGATTTACTCTCTTCTCGAGGAGAGTAATTTACTCCTTAATCTACTTAAGAGTATACTCCTATAGGAGATAATCTCTTCGTTATTCTACGTCGCGGATACGCTCTTCTAGCGACGCTATTACTACTAGCGGTTCTCCTAGTGTAGTTATAGAGGTTCCTAATCCTTCTTTATTACTAATAGAACCTAACTATATCCTTATAATAGCTATCCTTAGACTACTTCCTAAGTAGAGTAAGGAAGTATTATTATATTAGGGGTAGATTATATTAATACTAGTTTATATATATAATAACCTACTTATAGTAGTATAAGGATAGCTCTCGATTAGTATTATAAATAATACTTAAGGAGGGAAAATCCCTTAGGCTATACGTAGCTAGACTAGAGGCTATACGCTTAGGCTATCCGAAGCTAGCTAGACCCTAGATCCTTACACCTAATTAGAAGTCTATACCTTATCCCTAAAAATACCTATAACATTAATAGTCTAACGGAAAGTCTTCCCCCTAGAGATATAGTTAAACTACTAACGAGAACGATCCTCTAGACTAGAGTACTAATCCTTATAGAGCTCGTAAGACTACTCGTAGTCCGAAACGCTACGCTAGAGAGCGCTATAATATTCTAAACTCTTATTCCTATTCTCCTTAACTCTCTCGTATATATTATAAGTCTTAGGAAATATTTCCTTCTAATTCTTCTTACTTAAGGCGACGATATTACCCTCGAGGAGACTATAGATAATGTCGTAGGTAAGTGTCTCGACGTAGTTCTAAGCCTTTATAGCGATACCGAGGACCTACGTAATAAAATCTATACGGATATTATCGTTATACTTATAGGCGTACTTTAAGACCTCCTCGGCATTCGTAAAGCTCTTATCCTTATACGTAAAGACTCCGACTCCTCCGTTCTAACTACTACCTCTGTTTATTACCTTAGAATTGCCTAATAGGATTATTACGCTTAAGGTAGGATTAGTCTTAGACTAACCTCTACCTCCCTATATAGTATAAAAGCTATAAGGCTATAAAACCTATAGCTATCGATAGGGTATTACGATTAAATAGCGTAACTATTGTCTAATAACGCTATAGCCTCGTCTTACTACGAAAAGGAGACCTTCTAAGAGCTTCGTTAGATATATTATCTTACGGAAATAAAAAGTAGATTTCTATAAGGTGTAGGAGATCGAGGGGTTATATTAGAAAATTTTTACGCGGCAACACTAGCTCTACTATAGTAATATCTATATATAGGTATATCTAGTAAGCGCTATATCTCTTATAATTCGCTATATACGGTAGTACTATATATTTATATAGCACCTTTATACCTTCTTCCTCTTTATCCTTTTACTACGCTATTTACTATATAGAACCTCTATAAATATATATAAAGAAATCGAATTCGGAACTAAGGAAATATAGAAGTACTTCGAGGAAGTAATCTAGGTACTACGAATAGAAATAACAAAGGAAACCTTTTACCTTACTATTTATCTATTCTAATACCTCGTTAGATCTACTACCCTTAACGGCGGCGGCGTAATATATACATAATAGTTGTAACCGACTATATATATAATAAAAGTCCCCCTTTTATTAACTCTACCCTCTCTCTCTAGTGTCTAACCTAGACACTAAACCTAATCTATAATCTCGTACTCGTCGCGATTAAAGCCCTCTAGACGTATAATCTCGACGATAGGTTCTTATTCTAATACGTAACGAAGTACTACTATATATACTTACTCCTTATCTACTAATAAGTACTTTTTTAATCTCCGACGTGTATATATACTACGAACCTCGACGCTATCTAGCTTAGCAATTTTATATAAGTCTAAATCGTGAACTTTAATAATGCGATACGGGCCCCGCTACCTATTTTTAAGCTTATCTTATCGAATCTTCTTATAATAAGTATTATAAATAAGGACGATATCGTTAATATTAAGCTTATTATATTAAATCCTACGACGTAGATCCTATACCTCTTTATATTCTTAACGAAGACGATATATACGATCCTATATCTCCTAAAGATCCTCGTCTCTCTATTTAAGTTATTAAGTACGAGCGGTAATAAGCTCTTCTATAGTGCGAACCTACGACTAATCCTATATTCGCTAACTATAAATATCGAATTCTACTAGAAGGATAGTATCGGTCCTAAATATAAGTAACGAAGGTATTTAACTAGTAATTCTATTAACGGTTAACTATTTAGCCTATAGGACGTAAGTAAGATATTAAACCTATTAGCGATTATCCTTACCTATAATCTTCGAAAGACTATCTATAATATTTAGATACCCTCGTTTAGCCTTATTAGATTATAGATTATAGGCTAAAGTAACGACGTAGTCTATACTAAACTACTCGGCGAGAGAGTAGACTAACCCTTTAAACTCGGAACCTCTATCTACTACTAGTGTCTTAATAGTACTAAACCTATATATAACCTCTTCGTATAGGAATTTCGTAGCGGACTTACTATCGGAATTATGTAGTGCCTTAGCCTCTAGCTATAAACTAACGGCCTCTCGAGTAATAATAAGATATTAATATCCTTCCGATATAGGTATATAAACGACATCGACGTACTACTTTATATAAAGGGTAGAGACGCCGCTAGGATATAGCTCCTCTGTTTCTCGTAAAAGCGCTCTTCTTTAATATTCGTCGTACATAGCTACGTAGTAACAAACATCGGTATATAGCGTCTTCTACTAGTACTAGTCGGTAATCTTTCTCTAAGTACCCTTACGACTCTTATAACTACTTCCGTTATAAAGCTCCCTAATAATCTTATCTTTATAGTCCTCTATATCGACGACGTAACGTAACAGTATTAACCTCTAACTACGTCTAAAAAGGTAACTATTATTAATAAGGAATATCGACGTATACCTCTTAAATTTAATAAATTCGGATATATCTAAATATAGTAGTCGTTATAACGTTATAAGATAGTCGGTAATGTCTTACGATTCTACTAAATATTCCTCGCGAACTAGAGTAGTTCGCTTATTACTCCTATCTACCTAGAGAGGGCGAATAGACACGTAAAATAGCTCTAAATCGATTAATTCGTCTACGTCTACATTATATGCCTTATTATTATTATCGGACGGACCTCGTAGGCGACGAGAAAGCCTATTAGTAGCTCTATTCTTCTTACTAGGAATATATCGAACGTCGAAAGCGAATAAGCGTATCTACGTAATCTACTAAGTAGTAACTAAACTAGGAAGATTAGTAGCGGATCGATTAAGTTATACTACTAAGGTGTTAGCGTTAGTCTCGATAATAAATAGAACCCTATAAATGACCTTCTATAGTGCTTTAAGTACACTACGACACTCTCTCTTACTAGTATTATACTTCTTTTTAGCTTTAGACTATATACTAGATTCGAAACGAACGATATAACGTTTCTTCTTAGCCTCCGAATTCTCCTATATAAGGATTACACCCTAACCTATTAAACTAGCGTCTATAGCTAAGATAATCGACCCGGCTTATTTACTATAATTAATCGACGTAAGTACGGGTATAGAAGTTAGTGCTTATTTAAGTACGTTTATAGAGGATTATACCTCCTCGGTCTATTCGAAAACGATACTAGCCTAAAGTAGCTAATATAATAGCCTAGCGACGATAGTAAAATCCTTAACCTATATACGGTAATATATATAGATACTAAGGAAAGCGCGTACCTTAGTACTATTCTTATATAGCGGCTACTCTATAATCTTAACGATCTTAGACTAGTCTAGATAACGCCCTCTAGAATTATAGATAAACCCTACTACCTTAAGACCTAACTATAAAAACTAGGACTTTCTACTAGAAATAGTAACTCTAGCTCTCTCTATATCGGTAAGCGTATAGTCTAATGTCTATATATATTCGAGTATAAAATGTCTAACACTAGGAAAAGACTTCTCTCTACTATAATCCGTACGAGGTCCCTTAATCCTATTATTATCTACGAAAGGTTACGTATTATAAGGTATCCGATCCCGTAGAATCGTATCGTTAATCCTATAGAACTACGTAACTAAATTCGTAGCTCCCTAAGGAAGTCTTATCTATTAGACGAGTCTAATAGGTGTTATAAATAAGGTAATATTACGGCTTTCCTCTATAAGGGGAACTTAGTCGTATCCGGAAAAGTAATCTACGAGTAAGGCGATATATATACTAGTAAAAGACTCCGAGAATTTATCTACGGAAGGAGAGAGGTTAGTATCTCTAATCGTTACGCGATTAATACTTATCGCTGTATTAACTAGCCGATACTTATTCGTATCCTTCTTTTTAACTAGGAAATAGGGATTCCTATACGGTGTATAACTTAGCTTAAGGAGCCTATTTATAATCCTCTCTTTTACTATGTCTACTACGATACCTATTAAAGATCGCGGAATAGGGAAACTAGGTTCTTACTACGGCGTATAGTCTATAGTCCTAATAGACTACGCCGGCGTAACGTTACTTTTTACTATACTAATCTTAGAGAAGTCCTAAGCTAGGATAGCTTCTCGGTTTAGGAGTACTTATATTAATACCTCCTATTTAGCTAGCGTAACTTCGTAACTAATAATAAGCTTACGCTCTCTCTCGGGTATAAGTCGCGATCGCTCCTTAATATTAGAAAACTTAGTAATAAGTAGGTAACCGTATAGCGCTAACTAGAAAGGTCGTAATACTTTACGAGCTAAGTACTATTCTCGCTACGTATTTACCCCTCTAGGTGTAGAACTATCTAAGATCGAAGTATCTACTAGCCGAACCTTCTTATTCTTCCTTTTATATAAGGTATTTACCTCTACCCTCGGTACTCTATAGAAGGCTCGACGTATTCTAAGCTATATAGCTATAAGTATCGATTATATATTATTCTTTTAAGAGATCCGAGGTACACTATCGTCCTCTAATAATAGTATAAACTAAAAACATCTATATACTAGGTTAGCTAGCTATTCCCCTCTAGAGAGTAGAATATTAGCTATATAGCGAATTCGGTAAATCTCCGGCAATACTAGTTCTAAGCCTAGCTTAGAACTAGGAATTTTTACGCTATTCCTAAAAAGGAAATCCTCCTATTCTCCTATACTCTTCTCCTTATCCTAAGTAACCTATAAAAGTAGAGAATTATTTTTATCGTTTTCTAGTAGTTTATAAAGAATTAAATCCGTATACGTATTATTAATATAAGAAATAGGGAGATCCGAACTATAAGTAACCTATAAAGAAGAAATAGAAACTAAAACTCCTAGTCGATATCCTAGCTCTCCTCGTGCGACATTATAGCTAGGACCGATGCCGCCTAATTATTTAAAGACCTCGATAACCTTATTAACTTATAGAAAGATCTATTCTTTAGTCCGCTCGATTTCGTACCCTAAAAGGTGACCTTTTACGAACTATTAGCCGACTAGATCGTCCTATACTAGGAACTATTATCTATATTATAAGAAATAAGACGAGACTTACGTTCGAAAGGCCTTCCTAGAATAACGTATTCTAACCTCTTCCTAGTTAATAAGAAATACGTATAGATTATAACACCTCTAATGTTAATAGGCATATTAATATAAGCCCTAGAGAAAGAGTCTATACCTATTACACTATCTATAATAATCTTAATATCTCGCTAGATCGGTAAACCTAGTTCCTTAGCTAACCTTAACGATATAAGGTTATATTTAGTATCGCTATCGAGAAGTATACGAACCGTAGTTATATTATACCTAAGACTAGTAATTAACCTCGGACTAGCGATAGTTATTAAATTAGTAGAAGCTCCCTTCTAATCTATATCCGAATTAGGATCGAGATTTACGAATTCCTCTAGTTATTAGACTAGATTTACCTCGGTACGAGGGTAGAAGAGCTCGGGAATATTATTACTAGGAAGATTAGGGTTATTAAACCTTTAATAAAAGATCTTAGACAATAGTTATAAGATTCCGAGGAGAGACTCTATTCTTATTATAATATTAGAGTTTAATAAGGATTATATAGCTTACTACGGATTAGTGACCTATTATAGAACCTTATCGAAGTACTTAGTGCGAGGAATACGCTTTATAGGTTATAGAGCCTCCTTAGCGACTAGATTCTCTATATTAGCGTCTTCCTCCTTAGTCTTAGTAACGGCTTTAATAGTGGCCGAACGAGTCCTAGTAATAGTTATACCTTCTAGAATATTAGTAGTAGCTACTAGACGATAAGTACTAGTACGAAGGGACTTAGTAACGCTATAGGACGGTTTAGAAGGACCTACCTTTATAACTCTATTAGTAGGACTCTTACCTTTATCTATTCGAGTATTACGAGGTATAGTACTTAGCTAAGTAGTAGCTATAACTAGAACTTCCTTAACGAAGTCGTTACTATCGTTATTATCTCTCCTAACTAGATTCTCTAGGTAGAAATCCTTACACTAAATAGACTTAGACGCTTTATCTTTAGAATTATTGTCGATAGTTAGTATCTTATAGTCTAGATTATTAACTACTAACTTCCTAGTAGCTCGGAGTCTAGCCTTAACCTATTCTTATTATAACTAAGTAGCTCCCTTATTACGTCTAGCTAGACGACTAACTAGACACTATAGGTTCTCCGTAGTTCCCTAAACTAAGCTATTACCTTCTAAATAAAGGAGACTAAGATTAATAAGCTTTCGAAGCTCTAGATAATTAGGTCGAGAGTAACCTTTCTTTTTATAGTACTAGTATCTATAAGGACTAAGAGGAATAGTATTTAAACTAGTAGCTAGTATAAATCTAGATAGTTAATACGAAACTAGGGCTAGATAAGATAGTCCTATAGGAAGAGACTAGCTATTTATTACTTATATAACTTAGACTAATAGCTTATCTATTCTCTTATAAAGAGCCTATATACTCGAATCTAAAGGAGAGATAGCTATAGAAGTATTCGTTTAAGTCTTAGTAGAAATATTAGAGATATAAGACTAAGTAGTACTTTCCTTAGTAATAACTAAGGTAACCTTCTCGCGCTCCTTATAAACCGACTAGAAGGATTTAAGTCGTCGTATCTTAGAGATCTTCTCTTTAGCTAAATAGTAGATCCTCGGAAAATCCTTAAAGGTGTCGGGGTACTTTATATCTATACTACTCTTTACTCTAACGTAACTACGAATATTAGCTAGAAGATCTTCGGTAAACTATATACCTCTCGTAATAATATCGAGTCGAGTCTTACCTAGAGCGTTAGTAGTCTTCCTAAATATCCTATAATACTAAAGTATATTAGAGAAGGTCTCTCTTAGTATATCCCTTAATTATTTAAGGTAAGTACGAGACGTTATTAGGTAATCTAAGTCCTTATCCTCGAAACTAAGCTTTATCTCCTTCTTAAGGCTAACCTAGTCTCTTAAAGCCTAACTAAGATAGGATTTTACTTGTCTATAGATCTTAATACTATAATACTAAGGTAATCTTCGGATAGTAACCTCCTTAGAAAGGTTATAGGATCGAATAAAGGTCTCCTATTCTTCTATAAACTCTATAACGTTATAGCTATCGAAGTAAGGAGTACCTTATTATCTAGAACTAGAAGCTAGTAGTGTTATCTATACTATAAAAGGCTACTCTCTCTATTATATCGATACTAAACCTTTAGCTATTAGAGGAGTTCGTTCCTTATTCTTTAGTAGGTTCGAAGGGGTCGTATACTCCTCTATAGAAGAAGGTATTAGCTAAGAGGAAGAGATACTCTCTAGATTAAGGCTAGTATTTATTATAACGTTTCCTTTATCCTTAGACTCGTTACTTATAACTAAATAAGTAGCTTTACGGAATTTAGAAAATTCTTATCTAGTACCGATGTTAGGGGTAGATTATATTAATACTAGTTCGTATATATAATAACCTACTTATAGTAGTATAAGGATAGCTCTCGATTAGTATTACGAATAATACTTAAGGAGGGAAAATCCCTTAGGCTATACGTAGCTAGACTAGAGGCTATACGCTTAGGCTATCCGAAGCCGGCTAGACCCTAGATCCTTATACCTAATTAGAAGTCTATACCTTATCTCTAAAAATATCTATAATAACCGAACTCTTCCGGTAACCTCGATATTCTCTTAGAATAAAGAACTAGTACTACTAGGATATTCTCGAATAGTAGTAGGATTAGCCTTAGTATTCGAATAAACTATTAGTAAACTCTATACTACTACGTAGTATCTAGACTAAATCTAGATAACCCTTATACGCTTTATTATATACTTTTAGCCCCTTTATCTATAAAGGCTTAGGCCTTCTATATTAGTCGTCGTCTCCGTTTACTTCTACTACTTCTAAACCTAGGTCTATTCCGGGTCTAGGGTTACTATATTCTCCGTCTATATAGATAACTCTTACGAGTTAGAGACTCCTAATTAATACTCGTATCGAATATCGTTTAAATCGACTAGCTATAGCCGCTCCTATTAGAGTCTTCTAGATGCCTAACTAATTCTCTATTACGAAACTCGTTATACTCTATATATACTAGAAATCGTCCTCTAAGATATAAAAAACTTTAAATCCTAAGAGATAGTAGTAGTCTTGTCCTAGTGTCCTCGTATAGTGCTATAATAACGGCTATAGAACACTAAAGAAACCTAATAAACCTAATAAGCCTAATAAACCTAATATAACTAATAACGAGCTACTCGTTTAATAGCTACTATAACACTACTCGATAATAATAGTAAGGCACTACCCCTAGCACTAAATTACTATTGTTATAGTGTAGATATCTTCCTAGTCGAGGTAGTTAGTGAATAGTATATACTCGTCGACGATACTCGTTAGTTAGTTACTACCCTCGGAAACCTCGTAGTCGTAGAAACCTTATATATATAACTAATTACTACCTTTCTACCTAAGCCCTTTAATAGACTATATATCGTAATCTATAACTATAGCTATAACTATAACGACCGAGCCTACTATACTAGATTAGGAAATTACTTAGTAGGGCCCGAAGGCTTTAACTACTAATAAGGATTATAAAGATATCGATTAGTAGGACCTTCGGCGACTCTAAATAAGCTATATAGAGTAGTTATACCTCTCTCTACTTACGAAGATACTAGAGAATTTTAAGACAGTAATAAACGCTCTTAGCGAGTTAAATTAGCTAACTATTTAATACATCTAGTAGATATATAACCGCCTATTCGACTTTCTTAATAATATAATAGTAGACTAGAAAGATAGCGACGATACTAATAATAATTCTTCGTAGCCTAATATTGTTATTATAGCTACTAATTAGGGCAGAACTAAGCTTTTAAAGTACTATTAACGTATAGATAAAGACCGAGGCTTTTTATTTAACTATACTATAATTCTCGATCTAATATAAAAGCTTATAGCTTATAAGGTTTTTATTACGGATAATTATTATAGTTCTATACTAATAATTTACCTAGGATAGTACTTAGGAGTACTCTAATAAGATTATATACTATAAGTAATTCTTATAATATCTAGAGCGATACGATAAGTAAGTAATAGGTCCTACTATATAACGCGAGTATATAAGCTCTCTAGTAGTAAGCACTAATTAGCTATAGTTTCGAAGGCTAGCTTTAAAGCTAGTCTTAATAGTTACTTTTCCTTCGTTATCTCCTCGACCTAGTATACTCTCTAGCTATAGTTTAATATTATACGAAGAAGTTCCTTATACTATAAGAAGTAAAGGCGAAGACTACCTTAGTATACCTATACTCCGCGAGCTTAACAACTTCGACATCCTTCTATAGTAGTATATAAACGAGAAGACCTATCCTCGTCTAGTATAGGTAGCTAAGGATATTCTAGCAATTCTAATTACTAGTGTAGGTATTAAGCGTGTCTTTAACACTATAAAGGATGTAATTAGAGACCGTCGGCATAATCTTCGTATATAAGTAATTAGGTAGATCGTTATTATAAAGTATGCTATATTAAATAGTAGAGGCTTAGATAATACTAGCTTATAGGCTTTAGACTTATCGTAAGACGAAGAAGAGCCCTTTAACGAAGTAGACGACTTATTTAACCTCCCTATAATAGTATATATCTCTAATATAAGCGAGGATACTTTAGAAGAAGATAAGGACTATAATAGTAATAATAAAGTTAGTAGAAGGTATCTAAAGCGGCGTCGCGTTTATAATAAGAGTTAGCTCGAATTTAACCTATCCTCCTAGACCTGTGATTATTTACTATAATAATGTATAAATATACTTCTAACTTTTAGTTTTTAATAATAATACTAATGTTCTAATGTATATATAGATAAATATGTTGTAATTAAGGTTCATAATGCGGGGTATAACCTAATATAACCCGTTTAGGTTGTAATAGGTTATATTAGGTTAGGTATAGGCTAGTATAACCCACCTAGAACCTAACACCCCCCTAACCTAGGGTCCGTACGACCTAATACCCCCCTAACTCTAAGCCTATACGACCTAGAACCTAACCCCTACCTAAGTTAGGTTAATACCTACCTAACGACTAGCCTACCCTAGGTCCTTAGTGCTAGGATTACCTTTATTACGTAGAGTAATAACAATAAATATAGCTAATATATATTTCTACGACGCGCCTACACTCCTTAACTTTATTAATAACACCTATTACGTATACCGTACCTTTTTCGCCTAGTATTATAGTCGCCTTTAGTAGACCTTAATATATTACTACTACTACTCTTAGTATAGCTCCCGACTATAATTTTAGCGCGCGAGTCGCTAGCGACATAACTACGCCCCGCGTAGCTACTTATATATACTACGTATACGAGATTATCTGCTATAGTATTATCTATAATAAACTAACTCTAAGGAGGTATAGCTACTATACTTCTAGGAATAGGTCCTCTTATATACTAGTAGGAATCCTTAAAACGAGACCTATATACGACCTTACTAATACCTTTAGGTTCCTATTATCTTTAATAGGTACATCGAGTACGTCTATAGGTTCTACGACTCTTATACTAGGGCTATTACTACTAGTACCTTTCCTATTAGGAGAAGGGGATAGGATCCTAATATCTACTATATAGAATTAGCTCTTACGCGTACCTAGTATACCTTAATCTAATAGCTAGAGAATTATAGGAGAATTATAGCTCTTAGGGGTAATCTATTAGAGATACCTACTAAAGTCCCTAAGTCTAGCTCTAATATAGAGAGGCTATAGCTATTAGAGTAGAGGAGGATTACTAATGTTCTAGAGTATATAGCTATATAGGCCTTTAGCTACGTAAGTTCGTACCTTAATCGCGTCTAGATCGTATACTAATAGCTAGAATAGCCTAGACCCCTTAGTTTTAGTAGTAGTACTCCTAGTAGTAGCCCCTACTCTATATTTAGGCCTAGTCCTAGAGGTTAGAGTAGTAGTAGAGGAGATAGTAGTAGAGGTAGTAGTAGTAATAGTAGCAGGAACGGAGCTATAAGTTTACGCCTTCCTCGCTATTATCTCGTAAGCTAATATCGTAGTATAGGATAGTAGTAATAGTAGTAGTAGTAGTAGTAATAAGAGTAGTAATAATAGTAGTAACGATAGTAGTAATAATAGTAGTAGTAGTAGCGTAAGTTAGTACCTTCCTCGCTATTTACTCGTAAGCTAATATCGTTATTTAGGATAAGTCTAGTAAGGAGAGTAAGTCTATTAAAGGAGGTAAGGCTAGTAGGGAGGATAAGTTTAAGGAATTTAGTAAGGAGGATAGTAAGGTTAATAACTTAGGTAATTTAGATATTAAGATATAAGATAAGTAGGCGCGCTTATTAACTACGACTCGGCTATATAGAGCTAGTATAGCGTAGGTATTTCTAGGGTAATTCTCGCGAAGATACCTAGCTAGAAGACCTATAGATAGAAATAGATAGTCTTAATCCTTAAGCTAATATTCCTATTATAGTTATAAAGCTAAAGTCTCTAGTACTAAGTATTTCACTACGAGCGTATAGCGGTATTCGTGCGAGCTAACTATAGTCTATAGCTAGGTCGCTTACTCTTATCTTATCCCTAGCTATACTTATCGCTTTCTCTAAACTCCCTTAGTAAGTTATCTATTTCCTTAAAGTCCTCTTCTTTTATCTATAAGCTCTTAGTCTCGTTATACTCTTCCTATTTAAGTAGGTATTCTTTCTTTCCTACGCATATAGTACGCTTAGTAAGGATTTTCTCTATATACTAAACTTATTCTCTATCTTCTACTAACTCTAGAGCCCTTATATTTAGTAGTTCTTCTCCTTCCCTTAGGTAGAAAGGCTCTAGTAGAGATATATAGAATATATCGTATATACGATAGGAGCTTAGTAGCTATAGGCGATATACCTATAAGTTAATTACTTCTTTAACCTAAAAAGGGCCTACGAATTTATCTATTAGCTTCCTACTTAGGGCTTTTAGCTTAAGGTTCTTTATATTTAGCTATACTAGGTCTCTTAGCTTAAACCTTATTAGAGTATACTTTCTATTATAGTACCGGGTTTAATACTCTACTATAGCTTATAGTCGTTCTTAAAGCTTTACTCGTAATACGTATATATCCTACACTTATCGTACTACTATAGGTACCTCCCTCTCTAGCTATCTATTCTTAGGTAGGTTATAAAGGATTAGGTATTTCCTAAGAATAGTATAAAATAGTGTTTCTTTAGTAGCTATATATACTAAATTATTATATATAAACTTAGCTATATAAAGTAGGTTAGGCTAGTCTTTAGTATATTCTATAGTAAAGATACGTAGGTAATACTTAAGCGTCTAATTCTAGCGCTCTATTTAGCTATCGGTTTATAGATAGAACGCCGTACTTAACCTACGCTTTACCTATATATAGTAGTAAATCTCTAACTAGAACTAGCTTATAAATAGCGTCCCTCTATCTAATACTATCCCTTTCTACGCCCTATATTTATATATAATATACTTAAAGTATATATCTATAAAGTCTTTAGCTATCTATATTTCTTTTACTAGGATATAGAGCGCTATCTTTAATAATCTATCGTAGATTACTAGGATTGTATTATATACGCTTCTATTATAAATAGTAGGGGGTAGCTTTATAATAAAGTCTAGTATAACTTCTTTAAAGATATTAAAAGAGATAGGAAGGGAAGATAGCTTACTATATAGTATATACCTTAGAGCTTTTAACCTTTAATAGGTACTATAGCTCTTTATATACTTACGTACTTCTTAATCTAATAAGGGCTAGTAGTAGTGTCTACTAATTAGATTATACGTTCTTACTACGCTATAATAGCTAGCTATACGAGAGTTATAGTACTAGTATAAGATTTCTTATCTAAGGCTAGATTTATTTAGAATATATAGTCTACCCTTATACATTAGAGCTCTATCTTTACGTTTACGCTATACTAGCGACTTCTTACTACTTTAGGTACGCCCTTCTTACTCTAGATCGGCTATACGCTTAATTATAAAAGCGTCCTTCTACTAAAGTATATAGATAGTCTATAATAGAGAGGTATCTCCTACTAATATAAGTTCGCTAGTAATAAGAACTCTTACTACGTAGTATAGTACGTATAGTATATATTCTATAGTACTAGCGGTTAGGCTAGATCCGCGTTCGTAACCCGTAGACTATTAACCTATAAGTTCCGAGCTATACTTAGAGTAGGAGCTAATTCTACCGATAAGATATACCCTAGTAGTAACTAGATCTACTCCTAGTTTACTAGCTAAGCTAAGTTTATTCTAAAGGGTAGATAGTAGTCTTATTAGCGCGTAGTTCTCTTTAAAGTAGTCTACTCTCCTCGAGGACCTATCTACTAGGTTAGACTTACTAGGTGTATACTCTACCTTAAAGTTAAAGGCTACTAGGTAGGACGCCTAGCGGGTCTAGCGCGGGTTTAGCTTCGCTATATCGCGTATACCTCGTAGGTTATTATAGTTACTAAGGACTTATATTATATACTAGGCCCCCTCGAGGTAGTAGCGCTATTACTTAAAGTAATATATAATTACGTATAGTTCTTAGTTATAGATCTCCTAATTACGTTTAGCCCCTTATAGCTTCTAAGAGATAAAAGCGACTAGATGCTACTTACTATCCTTATATAGCTAGGAGAGTATACCTACTACTATAAATATAGATATATCTATCTCTAGGCGTATTAGTAACTTAGGGTTATAATATCGTAGGAGCGGCGTATCTATAAAGTGCTCTTTAAGCTATATAAAACTAGCTTCTACTACTTCTAGCTAAGAGAAGACACCTTAGTCTTTCTTTAGAAGATCTATTATAGGCGTAGTTAGCTTAGTATAATTCTAAATAAATCTACGATAGAAGTTAGTAAAGCTAAGAAATAACTAAAGTTCCTTAACGCTAGTTAGTTAAGGCTATCTAGAGATAGTTACTACTCTTACTAGATTAGTATAGATACCTCGCGTATCTATAATAAATCCTAAGAAGGAGACCTACTTAGCTATAAAAGTGCATTTTAATAGGTTAATATATAGCTTAGCCTATCTTAGGCGTTTAAGAATAGAGCTAACTACTCGCTAGTAGGTCTTAAGGTCCTCGCTATAAGTATAGATAAGGATATTATTAAGGTATACTATATAGAGATAATCTACTAACCCTCTTAGGGTCTAATTAATATAAGTCTAGAAGGTAGTAGGTATATTTATAAGTCTAAAGGGTATAACTAGGTACTTAAAGTAGCTATAGCGCGTTCTAAAGGCTATCTTCTACTTATCCCCTAGGCTAATACGGATCCTATTATATATATTCTTTAAGTCTAAGGTCGTATAGTAATATACGCCTAATAGGCGATCTAGTATCTCCCCGATTAAGGGTAGCGGATAACGATCCTTAATTATTACTAAGTTAAGGCCCCTATAGTCTATATAAAGGCGGAGAGTACTATCCTTTTTAGGTATAAAGAGGATAGGTACTCCTACTAGACTTATACTATAGCGAATCTACTCTTTCTTAAGAGTATCTTTAAGGTATACTCGTAACACTTAAAGCTCGCGTATAGAGAGGTTATAAAGCGGGCTATAAGGTAGCTCCTTACCTAGTATAATAGGAATTTAGTAATCTCCCTCTTTAGTAGTAGGTAGAATTTTAGCTATATTAGTATTAAAGACGTCTTAGTAGTCTAATAATACGTCTAGCACCTAATTTTCCTAAGAGGCACTAGCGATTTAGATACGGGCGACGACTTTCTCTCCTTAGGAGTCGCTACGAACTACACCTAAGAAGTATATATAACTCTCCTCTTACTCTAACTACTAGATTATTACTATTTAGATACGTAACTTATCTTTAATACTCTAAGTCTAAGTCTACTATCTATAGTCTAGCTATATAGCTTCTCTTTATAAGAAGGGATTACCTAGAAGTAGCTCTAGTCCTTCTTTATCTACTCTATAAGCGATAGTTTTAACCTAATAGGTCGTACCTCGGTCGTTAGTAAGTACTACCTATATCTCGTATATAGCGTATATAGCTTTCCTTTCTAACCCTATCTAGGCTAGTTAGGGTAGATTACCTAGGACTAGGTTAAGGTTTATTTCGATTACTATATATTAACTAATAAGGCTAACCTTAGCTTAAGAGTCTAGAATAACTTCTACCTTATAGTCGACTCTAGTCGCTCCTATTACGATATAAGTACGATATATCCCTAGTAAGATATTAATAGCTCTACGCCTCGTAGTGCCTAAGGTAACTACGAGGCTTAGCCTTTTCTCTAGGTCTATCTTATACAAGTAATAGGCTCTTTATTAGTATCTAAGAGTTAGGCCTTCTTCTTATACTCGTTTACGTAGTAACTTATCTTCTTATAGAAGTAGTACTCGATTTCTAGCTTATAGAAGGAGTCCTTCTTAGGGGCTAACCTCTCTTTATATTAGTCCTTCTATCGTAGCTTCTAGCTATACCCTATTAGGCGATTATAGAGATTCTATAGCTTACCTACGCCCTATAGGTTATACTCTAGCGTAGATTCTAAGGTAATAAGGCCCTCTCTTATAGAGGGTATAGTATAGTAATTCGTAATTACTTACTAGAGTTTAAGGCGGAGTTTAGAGAATAGATATTATACCCGATACTTCTCTAAGTATAGAGGTAGCTAGTCCTTAATTATTTCTAAGTAGGTAGTAAAGGCCCTAATACTCTATCTAGGAAGCTAGAGTATAGTAGTATACGTAGTAGTTACTTCTAAGGTATAGTTAATAGGATTAGAGAGTATATCTAGTAGGAAGGTCTTAAATTAGCTCTAGGTATATATCTTTACGAGGGGCTTATACTCTATATAAGAGTACTATACTTCGTATAGGTCTCTAATAAGATACTAGCTTACCTAAGTTACCTTCTCTTATTCTAACTAGAAGTTCTCTAGAGTAAGCTAGAAGACTATTTTATAGCTTTAAGTAAACTCCTTATATTCTCTTAGGTATTTTCCTTTATACTCCCTAGGGTCTTTCGGCCTTATACTACGCTTTATACGTAATAGTCCTACGTCTTAAGAAGCGTAGCGCTTATAGCTCGTCGCTATTAATCTTATTCTCGTATTACTCTAGATCTCTAAAGGGTCTAGATTTACTCTCTTCTCGAGGAGAGTAATTTACTCCTTAATCTACTTAAGGGTATACTCCTATAGGAGATAATCTCTTCGTTATTCTACGTCGCGGATACGCTCTTCTAGCGATACTATTACTACTAGCGGTTCTCCTAGTATAGTTATAGAGGTTCCTAATCCTTCTTTATTACTAATAGAACCTAACTATGTCCTTATAATAGCTATTCTTAGACTACTTCCTAAGTAGAGTAAGGAAGTATTATTATATTAGGGATAGATTATATTAATACTAGTTCGTATATATAATAATCTACTTATAGTAGTATAAGGATAGCTCTCGATTAGTATTATAAATAATACTTAAGGAGGGAAAATCCCTTAGCCTATACGTAGCTAGACTAGAGGCTATACGCTTAGGCTATCTAAAGCTAGCTAGACCCTAGATCCTTATACCTAATTAGAAGTCTATACCTTATCCCTAAAAATATCTATAATAAATAGGTAATCGCTAGATTCTATATATAACGAAAATTCTACTATCTTTATATTATATAATTATAGCGTATAATTATAGCGTATAACCTACTACTTTATTTAAAATATTAGACTTTAACGAAGACTTACTTAATCTAGAGCTACGATCTACTCCGACCTCTAAGATAACTTTAGACTACCTTCCTCCTCTACTCGAACCTTTCTAATTTATAGCTAGTTATATAATATTAATAAAGTCCCGTAAAGTACTCTACTTAGTTAAATATCTACCGTTTAACTCTAAGTAAAGAACTAAGGACTAACCTATAGCTTAAGTATAGTATAATTAGTAGACTAAAACCTTATAGGTAACTACCTCTAGCTTTAATAAAGCTTATAATGCTCTAAGCTAGAATTCCGAAGCTCGAACTAGTATTATCTAGTTATAGTTTAGAGAAGCTACTCGGCTTTCTACTAGTTAGCTATTTATATACTACCTACGCTATAGCGATACTCTTACTTATTCTACTCCTAGTAGTATTAGTAATAAGCATCTATTAAATCACTATACCTCGAGGCGATATAAGAATATAATAGCTTTTAAGTACTAATACTTAATTACTTAAACCTTACTTACGTAACTTAAGTCTTATACTACTTAAGATATAATTACTCCTACCTACTTAAGTAGTCGCTTTAAGGCTAAGTTTATTAGAGTGTTTATTAATTGTAATTAGTCCTTCTATATAGTTAAACGTAAGTCTTTTTAAAGGTTTCTATACTTCCTCTATTAAGGTATATCTATTCCTAGTTAAACGATGTTTTTATAGATCTTCTAAGAGTAATTTAATACTATCTAGTAGAATCTATACGAAGATCTCTCTCGTAGTATAAAGGTTTTAATAGCTCTTAATAGTTAGATAGTAAATAACTACCTTAGCTTTATTAGGATTAAGGTATACTATATTAATAACTAATAGTAACTACGGGAGATTCTACTTAACTTTATACTAGTTAGAGATTAGTATACTAGAGAAGTACTAGGTACTAAGTTACTATATATATTATAAGAAAGAAGGCTTAAAGTATAATTACTTACTATTACTACCGATAATACTACTAATAATAATACGCTTCGTAGTACTATATAAAGAGGACTATAGGATAAGAAGATATCCTAGAAAGTACATAAAAACGTAGTTCTATATCTTATATATATTATTAACCTTATAGTATAGGACATTATTAAGCACCTTTAACTTACTATAATAAAGAATAACGAGCTAGCTCTAAAGCTATAGAAGCGCTATATAAGAGTAATCTAGTTAATAATTTCTATACTAAACTTATTACGAAAGGTACGTTAATATAATTATAGTATATTATTATAGACTAAGACATCGAATAGCTCTAAGTAATCTATATTACGATTAACTAATCTCTATAGCGATTTAAACGATTTTAGGTACTTTAAAAAGAGCTACTACTAAGGTAATAACTAAACGTTATTCGTGATATAAAGATAAGATAGAACTTAATATTCGATATATATAAGCGAGCTCTTAAGCTATAATAATATATTAATACGTAGCTAGATTAGGAAATTACTTAGTAGGGCCCGAAGGCTTTAACTACTAATAGGGATTACGAAGATATCGATTAGTAGGACCTTCGGCGACTCTAAATAAGCTATATAGAGTAGTTATATCTCTCTCTACTTACGAAGATACTAGAGAATTTTAAGATAGTAATAAACGCTCTTAGCGAGTTAAATTAGCTAACTATTTAATATATCTAGTAGATGTATAACTACCTATTCGACTTTCTTAATAATATAATAGTAGACTAGAAAGATAGCGACGACACTAATAATAATTCTTCGTAGCCTAATATTGTTATTATAGCTACTAATTAGGGTAGAACTAAGCTTTTAAAGTACTATTAACGTACGGATAAAGACCGAGGCTTTTTATTTAACTATACTATAATTCTCGATCTAATATAAAAGCTTATAGCTTATAAGGTTTTTATTACGGATAATTATTATAGTTCTATACTAATAATTTATCTAGGATAGTACTTAGGAGTACTCTAATAAGATTATATACTATAAGTAATTCTTATAATATCTAGAGCGATATAATAAGTAAGTAATAGGTCCTACTATATAACGCGAGTATATAAGCTCTCTAGTAGTAAGCACTAATTAGCTATAGTTTCGAAGACTAGCTTTAAAGCTAGTCTTAATAGTTACTTTTCCTTCGTTATCTCCTCGACCTAGTATACTCTCTAGCTATAGTTTAATATTATATAAAGAAGTTCCTTATACTATAAGAAGTAAAGGCAAAGACTACCTTAGTATACCTATACTCTATAAGCTTAATAACTTCGATATCCTTCTATAGTAGTATATAAACGAGAAGACCTATCCTCGTCTAGTATAGGTAGCTAAGGATATTCTAGTAATTCTAATTACTAGTGTAGGTATTAAGCGTAGCTTTAACACTATAAAGGATATAATTAGAGACTATCGGTATAATCTTTATATATAAGTAATTAGGTAGATCGTTATTATAAAGTATACTATATTAAATAGTAGAGGCTTAGATAATACTAGCTTATAGGCTTTAGACTTATCGTAAGACGAAGAAGAGCCCTTTAACGAAGTAGACGACTTATTTAACCTCCCTATAATAGTATATATCTCTAATATAAGCGAGGATACTTTAGAAGAAGATAAGGACTATAATAGTAATAATAAAGTTAGTAGAAGGTATCTAAAGTAGTGTCGCGTTAATAATAAGAGTTAGCTCGAATTTAACCTATCCTCCTAGACCTATAATTATTTACTATAATAATACTTAAATATACTTCTAACTTTTAGTTTTTAATAATAATACTAATATTCTAATATATATATAGATAAATATATTATAATTAAGGTTTATAATGTAGAGTATAACCTAATATAACCCGTTTAGGTTATATTAGGTTATATTAGGTTAGGTATAGGCTAGTATAATCTACCTAGAACCTAATACCTCTCTAACCTAGAGTCTATACGACCTAGTACCCTTCTAACCTAAAGCCTATACGACCTAGAACCTAACCCCTACCTAAGTTAGGTTAATACCTACCTAACGACTAGCCTATATACGTCGATATTCCTTATTAATAATAGTTACCTTTTTAGACGTAGTTAGAGGTTAATACTATTACGTCGCGTTATCGATATAGAGGACTATAAAGATAAGATTATTAGGGAGCTTTATAACGGAAGTAGTTATAAGTAGACTAGTCGTTAGGTAGGTATTAGGTCGTCCCTAGTCGATACTAGACCTAACACTAATACCCCCCTAGAGCCTACCTAATATAATCGCTTAGTATATTAGGTTATAGAGGTGTTACTCTATATTAGGTAGAGGTTAGTATCGAGGTAGTATCGTAGGTACTCGCTAGGTTATAATTAGGTCTTAGTTAGTATAAATCTTCTCTATATAAATAGAATAAGTGTCCTCTCTATATATTATTATTATAGCGTATAATTATAGAGTAATTTTGTAAAATAGATTAATATTTAGTTTATAAGTCGTAAGGTTATAGTAGCTATCTAAGGCTTTTATTGCCTATTTAAGCTAAATTTAGCTAATAATAGTAGTCTCCTTAATTAGAAGTAGGCTAGTCGTTAGGTAGGTATTAACCTAACTTAGGTAGGGGTTAGGTTCTAGGTCGCATAGGCTTAGGGTTAGGGGGGTGTTAGGTCGCACGGACCCTAGGTTAGGGGGGTGTTAGGTTCTAGGTGGGTTGTACTAGCCTATACCTAACCTAATACAACCTAATATAACCTAAACGGGTTGTATTAGGTCATACCCCGCATTATGAACCTTAATTACAACATATTTATCTATGTATGCATTAGAACATTAGTATTATTATTAAAAACCAAAAGTCAGAAGTATATTTAAGTATTATTACAGTAAATAATCATAGGTCTAGGAGGATAGGTTAAATTCGAGCTAACTCTCATTATAAACGCGACGCCGCTTTAGATACCTTCTGCTAACTTCATTATTACTATTGTAGTCCTCATCTTCTTCTAAAGTATCCTCGCTTATGTTAGAGACATATACTGTTATAGGGAGGTTAAACAAGTCGTCTACTTCGTTAAAGGGCTCTTCTTCGTCTTACGACAAGTCTAAAGCCTATAAGCTAGTATCATCTAAGCCTCTACTATTTGATATAGCATGCTTCATAATGACGATCTGCCTAATTGCTTATACACGAAGATTGTGCCGACGGTCTCTAATTACATCCTTTGTAGTGTTAAAGACACGCTTAACACCTACACTAGCAATTGGAATTGCTAGAATATCCTTAGCTACCTATGCTAGACGAGGATAGGTCTTCTCGTTTGTGTGCCACTATAGAAGGATGTCGAAGTTGTTAAGCTCGCGGAGTATAGGTGTACTAAGGTAGTCTTCGCCTTCACTTCTCGTAGTGTAAGGAACTTCTTCGTGTGATGTTAAACTACGGCTAGAGAGTACACTAGGTCGAGGAGATAACGAAGGAAAAGCAACCATTAAGACTAGCTTTAAAGCTAGCCTTCGAAACTATGGCTAATTAGTGCTTACTACTAGAGAGCTTATATACTCGCGTTGTATAGTAGGACCTGTTGCTTACTCATCGTATCGCTCCAGATATTGTAAGAATTGCTCACGGTATGTGATCTTGTCGGAGTGCTCCTAAGTACTATCCTAGGCAAATTATTAGTACAGAACTGTGATAATTATCCGTAATAAAAACCTCATAAGCCGTAAGCTTTTGTGTTAGATCGAGAATTGTAGCACAGTTGAATAAAAAGCCTCGGTCTTTATCCGTACGTTAATAGTACTTTAAAAGCTTAGTTCTGCCCTAATTAGTAGCTGCAATAACAATATTAGGCCACGAAGAATTGTTATTAGTGTCGTCGCTATCTTTCTAGTCTGCTGTTATATCATTAAGAAAGTCGAATAGGCGGTTATACATCTACTAGATGTATTAAATAGTTGGCTAATTTAACTCGCTAAGAGCGTTTGTTGCTGTCTTGAAATTCTCTAGCATCTTCGTAAGTAGAGAGAGGTATAACCACTCTATGTGGCTTATTCGGAGTCGCCGAAGGTCCCGCTAATCGACATCTTCGTAATCCTTATTAGTGGTTAAAGCCTTCGGGCCCCACTAAGCAATTTCCTAATCTAGCCACGTATTAATATATTGTTATAGCTTAAGAGCTCGCTTACACATATCGAATGTTGAGTTCCATCTTGTCTTCATATCACGAATAACGTTTAGTCGTTGCCTTAGCGGTAGCTCTTTTTGAAGTGCCTAAAATCGTTTAAATCGCTATAGAGATCGGTTAATCGCAATACAGATCGCTCGGAGCTATTCGATGTCTTAGTCTATGATAATATACTGTGATTATATACTGTAATTATATTAACGTACCTTTCGTAATGAGTTTAGCACAGAAATTGTTAACTAGATTGCTCTTATATAGCGCTTCTATAGCTTTAGAGCTAGCTCGTTATTCTCTGTTATAGCAAGTCGGAGGTGCTTAATGATGTCCTGCACTACAAGGTTAATAATATGTGCAAGACATAGAACTACGTTTTCGTGTGCTTTCTAGGATATCTTCTTATCCTGTAGTCCTCTTTATATAGCACTACGAAGCGTGTTGTTGTTAGTAGCATTGTCGGCAGTAATAGCAAGTAATTGTGCTTTAAGCTTTCTTTCTTGTAATATACGTAGTAACTTAGTACCTAGTGCTTCTCTAGTATACTGACCTCTAACTAGTATAAAGTCAAGCAGAATCTCCCGTAGTTGCTATTAGTTATTAACATAGTATGCCTTAATCCTAATAAAGCTAAGGTGGTTATTTGCTGTCTAACCATTAAGAGCTATTAAAACCTTTATACTGCGAGGGAGATCTTCGTGTAGATTCCGCTAGATAGCATTAAATTGCTCTTAGAAGATCTGTGAAAACATCGTTCGACTAGGAATAGATATACCTTGACGGAGGAAGTGTAGAAACCTTTAAAAAGACTTACGTTTAACTGTACGGAAGGACTAATTGCAATCAATGAACACCCTAATAAGCTTAGCCTTAAAGCGACTACTTAAGTAGGTAGGAGCAATTGCATCTTAAGTAGCATAAGACTTAAGTTGCGCGAGTGAGGTTTAAGCAATTAAGCGTTAGTGCTTAAAAGCTATTATATTCTCACATCGCCTCGAGGCATAGTGATTTGACAGATGCTTATTACTAATGCTACTAGGAGTAGGATAAGCAAGAGTATCGCTATAGCGTAGGCAGTATATAAATAGCTAACTAGTAGAAAGCCGAGCAGCTTCTCTAAACTGTGACTAGACAATACTAGTTCGAGCTTCGGAATTCTAGCTTAGAGCATTATAAGCTTTATTAAAGCTAGAGGTAGTTGCCTACAAGGTTTTGGTCCACTAATTATACTATACTTAAGCTATAGGTTGGTCCTTAGTTCTTTACTTAGAGTTAAACGGTGGACATTTGACTAAGTAGAGTACTTCGCGGGACTTTATTAATATTGTATAAGTAGCTATAAATTGGAAAGGTTCGAGTAGAGGAGGAAGGCGGCCTAAAGTTATCTTAGGGGTCGGAGTAGGTCGTAGCTCTAAATTAAGCAAGTCTTCGTTGAAGTCTAACATTTTAAATGAAGTAGTGGGTTACACGCTATGATTATGCGCTGTGATTATGTGACGTAAAGATAGCAGAATTTTCGTTATGTGTAGAATCTAGCGATTGCCTATTGTCTTTTTGAAATCTCTACCACTCTTAGTTACCTTAGCTACTTTTAATTAGTAGGATAGGCACCAGCGTTTAATCGTTAATGTTATTAGTCAATTTAGTGACGAATTAGAATCTAAAATACAGTATAGTGAAAATTTTCACCTCTACTTAGCATCGTCCATTTCCTTATCCTCGTCCTTATCCTCTATTTCCTCGTCCTTATCCTCTATTTCCTTATCATTATCATTATTATTATCATCATCATTATTATCCTTAATAACCTCACTAATATCCTCTTTAGAGTTACTATCTAACTCTTCCTGCTTATCGCCCTTAGCTTTAACCTTATATTCATCGACCCCTGCTGTATCCTATACTTCCTTAACTTTATTATTATCGAATTCGACCTCCTCCTTACACTCGTCATCGTTGTCGCCTTTAATGTAGGGGACGTATCCTTTAACTTTGAGATCGACGTTCCCTAAATACTCCGGTAGAGGCGTCGGATCGCGTTGTCTAGCATTTATTAGTAGAGGTCTGTGATTATACACTGTAATTAATATACTACTATACTAGATCTTAGACTATTACTAGCTCCTTAGGAGTTATTCCCTAGACGAAATCGACCTATTCCTTCTTAGCTGTCTCGCTATTTCCCTCGTCTACTATAAGCTTAGTATAGCCTTGCTTATAAATATCGCGCTAGAGCTTCTTAACAACGCCTCCTTCACTATAGAGCTATTTAGCAGATCTTATAGGGAAGTAAAATCCCTCGTCTTTCTTAGTAGCTTCTTTGCGCATTTTGCTAATAGCATCTTAATGCTGCTGTCTATTATTAGCCTTACGGATCCTTTGCCACTTTTTGTGGACTTCTATAAGTTTAGATTTAAGCTATTCACCTAGTCCCTGTTAGTGTTATGTGATAATACTCTATAATAATATATACTGCTCTACTAGCCTTTAAAGCGCTTCTGCATTATCTCCTCTATTCTCTCCTACTTTATTGCCTCTTCGGCTATTCCCTCTACAGCTAGCTTCTTAAGTAGAGTTAATTTCGCTTTACGATCTACATTTCTAGTAGCCATAATAGCCTTCTCTTTAGCGGATTACTAAGCTGCTATATCTCTCTACTAAATAGCACGGCGGCTGTTACTAAGCCCACTAGAGAATCTAGCTTAAAATCCAGTAGGGCGGCCTCTGTAAGTTTGTCCTTATCCGCGCTATAAAATCTAGAAAGTGACTTCTTGTAGCTTAGTCTTAAATCCCTAGCCTTGTTAGATAATGTCTGTAATAATATACTGTGATAAATACCTCTCTAGGATCTAAAGAATTGTTAATGTTAAGATCTAACTCGACCTTAATAATTAGAGAAGAACTTAATGCTATAGTAGGAACTAAATTTAGATATTGCTAAGTGATATCTAACTTAGTAGAGTAAAAGAGGTTAGATAGAATAAAGGAGTAGGAGGATGTAAGGTAAAGTAAATTCTACGAGGTTATAAGTGTAGAATGTGAAATGTGAATTTATTATTATTATTGTCATAAATAACTTCTATTGTTGTTAATAGTTACTTATGCTATGAATATATATTATCGTCATAAAGTATTAGTAATTGTCATATTATTAATAATAATAATAACAATTTCACATTTCACATTTCATATGTCACTTTAGCTCCTAATTGATATTTACATCTATCTACTCACCTCTTTTATAATCATACCTTCACTAATTAACAACACTACTATATCACTAATATAGCTCGCACTAAGCTAGCTAACCCTCGCCAGAATAAGCCTAGGGGGAAAGGCAAGACTAAGCCTAGGTTAAAAGGCCCTAGAAAGATAGTTAGTCCTAAAGACATTATAAAGAGAAGATACAAGCTAGGCAGTATATTATTACAGTCTATTATCATAGTATATAGCTAATGGTTGTTAGCTGTCGCTCTCCGTGAGATCCGCCGCTACTAGAAAAGTGCCGACCTCCTTATCCGTAAGCTTCTATTCTCTCGTCTTATTCGTAAGATTACAGAAGACATCCTACCGTTTAGAAGTCTTAGCCGTAGTAAGCTACGCTTCTAGGCATCTGCTATAGGTGCAATTTAGGAGGTAGCTAAGGCATACCTTGTAGGCATTTTAGAAGGTAGTAAGAAAACTTAACATACATTTAACTCTATGCTAATATACTATATAGATTGCAATCTGAATGCTATTTATGCTAAGAGGGTCACTATCTAGAATAAGGACATATACCTAGTAAAGCATTACTATGCCAAATTCATAGCTAGTAATGTTAACAGATCTAGGACGTACGATGTAGGTATGTAGATAGAGTCTCTAGGTCAATACAACCTCTCTTCTGTGATAATAATCTATAATAATGCTATGTGAAATTTTAGGCAGATAAAAAAATATATAACAATGTGACAATGTGACAATGTGACAATATAATAATATAACAATGTGACCCTAGGACAATAGGACAATAGGACAATAGGACAATAGGAAAATAGGACAATAGGACAATAGGACAATAGGACAATATAGTAGCCTCTAATATATCTAGATTATATCTAATCCTCTACTCTAATCTAGTTCTACACCTTACAACATCTCGCTATTACTATGTCATCTTTAACTAGTAATACCACCTTTAGAATTAACCTAAGTATCGATGCAACGCTAAATAGTCGTATACGTAATCTTAATAGTGTACGCAGCGGCTAGGTTAGCACGACTAATATGCCTACCTTACACAATTCGAATAGCTAGCTTCTAGTATAAGGACATAATTAGGATATATATAAGCGCTGTATAGACCTTGCACGCCGCTATGCTCTTAGCGACTAGCCTAATACAACATGGGACCCTCACTGTATTCGCTATCTTAAGGTCTATATAGACTACTAGGTCTATACTCGTATTAGGGAGAAATGCGATTATGTACGTATTGTGCCTATACTAATAATAAGTACTAATAAGTCTAGTATCCTCCTAAGAAGGAACACCTAATCCTAGCTACAAATAACGCCCGCTATGAGGTTTACGGCCTACGCGACTCCTTCTTCCTAGAAGACTATCCGGATATAAAGGAGGCAAAGAGGGATGTAACAATTGCTTACGCTCTACTAAATATAGAGATTCCTTACAATCTAGAGGTTTAGGAGATGACGGAGGATACCGATAGAGGGAGTTCTACACCTCTTCTAATTAAGGAGACTACTGTTATTGGCTAAATTTAGCTTAAACAGGCAATAAAAGCCTTAGATAGCTACTATAACCTTACGATATATAAACTAAATGTTGATCTGTTTTGCAAAATTACTCTGTGATTATACGCTGTAATAATAATACGTGGGGAGGACACTTATTCTATTTATGTAGGGAAGATTTATGCTGACTAAGACCCAATTATAACCTAGCGAGTACCCACGACACTACCTCGATACTAACCTCTACCTAATGCGGGGTAATACCCCCACAATCTAATATGCTAAGCGATTGTGTTAGGTAGGCTCCGGGGGGGTGTCGGTGTTAGGTCTAGTGTCGACTAGGGACGACCTAACACCTACCTAACGACTAGTCTAATTAGAAGAGGTATAGAACTCCCTCTATCGGTATTCTTCGTTATCTCCTAAACCTCTAGATTATAAGGAATCTCTATATTTAGTAGAGTATAAGTAATTATTATATCTCTCTTTACCTCCTTTATATCTAGATAGTCTTCTAGGAAGAAGGAGTCGCGTAGGCCGTAAACCTTATAGCGGGCGTTATTTATAGCTAGAGTTAGGTATTCCTTCTTAGGAGGATACTAGACTTATTAGTACTTATTATTAGTATAGGTATAATACGTATATAATCGTATTTCTCCCTAATACGAGTATAGACCTAGTAGTCTATATAGACCTTAAGATAGTAAATATAGTAAGGGTCCTATATTATATTAGGCTAGTCGCTAAGAGTATAGCGGCGTATAAGGTCTATATAGCGCTTATATATATCCTAATTATATCCTTATACTAGAAGCTAGCTATTCGAATTATATAAGGTAAGTATATTAGTCGTACTAACCTAGCTACTATATATACTATTAAGATTACGTATACGACTATTTAGCGTTATATCGATACTTAGGTTAATTCTAAAGGTAGTATTACTAGTTAAAGATAATATAGTAATAGCGAGATATTATAAGGTATAGAACTAGATTAGAGTAGAGGATTAGATATAATCTAGATATATTAGAGGCTACTATATTATCCTATTGTCCTATTGTCCTATTATCCTATTATCCTATTATTATATTATTATATTATTATATTATTATATATTTTTTTATCTACCTAAAATTTTATATAGTATTATTATAGATTATTATTGTAGAAGAGAGGTTATATTAACCTAGAGACTCTATCTATATACCTATATTATACGTCCTAGATCTATTAATATTACTAGCTATAAATTTAGTATAGTAATACTTTACTAGGTATATATCCTTATTCTAGATAGTAACTCTCTTAGTATAAATAGTATTTAGATTATAATCTATATAGTATATTAGTATAGAGTTAAATATATATTAAGTTTTCTTACTATCTTCTAAAATACCTATAAGGTATACCTTAGCTACCTCCTAAATTATACCTATAGTAGATACCTAGAAGCGTAGCTTACTATAGCTAAGACTTCTAAATAGTAGAATATCTTCTATAATCTTATAAATAAGATAAGAGAATAGAAGCTTATAGATAAGGAGGTTAGTACTTTTCTAGTAATAGCGGATCTTATAGAGAGTAATAGCTAATAACTATTAGCTATATACTATAATAATAGACTATAATAATATACTACCTAGCTTATATCTTCTCTTTATAATGTCTTTAGGACTAACTATCTTTCTAGAGCCTTTTAATCTAGGCTTATTCTTACCTTTCTCTCTAGGCTTATTCTAGCGAGGTTTAGCTAGCTTAGTATAAGCTATATTAGTAATATAGTAGTGTTATTAATTAGTAAAGGTATAATTATAAAAGAGGTAAGTAGATAGATATAAATATTAATTAGGAGCTAAAGTAATATATAAAATATAAAATATAAAATTATTATTATTATTATTAATAATATAATAATTACTAATACTTTATAACGATAATATATATTTATAGTATAAGTAACTATTAATAATAATAGAAGTTATTTATAATAATAATAATAATAAATTTATATTTTATATTCTATACTTATAACCTTATAGAATTTACTTTACCTTATATCCTCCTACTCCTTTATTCTATCTAACCTCTTTTACTCTACTAAGTTAGATATTACTTAGTAATATCTAAATTTAGTTCCTACTATAGTATTAAGTTCTTCTCTAATTATTAAGGTCGAGTTAGATCTTAATATTAATAATTCTTTAGATCCTAGAGAGGTATTTATTATAGTATATTATTATAGATATTATCTAATAAGGCTAGAGATTTAAGACTAAGCTATAAGAAGTTACTTTCTAGATTTTATAGCGTAGATAAGGATAAACTTATAGAGGCCGCTCTACTAGATTTTAAGCTAGATTCTCTAGTAGGCTTAGTAATAGCTACTATACTATTTAGTAGAGAGATATAGTAGCTTAGTAATCCGCTAAAGAGAAGGCTATTATAGCTACTAGAAATATAGATTATAAAGCGAAATTAACTCTACTTAAGAAGCTAGCTATAGAGAGAATAGCCGAAGAGGTAATAAAGTAGGAGAGAATAGAGGAGATAATATAGAAGCGCTTTAAAGGCTAGTAGAGTAGTATATATTATTATAGAGTATTATTATATAACACTAATAGGGACTAGGTAAATAGCTTAAATCTAAACTTATAGAAGTCTATAAAAAGTAGTAAAGGATCTATAAGGCTAATAATAGATAGTAGTATTAAGATACTATTAGTAAAATACGTAAAGAAGCTACTAAGAAAGACGAGGAATTTTACTTCCCTATAAGATCTACTAAATAGCTCTATAGTAAAGGAGGCGTTATTAAAAAGCTCTAGCGCGATATTTATAAGTAAGACTATACTAAGCTTATAGTAGATAAGGGAAATAGCGAGATAGCTAAGAAGGAATAGGTCGATTTTGTCTAGAGAATAACTCCTAAGGAGCTAGTAATAGTCTAAGATCTAGTATAGTAGTATATTAATTATAGTATATAATTATAGACCTCTACTAATAAATACTAGATAACGCGATCTAACGCCTCTACTAGAGTATTTAGGGAATATCGATCTTAAAGTTAAAGAATACGTCCTCTATATTAAAGGCGATAACGATAACGAGTATAAAGAGAAGGTCGAATTCGATAATAATAAAGTAGAGGAAGTATAGGATATAGTAGAGGTCGATAAATATAAGGTTAAAGCTAAGAGTAATAAGTAGAAAGAGTTAGATAGTAACTCTAAAGAGGATATTAGTAAGGTTATTAAGGATAATAATAATAATAATAATAATAATAATAATAATAAGGAAATAGAGGATAAGGATAAGGAAATAGAGAATAAGGACGAGGATAAGGAAATAGACGATACTAAGTAGAGGTGAAAATTTTTACTATACTATATTTTAGATTCTAATTCGTTACTAAATTAACTAATAATATTAACGATTAAACGCTAGTGCCTATCCTACTAATTAAAAGTAGCTAAGGTAACTAAGAGTAGTAGAGATTTTAAAAAGACAATAGGTAATCGCTAGATTCTATATATAACGAAAATTCTACTATCTTTACGTTATATAATTATAGCGTATAATTATAGCGTATAATCTACTACTTTATTTAAAATATTAGACTTTAACGAAGACTTACTTAATCTAGAGCTACGACCTACTCTAATCTCTAAGATAACTTTAGGCCGCCTTCTTCCTCTACTCGAACCTTTCTAATTTATAGCTAGTTATATAATATTAATAAAGTCCTACGAAGTACTCTACTTAGTTAAATATCTACTATTTAACTCTAAGTAAAGAACTAAGGACTAACCTATAGCTTAAGTATAGTATAATTAGTAGACTAAAACCTTATAGGTAACTACCTCTAGCTTTAATAAAGCTTATAATACTCTAAGCTAGAATTCCGAAGCTTAAACTAGTATTATCTAGTTATAGTTTAGAGAAGCTACTCGGCTTTCTACTAGTTAGCTATTTATATACTATCTACGCTATAGCGATACTCTTACTTATCTTACTCCTAGTAGTATTAGTAATAAGTATCTATTAAATTACTATACCTCGAGGCGATATAAGAATATAATAGCTTTTAAGTACTAACGCTTAATTACTTAAACCTTACTCGTATAACTTAAGTCTTATACTACTTAAGATATAATTACTCTTACCTACTTAAGTAGTCGCTTTAAGACTAAGCTTATTAGAGTGTTTATTAATTATAATTAGTCCTTCTATATAGTTAAACGTAAGTCTTTTTAAAGGTTTCTATACTTCCTCTATTAAGGTATATCTATTCCTAGTCGAACGATGTTTTTATAGATCTTCTAAGAGTAATTTAATACTATCTAGCGGAATCTATATAAAGATCTCCCTCGTAGTATAAAGGTTTTAATAGCTCTTAATAGTTAGATAGTAAATAACTACCTTAGCTTTATTAGGATTAAGGTATACTATATTAATAACTAATAGTAACTATAGGAGATTCTACTTAACTTTATACTAGTTAGAGGTTAGTATACTAGAGAAGTACTAGGTACTAAGTTACTATATATATTATAAGAAAGAAGGCTTAAAGTATAATTACTTACTATTACTACCGATAATACTACTAATAATAATACGCTTCGTAGTGCTATATAAAGAGGACTATAGGATAAGAAGATATCCTAGAAAGTATACGAAAACGTAGTTCTATATCTTATATATATTATTAACCTTATAGTATAGGACATTATTAAGCACCTCCGACTTACTATAATAGAGAATAACGAGCTAGCTCTAAAGCTATAGAAGCGCTATATAAGAGTAATCTAGTTAATAATTTCTATACTAAACTTATTACGAAAGGTACGTTAATATAATTATAGTATATTATTATAGACTAAGACATCGAATAGCTCCGAGCGATCTATATTACGATTAACCGATCTCTATAGCGATTTAAACGATTTTAGGCACTTTAAAAAGAGCTACTACTAAGGTAACGACTAAACGTTATTCGTAATATAAAGATAAGATAGAACTTAATATTCGATATATATAAGCGAGCTCTTAAGCTATAATAATATATTAATACGTAGCTAGATTAGGAAATTACTTAGTACGGCCCGAAGGCTTTAACTACTAATAAGGATTACGAAGATATCGATTAGCGGGACCTTCGGCGACTCTAAATAAGCTATATAGAGTAGTTATACCTCTCTCTACTTATAAAGATACTAGAGAATTTTAAGATAGTAATAAACGCTCTTAGCGAGTTAAATTAGCTAACTATTTAATATATCTAGTAGATATATAACTACCTATTCGACTTTCTTAATAATATAATAGTAGACTAGAAAGATAGCGACGACACTAATAATAATTCTTCGTAGTCTAATATTATTATTATAGCTACTAATTAGGGTAGAACTAAGCTTTTAAAGTACTATTAACGTATAGATAAAGACCGAGGCTTTTTATTTAACTATACTATAATTCTCGATCTAATATAAAAGCTTATAGCTTATAAGGTTTTTATTACGGATAATTATTATAGTTCTATACTAATAATTTACCTAGGATAGTACTTAGGAGTACTCTAATAAGATTATATACTATAAGTAATTCTTATAATATCTAGAGTAATACGATAAGTAAGTAATAGGTCCTACTATATAACGCGAGTATATAAGCTCTCTAGTAGTAAGTACTAATTAGCTATAGTTTCGAAGGCTAGCTTTAAAGCTAGTCTTAATAGTTACTTTTCCTTCGTTATCTCCTCGACCTAGTATACTCTCTAGCTATAGTTTAATATTATACGAAGAAGTTCCTTATACTATAAGAAGTAAAGGCGAAGACTACCTTAGTATACCTATACTCTACGAGCTTAATAACTTCGACATCCTTCTATAGTAGTATATAAACGAGAAGACCTATCCTCGTCTAGTATAGGTAGCTAAGGATATTCTAGTAATTCTAATTACTAGTGTAGGTATTAAGTATATCTTTAACACTATAAAGGATATAATTAGAGACTATCGGTATAATCTTCGTATATAAGTAATTAGGTAGATCGTTATTATAAAGTATACTATATTAAATAGTAGAGGCTTAGATAATACTAGCTTATAGGCTTTAGACTTATCGTAAGACGAAGAAGAGCCCTTTAACGAAGTAGACGACTTATTTAACCTCCCTATAATAGTATATATCTCTAATATAAGCGAAGATACTTTAGAAGAAGATAAGGACTATAATAGTAATAATAAAGTTAGTAGAAG